>CM041782.1:98583796-99183796 GCA_023374045.1 Limonium bicolor
TGATGCAGATTACCTCGAAGATGGACGAGAAGAGCCGCAGTTAAACCAACGGGCTAGAGAAATCAAGAACCTTTAACACAGAGTAGCAGACAGTATACAATGAAGACGTGAACACAAGGATAGAAACATGAAAACCATTATGGACGAATAATATGTAGAACCCTCATAAGGATCGAGCAAATTCTTGCAATCCAAAGAAACCTACCAGATGATGTGAACATAAACGCGTGACTACGCAATGATGAGAGACAAAGCTAATATACTAGCAGATACCTTAAGCAAGGAACAACGTTATGATAACAACGGACTTGAAATGTACAACTCACAGGATAATTCATTCATCTTATCTGTTTGACTCATTAGATATTAACTGCTGGGGGTTTACGCCTCTGCACTCTGTAGGACTGAGTGTTTTGGTATTGTACTTGTGCAGTTATTAATCTAGTGGGAATACGGGAAGATGTAATGGATATCAAAGTGAGTGAGTATCAAAGAACTACAACAGTGTGTTACTTCGGAACAAAACCACCAAGAGACACGGATGACTATCATTATCTCCGTGGACATGTAGGCTAGTACGTCTCAGTATTACAAGACAAGTGCACAGAGCACTAAGTATTAATAATAGCCAATGTCATATTGCACCTCAAGCTGAATATCAGTGCGAGAAGACACACGCATGTACGCTAGTAATCCAAATGAGAGGATACACAACAATGAAAAGAGGCAAATTGAGCCTATGTTCTTGGGTCTGCACCTCAATATGGAGCGAGTGGGCCCATTAGAACGAATTCGGGAGAGAGCACAAATAGTTCAGTGCCTCACCCTTTATGTATTGTGGAGCCAGAAGGGCTAGAGTCATTCTCGTCTCTCTGATGAGGATAATCCACGAGATGGAGAACTCTATGAGAGCCAGGTATCCAGCGCTCCTTGTTGAGCGGCTGTTGTATACTTGTGGGGTACGGGGGCGTAACCCTTTTTAAGGGGGGTAGAGCCTCTTGGCTGTGCATGTGTGTGCACTAAATTTTGTTATTTCGTATACGGGGCATACAGTAGTTTGTGGTATACGGGGCATACGAGGTTTGTTTGTTTGCTTGTTTCGTATGCAGGGCATACAGTGAATTGGTGGTATGCGGGGCATACGATGTTTTGTTGTTGTTTTGTTGGTACACGGGGCGTACGTTGTTGATTTGTTTGTGTGTAATGTGCACTTGCATGTATGTATCTTATGAGATACCTGTTTGAGTGATGTATATACACCCATGTGTGTAATACTTTCTTATGATACTTAATATATATTATATTACCTTGTAGAATGATTACATATGGTATAGCCTAGATACGAAATGAATCATTAGATATGGAATGTGGAAGGATGGTATGATATGGACACCTCGGGGAGGTTGTCAGGGTTTGTAGAATTGATAGGAAATAATGGTGCTGATGGATCACCTATATCCATATATGATAGAACTAACGCCACAAAGTGATGGCTATGTGCTGTATAAGCACAATACGATGTGTGTAAATGATATATCACATAGATATACATTATGGTTATATGGGTAGTTATTAAAACACCTATTTGGATGAAGCGACTTCGGGACAAAGTCTTTTTAAGGGGGGTAGATTGAAATACCCTAAACTAATAAAACATGGATTAAACATCTAATCAAATTAATTAAGGCCTAAACATGCCTTAAAAGTCAATTGCGAACAACAGTGGTCAACACAAAGCAAATATTGCACCCTTTGACAGTTTAGGGTAAATACAAACCCAA
This sequence comes from Limonium bicolor, assembly GCA_023374045.1. Lineage (NCBI taxonomy): Eukaryota > Viridiplantae > Streptophyta > Magnoliopsida > Caryophyllales > Plumbaginaceae > Limonium > Limonium bicolor. Next base: position 98,585,578 of record CM041782.1, read on the forward strand.
ATGAACTCCTTAGGACCTAAAGTTTTGTCCTAAGCATATTAAAAACATAAAGGAATGTACTACAATCACTGGACAACACTCCAACACAAAGAACAAGCATTTACATGCTTCAAAGTCAAGTAGGGCAAAAATGTGCTCTAGGAAACCTTAAAGGTCTTATGACCTCCAATTGATATAAAATTGGATTCCTAAGATCAATTATCATGTAAGGAACACAACAAAACCGTTCTCAAAGAAAACAAAGCTCAGAAACACCTTGTGACACAAAATGTGCACTAAAACACCTTAAAGCACGTTTTTGTGTATGAGCTCTAAGATAATGACTTTTTGTCACTTTAAAGACTAGATTACATTCTTTATATCATTAATGTGACATGATAGACTATATTATAAAGTCTAAATCAAAGTTTAAAAATAAAATCAAAATGAGTGATTTTGGGTGAATAGTACCCAAAATAACATTTAATTACTTAACTTAGCCATGGTCAAATGTCATCCATTGACTTGACCACCATTGCCGCCTCATTTAGCTGTCATCCTCATCCATTAGCCATCTAAAATATCTCCTAATGAGTCATCTATTACTATGCACTAAAGTAACATTAAATGACATAAAAAGCAAAACTAGCTTTCTTACCTCATTACCTTCCTTCCCAGCCGACTTCAAGCAGCTCCACTCTCTCTTTTGCTCCTCCATTACCGTAGGAAGTCACCAAGTTCAGAGAAGAACACCTTGCTACCTAGGTAAGCTTATTAAGCCATTTTATGTTCATTCTCTTCACTTTTCTTTCCTCTTTCCATGGAGCTAAGCATCAACCATTTCCATCCATGGTTCTAGGTTGTTTTGGAGTTTAAAAGGAGGGTAATTCTCGGCTGTAACAAGGGAAGGAGAAGGGAAGTTCTAATCTTGATCTTTTAAGGTAAAAATGTGCTTTAAGCACTTATATCTTCATTTCTTTCAATTCCGGTTGAAAACCTGATTTCTTAGGCTTATAATCTTCTTCTTAACATGCTTATTCAGTTGGTATATCAAGAGCTTCAAGGAATAGCCAAATCCATGCCAAAAACACCATTTTTGGCATTTTAATCAAGGTGAAAATTAGCCATCTTCTAATCTGAGTTATACCGGTTTTAAGCCTTGGTTTAGTAGCTCTTTTGATGCTCTTTATCTTCTGTAAAAATAGGCCGAAGACCAACCTTGCTTGCCTTGGTATTCTAAGGTAAATTTTACCTTGAAAATATACATTAAACACTTCTTATGGTTAGCTCTTGTTTGGAGACTAATCATGCCTTAATTGCTGTTTGAAAACATGTAAATAAAGCTGTGGAAAATTTATCCCTAAGCAGTCGTGACCAAAAAAGGCCTAAACTTGGCAAAAATAAGGTATAAATCACTTAAACCTTCACTTGGTATATTAATATGTGTTTAAACATATGCTTATATATAAAAGGTCTTATTTTGACCTTAAGTGATTAAGGAATGGTTTAGTAAATTTATATAAGTAATTAATTAACATAAAGGTCAAATTAAGACTTTATGTGGAAAATTGGTAATTAATGGAAACTTATGGGAGAGGCCGAGAGTTTAAAGCATTTTTGGGCATTTATGTGTAATTTATTTTATAAGCTAATGTTTGTAATAAGGCCATGTACTTTAGGCCATTTTATTTATGTATTTATAAGGTTTTAATTAAGTTTAGGTAACATATATATATATACCGCAAGGAATTGGGGTATAAAGTATAATTAAATTAAATTTGGGGGCTATATAATAATAAAGCCAAAAGTTTGAGGTTAAAAGGATTTAAAATAAAAATTATAAGATTTTATAAAGTTTTGGGGTTAAATGGTAATTTCTGAAAAATATGGGGTAAAACCGTGATATATGGAATTAAAGGTCAAGGCAATATTAAGGAGGTCAACCTTGACCATATGGTAGGCTTTGACCAATTAGATAAGTTAAATAACTTATTTAAGGTTTTATAATAAGATAAGTATTTAATTGTAACATTTTTATAACATATGGGTAAATATGTTATTACCGAAACTAAAGGGTGTAAAATGGTATTATAACACCCATGGGCTATTAGGAATTTTTAGGAATTTATTGGGTTGATTTTGGAATTAAAATAAACTATATTTGTATAATATATAGTTATTATGTCATTGTGACACTTTGGATAGATATATGTGGTGGAATAGTAATACCGAGATATATGGGTTAGGAATAATATTTATAACCTTTGGTGGAATTTGGTGATTTTTGGAATAATATAAGAGTATTTAATAAGATATATGTATAATATATAGTTTTAATGATATTATAAAACCATATGTTATAAATTGGGCCAAATGACAATTATAGAAAGTTGGGGGGTTGAAAAATAAATTAGAACAGAATAGGGTTATGTTCGGAAATTTATAGCATATATAACCATAGGTTATATTTATATTAAGGGTTAAAATGTTATAATATATGATATATAACATAACATTACATATGTGGTCAAATTATAAATTTGGAAAGTTAAAGGGGTTGGAAATTAATTTATAAACAGACATGGTCTGTTCGGTATTTTACAAATAATAACCATAGGTTATACCATTTTATAAGATAAAAATGTTATATTATATGATATATATATATATAACATGGTATAAATTGTGGGGTGATTTTGTAAATAAAGAAAACTATGGGTTATGGAAAAAGAATAAGGTTTGATATGGTGCCCATGCGGCAATATAATGATTTTGTATAAAAACTATAGGTTATAAGTTAAAGGAAATAAAAAATCATATTATATGATATTACTATATGGTATAACATTACATAATGTTATGGGGTTAAAATGAAATTAAAAGAAAATATAGTGTTGTACCGAATTTAATAGGTTGGAAAATGAATTTTAGACTATGGTTTATAGTGTTATAAATGTTATAACAATTATATGGTATTGTTGGATATTCACATTAAATAATGTGACAAACTATAAATAAATAAGATTTATAAACTAAGGTATATGAATAAACCTTAGGAGTTGTAATTATACAACATAAATGTTACATAATATTAGGATAATAATCTTAATATAAGTTGTATAAAATAATACAATTAATGGGAATTATCATCTCACATAAGATGATAAAAATGTAACATATAATATAAGAGTTTTATAACTCATGGAACTTACCTATATTGGTAAATATATACATATGCGAGAATAATGTATATAAGGATGGATATATATTATGGTTGGAAACCATATAATATAATGGTGGACATTTTACATGAAATAGTTTATAACTATATGTTATAAGTTTTTGAATTCAAATATAATTATTAAAGGATTAATGGATTATATAATACAATGTATTATAATGGATGGTGGAAAAATAATACTATATAATAAATAATGCATGCATACATGCAACTATAGGTTATATACCTAAATTCAATGATGGATAATATAAGATTAAAGAAAAATAATGGAATAAACTTAACAGTCGAAATATTACGACCTACGAGTTTTAGTAACAAAGTCGACTGGTTTAGAGAAACCCGTAACAATTAACTGTAGAAATCCGGGATGAACTGTCGGGGTTACTTGTTTTCGGAAATACCGGATGTAGTTAGTCATGGAGACTGACTTATAGTTTTATTACCGTTTAGATCGTACTTCAGACGAAGGCGCCTGAAGAGCTAGTGGTCTACACTGCGCATCTTTTGTCTAAGGTGTACGGTATGTAAAGGTGTTTGATCCGGGTTGTCCTAAGGATTTCCTTGGGCTCGGATTTGGTTGATATAACTTGTGTGTTATGTGTGTGGATACGTGTATGTGATTATATGTGTTACTGCATTAACTATTTATGCACGAGCGTCCTACGGGACTAACACTACGTCGACTATAGATCGACTTATATAAACATACATATGCGTTTATTGTGATGACATGACGATTACTTGATATAATACCCTTAGTATAATATTAAGTATATGATAACCTAAGTAAAACACTTAGGTACGAGTCACGACATTGTCGGTCTCTAGAGCATGGATCTCGAACATGATATAACCTAGATTACTTCTAGGTATGCGTGAGACCCATTGGGCAGCTAATTATTAAATTGTATTCTCCATAAGACTAAGAGCATATCTTAAACATTATGAGAGAGAGTTGGTATGAGTTGAGATGAGGAATCCCAGTAGTTTACGAACTACTTGTTTGCGCATTTGTGATCACTAAGGGGTTCCCGATCGGTTCCGCTCCTATATACCCAACAGCCCTATTTGGATCGTGGGTCAGGTGGCTACGGCCTTTATAGGACGCCTTACGAGGCAAAGTGATATCAGGGGCCTCCGGACCTCTGGCGAAATGAGCACCTTGTGTGTCGGGAGGACTACGTCCTTGGTGAGGTTATCGGGTTGTCCCAACATGACGCCCAACTGGTATTTAATTAACATGGTTTGGATGGGGCCTTAAAGGCCAAATTAAATTAACTAAGGATGGTGTTTGCTACGCGTCTATTCAGTACTATATTCGATATGTTCGATTATACAATTGTTTTGTGTGATATTTGAATGTTTGGATTGGATGGATGGTTAGGTATTTATGACTGTTTGGATGGATGGCTATGTATTTATGCATGTTTACTACAGTATTGATTATAATTGTAAAATGGAAAAGCATGAAACCAATATAATAATAAGATGGTTAAAATGACTAAGTGACCAATAGGTCCAGGCCCGGCATACTCAGCGTTTATCGCTGAGACTACCTCATTGTGCAGGTTGTTGATCATTGTCGAAGCCGAAGTGCGCGAACAAGGTAGAGTTTATTTTAATTACCGCACATGGATTCTATTTGTATAACAATGTTAGACTATTGATTGTATTATGGTACGGTTATGTATGTATTCGGGATTGGGTGACGCTCACTTGTCGACGTTTATGGTTTATGGACTTAGTATGATGTATAGGAGTTATCTCGTTATCACAGCGGTTACAGCTTAGTTTGTTTATTTTGGTTGTTGGATATAGTTATGTTTCGTTACTCGCATGGCGAGTAATGGCAGGTGACACCTGAGTGAGTATTAATGTTTTATTATCTTTCGCTGTAAGACGTTTTATTTATTGCTACGTGAGGGATTATAACGTGTTTATCGAGAGGGGTGTTACAATTTTAATTATCTCATCACAATCTTATCATCCATTTTTGAGTATTAGGTTAATAAACTCAAACTCATCTTTTCTAATCCATGTCATATTTTCTTTTTATTTTATAAATTTTAAAAAGATTCCACGTGCTCTACCTCTAATATGAGATGATTGTCACCATAACTCTTTCATATCTCTAAGGCAGAGTAAGCACCATAGTATTGTGTCTTGTTTGTTTATGACACATTTTCCATTTTAATATTAAACATAAAAGATAAAATAATTTTATATATAATTTATCATGTAAGAAACATATACAAAACTTAAAATTTAAAATTATTTTATCTTATATTAAACACCATGTGTAATGACCCCAAAACAACCCTGGTTAAGAGACTGTTACACGCCGCGTGCTTACTACCTAAGACACGCAAGGCTACACTCACAAATCGTGAAACCGATACAAAATACACTTTTATTATGAAACAACGACTACAAAGCTCAAGTGTTTACAAATGCAGAGCGGAAGCCAAATCAACATACATAATGAACACAAGCTAGTGAAGGGGCCTCAAGCCACAATTACAAATACCAAACGAATAGCCAAAATGAAAGCAAAAACCGAATCCCTAAAAGCTTAAACATGCAAAATGTTAATGTAATAGGGGTGAGCAAACCACAACTCAGTAAGCAGCAGACTTCATCAGCTGGGCATGCTCAAAATATTTATATTGAACATATATACATACATATATATAAGCTTAACAAATACAGATCAAATGTCAAAGCTGAAAACAGACAGAGGACGAAGCTTTGTCAAATCAGAAGAGAAGCTGATCAGAAACATAAATATAATCTTATCAAATTAGAAGGAAAATAGAAGCTGAGCAAACCGAACATAAGTCTTAAACCAGAACATAGCAGACATTAGGCATAAAAGCTCAGAACATAACACTTATCAAAACAGAGGTGGGACCATAGACACTAGCTGACACATCATAAGGGCAACACCATGGCCCTATGGATCCGGAGATCCCACACAGAAGCCGTAGAGACAGCTATGGACCCGTCGGTCACTAAACATCCAAGGGACCCTGAGGAACAGGACAAAAGGTAACCCAAAGAACAAAACAGAAGGAATTCCTGTGTAGCATGCTACGGGACAGTCAGACCCAACTATCCAAGGCTTAGAAGCTAAACATCTAGGTCCCAAAACAGAAGCTTTGCAAAACAGAGCAGAAGCCTTTAACAGAACAAATTAGAATGAAGAAGCTTATCAAATAGATCAGAAGTCCTTAGCAAAATGGAAGTCATACACCGACTAGCAGATACGAAAGCCAAACCAATAGAGAAGCTCAAACACTCTTCAGAGCAAGACAGAGATCAGAAACTTAACAAAGACTTTCAAAATGAAAATGATCATAGTCATAAGCCAAAACACATCAAAATAGATAGTACACACTTAGAGGAACACAATGCCGCAAACGACAGTCAAAACGGAGCTCAAACGAAAAAGTTACGCAAAAACAGGTACGTGTGCGACATGCGTCCGACCTTGCATGTTCGGACACACGCGGAGGACAGAAATCAACAAACGTCCGAACATCTGTCCGGACTTACATGTTCGGACAAAGTCCGAGAAATACGTACATACGAGGGTGTCCGGACTTGTGTCCGGGTTTGCAAGTTGGACACAAGTCGAACTGCAAACCCAGAGACCGTCTTCGCACCCCGTCTAGACAACACATAGAGCGAAGCAAACCAGAGGCGTCTGAAGCCACGTCCGAACATACATGTTCGGACACAACGAAAATTGTAAAAAACAATGTCGAATTAGAGCCAAACCAGTCCACAATTCTCTATAGCTAATGCATAATCTTTGATAACAAAATAGCAATTCGAAACACACTTTTCACGGGGTTTAACGCATCGAAAACGTGATTCAGAAACGGATTAGAAACCTCACAATCAAAGAAGCACATAAGCATATACGAAAAACATACAAACTGGAAATCCCCGTGGGCGAACACACTCAACTGAATCCATCCACCACCTACATCACATCCGAAGCAAAGTAAATCTCTACAAACTCCACAACGCTCACTCCTCGAATTAATCTCCACCCGACACAACAATCAAAGAACCGAATCATTCTGAAATCGAAAACAAAATCAGGAATGGGGAAAGAAATTGACGAGAATATATACGGACGAATCTCAACCTACAAACGAAGAACGACCAACTTGAAGACCGGAATTCACACGAACCAAAGCAAACGATCAATCGATCAAGGAATCAAACAGAGAATGAAGGAAGTTGAGGAGAGAATGAAGAGCGTAGAGGGAAAAAAGCATGAGAAAACTGTCAAGGAGAATGTTAGGAAAGAGAGGGAAAGAAATGAGTAAAATAGAATCCTTTTACTAACTAATCAATAAATAACAAAAGGAAAAGGAAATGAGTTAATGATAATGACGCCTCTCTTACTAATAAATAAATAACAAAAGGGAAAAGCTCAAACTGAATACAAAATGCCGGAATAATATCATGAAAGAACTATCATAAGATCAATATATTATGAAACCCCTAAATGAATCAGAAATGAAAGAAAAAAAATCTGGGACATATCTCTAAATAATAAATAAGGCTATCATTCACAACTGAACGAGTAATAAATACTAAGCTACCCAACTGTAAACTCAGTAGCCGTAACACACTCCCGGTCACAGTCACACACTAGGCATGTTGAGAGAGAAAAGCGAGAAAACCCATCGCAACCAATCAGATCATAGCAAGGGAGATAAAGGTTAGCCATACTCGGACCTCTTTGGCTGACGACGTTTTTCCAAAATCGAGTTCAGAGACACTTTTGTTTAGTATTTTGGCATATATATGATTCTACAGGTGTATTTTCATTTTAATTTTAAATAAAGCAAAACTCGTACAGGTTTTACTTGCATATTGTTACTATTGTACGTGTAATTTATGATGGTGTATGTCTTATATGGGTTATTACTTATTTTGTGTCTTAGTATTTGTTTTATATAATTTTTATATATATATCATGTATAGTTGAAGTTTATTAATTTTTAGAGTAAATTACTCAGAACCCCCTTGAGGATCGGGTATATTACAGTTAACCCCCTTATGTTTCTCATAATGATTGGCAACCACCCTGAAGTTACGGTATCTCTGACTATGAGCCCCCGAACTATGACTTCATTATCAAAACGTTAACTACGTGCTGACCCATCAGCTTAATCACTTTATTAATGACATGTTGGACAAAAAACACTGCTTAATTAGCATTCTTATTGTCTGAAAAACGTCAACCTTACCTCAAAAATGTATTTGAATTGGGATGAGGAAGAGTTAGACGATGTTGATTAAGCAGTTTTGTTGTTCAACATGTCATTAATAAAGTGATTAAGCTGATGAGTCAGTATGTAGTTAATGTTTTGATAATGAAGTTATAGTTCGGGGGCTCATAGTCAGAGATACTGTAACTTCAGGGTGGTTACCAATAATTATGAGAAACACAAGGAGGTTAACTGTAATATGCCCAATCCTCAAGGGGGTTCTGAGTAATTTAGTTTATCTGGTTGTATCATTTACTTTGGTATGATGATTAATAATCACATCATAATGAGAGTTTAAACTATTAGCACAGGGTTAACAAAACTTTAACACAAAAACGTCCAATGTAACAAATATTAAAATAATAAGATTCAAATAGTGTAGAAACAATACTTTTTTCCTTGTTTTTAAGAAAAAATGAGAGAACTAGTACTCTTCAATGTAAATGTTACAACTAATTTTTTTCTCTTTCTCCATTTCTTTTATTATAAATTCATCTTTTTATTTTATGTGTGGTCGTTTTGAGTTACATTGAAAATTAAAACTATCGAAGCTTTTGATTTGAAGCACATCCCTCTCAATTAAAACTATTGAAGCTTGGTATGTTCAAATGTATTCAATCACTCCGCGCACCTTTCTCAAGCAGTTACAGAAACTGATGGCTCGTTTCTGGTGGTCTGGCTCTGAATCCAAGTCCTCTCTTCACTGGTGTTCCTGGTCTTCAGCATGCAGTACCGTCCGTGACGGAGGACTCGGTTTCCGCGACCTTCACTCTTTTAATAGAACCCTGTTGGCTAAGCAGCTGTGGCGTGTTTTACACCGCCCAACCTCCATGTTGGCTAGCTTCTACACAACCAGGTACTTATCGAATTAGTCACTGTGGAATCACAATCCGAGTCAGACCTCTAGTCCAATTTGGAAAGCCTTGATGGGGGTTCGGAACCTAGTGGACTATGGTACCCGTTACTCTATTGGAAATGGTCTCCACACGCCGATTCTTTCACGATGGATTCCCGGTAAGCCAGGGGGCCAACCTTCCATCTAGAAGTTCTCCCCATCACTTTTGGCCTCTTCCAAGGTTGCGGATCTCATAACCCCTAACGTACATGGAATATGCCTCTTCTACCGCCATTGGTTCACGGATGACGATGTTGCTTTGATCTGCAAGATTCATCTGCCCAGTCCGCTGCTCAGCTATGACTCTACCTACTGGGGACTCACCACCTCTGGTCTGTTCACTGTTAAATCAGCCTACCATGCAGATCGTCACCTATCTCAGTTGGCTGCCCCATCCCCTAGTAGTAGTTCACCTGTGGGTCGTGCCCAGTCTCGCTTGCGCAGGTGTGACCTCCCACCCCGTGTTCGCCTTTCTGGCTGGAAACTCTTATGTGGTCATATTCCTTGCAAGTTTACAATCCAGCGACACTTACATGTTGCCTCTGATGCCTCGTGTTTGCTCTGTGGAGAACTTGAGACTATCTCACATTCTTTTGTCCACTGCCCTTCGGTGCGGCCTTTCTGGCTAGATATGGGTTTTCAGCCCCCACCACCGGTTCGCTCTGACAAAGCTTTCTCTGATTGGTATCTTCACCAGTGTAGTGCCATCCCTTCTCAGGCTCTTGGTTACCTCACACTGTTCCTGTGGAAGCTTTGGTTTGCCCGATGTCAGTCTTCCCACAATGCGTCACTCCCTTTTGCTTGGCTGCTGAGTGCCTCGCTCTAAAGCTGGCCGTGTCCCACGCTCATGCAGAAGGCCACCGTAGGATCCGTTTTTTGGGGGACTGCCAACAAATGTTTCGATATCTATCCGGTGCCACTGCTACCTCTTTGCTGCCTCACTCGACATCAATACTGGACTCTATCTTGTCCACCATTGGCCTTTTTGATGAGGTTCAATGGTTCTATATTCCACGTGAATCTAATTTAATAGCTCATAACCTAGCTTCCTTAGCTAGAAGAGCGCAACATGTTTGCGTCTTTCCAGACTATGTACTGAACCTACTTGATTAATTTATGAGTTCTCTTTTTCAAAAAAAAAAAAAATGTATTCAATCAAACACCTGATGAGCTCTCAGGAAAAAATAATAATTGAAGAAACAAATAACGTTAAAACGATGAAGCTAAGCTAATAATATCATCAGTATATGCTCATGGTATCTCCCCTTATCCTCTGTCCTACCTTCCGTTTCAAACAAACAAATTCTCCCCCCATCTCTTGTTTAGCTGCCATCTCCATCTTCTTCCTCTTCTTCTCCCAAACTCTGCTCCATCCCCTTACTACTGAATCTCTCTTCCATTCCACCCCCGCTCTCTGTCCATCTCTATTTCTTCTTGTCTCTATATTTCGATAATGGCGGGAACGACCCCGCCACCTTCCCACGGCCCCAATTTCTACTCTAATACCACAACTCCCAAGTCCTGTACCATCAACAAGACCTCTCACTTTCCATCAAAATTTCATCACACTACCGCCGCTTCCGCCGCCGCTTTCTTCCAACTACAAAAACCATTGACATCATCATCCCTCCCCTTTTCATCCTCCCTCACCTTTCGATCACTCCACCACCACTATCAATGCCGCTGTTGCTTCCACCGTGTCCCGCGCGTGTCGATGGCGCCAGCAGAATACGTCTCCCCCGCCCCCGACTTCGACTTTCACAGGGAAATCACTCGACTCCGCGAACTCCGGTCTCGGCTCCACTCATCTCCTGACTCGATTAAGCACAAGCACGCGGTGCTTGACTCCGAATTTAGAGTCAGTCGGTTTTTTGGATACTCGAATGTTCTGAAGAAGGTAGGATTGGATTCGTACGAGCTGTATCTGCTCAAGTGCTTGATTGCGGCTGGGCAGGAGCAAGTGCTCACCTATGGATTCAATTTCGAGGACGAGCGAGGGTTTGAGTCGAAGAGTAGTAGGAGTTCGTTGAAGAGTGCGCTTTACGGTCTGGCGGAGATGATCGAGAGTTGGGATAGTAATGGTAACGTTAGTGTAAATGGGGGTAATTCGCGAAAGAAGGCTGTTATGGCGGATGACGAATTGCGAGCGTTGAGGGACTTGTTGAAGGTTTTGAGAGAGATGGAGGAGTTCTATGACTGCATTGGCGGGATTATTGGGTAAATAATTCGATTTTTGAATCAAATCCCCTTGTTTTTCTTCTGCCTGGTATTTGGGTAACTTGTATATGATCCAGTCATTAGCCTGATGCTAACTTGAGCAAGATGAAACTTTAGAACCGGAATCAGGATTTTGCATTAGGGGAGTTTCCTCTTGATTTCTTTGAGAGTTGATTTCTGTTTTCTTACTGAATCAGGACTTTGTGACTCTGAAATCATGTTACTAGTTGAAAGAACAAAGGTTTGATTTTATGCTTTGGTGTTTGGACGTTAAGCAAGCAAATCTGATCCCTAGATCCCTTGAAAGAAAAGCTGGGTAGATCATGCCACTATGCTTATCTGTTGCTCGATGAAGATAATGATCCGAGTATATTAATTGAAACTTACTTAATGTGGTTCATTGAAATGATTGCATTTTCTATTTGCTGTTACAATTTGTTTCTCCTAACCAATGAGGAGAGAATGCTGTCCACAGATATCAAATTGCAGTGCTGGAGCTTCTTTCTCAGGCGCCTTCCGAGGAGACATCTCATAGCTCTCTACAAGTTAAAGAATCACATTGCCAATTTATGGAAATTCATCCACCCTGTGGACTTGATCTTTCTCAAGACACGGAATACGCATCTCAAGCGGCCCTGTGGGGAATCGAGGTTGGTGTTCAACATACAATTCAACATGACTTGAAAAGACCACCCTTCTTCGGTTTCTTTTGGAAAAATTTATGATCAGTCACTTTCAGGGTTTGCCAGATCTAGGTGAAATATATCCTCTTGGAGGCTCTGCTGATCGACTTGGATTGGTGGATCCTGACTCTGGTGAGTGTCTCCCTGCTGCAATGCTCCCTTATTGTGGGCGGACTTTGCTGGAGGGTCTCGTAAGAGATCTTCAGGTCTGATTGCTAACCTCCTCATCCTGTTATGTTTGGGAAATTAAGGCTTGTACCTGTTGTCTGAATTGTGGATTGTTTGTGGTTGCTTTCCTCATTATATGAATGAACACTTCAAGGCGAGAGAGTTCTTGTACTACAATTATATGGAAAGCAGTGCATCACCCCTGTTGCTGTCATGACAAGTTCTGCAAAGAACAATAACGATCGTGTTACTACACTTTGTGAGAAGCTTGAATGGTTTGGCAGAGGTCAATCATCCTTTTTGTTGTTTGAACAGGTTTTTATTCTTTTTACTAAATGATGATTGTTACCATTTCTTCCCAATAACAATATTTAGTTCTTTGCTTTATGTTGAGTGAATAGTAATCGTCCAGAATTTTCACTGATCCAATAAGATTATGTGCTGAATTTTCCAGCCACTTGTTCCTGCAATTAGTGCCAGTGATGGTGAGTGGCTTGTATCTGAGCCTTTCACCCCAGTTTCGAAACCTGGAGGCCATGGTGTTTTGTGGAAGCTTGCCTATGACAAAGGTGTTTTCCAATGGTTTTATGCTCATGGAAGGAAAGGTGCAACTGTTCGCCAGGTCAGGTATTCTAGATGACTTTTTTGCTTTACTGCTCTTGTTTTGTTTTCCTCTTTTTCTCTTATTATTACTTTCTAGCTTTCTGATGAAATAACTCTCAAATGTAAGGCCTCTTTTTGGTGGCTTGCAGTAATGTTGTGGCTGCGACAGATGTGACCCTTCTGGCATTAGCTGGAATAGGATTACACCATAAAAAGGTGAATCTAGTTTTATATATTTGCTTGTCTGGTAATATATCCAACTGCTTTCTCATTAACCTTGTGTTTTTAGAAATTGGGATTTGCATCCTGCCAGCAAAGCTCGGGAGCAACTGAAGGAATTAATGTTTTAATGGAAAAGAAGCAACTTGATGGGACGTGGGCTTATGGTTTGTCATGTATTGAGTACACTGAGTTTGAAAAATATGGGATCTCCAATAAACCTCGTTCTCCTAATAGGTACTTACTTTTGTTTATAATCATCTCTGTTTTCCTCTAGCTTGCTCTTTCCTCATCATGAAAGTTCATTGTAGACTTTATTGCTCGCTGATGATATTTACTTTTGTTTTCATTCTAGTTTAAGCTGGTTATCAATCACTTTTTTCGTATGAATGTTTCAAAAAGAAATTTACTACTATCATCAAATAATCTGCTTTGGTTAGGTCACTTCTCCCTAGCTGGATGAGACAATTTTATCAGTACTTTCATTTCTTAATACATCAAGATACTTCCATTGATGTTGCTTTTACTCAAATAGTGATTTTTGATAAACAAGGAAATAAATTTACCTTGAAATTCTGAGAGTTGGGGTTGCCTTTGGCTTTCGTCTAATCTACATCTTCAGGAGTGATTTGTATCTTAATTCCAGTTCCAGATATTGCTTTGCACTCTTTGGGTTTGGGCTCTTGTTTACTTTTAGTTGCAGCTCTTGATACTTAGGTCTTAAAGTGCTTATATTCATAATTGTTTTTATCGAAACACTTTTTATATAGACGTGTCAGAATCTAGCAAGATTTCAAACGTCAACCTGTTTCAGCTTGCAGGTCAAGTTTCCAGCCAATACAAACATCATGTATGTTGATCTACATGCTGTGGAGCAAGTTGCATCAAGTAAAAATGCAACCTGCTTGCCAGGAATGGTTTTGAACATTAAGAAGCCTATTATCTTCTCAGATCAGCATGGGATCAAGCATAGGTATTTACCTGGACTTCTGTTCTGCTCTTTGCATCACTAGCAAGATTGGGATGGGATGAGGAAATTGTAGTCAAAGTGATAATGTCACTGCAGAATTGAACATTTGGTTGAATGCTAGTGCAGGAGGAAGTATGGTAGTGACCATTGTCTCTCCTGATATTTAAACTATGTGTTTACTAGCTTGAGGTTGGCTTCTTCCTTCTTGTAGCTGATTTGTGTGTATGAGGCTAACCTTCCTCTTTCTCGTGGCAGCATCTTGGGTGGTAGGCTTGAATGCACCATGCAGAATATTGCTGACAACTTTTACAATACATTCTTGTATCGATGCTATAAAGAAGTAGAAGGTATGGTATATTTTAATATCTTTTACCATGAATGGCGTGATCTATATATTTTTGTTCTGGCTATTGTTTTATTTTACCAATACAAGTTTTACGTCTATGCAGATGACCTAGATACATATATGGTCTATGATGAGCGGAGAAAGGTCACGTCATCTGCTAAGAAGAAAAGAAGACCGGGAGATATTTCCCTTCGCCAGGTTATTCATTATGATATCATTTCTTCCTGTTCAGCTACATGAATTTTATCCATGATTATTTGATTGGCAAATTGGAGTAATGTTGAATTTATGAAATATGATCTTGCACTGCTTGGTTTAACATTTTACATCCCGTATCCTCCAGGGTTATCTTCAGCTATTTCTTTTTTTTTTTTCTGAAATTTGGTTGACTATGTTGAACCATGGGTCTGAGTAGGTATTGCTTTCCAATTTATTGTTTGACACTGAAATTGCTGTCTAACAGTATACTTTCTGGGATGGTTCTTACTCTAATGGCAGACTCCAGATGGTGCTTTACTGGATATTTCTAGGAATGCTTATGATCTTCTTTCACATTGCAATATAAAAATACCAGAGGTACAAATGGTTTCTTCTGCTATGATCTTATGATCTTGTGAACTATCATCATCGCTTGATTTATATTGTGTTATTCTATGAATTAGACAGCTATTTCTTGGTAGAAAATTTGTTTTTCATGGCATCTTTTAAATAGATCATTTCTCATACGATGGCTTTATCTGCATTGTCCAGGTAGGTAGTGATGACGTGTATCTCCAGTCTGGACCTCCTTTCCTTATTTTTCTCCATCCTGCTCTGGGTCCATTATGGGAGGTAACACGCCAAAAGGTAAATCTCACTCTTTATGATGGATTAAACATGGACCATGATGATAATGTGAAGTAGTGCTGGTTCTGATTAAGCATTTATGCTTTCTTTTCTGTGCTTCTAGTTTAATGGAGGATCTATTTCAAAGGGTTCAGAGTTGCAAGTAGAAGTTGCTGAGTTTTATTGGTCAGACGTTCAGGTTAGGAATTATCTGAAGGAGCTCAGGCTGATTGAACTTGGGAAATTATAACAGTTTAAACTAATTGTTGTGCTCTTTCTCAGCTTGATGGTAGCATGATTATTGTGGCGGAAAATGTCATGGGCTCAATGAAAAATGAAAGAGAGGAGCCCATCCTGCAATATGGTCATCGGTAAGAGCTAAACCACATGGTTGACATGTAAAGAATGACTTGTATATGCTAATGCATTCTCGGTTTGGTTAAAGGTGTGCAAGATGCAAGCTGAAGAATGTCAGAGTAATTAATAAAGGAATCGATTGGGATCATGAAGAAAATATCTATTGGAAGCATGAGGTTCAGCGACATGAATCACTAAAAGTTCTGCTCCATGGCAATGCTGAATTTGAAGCGTCTGATGTGACACTTGAGGTTAGTCCATGTTTCATGTTAAAATTGTATTGCATTACATGTGCTAAATTACTAATTTGGAGTTTTCATGTTAGGAAATCTGTAACAATCTTGTCCCAAGATTCTGTAGTCTCCTTGATATCTTAACAAAATTGAGACTAATAACCTTCTTTGAGCTATTTGTGGAAAGGAAGCAATTATTTAATATCAGCTAATTTGGTTGCTTGTTTCATCTGCAATTTCATTGTTAGTTTTTTTGGCATTGTGCTGTTCTCATAACACCAGAATAGAAAATCAGGTTTGGATCTGTTACTTTTTTGTGACTTTTGGATCCAAGAAGGTCTGGAATCCTTTGCCTTACTGCCGCTTGTGAACCTCTAAAATGGAGTATTGGGTCTTGTGTCTGCTGCCGGTTTTGCACGGCTTTATGCTGTGTGCTTCTTCTCATCTATGTGCTGACACTTACATGCTTGAATGCTTTTCTGGTTATTTCACGTCGTGAAAATTTTCTTTTAGAATGTGAGCATACTTTCATGGTATATGCAACATACCACCCCTAAAGCAAACGCCTAATCTTTTCACGTTTTCTTAAAAAATGGCATCCGAAGTGTAAATTGTCTTTCAATTGTGAACTCCAACAATTGAAAAAATCTCTTTAACCCCCTTTATTCTCTCTCGTACAATTGTTTACTTGTTATCATCCTAGTTCCCTTTGTTAGCTTAATCTTAATTCTCCAAAATACGAGGTGGATCTGTGTAGATTTTCAATAATGTTTTGAGATATTGTCTCACCTGTTGGACTTCAGCTGTTTTCCTATCATCAATAAAGTCTATTACGTTTATATGATCATTGTATTGCAAAGAATTATAGGTTACCCTTCATTCTTTTTTTGAAGAGGGTGGTTCACTTGCTTCGGTGTAGTTTATCGGTTGTGCCTTGTTTTCATTTATTTATCGGTTCATGTGATTGAAGGTTTCCCTTCTTGGGAAGCGTTAGTGAAATTTTGAAGGCTACCACTTCGGTTATCTTTTTATCAGACGTGGGGATTCTCTAAATGAAAAATCACTTCAACATGCTAGATCTTAGTCTTTATGTAATCTTGTATGCATAACCAAACCTAACCATGAATTGGTAGCCATGCATGCTCGTCGTATCTATTAGTCAAGTGCCCTGATTCTCTGGACGTCTGTGATGTAGGGAACTCATGTTTTTGAGGTGCCAGATGGTTTCAAGCTGAAGATATCATCTAATAATACAGGTTTGTGTTGATCCCTACCTTCAAAAAAGTACATACTTATCTCCTGTATCGAAAGAACAAAATTGGAATGTTCATCTGGGAGGTTGTACTGCAAGAGCACACTTAAATCTTATAGGCAACATATTGCTGAAATTTGGTTGTTGATGTGTAGGGAAGAAATTTAGGTAAGAGCTCAGAAAATGATTGTTGTGCATTTTCAAAATGACTTCTGCTGCTCTCTTCCACGAAAGTTTATTCGAACTTAACTATGGTTGAATCATAGAGTACTTGATATTTTATTTCTTTTTTGAGGTTGACACATGTCTGGCTTACTCCTTACAAACATTAGGAAGTGGGGTTTCCTATTAGAATCCTGATAAGCGTTCTATCATGTCTATTCTCTATCCTTGTGTTTGTGGAAACAACTTTCAGGTCTATTGAAGAAAGTAAGCCCCATTGAAGAAGCTAATATGGACAGTGGAAGTTGGTTCTGGAAGTACAAGATCGAGGGTACACACATAAAGTTGAATATAGTAGAATTGTAAGTGTATATACATCCCCTGCATTCTGAATTCACCTGAAGTGAACCGATGTTCACCAGGAGGATTGGCTCTGGCTTGACTCTTCCAACACCACCATGGTTCAACTCAAGTTAAACCTTCTCCATTTTTTTTTTTGTTGTATTGGGCTCATTGTAACAGTTTGTTTGCTAGAGGAACTGTGGGTTGTTGTCAGTGTTCATATTAGTTATGTAAAATTAATAAATAATGTTCTTTCAATATGAGCATATTCTTTAACAGATAGTAAATATCAGTCTTATGAATGCAGTAATTTTGAGATTGACCTCTTTTTGATCTGCGTATTGTCTGCTGTAACCGTGGTCTTGAATCATGAGATGCTACTGATATATCACCGGCAGACTCTCATGGAAGCTAAATGGTGCGCCTTAATTTAACCAGGTCATAAACACGCCGGTGAAGTGTTTTGGTCGACATGTTTCAAACGTTGGCTTCTATTGCATGACAAAAAAGGGCCTAACGTTTCTGCACATAAAACTTACATAAGTATACGAATGTAAATAGGGCGTAGCCGCGTAGGATGGGAGATGGGGAAACATGACCCCATAAATGACTTATTATTAACATTTGGCTTCGTTCAATTCCAATAATTATCTAGGTTGTATTGTAGTCAATCAACCCATCATGGCCTGTTAGCTGTCACCCGTAATATGGACCGGGGAGCCATGGCGGGCCTATTGTTTGAGACAATCAAACAACTTTGGGAGGCTGAAATTCATTTCATCAATTGAAAATAAAAACAACAGTGTCATGTCTAATCGGTGAGATACGTCTTTAGATGGCTGATAAAACCAAAAGGAACCACAATCTTGTGGTTTATCCGCATGTCTCATTCACCGTTCACATTAAGGACTGTTGGGCATCGTGGCATGTCAAGGGAGTGTTCAAACATTCTCTTTCCTCTCAGGATTGTGTTGCAGAGAAAGCGATGACATTTTCATCAACCAGTTTTGCTTACATTTGGAATATAGGTAAGGTGCATATATATCCAGGTAGAATATTTTTCTAATAACAACTATAGTTTTTATAAACGTAAAATATTTTCAGAAAAAAATGTACAATCTGTCTTACTAACATTTAAATTTATTGCTAAATCACAAATGTGTACTATTACACGGGAAAAATGGCACCAATTCAAAGAAGAAAAAGATGTACAGATACGCACAAGTTGTATACATCTAGATATATGTAAGAGTTTGAGTTTGAGCAATCAATTTGAAGTTATACCCTATCGAACATAAATTTATATCTAAAACATCGAATATGTGTAAAATATAGATAGAGTCTTTATTGAGACTACAAGTTGTAAGTGGACCTCCTACTCATAAGGGAGTTATAGAATCTATTTTATCTAGCAACAATTTTGGGTAGAAATTTTGTTTATTGACTAATATCTAAGAATGTAACAACTATAAAATGTCTATGCTAATTCATGATAATGGTGATTGTCAGAGGCGGATGCAGAGGGGGGCTAGGGGGCTCTTACCCTCCCCCACGAAATTTTTGAAAATTTGTAAAATGTTCTTATGTATTTTTAGAAAAATGTAACATAATATAATGTTTAAAGAATAACAGTGTCAAAAATTTTTTTAGCCCCCCTAAACAAAATTCCTGGATCCGCCACTGATGATTGTCATCCAGGATCACACATGATGTGATAACATTGTCTTTCTGTTGTCATAGTTCTTGGAAGAGGGGACTCAATTAGGATGCACTTAATTCCCATACACATGGTCAATTGCAAGGTGATAGTGATTTCTTCACACATGGTACTTCCTTTTCCATCAGTATTAGTCCTTTGTTCTTTAGGAAAATGACAAGAGTCCCATAATTGTCCCTTTGAATTAGTTCAATAGAAGTCTTGTGACCCAAGTGGAAGAGGAGTTGATGTTGGCTTTACAAACCCTAGTTGGAAAAGGAGACTGGTGCTCTACCATATTGCCCTTCTTGTTGGAAAATCTCCCAAAAAGGAAAAGAGAGTGATCCTTTATATTGATGCATCCACAAAAGAAACACTTGACAAAACACACACACTTTATTTGTGCCAATGATGATAAAATGGAACCTAAGTTCTGGCTTAGTTGACAAACAAACAAAAAAGTTCGACCATAGAGCTCATCAAGAGCTTGGTTAATGAAATAAGCTTTTGTGTATGCTAAAGTAATCTTTAGAAAATTATCTTATAGATGAATCCACATAGACTAGAGAGTCACACATTTTCTCTTATCCGAAATGTAGCATATAGACTTCAACTAATTAGATGCAAAATCATAAAAAATTGGAGTGAAACAAGTACACGGTAAAAATTATAATAAGAGAAGAAAAGAAATGAAGCAAGTTGAAATTATGTCTTTTAGCTAATGACCAATTTGTGTTCGAATGGTGTAGTTCTTGCGGAAAAATTACTTACATTACTTTGCGTCTGACTATTGATGCTAATTGGTTTAACATCCAATTTTTTTTCTTTAGGGTCCGATATTGTCAAACACTACATCCAATCTTTATAGTGACTAAGAAAATTAGTTTTAATGCATGAAGTGCGAAGAAGGTTCAAAGTCGGGCACACACCATTAATATGAAAAATAGATACTTATAATTGTAAACAAAAATAAAGTAGTAAGCCTAAAAGAGGAGTCAAGGGGAAAACACATAGGAAAATATAAGTAAAACAGCCACGTTGAAAAAACCCAAACCACCCTAAAAGTCGTGACAAGTTTGAGTTATCCCTGGTTGAGGACACTGGTCATCACTTCATCTAGATGATGAATTTACTGAAAACTTGATGTCGAATCAAAGATGATTATTGGAGCACCTCGCCTTAGTTCATCATAGAATATAAGTTGAATTCAGTGTAAAGGTTATACACTATATAAGTAAAAGTGGCCCATCACACATGATCAATAAAGTTTTTGTGCTTGCAATAATGATAATTTAACTTTAGAATGTTGTTGACGCGACAGTAGTTGGTAGCAACATAAACCTAAGCACACAAAGTCCATTTGGTCCAACAATATTGTAAGAGAATAAAATATGTATTTAGTTTCTTAGCATGCTCACTAGCCCGCCGCATTTTAGAAATATGTTTTTTTTTATAATTGGGGCACGAGGCCAAATACACCGTAACCGCGGGGCAATAGCAATACAAACATAAACAAGAACCACAATCAATCATACCTTACTAGATCTACCCTACCAACCTGAAAGAGGTTTCTCCAGCCCTTAACACTTAAATCCTGTTCTCCTCTTGCCTCTACTAGCAATCTGATTAGCACGAGAAAATTTACTAGAGCCCAATGGGCGCTTCTTTGGCTCTACCTCCCTCTTGGAACTTATTCTAGAAGTGGTCCGCGAACAAGTGTCTGTGTCAACCCCTACTCCATCCTTCGAATCCTGACATCTCTTACGGGCGTAACCTCTTTATTTCACGGATGATGTCTTCGAGATTGCTTAGGCACGCCCCTCGTCCTGAATGTGGCAACCAAGATCTTTAGCAAGCAAAAGGGTCTGCTTTGCTTCTTGTTTGACATACTCCTCCTCAGGGTCCACCGTTGGCCCAAAAGAAACTCCACCAGGCTCAAACCTAGAGGGAAATTCAGGGTCTTCGAAAAGGCTCCTAAGGTCATCACCTTCCCCTCCCTCCTTCACCTGCTCAATTATGGGGGCAGCCGAGAACTCAATCAGTAGACCTAACACCCAAAGCTGCACCAGCACCACCGGACTCACGCTCAACCTCAAGAATTTCATGACTGATAGACATTCCACACTCCTTACTATCATCTAGCAGCCCAACCCGGCCACTCCTTGAAATTTCATTAGCAACTGGGTCAAGATCTCCCACCTTAATACCCCACGGTTTTCGAATCGAAATTGAAATACCCCTAAATTAATTTAAATTAATTTAGGGGATTTCTTTTATTAAATATTAAATTATTATAT
The DNA here is from genome assembly GCA_023374045.1 of Limonium bicolor. Lineage (NCBI taxonomy): Eukaryota > Viridiplantae > Streptophyta > Magnoliopsida > Caryophyllales > Plumbaginaceae > Limonium > Limonium bicolor. Next base: position 98,607,354 of record CM041782.1, read on the forward strand.
GGAATTATGAATATTAAATTATTATATGGAATTGTGAAATTTATTTAGGGGTTTTCTCCTATTTAACCCTAATTATTATATTTATTATATAGTATTATGAATTTAATAATAAGATTTATAAGTCTATAAATCTTGGAAAAATTTCTAAACACTCCAACTATATTATAAAGATTTTAAGAAGTGTTGGAACATTGTTTTGAAACATAAAAGTCAATATAAAATTCTAGAAACCTTAAAGCTTATTAAGCCTTGCTAGGGTTGACTTTTTGAGAATGGTCAAACCAGGCCATGAAACCTATACCAATAAATAGGTTATGAAAAACCATGAAGATCGATAAAAAGAACGTCAAAAACGGATCATTCTAGCCAAAGTTATGATCAAATGAAGTTTAGAGCCAAAATTTGAAAAAGGGCTGACGTGGCACGTCTGCTGAGTCAGCGTGCGCCTCGGGATTCGCGCCCCAGCACTTAGACAAATTTTATCTCCTATAATCTCGGTAACAGAAATCAGGTTTTGCCCTATCTTGTGACCTTCATAACTTTCTCATCTTATGGAATTTTTGAGTGTCGTCTTCTTTGTTGCCTTCTCCTACACTTCCTCTAAACAACCATAACTCACACTAACCCTAGCTCGTCCTAAATCAACCGGAAAATCGAATCAAAGTAGCCACCCTGCAAAACCGTAACTGCAGTTCCCAGTTTTTCCTTCGAATCAGGTAACTTCGTCTAGCCATAACTTCTTCGTTTCTCAGCCAAATTTCATGTTCTTTAGCTCGTTTTGAAGAGCTCTAATTCCTCTAAAACTTTCATGTTGACGACCTAAGCCAATTCCCAACCGTTTGGAAGAACAAGGTGTCTAAAGTTTCGGTTTCGCCACCACATAAAATCACAGTTTTCTTTCCAGAAAACGCAAGGTAAACTCGCAACTTCTAGCTTCGATTTCTTTCTGTGTGTTGCGAGTTAGGATTAGTTCTTGTTATCAATATGTAGAGGTAAGTTTACTCTTTCGATTAAGCCCTTACACATAGCTTAACTCGATCTGTGCTGCAAGTTATAGATCCTCAAAGTCAGCCTCGTGAACTGCTCGAAAGTTCGAACTTTTCCAGATTTTCGAATTCGAATTCACTCAATTCGCACAACTCCGGTAAGTCTTCTTCAAATTTCTTCAACCATGCTAAACTATGTTACATTATCGGTCAAAACCATGATTTAATTGCATCAATTACGCTTTAGATTGAGGGAATTGGAGAGAATCGAATTCGGAAACCATTAAGAACCCTAACTTCGAAATAGAAATCAAAACCCGATGAATACTGCATTATAATTGGAGAAATCGGTGTCATTAGAACCGTAATTTAATTTCGAAACCATAGAAACAAGAATCACTCAATTTGGTTCTGTAGATTGTGAGGAATTGGCGAATTGGTACTCGAATCGGGTTTGGGGATAGTTGATGAACTCGACGATTCTCGGCCGCCCGATCGTAGTTAAAAGAAACGGACGGCCGAGATTAAAACGTTTCAGAATTAGGTTATTTAAGCTTTTATTAATTCCAGTAAATAACCCTAACTTGTTGAGTTAATTTAAATACCTTCCCGAATGTATTTTGACTTGAAATTTTAACCATAGATTCCTTATTTAATCTAGTTTATTTTGATGTAAATTAATATGGTTTTGGAGTTTTTAAACATAAGTTATGATTTTTGCAAGTTACGGGTTTTCTGGAATTATTTGGCTAAATTTAAAAGATATTTTTATGAAATAAAAATTTTATAATATGTATAAAATGTTATAGTTACTGTATATTAAATTTGGGAATTTTTGGGCAATGGTAAAAGGTTTTAAAAATTGTGTTTATGAGTTTTTCATAAGAATAACTTATAATATATAGTTTTTAATGTAACCAAAAATTAAAGTATGGTTTGTTAATTAACTTTTAAGCTAAGGAAAATAAGGGAAACTAAATTAAAATTTTATAACAGTAAGTTTATAAATGTTTTGGTATTAGCTTTTAAGAGAAGTGAAATTATTTACATATATGTATATATACTTATATGGTAGAATTAAAATAGAAACTTATGTTAAATCAAGGAATTTAATTATTCTACATTTTATTTATTATATTATATGGGAGTTAATATTTTTAATTAAACTAAGGAATAAATATATATATTTTTACGCATTTATAAAAAGGGAATAAAGTAGTAACTTAGAGTAAAACAAGGAACTAATAAATTAACACTTATAATAACTAAATAATATAAGAGCTAGAATCCTAGGATATAGTAAAAGAAATACTTTATGAAACATACTTGGAATACAGTTTAAGGTTGTAGTAATAAGATAGTTTAAATATAATAAGTTACATAGGGAATGTCTTAGTTAAATTCTAATACGGGTATACTTATATATATTAAATAAATAAAGGAAACACTTTATTTTATAAACCATATATCGGTTGTGGTATGCTTAAAAGTTATTAAATATAATTAAATACAATGAAATTTCCTAAAAATGTTATGGATAAATCTTAATACATAAAGATATATATAAATATATATGTATGTAAATACATTAAAATAGATGAGGGAAATAATATTCCTTGTGATAGTTATGATAAGTAGAATATATATATATATATGTTAAACCTTAGGTTTTAATCGGTGTGTAATTAAATAGTCACTATTAACTTAAAGGTTTAATTACACAACATAAACGTAACACAGTCTTGGGCTAACCTACTAAGCCCAAGTTTATGAACTCCAAAAGCCCACTTAAACAATTCAAAGAGAGTTTGGGCCACTCTCAGGAATAAATTTTAAATCGTTCTAAACTAAACGAAAAGGGCCTAGTAAAGGATTTAGTTAACAAGTCAAGCCCAAATCTTTGTGAGAGGATAATGGTAAACCTGGAACTATTAATCAGTAAGAAAAGAAGGTTGTTTAGTTTGTAAGTCCCTTAACTAATTGACACTTGGAACACCTTAATTATAGGTTACTATTGGGGAATCATTTATTCGAGTTTTTTATTGTTCTTCACATACCAGGTACGATTTCTCATACTCCGATATTTTTGCTGATTGACTTGTGGAATGTTTTGGAAAATGCTAACTGAGCTTAAGAGGAATTTCTAAAAGGAAATGGTTGTGTGACTAACTCGGCTTGTGTGACTAACTGAGCCTTGAATGTGAAACTCACTTGGGTATTGGTTCCTTCTATTTGGTTGTTCCATTAGACATTGACTGCTTAGGGTTTACGCTTCTGCACTCTGTAGGACTGAGTGTTTTGGTATTGCTCTGGGTAGTTAGTGATCTAGTGGGAATTTGGGAAAAGGTCAATCTTGGAAATTCTTCTTTCGACTCTGGATATCGTTTCATCCATGAGCTGGTTCTTGAGGTTTCGACGTGCGCGCATCTTCAATGGTAACAGTGAGGGGCTGTATATCCCCTGTCCCAAAAAGGGACGTGATAGACAGTGAGGGGCTGTAAATCCCCTGTCCCAAAAGGGACGTTGTAGACAGTGAGGGGCTGTATATCCCCTGTCCTAAAAGGACGTACTTGGCGGTGGGGTCATCTCTCCTAGTTGAATTATTCCATTCTTGAGTTATTGGTTCTTGGATCTATCTTATTATTCATAGTCCTTTGTGACTATCTGAGTCTTTATACTCCTAACGGGAATTGGGTTTAACTAAGGCAATAGAAGTTCACTAACACATGATGTGGTTTTGTTTCACTAACTTTACTTTTCTGTTATTAACCCTTATTCTTATTGGTTATCTTGATTTGGTGATTTGGAAATGTCTTGTTCCTTTGTGTGTTTAAGTGGTTGTTTTTCCTGCTATTATTTATTTAAGAGTTGTATTATGAGTTTGTTTGGAGGATCGTACCAGTTCCATTCCAGGGAACTGACCCACCCCTCTTGGGGTGGGCTGCTTGGTTTTATCTTGCAGGTACGAGTTATTTTACAGGTGGCCACGAAGAGAACGAGTGATTGGGATGAGATTAGGTTTTGAGAGTTTATATGTTTTAATGCTGTTTTACATTTGTTAAGTTGTCTCGAGGTTCAGGCGGTGACTATTGTCATCTTTAAGTTGTATTTGGTGAGGTTTGGTGTCGGGTGTTTGGAACCCGATGGTCTGTACGCCTTTAGTATTTTATTTCCGCTATAAATATGTTAAATAGGGGCGTTACAGAAATTGGCCCTCTATTAGAGCTTCGACACTATCGGCCCGGGGACCACTTATGGAGGCAAACAAGGAGTTTGGGACGGGGTTGGACCCAATCTATCCACCTCCAAGGGGGGCCCCGCTCACCCTCTTGACGACCGGGCTGCACCAGCCACCTCCCCACCCACAACCTTGGTCCCACCACCCATACGGATATGACCATCCTGGAACCATAGGATAAAATCAGGTCCAGGACCAATACAGGGATCCTTCTCCAACAAAATCAGAACCCTCCTGCTCCTCATTATTATTCCCACCACACACCCCTTCTTTTTCCAGCTTTTCTTTATCTATCTCGGGACTCGATTGCGCTGCAATAGTTACGGTTCCCGACATCAACTTACCAGCAACAACGTCGTGACCCTTGCCATCCCAGACACGCACGCAGAAAGAGGCACACCGATTGAGATCATCGTCCGAAGCAATACGTCTAATTTCAAGTTTTGAACATGAACAGTCCACCACCGCCTCGATCTCCCTAGAATTTCCATGTCGTCGATCAGGATCTCCACCACCTAGACCCAGCAAAGACTTAGAATTTGAACCGTCCCGCTTTGAAGAACGTCCCTGTTCGGTTAGAAAAGTTCCACCGAGCTTTGCACCAGAAGCTCCAGACGCTCTAGACACTATCAAATTGGCTCGCCTACTCCCATCTTCTAGCACCCTCCTACTACCCTCTGTAAATGGATACTTAGCCCTTACCAAAAAAATCCTACAACCAAGGAACAGCCGACCATGAAGTTTTTTCACCGCCTCTGTCACCCGATCGGAACTCTTGAGCTTGACAATGGCGAAAGCCAGCGGGTTATTACGGCGCCGCTTTCTGGATAAGAAAATATCCACAACGTCGGTACCCATCCGTAGGAGCCACAAAAATTGCTCTCTCATCCGCCTCTCTACTATCATTGTCGATAAATAAAGTACAACTTGCTCCACCAGGGACAGCAGCTCTGTCGTCGCCGCCCACCATTTCTTTGCGTCAACTAAGCAGCTCTGGGAGTCAGAATGCCGGTACAATCCCGTCGACCTAGCACGATTCTTGGGACGGGGACTCATCAGAGCACCACTACGCCTGGGTGAAAAACGCGCATCACGCCGTCGTCCGACCAAAGGGCGCCTCCTACTTGACCGCCTTCAAGATCGCGTCTTCCTCCTGGAAAAACTTCTCCGAGAGCACCTTCTCCTGGAGAAACATCTCTGAGAGTGATAACTGGGGCATTGCCATTTTCTCGTGATCCTTGGAGAACGCTCTGACTTGCATGAACTACTCTGTTGCTATTCTCGCGTCCTCTGGTGACCTCTCCGTTCCTCTCTCCTCTTCACTCCTCTCCTCTCTTAGCAATATGTAAGTTATCAACTGTTTTCAAACGACCATGATAACAATCAATATAAAGACTAAATTTGGGCGAGTATCGCCCAAGTTTTCAAATAAATATATACCTGGTGGAGAAAGAATTGGGGAGTAAGTAGAAGAAGAAATAATAAACGTACCCCCCTAAAAATCTATTATCCTAAAAGTGATGGAGGTAGAGCGTGTGATAGTAGGTTATCACTCTTTTTCAGTGCCATCCCCATACTAGTGGAACAGAAGAAATTAATCGCGATTAAAAAACCCTTTAAACTATTGCTTTGAATAGAGGATGCTGACTAGTGATTGCATCCGCAGTGAACTTCCAGACCTGAGCTCCATCCCTTCCCGTCTAAGGTCCTTCGATCATGGAGCCACCGAATTAGAGGGTTTGGAGTCTTTGCATGTCGGCTTTGGGTTTCCAAAACCGTTGCGTATGGGGTTTGCATTTCTGAATCCGCTCTTCAACTCCTCTCGCTCATGTTCTTCCTTTCTTGATCGTTTGCATTGAATCAGAGGCGTCATAGCCTTTGCTTGATGATTTTTTTTAGATGAGGCTGGTTTGATTTGGTGGAGATGAAGATGGTGGGTATATTCTTGGTTTAAAGTGGTAGCTGCTTGGTTTTTGTGGGTTGTGATCATGGTGGTTGTTTTCTTTTTCCTGTGGTTGTGGCTAGTCTTTATTTTGTTTTATTTTATTTTCTTTTTCTCCGTAGCTTATTTGTTTAATTACTTATTAGTAGTTTTGACTTTTAGTTCTTATTTTTATGGTTTTTATCTTTTTGCATGCGCATGGTGTCTTGCTTTTGCTTTGTGGAGTTTTTGGTTTTGGTTAGCTGATCTAATTATGGATTATGGCCTTGGTCCTTGTTTCTCTAGCTTGTTCGTCGATCTGCCATTAATGTCTTTGGTTGGTTGGATTTGGTCTTCCTTGGAGGCAATTATGTTAGAACATAGTTGTGCTCTTAGTCGGTCGAAAACACAAGCTTCTTCAAGGGATTTTTGTGTATGGTGGATAGTTGCAATCTTTTTATTAGTGGCTTTGGATCTCTAGGGCTGTAATGCACCACCTAATCTAATATTATCCGTGGTTTCAAAAAAAGATGATATCATTTACCTTAGGCAGCTCAAAAGAGAGTTATCCTTTGAATTGAGCTTGTCAATCGTGACACGAACCCAAAATCTAACTTGAAACTGACATGTTAAAATGCGGGTTTGGATTGCGATTTTCAACCCAAACACATTTTTGGGCCAGGTTCAAGCTAGGTGGCTAAAAACCTGGGTCAGTTTTGGGTCTAACTTGCCAACCCGATTTTAACCTGCAACCTGTAAACATTTCAATAAAGAAAATAAATTATCTATACTACTATGGTTTGTTAATGACTTATGTTGTCCTGGGGAGTTGTATTAAATTTGTATTTGATAGTACACAAATTTCACTTTCAGGCTACAAGTTGTTTTAATTCGGGTTGACTTCGGGTTTTGGGTCAACGTTAACGTGCCAGTTTCATGTTCGTGTCAAACAGGTTGCGTTTGGGTTGAGGATATGTGACCTATTCAGGATTTGGGTTGACAAATCTTAACCTGCATCGGTTTGGGCCGGGTCGGGTTCAGATTGACAAAAAATTCGAGTAGGTCGGGTTTGACTTGAGGATAAGCCAACCTAAAATAAAAAATTGATAACCCTACTTTGAATAGACGTTATAGGATGCTCCTTTTTAATAGAAGGATGTTGTGCATCTTCTTGAAACAAAGTCTCTTAGAATTGTTCGTGATGACTAAGATAGTCTTAGAAAGAAAATAAACAGCAGTTTTAACTAGTTAAACATTACTCTCTCCGTACAAAAATACAAATCATTTTAGAAATGTGCACAATTATTAAGAAAAGTAAAAATATAATACATGTACCCCTAATTATTATTTTTCTTTTTAAACAATGATTACTTTTACATTGAATAGTAGGGTCAAATATAGAAAAATAGTATGTCATAACGCTAAACCGATTTTGGAATTTGAATGGAGTATCTTTGAACATAAGCTGACATTATTTCTTTTTTAGTAAATAGTACTACTCTAAACAACAATAGCTTACTTTATTAATCAAGTTTTAGTGTGTGGTAATAGCTCTGTCAATATAAAAGAAAAACTTAAGTCGATCTATATGGTAAAAAAAAACAACCCCACGATAAAGTGGGGAAACTACCATCAAGCCGCCAAACATCTCCATCACTTCTCAACAAATAAGTATCAGCCGCCAGCTACATAATAGGGTAAAAATGATCTAGAATATATCATCATGAAGGTCTAGGGCACCGAATTACAATTATAAATGCAACGTCACAACATGTGACGTTTCGATACTGTTATCCTAATATGACATAATGACTAACGTTTACAAACAAACTTAAAGACTTTTCTTCACTTAAATTAAATAGAATATAAAATGTACCCTCTAAATATAGAACTGAGAGGAGTGCGGTACAACATCACCTTGTGATCCAATGGTTAGGACAAGTTGAGATCACGTGGGCCGGCGGCCCACAAGAGTGTCACTTCCGCTTTGGGTAGAAAACAAAATGACGAGCACCATCATCCTATCAAATCATATCAATGTGTGGAGTTTGATATGATACCCCACCTTAAGTTGTGCCCAATCCTCCTTGTGGGCCTCTCCTTTTATCTTTTAGCAAGTTATGATATGTCATGCTCACAAACAGCAAACAAAGGGAAATTTGAAAACCTAGATATTCTCAGCATCATAAGGCTGACTAGCACAACCGGTCCACCAGGTGAGTTGGTATATTTGATTAGTGAGGTTTGAGAAGAAGAGGTCCAAGTTAAATATATTGACAATTTGAAGTCGGACTCTATGACGATAGTCTTCGTAGCCATATCTGTTAGGATATATGAGTATTGTAACGCCTTTTGTTAATAGCGGCACTAGTCAGGGAATCGACTAATACAAGGTCTTATTGTTTAGTCAATTGTCTTTAGTAGTCAACGGCTAGCTTAAGTCCTGGGCATACTTATATATTACTCCCTCTTGTTTCTGTAATAGTCTAAGTTTTGAGTAATTCAATAATAGAAAGAAGTATTTCCTTTCGGTACTATTTCTCTCGGTCTTCTTCCTCCTTAAGCCCTACGATTTGTAACATGGTATCAGAGCAATAGGCTCTTGAATCAAGTGTTTTTCCTCTTCTTCGATAGAAATCAAATCTTGGATCTCAGCCATGGCTGAAATTGTGAATTCACCGAAGAAAGGGGGCGGCAAAGGCAAAAGTGGAGAAGGGGAAGACGATGAGACTAGAGTCTCAGAAATGTCGAAGGCGAAGAACGATCCTCTCTTTTTACCAAACTCGGATCAACCTGGGATGTTGCTCACTGGGACAAAGTTCGACGGGAACACCGGTTTTGCAGCCTGGAAGAGAAACATGATCGTAGCTCTCAGTGCAAGAAACAAGGTGGGTTTCGTTGACGGCACGGCAAGAAAGGAGAATTTCTCCTCTGAGCGTCAACTGGAGTGGAAGCGCTGTGACAACATGGTCATCTCCTGGCTCTTGACCGCCCTAGAACGGGACATTGCGGAGAGCGTAGCATTCAATGACTCAGCGGACATGATCTGGTAAGAGTTGGAGTCCAGATTTGAGGAGAATAACATTGCGCGTCTTTATGCCCTCGAACAAGAGTTAGCGACTGTCAAGCAGGGTGAGGACACAATCCGGAGTTATTACACTAGAGTGAAGAGGATCTGGGATGAAATTGACTCCACCGACACCTTACCCACTTGCAAATGCGCCGGGGATGACGAATTCAAGAAATACCTTCGACGGCAACGCGCGATACAATTCTTGATGTCGGTCAACCCTAAATTTGCGCAGGTCAGGGCAAACATTCTAATGATGACCCCTTTTCCCTCAGTACAACAGATCTACTCGCTACTCATTCAGGAAGAACGCCAGAAGGGGATTCGACCAGAGGAGAACACGGTTTCTTTCGCCACAGATTTTCGTGGCAGAAATTCCCCTAACGGAAACAAGTACCAGAACAAAACTCCAAGGCGTTCATCTCAGACGTGCAACCATTGTCATAAAACAGGTCATGCAGAAGAAAGATGCTTTGAGAAGATTGGATACCCTCCTTATTGGCGTTTACCGAAAGGGAAGAAGTCTCCAAGCACGGCCGCAACGTTGGAGACCAGAGGAGGAAGTCAGGAGGAAACCAAGATGAGCGATTCGGCAGAAGCCACGACAACACCAAGAATGTACAGCGTGGAGGACATTAACCAGATCTTGGAGCACGTAGTAAGAAATAAGGGAGAAGGAGTAGAAAAACAAACCAGAAGCAATACCAGCTATGGTTTTGTCGGTAACACGTTTCTAAACTCTAAATCCTGCTGTTATTTGTGCAAGAAAGGGTGTCGAGATAACTGGGTTTCATGTACTGTATCTGGTGTTGTTAACTCAAACTATTTCTCTGGTAGCCATGCTTCTGATGACTGTGTGCCACATTCCATATGTGATGATATCATTGCATCAAATTGCTCTTCTGGAAAATATATGTTCAGTGATGACTGCCTTTTGTCCTCTGGTCGCCATGTCAAACATTGGGATAGGAATATGAATAGCATGCATGTTTCTGTAGCTTTCAATTCAAATGCTCATAATACAGGACATAGAACTAGATCAGACTGGATAATAGATTCAGGGGCATCTGAGCACATGTGCTGTGACCTAGAGAAATTTGTTGATTACACATATCTGAGTCATAATCATGTGGTTAGCATTCCTGATGGACATCCCCAAAGGGTGGATCTAATAGGAACTGTTAGACTGAACAGCTTGATAACTCTGTGTCATGTGCTATATGTACCGAGTTTCAATTTCAATCTTATCTCAGTGGCTAGACTAGCAGAGGATTTGCCTGGAAAATTTTATTTTGACCAAGATTATTGTGTGTTTCAGGATTCTAAAAACATGCTTGAGCATCAAATAGGGAGGCAAACTTCAGGAATTTACTTACTAGACAACTGTTTAGACAATGAAAGAGGAAACATGATGGCTCTTAGTAGTCTGGCTGATAGAACTGTTTCTGCTTTTGATTGTACTGATGTGCTGAGTCTATGGCACCATAGGCTAGGACACATGCCTATCAATAAAATACAAAATTTGAACTTGGTTGATAAACATCTTTGTAAAAGGCAATTTATCTGTGAATCCTGCTGTAGAGGCAAAAGTCATAGGATGCCATTCCCTAGGAAGAGTATGACAGTCACAGAAATCTTTGATTTAATCCACATAGATGTATGGGGTCCCTATAAGGCTCAAACCTATGATGGATATTCCTATTTCTTAACCCTTGTTGATGACATGTCTAGGGCTACTTGGGTTCAGCTGATAAGTAACAAGTCCGATGCTTTTAAATACATTACTGATTTCATTGCTATGATAGAAGTTCAATTTGGAAAAACTATTAAGTGCATAAGGACTGATAACGCTCAAGAATTGGGTAGCTCTAAGAACACGTCTGATCTTCTTAGAACAAAAGGAATAAGGCACCAGCTAACTTGTGCCCACACCCCACAACAAAATGGGGTTGTGGAAAGGAAGCATCGCCATATATTGGAAACAGCCAGAAGCCTGATGTTTTATTCATGTCTGCCAATAAAATTTGGGGTGAAAGTATATTAACTGCAGTCTATCTCATTAATAGAATGTCTCTAGACACTAACTCAGGAAAATCTCCTTATGAAATTCTGTACAACAAGAAACCTGACTTTAATGATTTAAAGTGCTTTGGTTGTCTTGTTTTTGCTCATAACAACCAGAAACTTCATGACAAGTTTGCCTCGAGATCTTTTAAAGGAATCTTCCTGGGTTATGCGCCTGATAAGAAGGGTTATAAAATTTTTGATCTGGACAACAATAAAGTCCAGGTTAACAGAGATGTAAAATTTTATGAAAACATCTTCCCCTTTAGAAAGGGAAGAGTGAGAAAAGAAACTGAGATAATACCTGAGGATAATCCTATTTTCCCTGTTCAACTGTTTTCTTGTCCTTTTACTGACATGGATTGTGAGCATGCAGAAGGAGATTGCCATCTAAATGATGCAGGAACAACAGAGAATCACCAAACAAAAGAGTCTTTGCAAGTCATCACACAAGGGGAAACTGGAGCCCAAGAAACCAGTGCAGAAAGAACCACACAGGAGGAAGCTGAAACACAAGAAGTGAGAGCAAGAAGACCAGAAAGGAGCAGAACAATGCCCAGATATCTGGAGGACTACGTGGTAGGGAATGCTAGAGGAGATCAAGAAACCATCAATCCAGCTAAGTACTTGGATCCTTTCTCCATTATCATGCATGATAGATTAAGCAACATTAACAGAAATAATCCTATTCTGCTGAAACAAGATGCTGTTAACAAACAAGGCTCTTCTCTATGCTCTCTGATAAAACCCAACAGAAAAATAGCTTGCCCTAGCCCACATTCCACCACAGCTTGCAGTTCCAAATGTGAAGCCATTAAACCCTCTGTTGATAAAATAGAAGCTGAGACTGAGCCAGTAGACTATCATGAAGCCATTAAGAATGAGAAATGGATCAATGCCATGATAGAGGAATTTGATGCTTTAGAGAGAAACAAAACATGGGAGGTTGTCAACCTACCCAAAGGAAAGAAAGTAATTGGGTGTAAGTGGGTGTATAAACTGAAGCATAGGGCAGATGGAACATTAGACAGATATAAGGCTAGGCTAGTGGTGAAGGGGTATACACAAAAGTATGGAATAGACTACGAAGAAACTTTTCCCCCCGTATTTAAGTTCACCACCATTCGTACCTTAGTCTCAGTTGCTTGCAAAAGAAACTGGAACATTCACCAACTAGACATCAATAATGCCTTTCTGCATGGGGAACTTAAAGAGGAGGTCTATATGGAGCTTCCGTTAGGTTATAAACCAGAGGGTCAGAATAAAGTTTGTAAGCTTAGAAAGTCCCTCTATGGACTCAAACAGGCTTCTAGACAATGGCATGAGAAACTAAGTCTTTTTCTAGGAAGCCTAGGTTTTGAACAGTCCCTGAATGATTATTCTCTGTTTGTCAAGATAGGAATTACAGCTTCTGTTTTCTAGGCGGTATATGTGGATGACATCCTCCTCACAGGGGATGACAACCAAACAATAGAAATCATAAAACAGAAACTGAATTCTGAATTCAGAATCAAGGACTTAGGCTTGGTCAGTAACTTCCTTGGCATGCAATTTATTCACTGTAAGAATGGGATAGTCATGGTTCAAAAGCAATACGCAGAGGCATTAATAAAGGAATATCACTGTGAGCATGAAAACCCAGCAGTAGCCCCTTTGGAACTGAATACTAAACTGCTGAAAGACACAGGAAAATTCTTATCTGAACCACTTCTATATAGGAGGCTAATAGGAAAAATCAGTTTCCTTGCCCACACACGACCAGACCACTGTTTCACCATACAGACCCTTAGCCAATTCTTACAAAGACCCACTGAAGAACACTGGAAAGCTGCTATCCATACACTGAAATATATTAAAGGAACAGCAGGATATGGTTTATTTTTCAACAAAACTACTAATCTGTCTTTGAATGCTTACTGTGATGCAGATTGGGCTGGCTGCCCCAACACAAGAAGATCCATCAGTGGTTATTTTGTGGAGATAGGAGGATCACCACTATCATGGAAGGCGAAAAAACAAGGGACAGTTGCCCTCTCATCTGCAGAAGCAGAGTACCGCTCCATGAGACAGGCAACAGCAGAGATAAGCTGGTTATCCAGACTGCTGCATGAATTGGGTGTGAAGGAAGTTATGCCAATACCACTAAAATCAGATAGCCAATCAGCAGTCTACATAGCACGCAACCCTGTGTTTCATGAAAGAACGAAGCATATCGAGATAGATTGCCACTATGTAAGGAAGATGATACAGCAAGGACTTATAGAGGTGGAGTTCATTCCATCCCACTTGCAGCTTGCCGACGTTCTTACCAAGACAGTAACGGGTAGACAATACTCTGAAGTCAAGGGACATTTGGGAATGAGACAAATCTGACAGCACAGCAGGGATGAATATCAGAATGCAAAGCCTTACATGTCTGTAAGCTTTGAGAGGGGGTGTTAGGATATATGAGTATTGTAACGCCTTTTGTTAATAGCGGCACTAGTCAGGGAATCGACTAATACAAGGTCTTATTGTTTAGTCAATTGTCTTTAGTAGTCAACGGCTAGCTTAAGTCCTGGGCATACTTATATATTACTCCCTCTTGTTTCTGTAATAGTCTAAGTTTTGAGTAATTCAATAATAGAAAGAAGTATTTCCTTTCGGTACTATTTCTCTCGGTCTTCTTCCTCCTTAAGCCCTACGATTTGTAACAATATCAATTCCGAAGATCGAAGAGCATAAGTTTGAATTAATTTGTTCGGATGATATCTTAAGTGAACATTGAGCGGTTGTGTGTTCCTAGGAAAGCTTCTCCATCCCAATGCAAGTAAAATTTGCATCAAATGTTAACCTAAATTATCTCAAGTTGGGGAAACCTATCACTACCAGCTTTGCACGACTTTTTTTTGAAATATGGTCATGCATAATGCATTGTAGCATTTCTTGCATGGCATCCACGAATTATAATAGGACAAGCCTAACTATGTTGGAAATCTACATCTGCAAAGATAAAACTTGGTGCGTATTGTGTGTTTTTGGTAACGTACGACTTGTTTGTTAATTGGTACTTTATTACTTTTTTTTTAATTTTTATAAGCGGGGTTATACTGTGTTTATAGTGTTCGCGGGAAGTGTTGATAATTTACACTCTTTTCATTAGTTAATTTTTGATTACTTAATAAGTCACAAACATGACAGAGCTGAGTTATATTTCAAATTCAATATGAGGCCGTGTACAATATTTATAAAAGAAGATAAAACTTATTTGTCTTTCTTGATCGAATTTCATGTACGGTTCCAAGTAATGAACAATGAAACGCGTTCTAAGCTGAAGATGAAAAACATGCTAGGAATAGTTGCCCACAAGGGTTTGGCTTCTTTTTCCTTTTTCATGACTTATATTTCATAAAATAGTTAGAAATAAGATTTCTTGCTTTCTCTAAAGTAGTAAAAAGTCATAGAGGGAAGTGATGAGGGCCTATATAACCCTATAAAGTCCTAAGTTTGGCTTATGAGTAGCAGGTAGTAGCCTTTTACTTTATTTAAATATCAAACAAATTTATTCAAATATTAAAATATTAAAATGCAAGCGGAAATATATGTTGGGTCACGTCTTATTTCCTCCATTCTGCCAAAACCGCACCCGATGAGCGATATCACTTCTTGTTTTTTTGTCTTTGTCTTATGCCTCCTTTCGTTTCCTTTATTTCTCGTAAGGCAATCACAGTGAAAAAAGAAAAGTAAGGAATAATTTTTCATATAAATAGTCGAATGAAGTGAAGGACTATCATACTTGGTCTATTATGTAGACTAACACAGCCTTTATAGAGGCGTATGCTATGAGCTGGTACTAGTATCTAGGGGTGCTAAAAAAGTCCATTACCGTCTAGTGAGTTAACCGTACTATTAATCCATAATTGCGGTTTAAGTAACAATATGTATTTTTATATTGAGGTTAATGGTTATATATAAAAACATATTTATATATATTAATTATTTCTACTAAACATAACATTATATTTCTTTGTTTTGGTGTTATATCAAACTAAATTGAATAGTTTGTGATATATTTGTTTACCGATTAAAATAAAGATGTTAGTTTACTTGTTTTGAAAGTTGTCTGCATTGAATTAAATAACAAATTGATATCTCAGGTTCTCTTATGCGAAAACGAAACCATGTTAATAGTATGTGATATCATTCGGTTTCTATAATGAAAAATACTAGAGACAGATTTTTTCGTCTCGATTGAAGACGGAACATTATTCCCTCTCAAATGGAGACAAAATTTTCCGTCTCAATGACATATACAAAAGTTGGGAAGAAATGTGGCGTACCGCCAGATAAAAGATGATCAGTGAGACAAACTTCAAGAATCACAGATCAAAGCAAGTACCTCGAGCTGGCATGTCTAACCATGTGTGCGGCTCATGTTCTATGTTTGATCACAAGACTGATTTGGTAAGTTGCTTAATCTTGTTGCTTGCTACTCCCTCTTATTCTAAATATAAGTCGTTTTAGGCTTTAGAAATATGTTTAAATTATAAGTCGTTTTAGACTTTTTGTATCTATCTTTCTACTTTTACCCTTTCTACTTTTTTAATTATTATTATCATTGCACTCTACTTTTTATCTTACCAATAAGTATACTTACTTTTTTATTCTTCCAATACAAAAAGTAAGGGAATACTAGTCTTTTTAAACTCTTTCTTAAAAAATGTGAAAAAGTCTAGAATGACTTATAATTAGAATAGGAGGGAGTATGTGTTAAGCAAAAGAATCTTGGTTGAAACTACGAATGTGCATTTATGTGCCGAAATTGTGAATTTTGGATTTAGATGAATTATGGATTAAGAATGTGAATTGAGATGAATTGTCGATTGGGATAACTGATGGGTTGATGTTGTCCACACTGCCGGAAAAAAAGTTTTAAAGCACGATCTTTAAAGAACGGTTTTGTGAGAACTGTTCTTTGTAATATTTTAAAGCACAGTTCTGATGGCAACCGTATTTTTAGTATCGTAAAAATGGAGCGAGAAATTTGCTGAACGGAAAGCCCGGTTCATTTAATAACCGTACTTTATATGTTTATGCCACAGAGAATAAGGTGCAATTGATGACCAACGGTTTAATACCCCGGACCTAATAATGGTGATTTAATTACCCTAATAAAATTATTAAAGGCCTAATGGTGCCTAAAGAGTATTGGTAAAGAGAATAAAACCAAAAGTAAAGAGAAAACGCTTGAAAAGCGAAAAACGCTAAAATACGCATTAAATGAAAATAAGAGATATATGATCTCGTAAGGGTCCGAGATGGATTCCTAAGGCTTAGTTAGGCTTAATTAGTATACGGGAATGATTCCCGAAGAAAACGGATCCAAATAATGGATTAAAACGCTAAATAAGCATAAAAGCACGTTTTTCGAGTAAACCCGAAAACGTGACTTTAAGTGGTCAAACGGACCCGTAAAAATTATAGTTGATTAAATAACTATAAATAAGTATTAACGGGAGCTTAAAAACCATTAAAATTAATTAAACGAGAAAATTCCGGAAAACGGACCCGGTAAGTGAATAGTGTCAAAACCGGGAGATAAAATGCGTTTAATTCGAAAAGTCGAAAAACGACCCGGGCTATTAATTAATATGGGCCGGTTTTAATTAATAGGCATACACCCATTAATAGCTTGCTAGCTATTAAGTAATAAGAGGACAAATAAGTAAATAAATAAAGTAAATAGTATAAAAAAAAGTAACTTAAGTACTTACCTCTCACCTCCTCCTTTCTTCATTTTCACGGTTTGCTCCAGAATTTGCAAACTTCTTCTTCCTCCTCTGTAACTCGCGACTACAACAGCACCAAGCCCTCACCTTGTCTCACCTCTATCTTGCTCCACTCTCCACCAAATCACACGAAATTGGTACCGTTGGATTCCTCTTGTTGAGAGCAACATTTTTCACCCTTCAAAAACTTAAAACCCTCATTTTCATTTTCTTGACCGTAGCCTCTGTTGAAGTTTGAAGAGGTCTTTTGAGTCTCCTTCACCTCCTTAATACTCTAAGGTAAATAAAAGGTCAAGTTATCCATCTTTCTTGGCTTGTTCATGCAAAAATAAAAAAAAATGCCCACGTTGAACTTGGCTTCATTTTCAGCCAGTTTTGTGTTTCAACAGAGGGGTGAGATTTTCCTAGCCTTGATGTTTAAAGATGGCACTCAAGAGAACAAGGTAACTCCTTAGTGTTAAAGCCCTAAAACTAATTCTTGAAATATTAGTTTTGTGAGGAACGTGAGTATTAAACTAGTTTGTTATGTGTGGTTTGGGGTGTGATTGTAGACATCAATCTATACCTTTGTTGGATGTGGAAACAAGAAGAGAAAGAGAGAATCAGAGAAGGAGGAAGAAGGGAAAAAGGAAACAGAAAACTAATAAGGTATTGAACTTACCTTGGGTTGGTTTTGTTCTCTGTAAACCGATGTTAAAATGTGAATAAATGACCTTGTTTTAGTGTAGTTAGGATACTACAATATTGTTAGTTGAATGAGGAAGGTTTGATGGGTTTGGGTGTGCAAACAAAGTTAGAAACTGAGGTGGTTATGTGTGATAACAGAGGGGGAGTTTAATGTGTTCATGTGATGGTTTTTATGCTTATATAACAGGGATGAAAAACAGATTTTGTGAACTGATTGATGTGGGGGAAATGCTAAGAATGTAGGTAAGTTATGGCGAAATTTGTTTAGAAAACTATGGGCTTGAGTGTGTTAATACGTGGAGTTGAAGTGGTAAGAAAGGGAGGATTGAAAACTTCAACAGAAGCAAGAACTTGAAAACTGTAACAGGGAAAAATTACAGTGAAATGGGTTATTTGACAGATGAATATATAGCATGGTTTAGGTTAGTTTTGAATGCCTAAACAATGTCAAAACATGTTATAATATATGTGGGAATATTAGGGAAGAGATTGGTGAAAGTTTAGAGTTTAAACAAGTTGAAAAACTTACATGAATTGCAAAACTGCAACTGGTCCGGGTTTGCAAACTAGGACACAAACCCGGACCAGCATCAAAACACGGCAGAATGTAGCACAGACCATGTGGTCCGGGTTTGCAAACCAGAATACAAACCCGGACCACCCCAAAATTTCACCCGAGAGGTTTACACAGGTATGGTCCGGGTTTGTAAACCCACCCCTAAACCCGACCACACATAAAAGTCACCCGAGAGCACATTCCAGTATTGGTCCGGGTTTGTATCCCCGGACACAAACCCGGACCACCCCAAAAATTGCACAGAAAGTGTTTTCTTGCATTCTAATGATGGGGAATTGAATGGTAATGATAGTATAAGGTAATTAAGACATGAATAATGATGTTTAAAGGTCATTAGGAGTGTAAACAGTTTGAGAGGTGAATGAGAAAGTTGTGAGCTTAAGAACACATGAGTAAAATTAAGTTAAACGGGATAATGGGGTTAAGTACGGGAGTATTAGTGTTACATACCGTAAAGCTTTGATGTTAATAAAAACATTTGAATGTTATCAGTGGAACAAGTGTGAACCGAGGAACGAGTGGTGACCCGGTAAAGTATATCCATGGTGAAAGGTATGATTTTCTCATACTCCGCGTGCTAACCGAGTTACGTTGATTTGTGTGTTTGTGTGCCGGCTTAATCAAGATTAAAGCATGGAAATAATCCCTTGTTTGATTATGTATGTCTTGATGTATGTTGAATGAGCTAACATACTTGTATGCCGGTGTGGTCTAACATAGAGTAAAGACCGACTCCTAGTGAGTAACGTTTGGCTAGAGACCCAAAGATCGGGTCGATGCTTAAGATAACGAAAACGTGCAAACACACAAACTATCCGTTAAAGTATAACGATAGCGCAACATATGAACTCCCTAGAATGTGAGGAGAAGTACGGGTTGAGTAAATACCCGATAACGGTTAGGAAACCATATTGAAACAATCCACGAAACTAATGAGAGTGGAAAGATAAGTGAACCTCCTTCCAGAGGATTAAAGATAGTTCGAAGAAGTGAACTAGTAAGGAAGGTAAAAGAGTCCTAAGGGATTAGTAACTCCCTTGTGACATGGTCGACCTCCTTTATGAGGATTTTACCCGGTATAAAAATAACCGAAAGTATGAGTAAGTGAAATGCATGGGTAACTCTTAAAACCTAAGATTAACCGAACTTAAGTAATGTTCCCAAAGTCATTAGAAACATCGAGAGTGATGCTCCTAGACTAATATACATAATATTATTACAACTCCGAGAGAGGAGTGTATGGGAATGTGGGTAGTCCAAGAGTAGTCGGACCTAAGTAAAAGTGATAGGAACTAAGAGAGAGTTTCGTGAGCTAGTTGAACCTTCCCACCATGCTAGACCCAGAGTAGGGTCAAAACCGGGGAACTAAGACTATGCTTGAGAGCCATAAGTTTTGGCCTAAGTATGTATTCAGAGTAACAAGCGTGACGTAGGAGACCTGTAGTGTCTCAAGAATCTACAAGAGCTTGAGTATGAATAACCCAAGAGTGTGGGTGAGATAATGAGTATAAATAACCCAAGAGTGTGGGTGAGATAATGAGAATAAGTAACCCGAGAGTGTGGGTGAGTATAGTACGAGTAGCCCAAGAGAATGAGAGTGTATATGAATAAGTAACCCGAGAGAGCGGGTGAGGTATTGAATAAGTAAACAAGGCATAGTGAGGTATAACCCTCAAGGCCTAAGAGTAAACTGATACGACTAACAACCTTGTTATGTTAGTTAGGAATTGTGTTCCGTGATTGGATGTAGATTCCTTGAGTAATACACATATATATTTTGTTGCTATGATGCATGTTGTTTGACTAAAATGAACTCCATGTATATCCGACAAAAGTAGTCGGCGTACCCCGGTTAGCACTCGGGGTATGCGAATTTCATATGCAGCGTTAAGCTGAGCCCCTAGGGGCGACGTTTTTATTTTTCAGGTACACCGAAGATGTTACCGTTCGAAAGTAGGACGGGGTCGGTGGGTTGCATGGGTAGTTAGATTTAATTACTTATGTATTGAAAGAGGTGTAAGACCGAATGTGTTGTCGGCATCCATATATTGTAGACTCGGTATAGTAAGGAAGTGAGTTGAGTATTGTATTTGTATTGTGTATTCGGTTGTTCCAGTCCATCAGACCGTTACTGTATGCAAGGAAGGCCCGGTTAGCCATATGGGTGGCTAACGGCGTTGTATCACCCTCTGTTGTATTTAGAGTTCCGCTGCGAGATTATTGGTAATTGTGACAGTTTAAGAGGTAATGACGAGATTAGCTGTTGGGGTGTTACAAAAATGGTATCAGAGCGAAGTATCGCTCTGATGACTGGAAATACCGAGCTTAGGAGATACCGAGTTAGGAACTAGAGACTTAGGGCTATGGGTTGAGTGGTAGCGTGAGAGATGCGCTAGTTAGGAACTTCCAGTATGATCTGGATACCTACAATACCAGACCCGCCCTCCACAAACCCCGTATTTAAAAGCTTGGGAAGGAACGCCAGAGAGACGGGGAATCCGATCTGGCACTTAATTATTATTTCGATATGAACCAGAATCTGTCATGTGGTAGATCCCGAGAACCGGAGATCCCGGAGACGGATCCCACTGGAACGACAATAACCACACAATGGCGGGAGATCGAGAAATCCTAATCCAAGGAGACCGAAATCTGCGGCAGCCTGGGGCGACATGCTTAGCAGTCGCGAGAACCCAGCTGGTCGAGCAGCAGTAAGAAGGATGCACCAATCGTGCGACAAGACGGACTCATAAGAACTAACGAGAACCGAGACACATGTCTACGGACCGCCATAGTTAAATAATACCACCAACGGTATACCCATTTACTAAGAATCTAGTCAAAGGTAGATGCACCCACCCTGCCACACCCAAAGAGATTGCAATACTTAACTGATACAGCTTAGACAGCTACGAGCATAACTACGGATATACCCGAATAGGACTACAGAAGTAGTACCTAAATAAGTTAAACCTCGGTAACCACAGTAAAGACGTGGGAGCGAGCAACGAGGTAAAGCATAGAATTAAAGTAATTAAGGAACTCCGAGAGTGGAGGAGCACCTAAATGAATGACAGTCATGTCAAGAGGAATGAGAAGCAGCTCCAAGGAGCAGTTATCCAACTAAGGGATCAAGGAAGAGCCAACGAGGCTACCAAATATAATGTAAACAATACCGTGACCGGTATGAGTTAACCTAAAAACCGCCTGTACCGCGCACTTGCCAAGGCAAGTGCAGTAAAAACAGGACTATTAAGAAGAGCTTTAACTAGCCACCAGTACTTAGCAAAGTACCAAGACGGCAAGAGAAGCCAATATAGCACCACAAACCCTAAGAATTAGGAAACGAAATCTTGGAAAGGCCTAACGGCCTGACCACTGTATAAAGAACATACCAGTCTGCAAGAAGTCAGACTTGGTAAGAAGCAACCGACATTGAAATGCCGTGGAGATTTTATTTTCAACTCAAATTTTCTTTCAAACATAGAATTTTCCAAAAACCCCCAAATTAAAAAAAAAACCAAGCCAGAGAATCACGGTAAGTTATCATAGGACGATATAAGAGGAGTTGGCAACAGAATACTTCACTTAGGCGGTGACCGACACTACGGTGTACTAAACGAGACATGGAACGACCGCACTCCGAAGGAGCTTGCGGGCCTGACAGACCAATTATGAGTTAGTCGGGTAAGTGGTAACGTATCAATAAGATACTCCATGTATGTATACAAGTAGAGTACGGAACACGGGAAGTAGCCCACTCCATACTACAGACGAAAGAGCCAATTCAAACCAAGACAGTTGGACACCTCTAATGATCGAAGAACACAAGGAAGCTTACCAAGATAAGGGAGTCAAGAATCCAGTAAGATGACGGATCTAAGAATATTAGGTATGGACATTGGATATGTCTTAGGAAATACATAATGACTGGAATGAATACCAGTGTAAGCAATATGGCGAAAGCCTAAAAAGAACATATTAATGTTCGATAACGGGATAGAGTTCCCACAGTATACTTCACTGAAGAGAATGTGTAACGACCCCAAAACCACCCTAGGAGTTAGGGACGTTACACGCCGCGTATCTATTACCTAATAACGCAAGGCTCTAACATATGAAACCCAAAACTGAAACAAAGTACACCTTTATTAACTGAAAACAGATTACAAGGTCTAACTGACATTACATACAGAAGCCAAACTACATTACATAACAGAATCAAATTGAAAAGGGCCTTAAGCCACAACTACAAATACAAAGTGAAAGACGAAGCAGAAAGCAGAGCGGAGTCTTCAAAGGAAACTTAAACCTGCAAATCAGACGGAAATAGGGGTGAGCCAAACTATAGCTCAGCAGGTGATAAACTTCATCAGCTGAGCATGCTCAAAACATATACTGAACATAATCATATACTATACAGCTTAGCAAATCAGACTGGAAGTTGTAACATAAATCAGATAGAGAATGAAGCTTTCTCAAATCAGAGGAGTGACAAGCCAGAACCGAAATAGAAGTTTGTCAAATCAGAGCAAAGAAGCAGGAACTGAGCAAACCGAACAGAAGTCTTAAATCAGAACAAAGCAAACCACAAACTCAGAAGTTCATAACAGAAGCTCAATCAAAACAGAGGTGGGACACTAGACACCAGCTGACACATCAGAAGGACTCACATAACGTCCTATGGATCCGAAGATCCCACAACAGAAGCCGTAGAGACAGCTATGGACCCGTCGGTCACTAAACATCCAAGGGACCCTGAGAGATAGAACAGAAGGGAACCCAAGGGAATAACAGAAGGAATTCCTGCGCAGCATGCTACGGGACAGCCAGACCCGACTATCCAAGGCTCAGAAGCTAAACATCTAGGTCCCAAAACAGAGGCTTTACAAAACAACACAGAAGCCTTAACATAACAGAACGGAGGGCCGAAGCACATCATACAGATCATAAGCCCTTATCAAAACAAAAGTCATACACTGACTATCAAACCCGAAAAAACAAAGAAGCGTAGAAGCTCAAACACTCTTCTAGAGCAAATCAGAGTTCCAAGGCTTGTTGAGAACTTTCAAATTAAGGTACACATATACAAGTGCTAAAACATATCAGAACAGATACTACTCAAAAAGAGGAATCCAACGCCGCAAACGGCACTCAAAACGGAGCTCAGACGAAGAAGTTATGCTAAAACAAAGGCCGGTCCGAACATGCGTCCGACCTTGCATGTTCGGACCTAATTCGAGAGTCTGAAAATCCTCCGGCGTATGATGTCCGAACTTCAATGTTCGGACACACGTTAGGACATACCGAAAACTGCAAAATCACTTACGGAAATCAGCCATAACCAAGCCACAAATCCCCCACAAAACATACATAACTTATTGTAGCAAATTAACCAATTGAAAACACATTTCCATGGGGTTTTAACGCATCAAACGCACATCAAAATCAACCAAAAACATCACCAAATCAAAGAGTTAAAACAATCATATACGAAGAACAAACAAAATCAGAAATCCCCATGGACGAACACACACAACCGAATCCATTCACCACCTACCTCACATCCGACGCAAAGCCATCTCTGCGGACCCGACAACAATCTCTACTCGAATTCCATCACGAAATCACAAACACTCGCACAAATCGAAAAGGACCAACACCGAAGGGAGAAGCAAGGAACTTGATTGATGAACAGCAACGCACACTCCGACTACGGGATTGGAATCCTCGATGCTGAACTTAGCCACTAGACTAATTAATTTGCAGGATGGAAGAATTGTGAAGAAGAGAGGAATTGAGGAAGAGGAAGAGGAAAACTTTGCAGAGCGGAAGTTTCTTCTTTGGGTGAGAAGAAACTGACGTGAAATGTCGTCAGGAAAGAAGGAGAGAGGAAATTAAATTAGATTTGGAATTTCCTTCCTTTATGAATAATAGCATAACGTAAAAAGAAGGAAAAGGAAGGTTAGTAGTCCTTTTACTAACCAAAGAATAAATAACAAAAAGGAATAAAGAGTTATTAATAACTATCCTCTCTTACTAATAATTAAGTAACAAAGGAAGAAAAGAACAATGTAAATCTCCTTTCTCAAAATGAATACTAAAGACCGGAATAAATCATAGACGAATCAACTCAAGATTCAAAACATGATTAGTCTCCCTTTGCAAAACCGAAACGAAATAGAAGCAGGATGAAATAAAAGAAAGAAAAAAAACTGGGGCATAACATTATACCCCCCTTAAAAAGAATTTCGTCCTCGAAATTCGACGAAACCCGGAATACGAGCAGATGCACTTCAAGTGCAGGAATACTACAATCACTAAGGCATGCAGAATGAAGCTCACAGGTCAAAAGGTCAACCCTCATAGGGAGTTGACACACAGAACAAGATTCACAACTGTTAGCCTGGCAGAAGGACAAGCAGAATATTACTGGTGCAAAACTTTAGAGCACGGAAGGAAACACTTACATCTCACAGAGCTAACACTCCAACTTGACAACTAACTTGCTGACCGAAGGAACGAAGCAAAGGTAACTAAGAACTAACCCTGAAAGCACAGGAGCCACACCCAGACTCACCACTGACTAACAGACATGGAACATACCAGAAGATCCCCACAATCTCAGACTAAGGCACGGGAAACACCCTCCCCATCGCTAACCATACCCAGGCTAACACACCGAACCTACTGGCTCAAACGCTAACAAAAGAACGAAGCAGGAGGTTACTGGAAGCTAGGCATGAAGGAACTAGAACATTATCATCTCACTACTAACTGACTGACAGAAGAGCACACTAGAAGGTCACCAACACTTAGTCTCAAAGCACAAGAGAAGCACTCACGCACCTTAGAAACTCGCATTACAAAGATCCAGCCTTCAGAACATACTAGCAGACTCACTGATAAAAGGAACAAAGCAAAATATTACCTAACCACTTAACCTTAGGGCACCGAAGGAACACTCACAATCTCAGAGCTCTATCCTAAACAGGCCAGCTCATCGAACCACAGATGGTCTCGCTGACAGAAGGAAACAAATTGGGAGATCGCTAAAATGCTCAAAACTCTCACACTTCCAGAAGCTCTAATTTTGCACAAGCTATCACACAGACCTCTCAGACTGACTCACCAACAAAAGGATCAAGACAGATAACTATAGAAGGTTAGGCTCGAAGCATATGCACAACACTGAAAAACTCACTACTGACAAGCTAACAGAGGAACTCAACAGAAGATTAGCCTAAAGGTGCAGGAAGAACACTCACTCATTTCAGAGGCTCTACCCCCAAAGAACTAGCACTCAGAGTTCAAGAAGCACCAAAAAGATGACCACTCATCTCAAAAGCTCTACCTCGCTCGAGCTAACACACAACCTCACAGGCAGATTCACTATCAGAATGAGCGAAACACAAGATCACAGAAGGCAAAGGTTAAAGGACTAGAGCAGCACTCACACTCGTTGCTGACTGACAAACTGAAGGGACATAACAGAAGATTACTAACACTCAGCCTAGAGACACAGAATAAACACTCAACTCTCTCAGAATATGTCCTTATCTAATGAATCAAACAAACAGGTCTCTCGAACCCACACCACAAGCCACTCAGAACCCAAAGCACAACACACTCTATGAAACATACACTGACGCACCCTAGACACCCATCATACAACTCAGACCTCGTAATCCAAACCCACACCTCAACACAGAGCATATAGACCAAGCGCACACCCGAACTTACATTACAACGCATCACCTTACTCAACTCATAGCCCATACTCATAGCACATTCAACACCGGCTAAGGCACAACGCCTAGTCAGAGCACCTAACTAAGACACCCCTGAACCCACATCACCACTCATCACCTTAACCAAACTCATCTGATCTCACACACATCTCACAGCCCGGTCACAACGCACTAACTCACGTCCCAGAACACAACACAAACCCACGTCACCAGCACACAACACACAACTCTAACAAACCGGAACTTGCATTCGGTCATCCTTTTCCAAAGGACCCGACTCCCTCGGATTCAGTCTCAAGCACAAAAAGCACACAGACAGTCAGACACTACGCTTCCGCTGTGCTACTCTGTTAGTGGACAACCACAGAGCAGACGCACTCAATAGACTCCAAGAAACAATCAAATCATACAGCAAACTACAGTCAAATCACGCAGCAGGCAGCACACAACACATAACAGGCAAGGACACGGAAGCGTAGGCATGTAGACACCCACAAAACCCAAAGAAAGCCAAACCTGGCTCTGATACCACTAAATGTAACGACCCTAAAACCACCCTAGGAGTTAGGGACGTTACACGCCGCGTATCTATTACCTAATAACGCAAGGCTCAAACATACGAAACCCAAAACTGAAACAAAGTACACCTTTATTAACTGAAAACAGATTACAAGGTCTAACTGACATTACATACAGAAGCCAAACTACATTACATAACAGAATCAAATTGAAAAGGGCCTTAAGCCACAACTACAAATACAAAGTGAAAGACGAAGCAGAAAGCAGAGCGGAGTCTTCAAAGGAAACTTAAACCTGCAAATCAGACGGAAATAGGGGTGAGCCAAACTATAGCTCAGCAGGTGATAAACTTCATCAGCTGAGCATGCTCAAAACATATACTGAACATAATCATATACTAATACATAAGCTTAGCAAATCAGACTGGAAGTTGTAACATAAATCAGATAGAGAATGAAGCTTTCTCAAATCAGAGGAGTGACAAGCCAGAACCAAAATAGAAGTTTGTCAAATCAGAGCAAAGAAGCAGGAACTGAGCAAACCGAACAGAAGTCTTAAATCAGAACAAAGCAAACCACAAACTCAGAAGTTCATAACAGAAGCTCAATCAAAATAGAGGTGGGACACTAGACACCAGCTGACACATCAGAAGGACTCACATAACGTCCTATGGATCCGAAGATCCCACAACAGAAGCTGTAGAGACAGCTATGGACCCGTTAGTCACTAAACATCCAAGGGACCCTGAGAGATAGAACAGAAGGGAACCCAAGGGAATAACAGAAGGAATTCCTGCGCAGCATGCTACGGGACAGCCAGACCCGACTATCCAAGGCTCAGAAGCTAAACATCTAGGTCCCAAAACAGAGGCTTTACAAAACAACACATAAGCCTTAACATAACAGAACGGAGGGCCGAAGCACATCATACAGATCATAAGCCCTTATCAAAACAAAAGTCATACACTGACTATCAAACCCGAAAACAAAACAGAAGCGTAGAAGCTCAAACACTCTTCTAGAGCAAATCAGAGTTCCAAGGCTTGTTGAGAACTTTTAAATTAAGGTACACATATACAAGTGCTAAAACATGTCAGAACAGATAGTACTCGAAAAGAGGAATCCAACGCCGCAAACGGCACTCCAAACGGAGCTCAGACGAAGAAGTTATGCTAAAACAAAGGCCGGTCCGAACATGCGTCCGACCTTGCATGTTCGGACCTAATTCGAGAGTCTGAAAATCCTCCGGCGTATGATGTCCGAACTTCAATGTTCGGACACATGTTAAGACATACCGAAAACTGCAAAATCACTTACGGAAATCAGCAATAACCAAGCCACAAATCCCCCACAAAACATACATAACTTATTGTAGCAAATTAACCAATCGAAAACACATTTCCATGGGGTTTTAACGCATCAAACGCACATCAAAATCAACCAAAAACATCACCAAATCAAAGAGTTAAAACAATCATATACGAAGAACAAACAAAATCAGAAATCCCATGGACGAACACACACAACCGAATCCATTCACCACCTACCTCACATCCGACGCAAAGCCATCTTTGCGGACCCGACAACAATCTCTACTCGAATTCCATCACGAAATCATAAACACTCGCACAAATCGAAAAGGCCAACACCGAAGGGAGAAGCAAGGAACTTGACTGATGAACAGCAACGCACACTCCGACTCTACGGATTGGAATCCTCGATGCTGAACTTAGCCACTAGACTAATTAATTTGCAGGATGGAAGAATTGTGAAGAAGGGAGGAATTGAGGAAGAGGAAAACTTTGCAGAGCGGAAGTTTCTTCTTTGGGTGAGAAGAAACTGACGTGAAATGTCGTCAGGAAAGAAGGAGAGAGGAAATTAAATTAGATTTGGAATTTCCTTCCTTTATGAATAATAGCATAACGTAAAAAGAAGGAAAAGGAAGGTTAGTAGTCCTTTTACTAACCAAAGAATAAATAACAAAAAGGAATAAAGAGTTATTAATAATTATCCTCTCTTACTAATAATTAAGTAACGAAAGGAAGAAAAGAACAATGTAAATCTCCTTTCTCAAAATGAATACTAAAGACCGGAATA
This sequence comes from Limonium bicolor, assembly GCA_023374045.1. Taxonomy (NCBI): domain Eukaryota; kingdom Viridiplantae; phylum Streptophyta; class Magnoliopsida; order Caryophyllales; family Plumbaginaceae; genus Limonium; species Limonium bicolor. The sequence continues at coordinate 98,636,031 of CM041782.1, forward strand.
AATCATAGACGAATCAACTCAAGATTCAAAACATGATTAGTCTCCCTTTGCAAAACCAAAACGAAATAGAAGCAGGATGAAATAAAAGAAAGAAAAAAAAACTGGGGCATAACAGAATGACAACCTAACCAAGAAGGTAAAGGAAAAGTACCAAGGATCTACCCAATAATGGGAGATACTACAACCCTAAACGGGATAGTTCAAACTATATGCAACTGCAAGACGGTGTAAAGAACTAAACACACCCATGAATTCAGGCCAGATGTGACGGCATAACTCAGTAACACCCAGGAGCAATCCTTGAAGGGTACCGGAGTCAACAGTAGTTGAACGAAACATCTTGTTGAGAACATCAGTGTAAACTGAACACTCGGGTAGAACCCGAAGGGATCCCACGTAATACGGGATACCCTAGATTGCCAGAAGGCATGAATTAATATTTAGATACGTTAGGGGCATAGACTTATATTAAAATACAAAAGGGCCTTCCATGTACGGAAGTGTGATGAGACAACCATATCAAAGAGCCCAGAAATACCTCCTAACCATTTAATGGCATACGGAGAAGAAGAAACCTATATAAACAGCCCGCATGGAGCATCACTCGAGGCAAGGTGGCTTGTAAGCCGATAGAACCAACTACAACTCGTAGATCCAAACGTTGTAAAACATATGCATAAAGGCATAAGAGTTATTGTGGAGCATGAACCACCACCTTAGAGTGGGGACACCACTTGTTATTGTGGAGCCTATGGAGTGGTAATTACGTGAATCTTCCAGAGAAAGGCTACCACCCATTAATGTAATGTGAAACCGCTAGAACGGTGCAATGAAACTTGAGCATGTGCTAATTGCCAAGGAGTAAGTCAAACAGAGATAGTATGTAAGAAGGCTTTGATAGCAGTGGAAAGAAACCTAGAGAGTAATCGGTTAAGTAGTAAAACACAGTATGTGTGCAATACGAATTGCAGAGTAAACAATGCACAATAAGCATAGAGAGGTTAAAGAAGTATATTGTATTGAGCCAAGTGAATGGCAAGCCATAGTATAAATGGCGGGAGTACATGAGCGGAAGCTAAAGTAGTAGCGGATGCCATATAAGCGAATGTTGTAATGAGTAGAGCATGATACGCAGTAACAGATAATGATACGGAGCTAATGAGAAAATGTGGTAAAGGAGACATAATCATTCCTATCCCATGAGAAATTTACTGTCAAGGGTTTACGCTTCTGCACTCTGTATGACTGAGTGTTTTGGTATTGCACTTGTGCGGTAATGATCGAGTGGGAGAGCCAGGAATTGAGAAATGTCAACGAAGCCTGTTGAGTGAGAATCTAGAGAGATAACCGTGCGGCCATTGGCCAAAGATGCACAAAGAACGTGGGCAGTAACCCACAGGGCCCAGGATCGATGTGTGGAAAAAGGCAGAGTAGCATGAATGAGGAATTCTTGAACAGAAATAAATAAACAAACATGATTCAGAAGTCATTATCAAATGAGGAAGCACTACATGCTAAGTAGCAGCTTGACCTCAACCGACAATAAGTCGGGAAAAATATGTGAATAATCACAAAGGTATACAGTGTTATACGAAATAGATTTCCAGAGAATTGGAGAGAAAATCTATAACCCATCGAATTCGCATACGGTAAGAGATACCTAGCGACGATTGAAAACCTTTATTTCCAAGACACAAAGGGATAAAAAGGAGTGGATTAAATACATTGAGAATACCAACAGGCGAATTAAGCTCTAGTTATCAGGTCACACAGCAGAAGCTCGTGGACCGTAATTCAAAGGTTAAGTATACCTAGCGATTGTGAGTAATTGGCTAATCCTAAACGCCTGAAGCCTTAGAGGCTAGAACCGAACCTGGTTATGAGTTAATTAACCGCATTGAAGTTAAAACACTTCATGATACTTGAATTAATGAACCAATGTTTAGTAATAACATATGGTTAGTTACGCGGGCGTAACCCCTTTTAAGGGGGGTAGGGCGAGAAACCGCTTAGAGTATATTTTACGTTTAGTGCGTAAACTACTATGTGCATAGCACAAAAGAAATTGTTTTGATGATTGGAACTTATGTTACATAAACATATGTACCCATTCATTGTGCGATTATGATTAATGTGCATGAGAGATGCAAGTAACGAGTATATAATATTTATGAAAAGAGGAGTAGAGAGACTCATGGGGAATGAGAATCCCAATAGTATATGTCTAGTGAGATTAGACATGAGTTATGATGAGTATGAATCGGTATGAAACCGATGTGTAACCTTGTAGGGAGTGAGTTCCCTAGGTGATTTTATTTGAGAATGATTGATGGACCGAGTTCCATCCTTTGGAGTTGTATGTTGTGTGTTTTAAATTGAGTAACAATTTGAGGAAAAGAGGCCATAGGTATGGAATACCTAGGTAAAGTAGTGAAGCAATGAGAATGACAAATGACCTAAGTACTAGGAACTAGAGATTAATTGAAACGAATTGTTTCGTGAATATGACTAGAAAGAGTAAAAGATAGAAAACGAAAATGTTTGACTATCTGCTTGTTTGAAACTGACGTGGGAGGTGGAACTTGATCTGCTAGCGATCAAGGGAAACCGAACACAAATTAGAGTGGAAGGATAGTTCAACACTGATGCTGATCACATAAGGGTTGGATGATTCTCGAAGCTCCCTATAAGTGGTCACAAGTAATCACGCTAAGAAAAGATGCAGCTACCATAAATTTGATTTGGAGTTGTGTGATGTTTTAAAAACAATTTCCAAACAGAATTTGAAAAGGAATTTCTTCAAGTATGAAGATGGAAATGAAAACTGGTTTTTAAACCGCTATCACCCGCCGATGGCTACGGCCTTAAGTCTTGATGACCGGTAGAACGGTGGGCGTGTATTGGTTTTGAAACCATTGCACCGTACGTGCGGCGGTCCTAAGTGACCGGTTGGGGCGGTGACAGTGTGTGATTTTTTTCCAAAGGCAGCGGGACGGGGAGAGTACCCTGAGACGATCCTGTGTTGAGTGAGTCAACCAGAGTGCCTGAGGATATGTATATGTGTAACGTTTTGATCAGAACCGAAGGGACCGTGGGCCAGAGAGAGTAAGTGCCCAGTAGTCATGAAACGGCCGTGGACCAGAGAGCGTAAGTGTCCAACGTGACCGGTACCTGAGGGATCAGTAGTATATTACTCAATATGGATTCGAGGACTGTTGTGCCTTCTTGTCTTCGGACCGATTCCATGGAGTGAGTAAAAAGAGTATTTTTGATTGCTATACATGCTGTGATTTGTGTGTGGTATGTGTAGTGTGAAATGAGAATGACTTGTGAAGTCTGTAAGGTTATACGTGTATTATAACCTTGGCATAGTACGCCCATGAGAGTAACGATATAAGATTCACCAACTTTGAGGACAAAGTTCCTAAGGGGGTAGATTTTAATACCCCGGACCTAATAATGGTGATTTAATTACTCTAATAAAATTATTAAAGGCCTAATGGAGCCTAAAGAGTATTGGTAAAGAGAATAAAACCAAAAGTAAAGAGAAAACGCTTGAAAAGCGAAAAACGCTAAAATGCGCATTAAATGAAAATAAGAGATATATGATCTCGTAAGGGCCCGAGATGGATTCCTAAGGCTTATTTAGGCCTAATTAGTATACGGGAATGATTCCCGAAGAAAACGGATCCAAATAATGGATTAAAACGCTAAATAAGCATAAAAGCACGTTTTTCGAGTAAACCCAAAAACGTGACTTTAAGTGGTCAAACGGACCCGTAAAAATTATAGTTGATTAAATAACTATAAATAAGTATTAACGGGAGCTTAAAAACCATTAAAATTAATTAAACGAGAAAATTGAGGAAAACGGACCCGTAAGTGAATAGTGTCAAAAACGGGAGATAAAATGCGTTTAATCGAAAAGTCAAAAAACGACCGGGCTATTAATTAATATGGGCCGGTTTTAATTAATAGGCATACACCCATTAATAGCTTGCTAGTATTAAGTAATAAGAGGACAAATAAGTAAATAAATAAAGTAAATAGTATAAGTAAAAAGTAACTTAAGTACTTACCTCTCACCTCCTCCTTTTTCATTTTCACGGTTTGCTCCAGAATTTGCAAACTTCTTCTTCCTCCTCTGTAACTCGCGACTACAACAGCACCAAGCCCTCACCTTGTCTCACCTCTATCTTGCTCCATCTCACCAAATCACACGAAATTGGTACCGTTGGATTCCTCTTGTTGAGAGCAACATTTTTCACCCTTCAAAAACTTAAAACCCTCATTTTCATTTTCTTGACCGTAGCCTCTGTTGAAGTTTGAAGAGGTCTTTTGAGTCTCCTTCACCTCCTTAATACTCTAAGGTAAATAAAAGGTCAAGTTATCCATCTTTCTTGGCTTGTTCATGCAAAAATAAAAAAAAATGCCCACGTTGAACTTGGCTTCATTTTCAGCCAGTTTTGTGTTTCAACAGAGGGGTGAGATTTTCCTAGCCTTGATGTTTAAAGATGGCACTCAAGAGAACAAGGTAACTCCTTAGTGTTAAAGCCCTAAAACTAATTCTTGAAATTAGTTTTGTGAGGAACGTGAGTATTAAACTAGTTTGTATGTGGTTTGGGGTGTGATTGTAGACATCAATCTATACCTTTGTTGGATGTGGAAACAAGAAGAGAAAGAGAGAATCAGAGAAGGAGGAAGAAGGGAAAAGGAAAAAGAAAACTAATAAGGTATTGAACTTACCTTGGGTGGTTTTGTTCTTGTAAACCGATGTTAAAATGTGAATAAATGACCTTGTTTTAGTGTAGTTAGGATACTACAATATTGTTAGTTGAATGAGGAAGGTTTGATGGGTTTGGGTGTGCAAACAAAGTTAGAAACTGAGGTGGTTATGTGTGATAACAGAGGGGGAGTTTAATGTGTTCATGTGATGGTTTTTATGCTTATATAACAGGGATGAAAAACAGATTTTGTGAACTGATTGATGTGGGGGAAATGCTAAGAATGTAGGTAAGTTATGGCGAAATTTGTTTAGAAAACTATGGGCTGAGTGTGTTAATACGTGGAGTTGAAGTGGTAAGAAAGGGAGGATTGAAAACTTCAACAGAAGCAAGAACTTGAAAACTGTAACAGGGAAAAATTACAGTGAAATGGGTTATTTGACAGATGAATATATAGCATGGTTTAGGTTAGTTTTGAATGCCTAAACAATGTCAAAACATGTTATAATATATGTGGGAATATTAGGGAAGAGATTGGTGAAAGTTTAGAGTTTAAACAAGTTGAAAAACTTACATGAATTGCAAAACTGCAACTGGTCCGGGTTTGCAAACTAGGACACAAACCCGGACCAGCATCAAAACACGGCAGAATGTAGCACAGACCATGTGGTCCGGGTTTGCAAACCAGAATACAAACCCGGACCACCCCAAAATTTCACCCGAGAGGTTTACACAGGTATGGTCCGGGTTTGTAAACCCACCCCTAAACCCAGACCACACAAAAAGTCACCGAGAGCACATTCCAGTATTGGTCCGGGTTTGTATCCCGGACACAAACCCGGACCACCCCAAAAATTGCACAGAAAGTGTTTTCTTGCATTCTAATGATGGGGGAATTGAATGGTAATGATAGTATAAGGTAATTAAGACATGAATAATGATGTTTAAAGGTCATTAGGAGTGTAAACGAGTTTGAGAGGTGAATGAGAAAGTTGTGAGCTTAAGAACACATGAGTAAAATTAAGTTAAACGGGATAATGGGGTTAAGTACGGGAGTATTAGTGTTACATACCGTAAAGCTTTGATGTTAATAAAAACATTTGAATGTTATCAGTGGAACAAGTGTGAACCGAGGAACGAGTGGTGACCCGGGTAAAGTATATCCATGGTGAAAGGTATGATTTTCTCATACTCCGCGTGCTAACCGAGTTACGTTGATTTGTTGTGTTGTGTGCCGGCTTAATCAAGATTAAAGCATGGAAATAATCCCTTGTTTGATTATGTATGTCTTGATGTTGAATGAGCTAACATACTTGTATGCCGGTGTGGTCTAACATAGAGTAAAGACCGACTCCTAGTGAGTAACGTTTGGCTAGAGACCCAAAGATCGGGTCGATGCTTAAGATAACGAAAACGTGCAAACACACAAACTATCCGTTAAAGTATAACGATAGCGCAACATATGAACTCCCTAGAATGTGAGGAGAAGTACGGGTTGAGTAAATACCCGATAACGGTTAGGAAACCATATTGAAACAATCCACGAAACTAATGAGAGTGGAAAGATAAGTGAACCTCCTTCCAGAGGATTAAAGATAGTTCGAAGAAGTGAACTAGTAAGGAAGGTAAAAGAGTCCTAAGGGATTAGTAACTCCCTTGTGACATGGTCGACCTCCTTTATGAGGATTTTACCCGGTATAATAAAATAACCGAAAGTATGAGTAAGTGAAATGCATGGGTAACTCTTAAAACCTAAGATTAACCGAACTTAAGTAATGTTCCCAAAGTCATTAGAAACATCGAGAGTGATGCTCCTAGACTAATATACATAATATTATTACAACTCCGAGAGAGGAGTGTATGGGAATGTGGGTAGTCCGAGAGTAGTCGGACCTAAGTAAAAGTGATAGGAACTAAGAGAGAGTTTCGTGAGCTAGTTAAACCTTCCCACCATGCTAGACCCAGAGTAGGGTCAAAACCGGGGAAGTAAGACTATGCTTGAGAGCCATAAGTTTTGGCCTAAGTATGTATTCAGAGTAACAAGCGTGACGTAGGAGACCTGTAGTGTCTCAAGAATCTACAAGAGCTTGAGTATGAATAACCCAAGAGTGTGGGTGAGATAATGAGTATAAATAACCCAAGAGTGTGGGTGAGATAATGAGAATAAGTAACCCGAGAGTGTGGGTGAGTATAGTACGAGTAGCCCAAGAGAATGAGAGTGTATATGAATAAGTAACCTGAGAGAGCGGGTGAGGTATTGAATAAGTAAACAAGGCATAGTGAGGTATAACCCTCAAGGCCTAAGAGTAAACTGATACGACTAACAACCTTGTTATGTTAGTTAGGAATTGTGTTCCGTGATTGGATGTAGATTCCTTGAGTAATACACATATATATTTTGTTGCTATGATGCATGTTGTTTGACTAAAATGAACTCCATGTATATCCGACAAAAGTAGTCGGCGTACCCCGGTTAGCACTCGGGGTATGCGAATTTCATATGCAGTGTTAAGCTGAGCCCCTAGGGGCGACGTTTTTATTTTTCAGGTACACCGAAGATGTTACCGTTCGAAAGTAGGACGGGGTCGGTGGGTTGCATGGGTAGTTAGATTTAATTACTTATGTATTGAAAGAGGGTGTAAGACCGAATGTGTTGTCGGCATCCATATATTGTAGACTCGGTATAGTATAGTAAGGAGTGAGTATTGTATTTGTATTGTGTATTCGGTTGTTCCAGTCCATCAGACCGTTACTGTATGCAAGGAAGGCCCGGTTAGCCATATGGGTGGCTAACGGCGTTGTATCACCCTCTGTTGTATTTAGAGTTCCGCTGCGAGATTATTGGTAATTGTGACAGTTTAAGAGGTAATGACGAGATTAGCTGTTGGGGTGTTACAAACGGTGCTTTATTCTCTTCGCGCCACATACTATAAGCAGTTATTACATGCACAGTGCTTTTTTGTTTCAACAAAAAATCAAAATTTGACTATAAAACCCGATTCATAAAGAACGCCTTATAGTAAAAAATGCGAGAATTTTAATTTTGCTCAAAATTGAAGGAGACACTTTATCTGCGCCATCTTCATTTTCTTATTTTATCTGTGCTAATCTCTTCATTCTCTTTTTGTCCTCTGCGCCACTCGCACACCAGAGTAAAGATGGGACATACATGTCTGTGCCACTCTTCATTCTCTTCTGTTCACTCACGGTAATTTTGCAACCCTAACTCGCATACAAGGAACATACATGCTCGACATCTCTTCATTCTCTTCCATTCACTCACGGTAATTTCACAACCATAACTAGCGAACAACATATACATGCTCTGCGCCTCTCTTCATTCTCTCTTATGTATGCGCTCTGTAAAGATAAATTACTGAGCAGTTGCATCTTTTGCATACCAAATCGAAGTATGGGCTGAAAACATGTAGAATCGGTATATACTTGAAGTTATCTTCACTCACGGTAATTTTGCAACCCCAACTCACAAACAAGGAACCCACATGCTCTGCGCCTCTTCTATTCTTCTTGTGTTTGCGCTCTGTAATAAATCACTGAACTGTTGCATCACTCGCACACCAGATGGGGCTAAAAACATGTGGAACCGGTAATATTTGAGGTGTTCATAAACGACTAACCGGATAATCAGACCGCATAGCAGTTAGTCATTTTTTTATACCGTAACCGGTTCATTAAGAAGCGCTTAACCGGACAAGTTAACTGTCGGTTTCGATGTGTTTTTACCGGTTTTGCAGTTAATTAGAATAATACTATCTCCGTCCCAGTTTGACTGTCTTGTTTGCTTTTTGGCACGTTTTTCCACTTCAATATTAAACATATTAGATAAATTAATTTTACAAAATTAATTTTTGTAATGTATAGTTTATCATCTAAGGAATCTACTACAAAACTTAGATTTATAAAATTATATCATCTTATATGTTAAATATTGAAGTCAAACGACATGTCCAAATAGTAAACAAGACGGTCAAGAAGGGACGGAGGGAGTATAAATTTACTTATGTTTTCTTATAATTAATGAACAACGTACCGGTCTACCGGTTTTGGTGCGGTTTTAAACCGGTTACCATCAGTTTGGTATGATTTTATTGGTTCTAGTTATCTTCACTCCTAGTAATTGTGCAGCCCTAACTCGCACACAAGGAACATACATGCTTTGTGCCTCTCTTCATTCTCTTCTAGTGTCTACGCTTTGCAGAGATAAAATCATTGGATTGAACTACTGCATCTCCAGTACACTCAATTGAAGATGGGTGCACTAGCATAAAAAAAATCAGAATATAATAAAGCATGGTTCCTGAAGAAACTGTGCTTTATTGATTGGAACAAAAATTTACAACCCTATATAAACACGGTTGATAGGAGGAACCACACTTCATTATCTGTTTTAAAGCATGGTTATATCTTCAAACCGTGCTTTATAGTTGTTATTTTCGTGTAAAAAATTGTTCATCAAATACGGTTCATTACGCAACAGTGCTTTATTACCCGACTTTAAAAGTAAATTTTTAATTAAGTAAATCTAGTTAAAAAATATTACGGAATGGAGAGTGAATCTCATACACGGAATGAAGAACGCAAATGTTCATAAATCTCTCTACATAATTAAAAAATTTATGGTGTTATATAGCCCATGCAGGTCTCGAACCTGCGACCTTCGCGTTATTAGCACAACGCTCTAACCAACTGAGCTAATGGGCCACAATGTTTAATTTTGAAAGTAATTTGTTAACCTTTGCACATTGCGACCACGTCTGATCTGAGCACTCTTTGTCTTACATGAACATAACCGCGTCGTTTGTGTCATACATGTTGAGCATGTGCATGACATATAAACGTATATCTGGCCCTGAATGCAGCACGATTGAACATAGAAGGGTTGTGTCCTTCAGCATCAAGCCAACAATCAAAACGGCATCGCCATTTATTGTACATGGCTAAGGGTCGTTCTCAACCCAGATTATGGGGAGGAGATGAAGCTTACTAGTAAGTAGTGGGATCCATTAATCTAATCATCACCATCCATTTCAAAAAAAAAAAAAACCTTCAAGGGTAGATTATGTTCAACGTTGGTTCCACCAGCGTTTTGAGGAGATCAATAATCTACACCAGATTCTCTAATACATTTTGAGAACGGAGCCTTAAAAGGGTACGGTACACTTAATCATATGTGATTAAAAATGTCACACATCGACTTTAGTAAGATGTACGCTACTGGATTTATAGATCGGTACACAACGTGAAGTTCATTATCCTTATTGAAAATATTCTATTTCTGTAGGAATTAGGAAAATGGAGACTATACCATGACCATACAATATATATGTGCATACACTGCCCCCGAGTTCGTAGTATGGTGTGTTTAATTTTATCGGATTTAAGATATGAGATATTTAAGCTATTCTAGATTACAATATAGAAATATAATCAAGAAATAAACCCTATATCATCAATAAAAATAAACCCATACATGGAGTGCCTGGATTTACATTTCGTGATCAACCCAATGTTACAGTAGACAGCGGAATAGGTTGGAACAAATTGAAATCTTCGGTGAGTCATTGATTACTCTACAAAAGTCGCTATAAAACAAAAGATGATAGACAGACAAACTTGACGTTTGTAGAGTCAACACCAGTGTACGGGCGAAATGCTCTAAGATTAGCGGTTATTAACAGTCTTAAAAATCAGCTTAAGACCCTGGTGGCGATTAGAACATTAATCTCATTTTTTTAACTTTTTGCTTGTCACTTGTCAATTGGTTATTTGTTAAAATTTAACCCATGTAATGTGTCAAGTTACATAGGTTAACTAGGATAGATTAATAAAAAAATAGCTTTTGGGAGTAGCGGGTGAACGGCCCTAAGGGTAACTAAAAATCTGAATATTGGCTGTGAAGAAATTCAAGCCTTATAACCAAACAGACATCATGGGAGGGAGATGGGTAATATATAAAACTAATAGTACACCCCTTAGTTTCAAGTAATTGTGTTTTCATTCTTTTTATTTCTATATGTGAGTAATACAATAAATTAGTTCTATAAATAAATTTTTATTGAAATTATATTTTCCATTCTATTTTTTTAGCTAAATTTATTATAAATTCTTTCTTAAATTTAAAATTAAAAAATATTATTAAATTCAGCGAAAATAGTTAACGTAACGAGACCTTTCATTTGGGGTTGTTCTCCTCCCTTATCCAGAGCGTCATATATGTGGTATTGCATAGTTATCCCAAAGAATGTTATAAAAACCATTAACATGGGCTTCTACTCCTACCTCTGCTCCGGTGATGCTAACAGAAAAGTGGGTTGAAATGCTATATCTACCTTAATAAGAAATTTGAAGGGCTTGAACTTAAGATTTCCATAATTAAAATATGTGATTCTTTCTCAAATCCATGTAGAAAACTGAATGACCAGTGACTAGTGGATGAGATCATGTGATTCTCCCTCAAATGGTCACCCCTCCCCTATTCAACAGCCCTCGGGTTAGTCATTTCTATAATGATGCATCCAATCCCTCTATCTATGGAAGAACTCAAGTCTATTTTTAAAGCTAATTTTTATATTGGTCACCATCCCTGTTAAAACATACGACAAACTTCAATCTTGGCACATTTAATTCACTAACAATATTGATTCTATACTATAAGCACGTTTAAAGATAGGGACGACGATCTGATATATTATCAATTAATTTGATAGTTACCTTGATATTATTTATATATCATCACTGCTATATATTTATATATATATCACAGACAAACCACTGTCAGGTACGTACTTATATACTGTCCAGAGAAGAAGATAGGCCTCATCAATTTGGTAGAGACCACTATCTAGAGTTAAATGAAAGCGACGGTCAATAAGAGAGAGATAGTATATGAATCATATGACATGACATTATCGACACATTGATCAGAAAAATAAAGAGAGCAAGGACACACACACAAACACACCAAAAAAAAAAATTGACCCACCTTCACACTCACACTTATTCATTCATATCTCGTAGTTCTCTCACTATCTCTTCTTCCTTCTTTCCTTCCAGTGAAATTAACACCACACACACTCATCATATGATATGATATACGTACACCACCTACCTTAACACCAAAAATATGAACCCTGATCATCATCACTACAAAAAACCCCAGCAACAACAACACCACCGTTCAACTTCTTCATGCGCAGCTTGCAAATTCTTAAAACGGAGATGTGTACCAACATGTATATTCGCACCATATTTCCGTTCAGATGAACCAAAGAAATTCGCGAAAGTTCATAAAGTATTTGGTGCTAGTAACGTGAGTAAGATCTTATTTGAAGTAGCTGAAGAACAGAGAGAAGATACAGTGAATTCACTTGCGTTTGAAGCTGAAGCGAGATTAAGAGATCCAGTTTATGGATGTATTGGTGCTATAGCACTTCTTCAGAGAAAAATGGTTGAGCTTCAACATGATCTTGCGGTTGCTAAAGCTAGATTAGCTAAGTATAAAACAACACTTCTTTTCTCTTCCTTGTCCTCCATGACGGCGGCGGAATCAACGATAGCGACTAATAATAATATTGAAGGTATGATGATGCCGTGTTAGGAGGGTGTGATGGGAATTATTATTATTGTAGTAGTAGTAGTAGTTTAATATACCGGAAGTTGTGGTTAACAATGAGGGTATGGTAATGGTGGGTGGTGATGGAACGACGTCGTCATTGGGAGATGAGTGTTGGGGATATAGTAATCAGGATGTGGGAGGAGGAGTTTATAATAGTACTAGTTGTTGTTGCGCCGCCGGCGGTGGACAAATGAATGGTAGTAATACACTGGTGTCGACGGGATTGCATAATATCAATGAACACCACCATCTGCATCTTGGAGGGCTTACGGCAGGTGAGTTTGGGCAAGCTACTTCGTTTCCACTCTGAATTTCCCGGTTAGAAATTTATATGTAGTAGCTGTAGTAGTAGTACAAGTTAATTGGATTAATAGTAAAATAGTACTCTTTTGCGGAATGGTGGTTGATTTTCAAATTGGGACCAATTGAGTATTTGAAACTGTACATGAGATGATGATGATGAGTCATCATGAGTTTTAGAGAGTTAATTTAATCAAAGGGAGATTATAATAATATTAAACTTCTCTCTTTGCACGTCAGCTGTTTTTTTCCTGTGTTAATTAAATTGTGTGTTTAAATTTTCAAAAAAAAAAAAAATTAAATTGTGCGTTTGTTTGTTTAGAATTGTGGTTACTTCTGTTATAATTTCTATCCATTTTTTTATTTTCCTCTTTAATATAATCATAGTAATAACTAATATCAAATCAAATGAACCCATTATAGTTCTGATTGCCCCAATCAGTCTCCTCCTTACAAATACTCGGCAGAATAAAAGCTAGCTAGCTAGCCAAGTTGCGTACGGTATGCAATGATTGAGCATGCTGGTATGGTATGGTAGATTAGTAAGTACAATAGGTATATATACATTTTGGACCAACTTGTGCAGTAGAGTAAATCTTACTGTAATTAATGCATTATCGTACATTCAACCTAGCTAGCTAGCTAGCAGATGTCCCCTAATTTTGTTTACTACTCTAGCTACAACTACCGTCTTTCATTCTTTGACGGCTGTAGTATTCCGATGATACTACTAGTGCGGTTAAGCTAGTAAGTCTTGAATTGAGGAGGATTTTAAACTTAAATCAATATTTTCTTAGCTGTAAACTTGTAAGAGCTAAAAAATACTACTATAAAATTAATCATGTGTGTGAGGAAAACTGATAAATTAATTTATGATATACATAAAGAGAATCATGTAGTAGTTTATCTAATTAGTTAAATAATTCTCTATGGAATACCTTTATTATGATTTTAACTATTCACGTACGAATCAATACTGATAAATAATTTTATTGTGTTATGACATCAAATGTATACCTGGAATATCAATATCACATTTTTACATAATTAAAGAGGCGGTAGTATAAAGAGTAAAACCGTACAAGCTAAGCCAATGGGGGTTTATCCTCTAAAGTGTAAACCCTATTGGTTGATTGCGTTGTATACGTCAGCACAAGATATCGACCAAAGGGGAACGAGTTAGCGGTGTAGGGTTCTGACACGTTAAGAAGACAGACAGACACTGGATTCGATAGATGATAGATCCATTCATTCATTCAGTCTTCAGAGTTTCGAGTGTGAGTGACGACAGTTTTTCCCCGGGTTGAAGGTTCAACCATTCGTACAATTCCACATGTGCGCACACACGACTAATGAAAACACACTTCAATATCATTCTATGCAATTATAAACCTGCGCGCTTTCTGTTTGTTTGATAAGGTCGCAGACTACTGTCTAGTGTCTACTACCCAGAGGGAGAAGTGTGTGTGTGACTGCTACCACAAAACGCCAAATCATCTACTGTGTTCTGATTGGTTGCCATCTATCTATCTACACCCCCACACACACTACACTACACTACTTGGTGTTGTTTTGTTTTTCTTGGTGCTGAGTACATCCTTCTCTTCTTCAACAGCTTTGTTTTCTTATTTTTACCCTTTAGGCGATTTGATTTGAGTGAACAACCAGACCCAGACCCAGACTAGACAATCCCCATCAACTTTACTTTATAGACATAGTTAGTGCGTGCGCGCATGTGTGTTCTGTGACTGAGAAGAGAGTCGAATCCAACCCAATTCATTTCGGGCCTCCTCCTGCACTGTTCTGTTCTGCTCTGCTCTGGTTTTTTAGAAGTTTCTGGTTTTGGGAAAGAGACAGAAGGGCAGGGTAGATGACAATCCCATTTCCCATCAGACCACACACCCAAACAATAGGAGTATATTTTACGTGTAATGCTATGTAACCTGACCCATCCATCAATTAAATTGGTCCACTACTTACTCTGTCAGGCAAAACCCAACATAACCATGTTCACCAACAAATCCCTTGCCTACCCACAACAAGTATACGACATAGAAGATGATGAGGAAAGATGCTAATTTAACATTTCAATTATGACACCATGCATGATGTAATAATAGATCCTAGTAGTAAAACGATGTACCAGACAAACAATAAATATTCTTGCTTACATACACATATATAGATCCACAAATTACAATTGGATTAATCCTATACTACTCAACTGGAGTGGAGCATATGTCACTCGCTCACTGGTTGATTGGTTACTTACTAATCCAACCACCTACCTAACTGTAACTTCCCTGCCTGCCACTGATTTACGCTGCACTACACTACACAAATTAAAACATACTATCCAAGGGAACCTTCTCAGTCAAAGAAAGAATGAAAATCCAGGCCAACATCCCTAAAAAAAAGGCCTACAAGACATAGCTAGCTTAACAATTTTATTAGACTTTTGTTTTTGTTTTCTGTTTGTACATATTTAGTTCAATACAGAATCATCAGTTACCCTTGTCCCCCATCTATCATAGATCCACTAATAAATATCTCCAATAGATCCACTAATAAATATCTCCAATGTGAGTTTGTAAATGAGTGAGAAATGATGAGGACCACCATCCCACCACATCAGATCATTAATTCCTTGATAAATCCAATCCAATCCAACATGTTCAGAATACAGCATATTCAGGTTCCTCTTCTCTTTCTACCCGCGGCAGCTAGCTATAGCTTCTTTCCTGTTTCAATCAGGGTAAACAAATTCATAAACACATACAGATCAATCAGACAGAACAATCAGAGATTTCACCAACAGCAACAAAGACCAACATCATGTTTCTATCTTTAAGTGACGAACATGAGGCCAAGAATTTAATATCATGTGATGTTTTTCTTGTTTTTCATCATCGTCATGTAGCTAGGGTGATATCACATCATGATGTATACATATGTGTACAACCGAGCTTTTATGGTTGTATACGGTTGGCTTCAGCGGCATGCGCTGTCAAACATTTGCCACCGCCAGAGAGCACAATATCACCATCTAAACCCCAATTAAAAAGAGGCAAATCGAACATATATGAATCAACACCCACCCTAACCGTTCAAACAATATATATATATATATATATATATAATTGCAACCCAAGCCAGCAACAAATCTGAACCGCCATAGAAATGCTAACTTATATATATACGAGGCAAAGGAATCTCAGGCACAGAAGATATCCAACACTTTCCTTTGATGCAAAAGGCAAAAGGATAGATCACTGATAATGCCGCAACCAGCATAATTAATTCTCCTTTTACTTACTTAAGATGTACGGTCAAATATTCAGCCTAGTCATTTATGAATTGCGCAATACCAACTGAAGAAGGACTAGACCTCACAATCAAACAAGGTAAAAAATGAAATCACAGCTCGGTCCTTGGTGGTACTTACCATTGACGGGGACCTTGGAAGATGAAAATGGCAGGCAGATGCAGCCCCTGCTACAGATATTCGCATCTGACCACCAGTACATTGTTTTTCTTTTAAATGACAAAGAACATGGGGGGGGGGGGGGGGGGGAGGCCTATCAAATGTCATTCCCCTCCCTCTTCATAAGTAAGGATCACGCCCCAAGTAAAGAGAGGAGAAACGGGGAGCATGTAGATAAACAATGATTTTCCAGAAAACACACATCTCTCTTACTAGGATTCAAGTTATCAACAAGCCACAAGCACTTCACCCTCGCCCTGAAACAAATATTAGCACAGCAGCTGAGAGTTAATGCAGTGGACCAAAGCTGTTGGGGACTTCAAGACTAGAACATAGCCCCAAGCTTACCATTGGAGAGGAAAGAGAATGGATCACTAAATAATCTCAGGACTAGAGAAACACAAGAGAATTGTAGGTCTTCTGTAGAAGAAACCAATATTAGGACATGTTAACCATAGCAAAGATTAGAAAAAAAGGTAATGATTCTCCTTAGAGAAGATAAGTATGATAGGATATGAAAATACGTGGATCATTCATGATATACACATATGAGGTGTTAATTTTGTAGGAGGGGCTCTATATATGGGAAGGTTCTAACTTATCAGAAGAAGGGCAAATAGCTGCTGTTGTGGCAAGGAGGTTCAAACTTCGAACATCCTTCATTCTACGGCACTTTTTGGTTTCTTGTCAGTTTTTCTTACTTGTTCATTAATTGTTTCTCCCTCAGTTCCACCCTCCAAAAGGCAGGCTCGGTGTTTTGCTAGAAAACCTACTCGCATATGATTTAGCAAGGATGTAGTTCTATGATTAAATCACAATTCACAAAGCCCACTTCTTCCTCCGTCCTCACTAGTCAAGAACAAGCTGCAACAGTTAAAATGCAGTATGTAATCCATTTAACTTAGATTACAGGGTCACGTGCATAATATTAAGAAATATTTCGCACTTAAGGTACGCAAGTACACTTGCATTATTATTTAGTAATTACCACTTTTGAATGGTAAAAAAAATGAAAAGTTATTGTCACTTTTAAAAGGTAAGAAAAAAAATTTAAAAGTTACTGTCACTTTTAAACGTCTCCCCTCTAAATTCACGCCAGTACAATGAAGATCTGAATAATGTTTCCTTACAATACCATAGATCATAAGTTAAATTGGTCATCAATGGGTAACCGCTAAGTGCTTCAAATCATTAAAAAAGAACCCAAGTTCAAATCATCTACCTTCAATATATAAAGATAATAATAAAAATTGGAAGTCAACAGATAGTCAGTTAAAATGCTTCACATCTCTGGGAAGAACTCGAGTTCATATCAAATCCCCAACCCCAATTTATAAATAAAACAATGGTTGTCAATGGATGATGTTACAAATCAAAAGACTATTGAACTTTTCTATATCAAAGAACAAGCAATTGCTCGTACAGATAGAGTCTGCATCTTTGATCAATGGCACAGTAAGCATTCACCACTACATAATTGTAGTCAGACTATTAGATAAAATTTCATCCAAAGCAAGACAACTAAAGATACAAAAGACAAATTGGTTTCCAACTGGAAGGAAATTGCATTACTTGCTGCGACCATGATGAAAGAAGCATAGTTAATTGTGTACGCATCTGCTGTTATTTTTGTAGTTCGTAAGCTCAGCAGATATGAATGGGTAAAATGTAGAGTACAGGTACGCCTCTGTGTTCATTTATAAATGTGTTTAGTGCATTAAAGAGAACAAGCAAATGATATGAAGAACGGATAGGAGCGACAGACATAACCATTCATATCCGTTGTTTACACAAAGGAATTAACCATAAACAATATATCAATTCTGAGTAAAATAATGAAGAACGACGAATGTAAAGCGAATAAATTCGTGAAGAAGTTTGAGGCTTCAGTTCCAGTTTACTATGGTCAGATTTTAGAATTGCCCGAAGTAGCAAATCAGTATATAGTTAATAAACCAGGTTTACATGACAAAAAAAAAAAAGAATAAAGAAAGGCATATAACAAAAACTAGATGATCAATCATTAAAATATTTTGGGTTTTCACCTGCAGTAGTAGATGCGTTCTTAGCGCGCTTCAATTTCTCGATCTGCAGCTGAGCGTCCATAATCATATTCATTCTCTGGAACTCAATCTCTTTGGTGAACTTCATTCTCTGCTTCTCCAAATCCATCATCTGTTTCTGCTTCGAGCTCTCAACGCGCTCATATATCTCACCAAACTTCACTATCGCCTTAGCCAACTCCCGAAACGCCGCCGTCTCCTCATCATTCTCATCATCATCTGGTTGTGGTGGAACAAAAACATAAACCTCCCCTCCTCCAACCTACCATGCTTTCTTCCCCGTTGTTCTCTCCCCGCCGCCAAATCACAATCAGCAGTACACTTCCCCCATTATTAAACTCCCTAGCACTTCGTAGTGGTATGTCGCTCTCATCACTCGATTCCGCTGAATTGTACATCGAAGATGACCCCCTCGACCACAACCCACTCAATTTCGGGTTGGAATTCGGATTAGTGCTGGAATAGGGTTAGCAATAAATCGGGTAGGGTGGGTTTTCGCTAGGAAAGCTCCGCCACTCGACTCCGGTGAAACAGCACCGAACTTTTGGCACTACTACTTCCACCGGGGCCAATGAGGTAATCAATCCGGTTGTAAAACCGCCAGCGCGAAGGCCCAGTTTTGGCCTTCTCGATTTTATACTTCTTCTTCAGCGTGTTGTCAATCCTGTTCTTACACTGAAATCAGACTAGGTGGCTTGGACCCGTACTCACGCCCGTTGACGGCGTCGGCACTTCTCGCCAGTCGTTCTGGCGGAGGTTACCGCGGTTACAGCGCAAGTGACGCTCTCCCCATGCCTCGATTAGAACCGCAGTAGCTCCCTCACTCCAGCAGTCTTCACGCCCTCCTCCTCCGGAACCGGTGGCTCCCGCCGACCGGTGAGGACGGAGTGCAAGGGCGGTGGATGTGGGGTTGCTGTTCTCGCCGGCGGGGTTATCCATTGAGAGGGTTTGGTGTGGGAAGAGAATGGAAAGGGGAAAAGTAGATGGGGAAGAAGCAGAGATCCCTACGGAAAGGGGAAGATATAGTGAGGGAGCGCCGATGATGCTAAGATGCGCCGGAGGTAAGTATGATATGGGTAGCCCACGGATGAGGGATCGGAGGACAGGTAATGTTAAAAGGGAAAGTGACATTCGGGTGGCAGCAGAGAAGGGGATGGCCGTGAATTAGACCGGCGGTGACGTCATGGAGTTCGACCGATTTTCGTCGTGACATTTGTTTTTTTTTTTTTTTTTCCTTTTTTGCTTCGTCCCCCTTTGATCTCTCAGACGCGTTATCGGTTATACCGTCGAATTCGTCTTCGACGACGACGTCTATGGACACACTGTACGGTGAAGCTGTAGGACCTTCTAGGCGCGGTTCAGCGATATAATGATATGAAAGCCTATTCAGGTTTATGATATTTGTGATAAGGACCATACTTGTAGAAAAAAAAATAAAAAAGACCTTACTGGTAGTTATTTTTTTTTGCAACAGTAACATTATCCTTCATTAATTATGTAAAATCCAACTAGGCACATCACCAGTTCATAACATATTACAAGTTCCTTCATCCGATCGTCTTGCAGTGTTTGCTAAAACATATCATGAGCCTGATATTGTAGTCCCTACTTACATGTCTATAAAAAAAATGGTAAATTCTCTACAGCAACTAGTATTCTTTTCAGAACAATCCGACACTATGAGAAGGTTTAGCTTGACCAGCAGCTACAAAATCAACCACCTCATGGGAATCACTTAATACCATAAATCTATCTAAAAACCGTTGTATTGATGTAATACCCGAACTCCAACGCCATAGTCTCTACCAATTGAGGTTCACACGGCAACCTTCAAGTTTTCACATTGCTGCCATCAAGACCTTTCCTGTTGGGTCAACAGCCACCATTCTCAATCTTATGCCTTATTTAATCCAACACTTGCATCAATTGACATGTACTGCATTCGTAGGCATAGATAATAGATGTAAGTCCCTTCCACTGTGCAGACTTTGAGAAGTTGGACAGGCATCTTAAAGGAACCGCCGCGCAAGCACCAAACCCCCAGTCAAAATCCTTGTTGGCATTAAAATGTGGTATAAATGTGGTGGTCCCCGTTGGGCATAACCGAAAGTAACCCCACAACTCACATCAATAACAGATATTTTTAATCATTGAAAACTAACCACCAAAAACAGCCAGAAGTTGTCAACTACCACAAAATATACCCTCCGCCCAACAGAGCCCAAACCCCATTGTCAACACAACGTTGTTGCATTACACAGGTGAGGTTAAACAATTCTCAAAATAGTCAGTTTGGCATTGAACCGACAAAGTAAACATATAATACAAAATTTGTTCAATAACAAGATATTTTTTATCATTTGAAGGGTGGAAAAAGTGCCAAAAATCGTCAGGAAGTTATCAAGTTCGGAGGTATAGATTTTTATCATGTTAGAATCATCACGTGCTCAATAAGTGATCGCATACTTCCATGGTAGATTTGATTAATAAGACTCATCTTGTTGGTCTTCATTTAGTACCAAGGTGATTAACCTCAAGGCTTGAGCATTCCTGCTTATTTTCATCATGTCTTTATCTTTTACATATTTTCGATGTGAGTATCTCCATCATTCACATCAGATAATACAGCTAGTAAAAGTAAGTTTTGGTGTATTACATTGTAGGGTACTCATCTTGTATGATCAACCAGGATTTAAGTTTGGCCTCCTCTGAAACCAGTACTGACTGGACCGAAGTTAAATAAGTACCTGAAGACACTATGGATGTGTATGATCTCAAGTTTGTCAAGTAGTCTACACCTAGAACTTGCAAAACAAGCATATAATGCTTTTTTTTTCTACACCTAGAACTTTCCAACATGCATATAATGCTTTTAAATTCTTATGATAATGTAAAAATGAACTTCAACATTAGATACCACAAGCAAACTCCAAGAACTCATAGTACAAGGCCACACAAAAAACACTACGAAAAAGAATTAATAAAAAAAATGCTAGTGCACTAATGAAAGCTCATTGAGATAATGTTTTTGGAATATCTTTGAACGTCTTAAGTCTAATCAAAACTATCACACCAAGATAAAACAAATCAAAGATAGTTAATACTCAAAATCTGTTCTTATCCTTCCGGACTTTATTTATCTTTTGAAGATTATTCTTCTTGAGATTTTATTGGCATTTTACCATTAGAAGTAGGTGGAAAACATTTTGTTTGCCGAGATATAGTATATCTTATGGCCGATCTTATAGTGGTGAACGTCAATCTAATACTAAAATCATTCCCGTCAGTTCTTTTACTTCGTTAAAACACAATACAAAACTTGGAAAGAATAACTCTGATTTTGTTATATAATTGTAGACGAAGAACCCAAAACTGCTATTATGTACAAAAAACATGGAGTTAATAAATGAGGCAACAAATTAAAGCCATTTACTCAAGTGTATCTCTACGTACCATTAATTAACATGTGAAGAAATTGCCATCTGAGTAGCTTGGTCTTATTACATGTTCCAAGATTAGTTTTGATTGGTTTGGAAGGGACAGCGCGCATCTTATTCCTGTTGCCCGTAATGTTGGAGTGTTCTTCTTGTCCACCTTTTATTATGCAAACGTAAATAGTTCATCATCATTCATCTGTTTATTAAAGGGAGGGCATCTTTGACTTATTTGCGGGTGTACATATGCAAGCACATTGCATACCCCCAATACTGTTTCAAATATCTTTCGTCCACTCCTGCAAGAAAAACTCGTCAACTGATGCTTTATATTGAGTGTACACGTGGCATCTACAGCGGTGTGGATTCCACTCAAAATTGTCAGTAGAAATTAAAAAAAATAAAAGTCTACAGTGGTGTGGAATTCACCCGCTTTCTCTTTCTTCGTTCCTTATTTAAAAACGTACGGAAATCATTTTGATTGGTTGTATTACTGACACATCAATTTATTAATAAATCCGTTCTGTAATTACTTCTTTTTCCTTTTATTTTCAACAGGGTAGAGGAAAAGAAATTACGGGAGGAGAAAGGAAAAAAATGATGGGAGAAGTGAGAAAGTTAAGAAACTCCCTTTGTAATGAATAACAGTGATGAAGTCCTTACAAATTAAAATAATATATTTGATGATGTGGCAACTAGGAATATGTTAAGAACCTCACACCCAATGGGATGCCCTAAGTATGTACGTATGATTCAGTAGAATCTTCATTAAATTTTTTGTTCCTTTGGACACATGATATGATATTATAGCCAGATGTTGAAAAGACTATCGACAGTGAGAGTTTTTCAACAATCCATCTATGGAACCGGTCCAATACCAACAGTAGATGTTTGGCCCGTCTCGATCGATGGGGTTTTTTCAAATAAAGTGCAACCCCAATTTAACAGATCAACTGTCGGTTTTCAAGTATGCTCTATAAAAAGCTTTGGAGATATTATAAACAATGAGTGATATTGAGATCAACCTCAAACAAAAAAGAAGATTAGATTATGATTGTGAAATTCAATAATGTACAGTATCTACTTAATAATAATTCTACTGCAAATAATTACATTGACGATAATGATGATCTAGCTATTATAGCTTATCATTAATGTAGTGTATCTCACACGTGTATATTTAGTTGCAAGGTGCTGCTCTAAAATCGTTTTTTATTTGCACTATAAATGTAAAGTTAAGAAGAGACTAGGTAATATAACCGAATCTATTAAAGGAGATTACATGATAACTACGCATAAACCATGAACCATCAAATATGTTGGTAATTAATAACTCACTCCGTTCAACAATATCTGTCATTTAGAATCTTGCATAACTATTAAGCAAAGTAGGGATCAAGACGCAGGCCCCACTTTTCTACTTTACATTAGCTAATAATTTTTTATATTGAATAGTAGGGGTAAAAGGGGAACGGGTGGTTTCAAAAAGCTAAAATGGCGATATTGTTGAACAAGAGTAAACCCATAAACTCAATATATCTGTTGGAGGGTAGTATGCTTTAATAGAAACACGTAATCCTAGAAAATCAAATATGTAAAACTATTGGTCCAGCCAGTTATACCCAGAGCCCGCTTAGTGTTAAGGGTGCAGAATTCTAGTAGGTTGTTTATTCTTCTAGCTTTAGGGATTTTTTATCTTACTTGTTCTCTGAGTAAGTTGAGATATTGTTAGTTTAGATATTCATCAGATTTTATCTCCTTTACTTGTCTATATAGTAACAGTTAGACAGAAGCAAATGTATTCAATTACAATGAAAGAGCTTTTACGTTTACAATATCAATACTCCATTCTTCTATCTATCAACATCTCAAATACTATCAAACACTTGTAAATTTATACGGTATCAGAGCACTAATCTAAGATCCTAGAAGGTTATTAGTGCTCATACAACAACAAAGATGGACAAAGAAAACAAGAAACAAGCAGATGCTTCCATTGACGCGTCTGATCCTCTTACGTCCATGGAGTAGAAAATCCTGGGCAGAATCTTGCAAGGAAATTCAATGGTAAAGGCTTCTTGGGTGGAAGTGGGCGATGACTCTCAGCCTCAAAGTGAAGAACAAGTTTGGTTTTGTCACCGGCGATGTCAAAAAACTGGGTTCGATGAGCCGCCGTGTCTCTCGGCATGGATACGGCCGAATTCTTAGTGGCTTCGTGGATCACCTGTTCGTTGGAGTCTAGTATTTCCAGTAGTCTGATGTACTTAGACAATCCAAACTGATTTGGGATGGGCTTTGTAAATGATATGAACGAAAGAATTTAGCTATGATACACGGATTAAATCAAAGTCTTTCAGAAATAAAGCAAGGAGACGAGACGATTACCGAGTATTTACAAGATTGAGAAGAATGTTTGGGGAAAAATTGAGATGCTCAGGCCACCTCTAGAATGCAGATGTGATGTTCAACAAACTCAAGCAAAGCGTGACGAAGAAGACAAGTTAATTCAGTTTCTAATGGGTTTTAAACAAAGCATATGTTCACACTAGGGTCAAATCCTGGCTATGGAGAGACACCTGATTTGGAAAAAGCATTTGCTATTTTAATCATGAAGAAAACCAACAGGGTGAGGAAAAGGAGAAAGATGAAGCCATGTCATTTCTCAGTTCCAGTTCCACAGCAAAATTCCAGAATGAAGTTACAAAGAACAAAGTTGGGGAAAGGAGAAAACAAACCTGCACTTTTGTAAGAAACCCGGGCACATTTATGACAATTGTTTCGGCCGACAGAAATACACATTGTGGTAAGACGGGGCACTTAGCCGCCGACTGTTATAATTTATACGGTCGAGAAGCAGTTTTAGCAAGGAGGAAGAAGAAAGATGTTGCAGCTTTTATGCAAAGCGAAACCCAGAATGTCAATTAGAATCCAGCCGTAAATCTTATGACCCAACTCAGTCTAGAGATCATTCAGCAAATTGCTGGACTTATTCAAGCAGGAATGACCAAAACACAAGGAACCGCAAACACAATACACTTATTGCAATTTCTCAGGTAGATCACAGTGTTTTTCCATTCGTACGTATATTTGCTGAATCGAAACACACAAAAACACAGAAGTATTCGACAGCGACTGGGTTCTCGACACGACAGCCGCAGATCACATGAGTGGTTTTTCTGATTCCTTTCGCAATGGAGAATGTTAAAACACATTAGGTTAGTGATTTTATCTGATGGGAGACAACAAGAGGTAAATAAGGTTGGAGATGTGAGTTTCGGTCGGAATTTTCTGCTTACCGGAGTACTTACATTCCCGATTTCCAGTTTAGCCTCATCTCTGTTTGAAGGTTGATAGAACAATACAGACAAACCCTAATTTTCTGTCTCTCACTGTTTTGCCCAGGACCCTGCTACAGGGAAGACTAAGCTGTTGGGCCAGCAACGCAACGGGTTGTATTTCCTGGACGTAGCCAAGGTGGAAAACTGGGCTAGACAGTTCGTTCACGCGAGGGAGAATAAAGGTGATGGCCAGAATAAAGCTGTTTTGGGCCGCGGAACTCATACGCATGGTTTGGGCCACGGGGCTAATTAGGGGTGAGCATTTGGATAATTGGTTAACCGAAATCCAAATTGTTAAAAAAAATGGATTTGGTTAATTCAGTTTTTAACCGAATTATCCAAATTTTGATCAAAACCGAATTAACCGAAATCCAAATTATCCAAAATCCGAAAATTTTTTAAGTTGAAACCGAAAACCGAACTGGAATCCAAAATTTTCTTCAGTTCGGATTTCAATTAACCGAAATTAAAAAAAAACGAAAACCGATTTTATAAATCAGATTTCAGTTAACCGGATTTAAAAAAAAAACAAACACATTTTTTGTTTCATGTTCATCATCAACAACAGTAATAACCATAAGCTGCTAGAAAATTGTGAATTCCCTAGTTGTCAATTCATCACAACAGAAATAGAAAGAACTCACTCAAACATTAGACTAGTTACATCAAACTATGGATGAGCAGCGATGAACGATGTTCCAAAAAACCAGTTATATATAATTAATTTGACAAAAAAGAATAGTATGACATTATAAAATTGAAGGATTCGATCAATGCGAGATAGGGTTTTAAATTTTGACGTTTTGTTTGTCATGTTTAAAGAGTATTAACTATTAAGGAAATATTTAGGGATTTCTTTAAAAATAAGTTTGGATAATTCGGTTAACCGAATTTACAGGGTTAAAACTGAAATCCAAACCGAATTATAATTTGGATATTCGAATAACCAAAATTTTAAATTCGGTTTAAAATTCGGTTAAAAATCAAAAAAAAAACGGTTAATTTGGATTTTGGATAAATCCAGATTATCTAATCCAAATGCTCACCCCTAGGGCTATACGGATAGTTTAGGCCTTTTGTCTTCAAATGATTTGCACATTTATACATTCATATAGCTCTTGGACATGTACCATTTAAGAAGCTTTTTGATATGGGTTTAATAAAATAGTGCGATGTTTCACAACGAATTGCTTGCAATGTGTGTTATAAGGCTAGAGCCCAAAGGCTTTCTTTTGGTAAGTCCGTGATAAAAACACAGTGACCGTTTGAGATGGTTCATGTCGACGTATGGGTCCGTTCAAAACCAAAACTTATAATGGGTTCAAATATTTTGTTTGTTTCGTTGATGATTACACACGCACGACTTGGGTTCAGTTACTCACTCACAAAGGGGATGCATGGCAAGCTATCGTATCTTTTATTCGTATGGTGGAACGACAATTTGAATTTAAAGTCAAAATTGTTTGAAGTGACAATGCACATGAATTGGATACCTCGCATGAAGGGAAAACTTTCTTTACTCAAGAGGGAATTGTACACCAGACCACTTGCGATTATACTCCACAACAAAATGCAGTGGTGAAAAGAAAACACAAATACTTTCTTGAAACCGTCAGAGCCCTGTATTTTCAGTCTAATGTTCCTTTGTTGTATTGGGGAGAGTGCATCCTTCATGCAGTTTATCTGATCAATCACCTCCCTACCAAGGTTGTAACACCCCAACTCATAAAACCGGGATCATCTCATAATCCTCCAATCACTTAATTAACAACACAGCGGAAATTTCTAAACAAGTTGTGGTTACTGCCGTTAGTCACCCACGTGACTAACTAGGCATACTAAATTCTCCAAGATCTAGCTACAGTGATGGACCCGAATATACCAAACATAAGTTTATACAAAGCCTTAACTAAAATACATACATCGAGTACAAGCATCTCGCACCTCTAATACAGTTCACTACAACTTCTACCATCTACAAAACGAGTGTACATGCACAACTCGTATAACAAAAGTCTAAAACACCCAAAGTACTTCTACCCGCTCCTACTCTCAGGTCGGGCCGTCTTCTGTCGTTTACCTGAAAAATATAATATGGATGCCCGAGGGGCTCAGCACCTTTGCTAGTACGGTTAATGTGTAGCCCACAAGATAACGGGGCTACACACGACTATTTTGTCGTATACATGCGATTGATTGATCATACATATATTAATAAAAGTACGATAACACACAACACATTGATATGAAATAATCACAGCTCAAACAGATCGAACGACGTAATGGTCGTACATTAAGTAAGCGAGTTAGATTTTAACTCCTTAAGTTTGAGAAACACTTAATTCTCATATTTCCTCTTATCTCAATGTACCAACCGTCCTTTAATTAGAATTGGTTGTTCCTTAATTCATTGTTTATCTTTCTCGGGTCAAAAGTAACCCTAGCCAATGAGATATTAACTCCATTGGGTTAAATAAACATATTTCTCAATTAGTTGGGATTTAGGTAGATCCTACCACACCATCTTAATCTGGCCTCCCACCTCGAACTGTAATTCAAAGTGGCGGGTCTGTTTATCGACCCTAGGCGAACAAGTCATAGACGAGTCCCAAATGGAAGTCGGATCTGATACAGATACCGACCTCCTACTTCATACATGCATGACCGGAGTTGGTCTCGAATTCCTCACTCCCCCAAGTTCAAGTTAGTAGAAGTCTCAAAGACGAAGATGTTAGTTAAACCTCTTTCGGTATTAACCAACCAATATTAGGGAGTAGTATGTTCTCATACAATTTTTTACTAAGCATAGTTAGTAAGTCCTCAAAGGTAAGTGTGTTAGTAAAATACAAACACACAACAAATACAATAAGCCGGTTGCATGCCTTATCTTGTTTAGTCGGAACATATAAACAAATAGCACACAAGCCAAGGGACACCTCGTTAGCAAGCAAGCTACAAGAAAACCATACCGTTCACCGTTGGTCGTCAGTTGTCTATTCTCCTCCAGAGTCCAATACTCAAATCCTATAACATTCATCGAATCGGGTGGTTAATTCCTTTTAATTAACCTATCTTATTTAATCACTAATGATTCCCGATTAACAGCCACTAAGTCATTGTAGTTTAATCTTAATCACATAAGTTAATCATTCTCGTTATATCTTGTACTTGTTCACACCTCTAATGATCATAAAATGTCACCAAACAAGCCTTAACTATCATATAATAACATTACTAATCATTCCCATTCATTCCCTTCATTAAACAACTCACGGTTCAATTTTTGTTGTGGTCCGGGACATGGTCCGGACCCTAAGTCCCGGACCAAATGGTTTGTGCTACTCTCGGGTAAGAAAAATGTGGTGGTCCGGGTCTTGGTACCTAACCTAGATCCCGGACCACTTGGTTGCATAATTTCGGTGGCTTTTTGAGGCTGGTCTGGGACTTTATGCAAGACCTAGGTCCCTGACCAGTCTAAACAAGTTTTTCCGGGGTTTTTTAAGGTGTGGTCCGGGACTTTATCCAAGGACTAAGTCCCGGACCATACAATAATCTGTTACATTCTACAGTTTGGAATTTTCATTCTAAGTTGTTCTTTTGCCCATTTCTTTTCTAATCTTCCCACATGTATCCTAACATGTTCTAACACCATTTAACACTTTAAACTCCTCATCATAAGGTTACAACTCCACAACACATTTACCCACTTATAGTAACTTGTTACTCTTTCAACCTCAAACACTCTTGCATTATTTCCTTGTAACTCATTCCTAACTTCATCTCAAGTGGTACTACTTACCAATTCTATTCACACACTCTTCCTAGAGTGTGTTACCTCATCTCTTCAATTCTAACTTCATAACTCCTTGTTTACCAACCTAGTTATACTAGACTTAGTCTCATTGAATCTCCTTACACAATTCCCTTCCTTTACATTTTCTACTCATCATTCCCAAACTTGCACATACATATGCATCCCTAGTCATACTCTTAACACCTTACATCTTTTTCTCATTCATCTTGACCATTCTAAATTCCTCTTGAACATTTCATCTTCATCCTCCAAGTCCACTCATTACTATCAAAGTTATACACACTAGTTTATGCCTAAACCATCTCAAGGTATTTTACATCATTCTCCTAAAGATTTTTGCACAATCCAATAACACCTTATACCATAACTTTGGTGTGTTAATTCACCCATTTGACTTCAAATTCCTCATAGTCAACTCTAGGTCATTCTAACTCCTAAGAACACCTTTAGTAACTCATTTCTACTCAAATTTCCTTTAATGATCCTTAGTAAGTCCTAGGTCATAGTAATCCACTTACATTAGTACAAAAAAGGCCTATTTCAGCGCTCTATTCTACGTTGTCACATAACCGCCAAAATAGGTGGTTTCTGAAAAGTTCGGGAACCTATTTCGGCGGTTCCTAGTAAGGAACCCTTGAAATAGGACCTCATAAATAACAAAAAATAAAAAGGACCTATTTCGACGGTTCCTATTAAGAACCGCGAAATAGGTGTCTTTATATTTTTCCTTTTTATTTTATCATCTATTTTGGCGGTTCTTAGTTAGGGAACCGCCGAAATAGGTCTTTCTTATTTTTTAAATAATCGAGGACCTATTTCGGCGGTTCTTAGCTAGGAACCGTCGAACTAGGTTCTTTTAAAACCACCCTGAACCCAATTCATCGCATTCTCTCACCGGATTCAATACTCCCCTCCTCTGTTGCGAACGGCGATACAGAAGAACTGGGTTTGCACAACCTTCACTCTCGCCGCCCGTGGGTCCCGCCATTTCCGGCCGCGTCGTCCACCGTCCACTGTCGCCGCCGTCCACTGTGCAGTTCGAGTTGTCCGACGTAGCAGCAGCTCGCAAACAGAGGGAGATGTAAGTCGAATTTTAGGGTTTAAATTATGTATTTGTTGGTTGATATTAAGATTGTAAATGTGTATGTGGATGTCTAAATTTATGGTGTGTATAAGATTTATGTATATATCAGTTTTAAATAAGTGAAATTACATGTGCCCATAAGATGTTCGATGAAATGTTGAGTGAAAATTTTGATTCGTTTTGCTCATTTTGTGTGTTTGTGCCTTTGTAGGGAGTAATTACTAAGCTGCTGTTGTAGATTGAACTCGTACGGGGCTGAAAACAGTTCACTTGTGAACACGTAATATAGTCATCTTACGTCTTCATTTTTCAGTCCATTATAATTACAATCATATATTTCGAACAAGGAACATACACAACTACTGAGTTTCTCTTCTATCTACATGTATGTGGTCTCTACAGATAAATACTTAAGAAGCTCCCAACCATTGAACGGTAGATCGAAAGCGGAGCGGAGAAAAATTCATTTAGGAACCAGTAATATATAATTAACTTATCTTTTTTCTCTTTTGTACTTTGTATTTGATTTCCACAAATTATTGAAATTTGGTTTGATGAATAAATTTGGTATTATTGTGTGATGATTTGTGTTGTTGAATGATTGGTGAATGCTTAATAATAAGCATGGTTGTGTCTTTGTAGAGGGAAATCACTAAATGGGTTCACCAGATTGAAGTTGTACGGGGCTGAATACATTTCATTTGTGAACCCGTAATATACTCAACCTACATCTTCATCTTTTTAGCTCATTATATATAATTTTGCAATCCTAATTACAAACAGTTAACATACGTAACTAGTGAGTTCTATCTATTCTACATAGAAGTGCTTAAGAAACTCCTCAGTCATTGCGCAGTAGATTGAAAGCGAAATGGAAGAACGGTAATATAATCTAACTTATATTTTTCTCTTTTACTTGAATTTGCATTTCTAGCTGAATAGTTGTAACTCATCACATTAGTAGTTACTGTGTGAAGTTATCAGTATTGTAATATTACGGTATAACAAAGTAAACTTTCTTTTACATATTGATTTAGTTAATTTGTTAAGTAAGTTGTGGGGTGTGACCCGGCCCCGTTTGATGGCCGTAGAATGTGGAATTGATTTCCCATTTGTGCTGGCAGTGTTATATATAGGATACACATGCAAATCTGCTTGAAACATTGAGGTGTTTATATGGTATATAAAGAGCTACCCTGGTGGAAAAAAAATTGGACCTATCTCGGCGGTTGTAAAAAGAACCGCCGAAATAGATACGAAAAAGAGCCTATCTCGGCGGTTCTTAGCTTACAACCGCCGAGATAGACTTAAGGTCGGTCTTAGGGTCGGTCCCTAGGGCAGTCAATACCAGATATTCTGGAGCGGACCGACCCAGGGACCGACCATGGTCTAAGGTCGGTCCATCACAGAAAGCCTTCTAGTATTGACTGCCCCAAGGACCGACCCTGGGACCAACCTTGAGTCTATCTCAGCGGTTGTAAGCTAAGGACCGTCGAGATAGATGTGGTTAGATTTTGGTTTCGTAACCACCTATTTCGGCGGTTTATGTTACAAACGCTGAGATAGGTGCTCAGACCTATTCGACGCACTCATTTCGGCGGTTCACAACCACCGAAATAGGCTATTGGAACTACCGAAATAGGCCTTTTGTACTAGTGTTAACACTTAAAACACTTGGTTTCTACACCAATTTTGCCATAGCTCCTCTACTATTTTTGGTTATGCCCAAGCATGGTCTTTCTCTAAACCAACACAACTTAACAAATCCTGATATCATGTATTTTCTCAATATTAAATTCACATATCCATACTAGACACGAACCACAGTGGTCCGGACGGTGGTTCGGACAGGAAAAAGGCGCTCGGTTTGTCCTCTCAAATTTGGCCGGACAAGATCAAAGAGAAGAAGTAGTTCGGGATCAGCGTCCGCGGATAAAAGGGTGGACAAAATCACAGCGTCCGAACCACAGTGGTCCGGACCCTGGTTCGGACGCACACAAATTGAAGATCCGTCCGTGGAAATTTGACCGGACAAGAAAGGAATGGAGAGCTATGTTGTCCGTGGAAATAAGGGCGGACAAGAAAGAAATGTCTGTGCCATGAACGTGGAAAAAAGACCGGACAACAAATAGAGGTGCAACCAAGCCGACCGTCTTCCCCAATTTTCTTCGGCACCTGCAACATATCTATCTACCCCTCAACAATATCAGGCGCCGGCGCATCCGCAAAATCCTCACGCGTGCTCCAGCACTGTCTCCACTCCAGCTCTATCTCCAATCAACCTTCTCCTCTGCTTCTATATAAAC
Source organism: Limonium bicolor (assembly GCA_023374045.1). NCBI lineage: Eukaryota > Viridiplantae > Streptophyta > Magnoliopsida > Caryophyllales > Plumbaginaceae > Limonium > Limonium bicolor. The sequence continues at coordinate 98,668,214 of CM041782.1, forward strand.
CAGCCATTCTGCGATAAAACATACGCGGGAGATTGAAGAAAACAAATCGTTCACCACACTCCATTTTATATTTATTTCACCTCTCCACCACACTCCATACTCACGTACTCAACAAAAACAAAAGAAATAGAGAGAGGCAGCAGAAGTGAGAGCGAGTGCAGACCCGTCCTTTCTCCGAATATAATGGCTAATTTTATCTGTGCTATCTTCTTATTTCCGTTAATGTCTGAGTAATTTTCTTTGTATCCTAGGATGGGTTCGACCCTAATATTACTTAAATCAATATTATCACCTGTCTCACTTATTACACTGTTTTTAATTCCTTCAACAAATATGTTAAATGCTTTAAGCGACAAACTACTGCATTTTATGGTAACTATCAACATATGATTTTGAGATAGTCAAGTACCACAAAGGAATAAACCTGGTATTTACACTCCGGATTGAGCAGGAAAATACTGAGGCTATACTAAGAGTTCGTAACTGACACTTATTAACTCCAATAGACAATAAATAATTGACATAGTTATAAAACTTGTTTAAGTAATTTAGGCAATTCCCCCGCTATCCTAGGATACCTTTTTCCACCACATCAATTAATTTACCTTATTTTATTGTGTTGATTATTTCTGCACTGATCCTAAACAAATCAAGCTTGCCTCCGGCTAAACCCCTTATTTGCGTTTTATTAAATACCGAGACTAGGATAATTGAACAATTTCCCTGTGGATAAGACACTGTTGTACTACTCCGGACTAGGTGCACTTGCCTAATAGTTGCTATAATATATATATATATATATATATAATGTATAGATTTTACTCACAACAAGTTTTTGGCGTCGTTGCCGGGGAAATTGATTCCATCAATTTCCCTAGTTTTCGATAGTTCACTTGCTATATTATAATATTCTGTTTAAACTATTTTGTTGTTTGTTATGTTTCTACTAATTTATGTTATTTACTTATTCAACAATTTAAATATCGCATTAATTTCAGTTATTTATTTTTCAGTCATTTACTTTACTGTCATTTCAATTTCCAGTGTCATTTAAATTTCAGCAAACTAACTTCTAACATTTAAATTTCAGCAATAGTAACTTCTAACATTTAAATTTCCAGTAAACTATTAATTTTTAACATTTAATTTCCTGTCATTTAATTTGCTGTCATTTAAATTCTGTCATCTAATTACTAACATTTAAATTCTGTCATTTAAATTCTGTAATCTACTACTAACATTTAAATTCTGTCATTTAAATTCCAGTTCTTTATTTAATTGTCATTTAAATTCAGTTCTTTAAATTCCCTTGTCATTTAAATTCCCGCAATTAATTCTGCCTTTTTCTTTATTTTAATTTTATTATTTACTTAAACTGCATTTATTTTTGTTTCTTTATGCTCACTTATTTTCGGTCTTTATACTCTTGTCATAAAAAATAAAAAAATATAATAATAATCTTTGTTTAATTAAAGTTTATCAGCCTAACCAATATCTCTGCTTTCTTTATCTATTTACTGTTAATTTCGCAGTTTCTCACAAATCAAATTATCTTCTATGCATGCCAAATACTCGAACCCGAGGTTCTCCACTTATCAGTCCGAGACCCGAACCCGAGCGCACTTTATTCAACACAAGAAGAAACCAGAGAAATCAAGACATGGCCGGAAACCAAGTTATAGATGAAATGGACCATGAAAATCAACCACAACACCGTGCTCTCTCTGACTACCACCAACCGGATACTGAAGGAAGGGCATCAGCCATAGTTCTCCCCGAACTAACACCGCTAGAAACCGGACGATGGGCTTTCAAAACCCACTACATCATCGCCGTCCGGGATTTAGGCAAGTTTAGTGGAGCTAATCCAGATGAAGCCCCAAATCATTTAAGTCTCTTCCTAGACTTCTGTAATTCCTTTGGACAAACCGGCAACGTCAAAGAAAGAATCCGTCTACAACTATTTCCTCACTCGTTGTCAGATTCAGCAAACAGGTGGTACCGAAGTTTCCCTCCCGATCAATCCACACATGGCTGCAAATGGCCCAGAAGTTCCTTGCCAAATACTACCCAACCAGTAGAACGAGGCAATTGATCGGAGAAATCAACACATTCTGTCAGGAACCGGGAGAAACGTTGTACGACGCATAGGACAGATTCAAGGATATGCTGATGAAGTGTTCCCACCATGGTCTTGACGATCAATCCCTCTGCCTGTCATTCTTCAATGGCCTGGATGATGGGAACCGACTACTCGTAAATTCCTCTGCAGGAGGAAGTTTCATGATGAAATCTCCTCAAGAAGGGGATGAACCTTCTCGAAACCATGACGAGCAATACAAGATAGTGGACGAGACCCAAAGGAAGAACGCCACGAGCAGCATACTCCACGTTGAGCCTACGGATCATTTATCAGCCCAGATCTCGTCCCTTGCAAAGATGGTGGAGAAGCTAACAACATCTCAAAACGAAATCGTAAAAACAATAGCTTCCTCACCTCCAAGTTCATCTGCAGAAGGATGTGCCATATGCGCCGGTCCTCATGAAACCCATCAATGCGAAGGTAAAAGCGAGTACGAAGATGCACACTTCATAGGAAACCGCCCCGGTAATCCCTACAAAAATAACATCAACAACAAATACCCATGGAGAAATCACCCGAATTTCTCATGAAAAACACATGATCAGAACCAAGGGGGCAGGGCAGAACAACAGTTCCAATACCTATCAGGGAAATAGACCCCAACCAAATGCTAATATGGGCTATAGAGCACAAGGTGCCCCTCCAGGTTTCCACCACCAACAACAACCATCTTCATCCTCTGTTGATCCAAACGCGGAACTCAAAGAGATGATGAAAGGAATACATGTCTATGACTCAAGCCAGCTTTATGCGCAAGAAGCTTTCAACCAAAAAATCGAAGGTAAATTCAATCAAATTGCAGAACAACTTGCTCAAAGACCGCCTGGGACTTTCCCAAGCCAACCGAAGCCAAATCCAAAAGAGCAAGCCAAATGCATCTATGTGAAGGAACACAGTGAAGAAAAGATGGAGGTGGCCAAAACAGTTGAGGTGCCAAAACTTCACCCTTCCCTTCAAGAGTGGGTAATGGCAATCGAAACATCCAAAGGGAATATAGCTGAACTGGAAACCACCGCCACAGTCTATAAAAATCGCATTCAGTCCGAAAATACCTACCTTAAAGCGTTGGTGGCCAGCTATGAAATGAAAAGCTCGATTTAGAAGAAGAAGAAGAGGTTAAGGCGATAACCTTGAGAAGCGGTAGAAAAACCAACGAGATTCACATCCCGCAAAGGTCAGAAGAATCCAAAGAGGATAGTGAAGAAAGAGTTGAGGTTCCATATAAAAGACATCTCCCAGCATTCTCACTATTCCATCAGCTTCAAAACCTTCTCCACAGGAACCGCCTCTACCATTTCCCAACCGACTCCAAAAGCAGAAATTGGATACTGAATATGGGAAGTTTCTGGCAATGCTGAAACAACTAAACGTCAACATATCGTTTGTAGACCTCATTGCCAGAATGCCAAACTACGCAAAATTTCTCAAGCACCTTATCTCCAACAAAACTAAATTGGCCGAAGTAGGTACTGTACCACTCAATGTAGCTTGCTCAGCTATTCTGAAACAACCACTACCTTCGAAATGCAATGATCCAGGTAGCTTCACCATTCCAGTCACAATTGGTAGCACCTCATTTCCATACTCCCTATGCGATCTGGGTGCCTCCATAAATTTGATGCCCCTCTCCACTTTCAAAAGGCTGGGAATTGGGATAATGAATAAGACCAAGATGACCCTTCAACTAGCGGATGGTTCGGTAGCTTACCCAAGCGGAGTGGTGGAGGATGTTATCATTAAAGTGGAACACTTATACTTCCCATGCGATTTTGTCATTTTGGACATCGAAGAGAACTCCACTACACCTCTCATCCTTGGACGACCTTTCCTTGCCACAGCCGACGTGCAATTTTGGTGGCCCAGGGGACAATCACCCTTCAAGCTTATAATGAAAAGCTGGAGTTTGCATCAGGAAGGTCTCCAGATAACCAATCCAAGGATCTCAAGTTTGTGAGGGACACTCAATCACCATCATCCCCACTTCTCTTCGTCACCCTTCCTGACGGCATGTCCATTACAGAGATACCACCACCAATCCCTGATGAAAAACGGGATAAGAAAAGAAAACATGCATCCAGGTGGACACTCAAAAATGCCATCGAGTCATGCTTTGGATCTCCTCCTCATAACCACCCCCAGGTTTGATCTAACCCCTACTACGGTCTAGCCACAGACCTTAAAAAGAAGGGCAGCTTTTTCGGGACGCAACCCAAATTTCTATCTTTATTACTTTCTATTGCAGTCTATTTCCCTATATTTCAATATCTTTATATTTTGTTTTCAAAAAAAAGCTCATTTACTTCACTGTTAGCCCCGGTATTGGTTTGGCTACCTTTAGTATCTTATGCAGGTGCAACTTCGTGTCCACACCACTACCGAGCTCCGCCTACTCTGAGGTTAAACATCGAGTATGGGGGACGTTCTCCCACTATCTATCATTTTCCAGTACTTCTATTTTATTCAGTTTTCACTTTATCTTTTCCTTTTAAATAAATATGGTGAGTTTTAATTTCACTTGAGTTTCTTCTGGCTGTATAGAATATTCTTTCCAGAAACATATTACGTCATTCTACAGCTGAACTCAAGTGTGGGGGAGCTCTGTCTAAACACTCTATGAACTCTGGGGAGTACATTCTCTTTATTTGCACTTCAAATTTTTACATACTCCCATTGTGTGAGGTACTCTGGTAAATTGCATGACCTCGTTAATTTCATTCTTCCTACACAATGAGGACATTGCTCCAATCTAAGTGTGGGGGAGGACTCACTTCTCTGTCGCTCGTCTTAAGTCTCTCTTTATTGACACATTGCTTAAATGTTTAATCTCTCTACTTATCTTGCGTTTGTCCAAATTCAATATCGTGGACCCTTTATATGTGGGTTTTCTCTTTATGAATAAATACTGTTATGAATTGTAGGATAAATGGCACAAATTTTTCATTTTGATTACTTTTGAGGAGCATTTTATGCGGTGTGACCAAATGATCTGCAATGGTTGGATTTTTATTGCTCAGGGGTTCCTTCTGTCTTCTCTCTTAGGGATTGCTAAGGGGTGCTTCTCTGTCTAAAAAATATATATACAAAAAAAATATATAAATAATAAATAAGGGACTTGCGAGACGCCATTGGTAACCAAAAAGAGAGATGAGTGTTCCTAAATACAAAGGCTTGATGCCTAAATATTACCTTCTCATCTCTTATGCAAAAGTGAAACAAATGTATAATCTATTTTTCCTTTTGTTTTCTCCTCAATGCCCATTCTTGAGAGAAGTTGGCCATGGTAAAAGTTCTCAAAGTCACCTTAACCGAGAAGCATTGAAGTACTCCGGATCATACCTCGAAACTCTAATTTTTATTTTTACCCTGAGCACACCTGTGCCACCAGTAGTTGATGGATCACACTCCTCAAAAAGTTTAAAGATCATGTACTGTTCACCTCCTTATCATACCCTTCATAATAATATTTGTTAGTATTGAGCATTCCCTACTTGCTTGGGTACATGGTTTTGCTTGAGGACAAGCAAAAAGGTAAGTGTGGGGGTGTGATAAGTGTCGAAATGAGCATGTTTTATGGGTGTATTTCATATATTATATTAGCACTTTTCTTGCCCATTTCTCCACTTTGGTTAGTTTTCCTCTAGTTTATGTTTTATTGGTTATATCACAAATTATTGGTTAAACATGAGGAAACCAAGCTAGGAGCAAAGTAGACGAAGAGACGAACGCATAGGCGCAAACGGATCTTAAAACGGAGCTGAAACGAATTTTTAGAAGAGAACCAATTTTCGTCCGAACCATAGTGGTCCGGACAGTGGTTCGGACAGGCAAAATGGGCGTCCGTGTCTGTCCGCTCAAATTTGGCCGGACAAGATCAAAGAGAAGTAGTCTGTGGCGCGTCCGCGGATAAAAGGGCGGACAAAATCACAGCGTCCGAACCACAGTGGTCCGGACACTGGTTCGGACGAACACAAATTGAAGATCCGTCCGTGGGGAATTTGACCGGACAAGAAAGAATGGAGAGCTGTGTTGTCCGTGGAAATAAGGACGGACAAGAAAGAAATGTCTGTGCCCATGTCCGTGGAAAAAAGACCGGACAACAAATAGAGGTGCAACTACGCCGACCGTCTTCCCAATTTTCTTCGGCGCCTGCAAACATATCTATCTACCCCCTCAACAATATCAGGCGCCGGCGCACTCCTCAAAATCCTCACACGTGCTCCAGCACTGTCTCCACTCCAGCTCTATCTCCAATCAACCTTCTCCTCTGCTTCTATATAAACCCAGCTCATTCTACGATAAAACATACGCGGGAGATTGAAGAAAACAAATCGTTCACCACACTCCATTTATATTTATTTCACCTTTCACCACACTCCATACTCACGTACTCAGCAAAAACAAAAGAAATAGAAGAGAGGCAGCAGAAGTGAGAGTGAGTGCAGACCCGTCCTTTCTCCGAAATAATGGCTAATTCTATCTGTGCTATCTTCTTATTTCCGTTAATGTCTGAGTAATTTTCTTTGTATCCTAGGATGGGGTTTGACCCTATATTACTTAAATCAATATTTATCACCTGTCTCACTTATTAAACTTGTTTTAATTCCTTCAACAAATATTGTTAAATGCTTTAAGCGACAAACTACTGCATTTTTATGGTAACTATCAACATATGATTTGAGATAGTCAAGTACCACAAAGGAAAACCTTGGTATTTACACTCCGGATTGAGCAGGAAAATACTGAGGCTATTACTAAGAGTTCGTAACTGACACTTATTAACTCCAATAGACAATAAATAATTGAGACATGTTATAAACTTGTTTAAGTAATTTAGGCAATTCCCCGCTATCCTAGGATACCTTTTTCCATCCACATCAATTAATTTACCTTATTTTACTGTGTTTATTAGTTTCTGCACTGATCCTAAACAAATCAAGCTTGCCTCCGGTTAAACCCTTATTTGTTGTTTTTATTAAATACCGAGACTAGGATAATTGAACAATTTCCCTGTGGATACGACACTTCACTACTAGAGAAACAGTAGTTTACCTACGGAAATTACCTACGGAAAATATTCGTAGCTAATTACGACGGATACCTACGGTTTATAATACCAGCCCTTGGTTAAGTTGTTACCTACGGAATACCGACGGAATTCCAACAAATATATTACCAACGGAATATTCTGTAGGTAAATTTGAAGGGAAAAGTGCGGGAGGACTGGCTGGGTAATGGCGCGTATAACGCCAACAAATTACCTACGAATATTTTCCGTAGGTAAATAGGTGGGATTTTAAATAAAGGTTACCGACGGAACATCCGTCGGTAATTGCTTTGTAGTGACAAGTGAGAGTTCAGTCTGAGACGCTGCGTTTTTTGCATGAATATTACCTACGGACTGTTTCCGTAGGTAATTACCTACGGATTATTCCGTCGGTAATTGCTTTGTAGTGACAAGTAAAAGTTCAAGCCTGAACGCGGCATTTTTCTACATGCTATTACCTACGAATTGTGTCCGTCGGTAATTACCTACGGCTTAGTCCATCGGTAATTGGCTGAAACGCGGTGTTTCTTTCCTGAGCTACTGCTAAGAGGAGACCATCCCCCATTTGCATGATTTTTCACTGGTCAACTATAGATACCTATGGACGTGTTCCGACGGTAATGGGAAAAAGCAAATACCGACGGAAGAATTTCGTCGGCAATTTTTAATCTGAATTATTTTCCTTCTCTTATTCCTTCCTTATTTACTTTCTTCTTCATTCTTACTCGCAGCGCCCGAGCTTCCGGTTTCTTCCTCAGCACCCGAAGGTCCCGAACTCCTTCGCCTCAACCGCATCTCTCTCACGCGTGGCCAACAACTGAAAGTGGTGGTATACTCGAACGACCTCTCGCACACCAGAGTGAAAAGGGGCTAAACCAGGTAATGTACTCGAACTTATCCTACTCTATGGTGAATATGACAGTAGAATTTTTTTATTGCTTCTATCTCTGTACTCGAACTTATCTTATTCTCTATGGCGACTATAACAGTAGAAGTTTTATTTCGTCTATCGCTCCTTGTGATGGAAACAATGCAGCAGCTTGTCCCTTTTGTTATTAATTGGATGAGTTAGGGTCCTAATTGGATGAGTTAGGGTTCTAATTGGATGAATTAGGGTTCTTGTTTATCAGCTCCAACAACACTCTTCTCGTTGAAGTGAGTCCTTAACCATTCAATTAGGGTTCTGGATGAATTAGTGTTTTTGAATTAGAAATTCTACTTTTGTTTTGCTTCATAGGGAGTAGCCTCACAGGTGTGAATTCTTTCTGTTTGTATTGCTTTAGTAGGATCCGAGTGCATTATTTCAGTTTCGGCCAGTCCATTAGTCTGCATGCAAGCAGTTTTTGTGGTGATAGTGTTGCCTGTATCTGTATTCATGGAATAGTCTTTTCTTTAAGGTTATTTTTTATTAGATGATTGAATATATAGAAAATGATCATCGTAGAGATCAGTTATATGAGCAACTGCCCATCTAAATCACCGTACAAAGAAATATGTAGTAATACTCTGCAATTATATCTGGATGCAAGAAGCGTTTTGCAAACCACCTAAATCATTGTACAAAAAAGATTTGAACTTTGTATAAATTAAAGTGGATTCTGATGCAAGAAGCGCTTTGCAAACCACCAAACATTGGCAAAAGTTTTGAATGTTACTCTACTCGCACCAATTCTCTTATATTGCACTTCACATTGACAAAAGTTTGATAATCAACATCTTTGCCCCATTGAAAACACATAAAAACACCACTCAAACAAGCATAGTAGGTTGTTAGAACTGTGATGCAAGTACTGCAGCAGTGGGCCTGTCGATTCTGTAACTGCTATGTTTGATTATCCTTAGTAGCTGGTCATCAGAGGATCACACATCCCACCTATATTGACAAAAATATATTCTCAAATCTGGTTGCAAATCTGCTATTTGTTTACCTAAGTTTTTTCTTTTCATTCTCCTTACATGTCAGGTTGCTTCTATGGGTGAAGGAGTCTCTCTGGAAGCCAAGTTGTTGAGCCGGTATATATCAGACATATAACTAGGCTGCCTGTATTAGCTTTCAATAAAAATATTCTGACTGCATATTGTTCACATGCAGAAAAAAAAGCTGCTTTGTGCCAAAGATAGGTATCGAGAAGCACGGATAGTTGATCTGGAGACATTGAAGCCCTTGCCTCCTAAGCTACAAGGAGAAATATGGGTTTGAGGACCTAATATCATGAAAGGTAATGGGTTCTCTAACAAATGAATTATATCAATATAAATACTCGCCTGATACATTATTGTGCAAATATGGTCACGATTGATGAGTCCGTTGAAGTGGATAGAGAGGATATTTACGTATTACTTTGATTTGGTTTAAGATATTGGCAAGGCAACAAGCTCAAAGAGAAGAAGAGTTAGCTCAGTCACAGCTTCATATCCTTGCACTTCAAGAGGAAATTGAAGAGCTTGAACGTGAAAATCGGCTTCACAACCAACAGGTATGTTTGCACTCTATATATAGACTACTTGAGTATATTGCCGCAGTAGTCAAGCTGTCATTAGATATAGGTGAATCCAGTCCTCAACATCAGGCTTAGATTTTAGCTGTTTGTAGTGTTTAAATTTGCAATTGCCGTACCTATCATTTGATCTGTGTTTGTCCAACTATCTCTGCTGCCATCTATTGCCATCAGACAAGTGAATATGTCAAAGCTCACTACCATGATGCCTCTCCTGGAAGCACTGCTGGTATCACACCCTGATATCTTAGATGCTGCAGTAATCCCGTAAGTCATATAATGTGTGATGTACTACGAAACTGTATCTTACTTGATAACCTCATGTGTTAATTATGCAAAGTTGCTCCTCATCCAGCTTCAGAAGAGCTCGTCTGATTCCAATCCGTTAACAGAGAAGCTCTTGAATGAGAAATTGGGTAATAATGGACACCTCAGCGATGCAGAGTATGAGAGGAAAACCTCCTCAGGGCATGAGAATGGGAGTAATGGCTCAGAATCAGTAGAGGAGTTGGAATTAGAATCGGAATCGAATGGTCTTCATGACAAGATGGCTGTTAATGTTAGGATGTATACCTAGGGTCATTTATGTACTTTTTAGCTTGTACTTTAGGACCTTATTGTGTAATCTTTTCCCTCCTATCTCAGTCTATATATACTACTTTTATCTCTCTCTGTAATCAATATATACAAATACATAGAGTTACAGATAACTCTTTGATAATAATAATAAAGATGATATTATGTTTCTCACATGGTATCAGTTAGTATCAGAGAAACTCAAAATTCATTTCTCACCTCTTTCTATCTCCGCCTTACGACGGTCTTCTTCTCCGTTTCACATCCTTCTTCTCCGCCGCGCATACTTCTTTCCATAACCCCTTTATCTTCTTCTTGATTTCTATATGGCGTCACTTGGTGGAAAATATAAAGATCCAAACCCAGAGACACCTAATCCTGGCGATGGAAAAAACACCAACCCTAACAGCGAAACTTCAAAAGATTCCGACACTGAAACCCCAGCGGCGACTGATGAATTGTACATCCACGCTTCCGATTTTCCCGGCATGCAACTTGCCTACAATTCAACGGTAAGGGCTTCTTTGACTGGAAACAAACCTTCATCGTTGGTCTGATTTCCAAATCGAAAATGGGTTTCATCGACGGCACTATAAAGCGAGAAAACTACGAAGGAAGCAGACGCAAGGCTTGGGGAGAAGGCTAACGGCATGGGTAATGGGTTGGCTATTCACGGGTCTTGAGAATCTATCCGTAAGTCCGTCATTTTTCTCCCGACCGCCGCCCACATTTGGGCAAATCTCTGTAATAGATTTGATGACCCAAGTGGCACACGACTTTACGCCATCCGTCAAGAAGCACGTCAACTTGTTCAAGATTCAGACGACCTTAATACTTACTACACCAAATGGGTTCGTCTCTGGAATGAGGAAGAACAGCTTCTCGATTATCCGGTTTGTTCTTGCGGTGCTTCTTCCAGACTCAACACCATCACAGTAATGCTCGTGTCATCGATTTTTTAATGGGTTTGAACTTTCACACCTTGCGTACCAATATCTTGATGCTTTCTCCTCTCCCCGACATGAGAAAGTATACTCCATGGCTCATCAAGAAGAAACACCACAAAAATTCTCATTCCAAACCACCGAAACCCTAGTTTTTCAATCCACCTCCACTCACACTTCTCTCAACCCCAAATCCTCATCCGAGTCTGTCAATACCCCAAAAACATCCAAACCCGACCCTAAACGAGTCCAATGTTCCAAATGCAAGAAATACGGCCATGTCTATGATAACTGTACTGGGTCAAAGGTGTATTTCCCAGCAATTGGAAAAAACAACAAAGATAAGAAATATACTGGTGGCATTATTTCAGAAATCCCATCTACTTCAAACAACAACTCTCCTGTCCTGGTTTTTCACAACAACAACTTGACGGAATCAAGAACTTCCTTAACCATCAGACTAATGAAGTCCCTGGAATTTCCAGGACCCAGCTTACTAGTCTAATGACATATTTTCAACCGGACTGCACAATTCCACAGGCACACGAACTGATATGTATGATCAGTTTGCAGGTAAGTGTCCTCTACTTTCTAGTGTTGGCAATTAAAACATAACATGATTCTTTTCCAACTGTTGATATCAAGGGTAAATGGATTATTGATACTGGCGCCACAGACCATGTCTGTGGCAACATGATTTATTTGAATTACATTCTTATAAGAAATGCAATTATCGTGTCACTATGCCTGATGGACACCCTGGTTTTTATCAGGGAATTGGAAATATTAAGTTAACTGATAACTTTCTTTTGCTGGATGTGTTCTATGTTCCAACCTTTAAGTTCAATCTTTATCTGCTTATAAACTGATTGCGCAATTGAATGTATTCCTTACTTTCTCTGTTAATTCATGTTCCATTCAGGACCCTGATAAATCTGCTTCCATGCTGATAGGAACAGAGAATCAAAATCTTTACATACTTGATGCTGAGAATCTAGCAAAGTTTGTTAGTTACAATGACTCATTACATTGTTCTGATAGTGTTGTTTCCCCACATATTACCCTTTCTGCCAATAATGATGTTAGCTGTTGGCACAATCGTCTAGGACATGCTCCTCTAAAAAAATTTGTATAAAATAGGTGTTATCAATAAAAACAAGGTTTCTGATGATTTCGTTTGTCACCCTTGTCATCTTGCTAAGGACCATAGACTCCCTTTTCCCAATTCTTCTATTAAAACAAAAGATATATTTGAATTAATTCATCTTGATATATGTGGTCCTTTCAGAATAACACCTATAATGATTACAAATATTTCTTAAGCATAGTGATGACTATTCTCGTGCCTTATGGATCAAACTTCTTAAACACAAAGGAGAAGCTTTTTCTTTCATAAAAGAATTTATTATTATGGCTGAAAGACAATTTAACAAGAAAATAAAAACAATTCGGTCAGACAATGCTTTTGAGCTTGGCACCTCTATTGAGGACAAAATTTTTAAAATCCCTTGGGATTTTACATCAAACTTCATGTCCTTATACTCCACAACAGAATGGTGTTGTGGAGCGCAAACATAGGTATTTAGCTAACACTGCTAGGGCTTTATATTACACATCTAAAATACCTATAGAATATTGGGGGGAATGCATTCTCACCGCTACACAAATAATCAACAGACTACCTTCTTCTGCTTTAGCAGGAAAAAACACATATGAAATTATCTATGGTATTCTTCCTGACTATAACAGAATGAAGGTTTTCGGATGTCTTTCCTATGCCACTATTCTTACAAAAAATAAAGAAAAATTTGACCCCACGATCAGAAGCATGCATTTATTTAAGTCTGGCTGAGAATCAAAAGGCTTACGATTGTTACGTCTCAAAGATATGAAAATCATAACATCCAGAAGATGTCACTTTCCATGAAAACCATTTCCCTTTCCTAATCTCACCCAATATTCTTCTTCTCCCACTTTTGACAATCCTTTTGATTCTACCCTACAACAATTCCTTATCTAGATGACTCAGATACCACTTCTATACCCTTTCATTCAACCCCAGAAACCAACACCCAAAACCAATCAGACACACTCATCTCACCAGATACACACATATCTCCCACATTCCCAGATTCTTCTTCATCACTAGACACAAATCCAACCACCACTTCTCTGAGCCTCGTAGGTCAAGCAGACCTATAGACACACCCCATCCTACCTTCAGGATTATTACACACATACAAATATAATCCCTTCAGACCCTTTCTCCTTTATCCTGTCCTCCAGACTCAATTCTTCCGCTTCTACTTTCCCTCCTAACTGATCTCAATCTGTTATCTCTTACAGATGTCTCTCCTTTATATACTCTTTCTGTTTCTTACTCCCACCAACATCATAAACCAATTCAAAATAAGTGATCCATCACTTATGAAGAAGCATCGAAACACAAATGCTGGCTAGAAGCAATGACCACAGAAATTGATGCTTTAATAAAGAATGATACATGGGAATGGTAAAATTACCAAAACATAAGAAAACAGTTAGCTGTAAGGGGTATATAAAACAAAATTAAAAGCTGATGGCACAATAGAACGACATAAATCCAGACTTGTTGCCAGAGGTTTTAGTCAAAAATATGGCATGGATTACACAGATACTTTTTCCCCTGTAGTTAGGATGTCTACTGTCAGAGTTCTGTTGGTGTTGCTGTAAAAAATAATTGGCATATGGACCAATTAGATGTCAATAATGCTTTTATTCATGGGGATCTCCTTGAGGATATATACATGCAATTGCCCAAAGGTCTCCAAGTTGAGAAAGGTGTTACAGCATGCAAATTAAAAAAATCTATGTATGGTTTAAAACAGGCCTCTAGGCAGTGGTTTTCCAAACTCACAGATTTCTTGACTCACTTGAACTACACACAATCTGAAAATGATTATTCCCTCTTCTACAAAACCACCCCTCTTCTGTTACATATATAGATATTTATGTAGATGACATACTACTTTGTGGTACTTCTTCTACTGAAATGCAAAATCTTAAAACAGAATTGGACAGAACTTTTAAAATCAAAGATCTTGGCAAGCTGCGTACTTTTTAGGCATGGAATTCATTCATCAACCCCAGGGTTTAATAATCACTCAGCGCAAATATTGCACTGAGATATTAAATGACTATGATATTTGAGCCAGCACCTTGTTGCTGCTCCATTACCACTTGGCACAAAACTCAAAACAGACTCTGGAACCCTCTTCAAACCCACGAAATACAGAAGTTTAATAGGCAAGCTCAACTACCTTGTTCATACTAGACCTGATATCAGCTTTACAGTTCAATTACTTAGCCAATTTCTAAAACAGCCAACTGAAGAGCATTACCAAACTGCTTTACACACCCTTCGTTATTTAAAAGGCACTCTTTCATATGGTTTGTTCTTAAATAATTCTTCTGATTTCTCTTTACAAGCTTACTGTGACAGTGATTGGGCAGCAGCATGTCCCAACACTAGAAATCTGTCTCTGGATTTTACATATTGTTAGGGGGAAGTCCAATTCATGGAAATCCAAGAAACAGGTAAGTATTTCCCTTTCTTCTGCAGAAGCAGAATACAGGGCCATGCGCACTGTGACTGCTGAACTCTCATGGTTAACCAGAGTTATACATGAATTGGGTATTACACACATAATCCTATTCCTGTAAAGTGTGATAACAGGTCAGCAGTGTACATGGCCTAGAATCCAGTTCATCATCAGCGCACTAAACATATAGAGATTGATGTGCATTATGTTCGGCAACAAATAGCAAGAGGCATGATTCAGGTTGAGCACATTTCCAATTAAAAGCAGTTGGCGGATTTCATGACCAAACCATTACCAGGAAAAGATTACAGAGAGCTACTTCATTCTATTGGTCTACATCTGTTGCAAAACTAACCGGCAGACCTATCTTGTTTTGAGGGGTGTTGGGGGTGTTAGGATGTATACCTAGGATCATTTATGTAATTTTCTAGCTTGTACTTTAGGACCTTATTGTGTAATCTTTTTCCCTCCTATCTCAGTCTATATATACTACTCTATCTCTCTTGTAATCATATATACAAATACATAGAGTTACAGATAACTCTTTGATAATAATAATAAAGATGATATTATGTTTCTCACAGTTAATGTCAACGGGGATGGGAATGGGAATGGGAATGGGAATGGTGTGGTGGCTGCAGAGAATGGTGTTCATAAGGTGGAATCAGTATCGCCAAGGTTGAAGGATAGAGAAAGTGAGGCTGAGGATTTCTTTGATCCAAATGATTCGATGAGTTTCGGCAGTTGTACTGCTGATGGTGAGGATTTCAGTGGTGAAAGGTCTGGTAGAACGACTACTTCCATGGGGGAGTTTTATGATGCTTGTGAAGGTAGTTCAACATTGATAATCTTCACTTCACCTTGTTAGTCTTCTCAGGGATGTGTTTTTCTTATGTATCTGTTTTAATGTTGGTAAATGTTTTTTAATATATGTAGAGGATTCCATGCAGGTATTTCTGTGTTTGATTATGCTTTCTTTAATGGTATATCCTGACATTATATATGGTTCCAGCAATTTTATAGTTGCTCCTGGAGAGCTGTTGAAATAGCAGTGATCTTGCTGAATGTGATATAACTCGTTTAGTGCTGAGGTGAACCTAGAATTAGAGTTAGACATTGCGGATTCAAGCACTATGAGTGTTCTCTCCTCTTTAATCTTTTAGGCAAATGCTTCCTTGCTTATTGATAGATGTGTGGTCAAATGTTTGTCTCCTTTGTATTGTGTAGCATTGGAAGTGTGTTTCTGATGGAATGTTGTTTTTTGCCCCTTCGATATTGATTTTGTGTTCTTTTCTTGTTGCATATTTGATGTGCAAGTTCATTACTTCTCTTAATATAAGCGAGCATTTTTTTCTTCCTTTTGGATTGAAGCCGCTGCACCATACAGTTGTAGATTGATATCAGTTTATCTAGGATACACTTTTATTTTTTGAAATGTGTGTTTGCGTGCATGTAAAATGCTTTTACTTCTTTTGGGGTCTATGTAAGATACATCTATGCAGCCTAGAACAGCAGGCAAGCAATAATGACTTTATTAGTTCTATTTCGTATCTGTTAACATGAGTATTCAGATATACTTCTGTTTGTTTGACACTGGCGCTGACATGGATTGTTTCTCATTTGGCAATTAATCAGAAACTCATCAGACAGTGGTTACCAATCTCAATCTTCAAGATATGATCTAGAGACTGAACTACGAGAGTGAGGCTGAGTTGTTGATGGAAATTGAGAAGAGGAAGCAGGCTGAACATACTCTGAACAGTATGCAAAGTCAATGGGAAGCCCTTAGACAACAGCTAAGGGAAGTGGGTCTGGTTCTTCCAGAACATCCTTCTTTTGCTCCGGTGGAATGTGTGACTGCAAACTAATAGTTTGGAGTGACGATTTGGTGTATGTATGAATTGTAAACTTGAGAATTTATTTTTTATTAGTTTGTTTTTATCGTTTTTGAATTTATGATGTCAAATATTAGTTTATGAAGTTATAAGATGAGTTAGATATATATGTAAATATTTTATTTTTATGAAATTAAATATTCAAAATTTTGTGCTTTATAATATATAGGGGCATCGTGCCTATTGAAATTTAACATTATATTGTTTAATATTTAATTCTGAAATAGCTTTATAATTCAAATATTCAATGAAGAATAATTACAATATAAACTAAATATGGTCAAATAAATGTAAAATACAAAAAATATAAATACTTACGTACTGATTACCTACTGTCTAATAATAATAATTGGTATAAAGGTCAGATTACCTACGGAATGTCTAATAAAAATGGTTGGTATAAGATTTCGTAGGTAATTCGTAGGTAACATTTTATTCCGTAGGTAACATTTACCTACGGATTACCTACGGAATGTCTAATAAAAATGGTTGGTATAAGATTCCGTCGGTAATCCGTAGGTAAAATTTTACCTACGGATTACCGACGGATATTAAGAGGTGAGGAACGATGACGTGGCATTGGATTACCGACGGATTTTCCGTAGGTAATTTACCTTCGGACTATTCCGTAGGTAATCCGTCGGTAACTACAGCTAACACTTCCGTAGGTAATCCGTAGGTAATTTACCGACGGACTCATTTTTCCGTCGGTAATCTTATTACCGACCAATTAAATACCGACGGATGTTTTGAGTGAAATTTTGTGGGTAATCGTCGGTAATTATGATTACCTACGGAATTGTCCGTAGGTAATTCGCTTTTTTCTAGTAGTGCTTGTTGTACTACTCCGACTAGGTGCTTGCCTAATAGTTTGCTATAAATCTATATATATTAATGTATAGATTTTACTCAACAGGCTCTTAGGCCTTTAAATGACATGGCTCTTAGGCCCTTAAATGACATAAACTAAACACTGAATTTCCATCATTTAGAGCTATCAACCTGCATTAACACAATAATCCCGTGGCAATACATAAAAGCCCTTATAATTCACCTTATGATTGTTTTTCTAACTCATATGCTATTAGCTCCTTAGTCACAAGTTCATAGCTTGTTTATATTTTTTTTCCTAGGTTAATATAAACCATATTGTAATGTAAGCTCTAGGCTACATTTGTATCAAGATACTACATTAATGTAAGTCACTTACCTTAAGATTTCAAGCCCTTTTATCTCAAATCCCTTGATTCTCTTGATTGGAATTCGGACAAGGAGGTTTGATCTCTTGCTAAAATTCTAACCAAGGTTCAAATTAAGATAATGAGTGCTAGGTAAAACCCTTAGACTCATTAAAAACAACTCTTAAATGCTAAGAGGGTGCTTTAAAGCACTAAATTGGATGATTACCTTAGGAATCTTGGAATGAAGTTTGGTAAAGAACCAAGGCAAGGCTTCAACTAAGCTCTTGAAGATTGAATTTATGCTAAAACAAGGAATATAACAAGGCACTTGAAAGGCATTTTCGGCCATGTATAGAAAGTGGAGAAAAGTTGAGTTTTTGGAGCTTTCTTACCTTAAACCAAAGAGAGTGTGTCTAGATCTAGAATATGAATTTTCCTCTTCAAATGAGCTCCTTAAATGGAGTCCAACTTCATCTTTTGGAGTTTTGAAAAGAGGGAATGAAAGGTCTTGACCCAACTAGCACAAATATATGTTTTGTTTTGGATTTGGAGCTTGGTATTGTCTTAAGCAAGCAAAGGAAGTTGAAGAAGAATGGTGTTACAGCTTCTTTACGTGAGGAAGAAGGAGAGAATGGAGGTGGTGGCCGGTTGGGAGGAAAGAAAGTAAGGAGAGAGGAAAGCAAATAAGATATTTGTGACTTTAAGCAAAAAGTAGCTAAATAGTGAATTTACTCCCCTTCTTCTTTTCTACAAAATATTAATGATTTAAGTGATGACTCACCCATAGAAAAACGGCCCCCATTTGATATTTAGGGAGTGGTTTGACCATTGACCAATTAAAGAAGTCTTATTACTTAATTGTTACTATTTGGGCACTTATACTTGGGAAGTTGTTGATTTGCCAAAAGAAAAGAAAATAGTCAGTTGCAAGTGGGTTCTACAAGGTCAAGCTTAAGTCTGATGGCACCTTGGAAAGGTATAAGGCTTGTTTAGTGGAAAAAGGCTTTACTCAGCGCCATAGGGTTGATTATCATGAGACATTTTCCCGTAGTTAAGATGACTACTGTTCGTGCTCTTATTACTGTAGCTCTTACTAAGGGGTGGGTCATCAATCAACTTGACGTTAATAACACCTTTCTTCATGGTAGTTTGGATGAAGAAGTGTACATGAAAATTCCTCCTGGTCTAGATGTAGCTGGGCGGAATAAAGCTTGCTTATTGAAGAAGTCTCTTATGGGCTTAAACAGGCATCTCGTCAATGGTTTCATAAGCTGACCAGTTTCTTCACACATGGGTTTCACTCAGTCTAAAAATGATGATTCCTTGTTCCATTTAAAAGCGGCCTCTTTGTTGCTATTTATGTGGGTGATATGTTAGTTGTTGGCTCTCATCAATCTGATGTTGATAACATCAAACGTGCTCTTGATGTCAACTTCCGAATAAAGGATCTTGGGGGACTTCATTATTTTCTTGGAATCGAGTTTCTGCCTACTGATCGTGGTATTGTTCTCTCTCAACGTAAGTTTTTCATGGAGTTAGTCAAAGAATATGGTTCAGACCACTCGATCAGTTGCTAGTCTGATGATTGTTAGTGTTCCTCTCCTTGTGGATACGGGACAGGCTCTTGAGGATCCCATTGTTTACAGGCGGCTTGTAGGTAAACTTAATTATCTGTCTAACACTCGACTTGACATTAGCTTTGCTGTTCAGGACTTGAGTCAATTTATGCATAAACCATGTGACTCTTATATGGAAGTTGCTTTGCAGTGTTACGATACATTAAAGGCACAATGGATATGGGATTGTGCTAAAAAAGGATTCTACTTCGTGTCTCGATCTCACCGCTTATTGTGACTCTGACTGGGCTGCTTGCCCTAATACACGGCGTTCTATCTCAAGCTTTTATATTTTTCTGGGTGATAGCCCCATTTCTTGGAAAACCAAGAAACAAGCGTCTGTTTCTCTTTCTAGTGCGGAGGCTGAGTATCGTTCTCTTCGAAGAGTTACTGCTGAGTTAACTTGGCTCAGTTGTTTGTTGAGCGAGCTTTGAGGTCGATGATATCACCCCGATTTCTGTCAAATGTGATAATCAGTCTGGCATTAATATTGCTCGCAATCCTGTTTTTCATGAGCGCACTAAACATATCAAGCTCGACTGTCATTTTGTTCGTGAGAAGATTCAACAAGGACTTGTTGATCTTTCTTATACTTACACCTCTACACAACTAGTAGATATGATGACAAAAGCTCTCCCAAGAACCAGATATCGCAGTCAACTTCGGCATATGGGTATGAGCACCAGTGATGATCTAAGACTTGGTGAGCAAGCTCACCTGTGTCTTGCGGGGGGTATTGGTCCAGCCCGTTATATCTAGAGCCCGCTTAGTGTTAAGTGTGCAGAATTCTAGTAGTTTGTTATTCTTCTAGCTTTAGGGATTTTTTTTACTAGATATTACTTCTTTCTGCAGCTAGTTGAGATTTTATTAGTTTAGATATTCATCAAATTTTATCTCCTTTACTTTGTCTATATAGTAACAGTTAGACAGATGCAATGTATTCGATTACAATGAAAGAGCTTTTAGGTTTACAATATCAATACAATCCATTCTTTACTATCAAATCATCAAATACTATCAAACACTTGTAAATTTATTAAAAACATTAAGAATTAAAACTTACTCAATTACACAAGCTTGAAGGGTTAATAAAATTGGGACAGTGTAACACTGAAAATTCAATCGTATATATTCTAGTCTGGTTGGTTTTTTATTTTGGGCATACCCGTATAATAGTTCATATTAACAGGTTGTTTGAATCATGTTATATCAATACAAAGTTAAAATTATAATTGATTTTGGTTAGAAATATCAGTTTAAGCCGTTCTCTTGTTCTTCGCATTTATAGTTATGACCGAGATTAATTCGTCTAAGTGATGTAACAACCCAAAGTGAATGGGACACCATTTACAATTACATATATATAGAAAACACAAAAAATATAAATAAGCAAGAGCAAAATCGTATACAAAATAACTCGTCTAGATTTAAATCTCAATACACCTCGTCACTGAACACTAGTTAACCTTGCACCACCTTACAACCAGCTCCATTTCAAAGAAAATAAATCATAAAACTATGCTTAATCTCTACAATAAATCTCATCACTTACCCTGACCAATCTTGTTCCTTGGATCATGATGTCCCCTTACGTACATATGGTCATGGTTAAGGTGAATCTTACCAATAGACTTCATGTCGAATACATGGAGGTTGTCTTATTAGTACTTCCCTTTCCAATTGAAACATTATCTCATTCTTAAAGATGTCTTAGCAATATTTTCAACCTCACTCCTCCTCCAACTGATCAGTAGAGGTCCATAGTTTGTTCGCAACCTTCATTAGCATTTTTGCTTCTATCGAAGACAGTACAATCATTGCTAAAAAAATTCAGCAGCTTTAACTACAAGGAGGTGATGAAATTATATTAGTCATTACTGATAGCTACTAGTAGCTAAAGCAACAAAACCTATCGTCAACGTTATATTGCATTAGTAGTTGAGATGTTCCACCTATCACCATTAATAAAAAATCAAGTCATCTTAAGGTCATATCACGTGATTTGAAGTTAACTAGTTGACCGTTGTTCATTTTCTATCATTTTGAGAGTTAACATAGTTACTTAGATGCCAAATTATCATCATCGCAGGATGCAGTTAAGTGTCCATGGATATAATGATGAACAACATGGGACAGGGGAGTATGAGGAGCTACTACTGATGTTGCATTTTTCATTCGCCACACGGGAGCATCCAATATGCACGATATTTCTTCTTGAAACATAAATAAGCTAATATAGAAACTAATTTCAAAACAAGTCAAGCAGCGCGCGCAAGTTCTGGTGAGTTTCTAAAATTCCCCATTCACGCTTGAAAACTCGGCACCTTAAAACCCTTTATCTTACTTGGGCCAAAAAGTGGAAGGTTTTGTTGTTGTAGTCAACTCATATGTCTCCTTATAAATCATTCACATTACTATTCATATCCCGATGCGGGATAGGGGTATTACACAGTCCCCCACTCTAACGACATAACGTCCTCATCCCAGCCTAACATCCAAGTCCCATGGACCTCCACAGTAGGTGTCAAGTAGTCTATCTCGACATGGTCCCGAGTCAACTCTGATACCATCATGTAACATCCTATATTGACAATCGTCCAACAACATAGCTCTCAAACATGAAATTGTTCAAGAAAGTCCATGATTGAGAGAAGACCATTTGGGCTTGAAAACTAGCCACTTAAGCCCTTTTCCTCACTTGCTCTTAAAAGTGGGGACTTATTGTTGTAGTCAACCCATCTATCTCCTAATAAACCACACACTACTACTGATATCTAGATGTGGGACAAGGGTATTGAAGTTTCAAACTAGTATCGATCCATTCATGAGATGAATGTAACTCATATATACTTTTTATTGTGGATACATTATTATAGGTTTGTTCACTTGTAGAACTTGAGGTGGTTGTAAAAAGGCGGATGAATAGGGTGTTTGAATGTTGATGGAGTAGGAAATATGCTGTGTGTTTATTTGAAGGGGGTTGGATCATCTTTATCATGAGGAAGATGTGTTTTTAGAGTTATGATGAAGGCAACTGAGTGTGCTTTCTTGAAGCAAAAACATGCATGTGGTCAGTGAAGTGTTGAGGTTCATGTCAAAGTTTTAGGAGTTGTGTTTGTAGTCTCTGAATACCCCGGACTTAATTTTGATGATTAAATTATTCTAATATTATTTTAGAGGCTTAATGATGCCTAAAGAGCATTGGTGAAGAAAGTAAAACCAAAAGAAAAGAGAAAACGCGTTAAAAAAACACAAAATGTAAAAATGTGTGTTACGCAACCATAGGAGGTATATGTCCTCGAAAAGGGTCCTATATGGATTCATAGAGCTTAATTATACTTAAATAACATGTGGGAACAATTTCCGAAGAAAACGAATCCATATAGAGGGTTAAAAACGCTAATGAAGCCTTAAAGCACGTTTTTCGAGAAAACCCAAAAATGTGACTTTAAGTGGTTAAAAGGACTTATAAAAATATATTTGATCATATAACTATAATTAAACATTAATGAAGGTTTAAGAACCATTAAAATAAATAACGGAAAAATCCAGAAAACGGGCCCGGTTAGTGAATAGTGCCAAACCGGGAAATTTAGGAGCGTTTTTGAGAAAAGACGAAAACGCCCCCAGCTTAAATTTACATGGGGCCAGTTTTTATGAAGGGATTCAGCACTCTCCTCACTTAGCTAGTAACTCCCTATTAGTAGAAAGGTAAAGAAAGAAATAAAAAGGGAAAAAGTACAAAAGTGCTTTTCATCCTCTCTCTCTCTCTTCCATTTCTCTCTTCTCTCTAATTCCTTTCCTCCCAGCCAGCTCCTCCCCCTTCTTCTTACTTGTTGATTTCTTCAACCTTCCATGGCTACCCATACTTCCTTGCTCACCCAAGCCACATTAAGGCTCCAAATGGAAAAGAAATTACATATTCTTACTCCTCTCACCAAGGGTTTTCTTTACCTCTTTTCAAAATCTCAAATGGACGAAGTTGACCACCATGGGTATAGCACCATTGGAGGAGAAAATCATATTTGATGGAGCTAGGGAGTCCCCTCTTTCATTTAAGGTAAGAAAGGCTCTAAAAATCCATTGCCCCCCCCATTTCCTTTCTCAGCCCATTTTGGCTCCTTATGGTGGGATGTTTCTTGTTTTGTATGAGCATTGTTCCAAGCTCCAAAAGCTTATTGGGAGCCTTCCTTGGTTCAAGACAAAAACTTAATTCTAGAGCTCCAAGGGTAAAGCCCTAAATCTTGTGCTTTAAGCCCTCTTCTTAAATCCTAGGGTTATTTCAATGAGTCTAAGTGTTTTTACTTAGTCCCATCCCCTCTTTGAATAGTGATTTAGAGTTCTTGGCAATTGGATTGCCCTTGGCCGATTTGCATCAAGAGGAATGGAGAGAGAAGGAAAAGAAGTGAAAATGAGAACTTGGGAGCTTAAGGTAAATGACTAACCTTAAGGGCTATCCTATATGTTTTAGAATTATGGGATGGGAAATTAAAAGGATAAACCAAAATTGAGTTGAAAATGTGTTTTGTAGTTATAAGAGAGAATTGTGAATATATTTGTGATTTAAGGGCTTGGAGCCAAGTGGTTTATGATTATTGCATTATAATGTAATTGGTGAATTGTGGATGAGATTTGATGAATTGTGTGCTGGAAGAACCCACTATGGGTTTGGTTAGTTTTGAATTGAATTAGGGTGAATGATATGAGCATTTGGGCATGCTAGGATTGTAGGGAGGTTATTGCGAAATTTCTGTAGAAAACGAGTGTTAATGTGATGTTAAGAGGTTGGAGAACCTAAGTGTGGTTAGGAGAAAGTAGAGTGTAAATGAGTGGATTAAACTCACCAAGAACTAGAGTATAAGAGTTGAGTGTGAGAAGAACAAAAATCTGTAGCTATTGAGTAGTAAGAGTGCCATGGATTTGCTAGAGGAGAACTAGAGTGTGTAACCTTGCAAGTGGTGAGTATTGAGAAATGGAAATAATATGCCTAGGAATATTTGGAATGGTCAAATTGGTTGAGGGGAAAACTGTAAATTGCCATGGGAAAGGTTGGTAATGCACTAGTGTGCATAAGTGCAAAAATGAGAAATGTGAATTTGTCTAATTGAGCAAGGATTAAGTGATAGGTTTGGACAATGGATTAATGAGGTTTTTGGCATGGCTATGGTGTTATAACATGTTTAGAAACATGTGGAAAGATTAGAAAAGAATTGGGTATGAAATAGGGGTTGAAATGAGAATGAAAACTGTCAAATTTTACAGTTTGTAGCAGGGTCCGAGACCTAGTCCTTGGATGAGGTCCTGGACCACAACTAAAAATGCCCGAGAGGAATTATGCAACTGGTCCGGGAAATAAGTCCAGGACCAAGTCTCGGACCAGCCTTATTTTTTCAACCAAGAGTTTTGCCTAGCATTGGTCCGGGACTTAGGGGCCGGACCAAGTCCCGGACCACCCCTGAAATTGAACCGTGAGTGTGTTTTTAAATGAGTTCTAATGATGGGGAATGGATGGTAATGATGTTAGATGATGCTTAGGACTTGTTTGGTGACATGTAAAGGTCCTTATAAGTATAAACAAGTATGAGAGTGAATGTGGAAGTTGAGGACTTAAGACCACATGAACAAAGTTAAGATTAGCGGGACAACGGGGTTAAGTACGGGAAGTAATAGTCATTTACATACCGTATTGTCTTGATGTAATAGAACCACTTGAAATGTTATTAGTGATTCAAGAATAATCCGAGGAGGAACGTAAGATGACACGTTAGAGTAATTCCATGTGTGAAAGGTATGGTTTCTTGCAACTTGTGTCCTACCGAGTTACGCTCGGCTTGTGTGCTATCTGTTTGTGTGCTGACCTAACAAGATAAGAGCACGAAAAGGTTTATTTGCATTTGATATATATGTATATCTTGATGTCTGCTGTATGTGCTAACCCTCCTTATTTGATTATGTGATCTAACTGAATATCGTAGATCAACCACATTAGGACAACATTTGGTTAGTGACTCATAGAAAGAGTCGATACACAAAGTAACTAAACGTGGAGAAACACGTAAGAAATCTCAACTAGAGAATAACTGTAGTTCAAACATACGAACTCATGAGAAAAGTAAAAAGAGATGTCCGGGATTTGTAAACTCCCTTTTTAATGTTTCGTCAAGAACAACGATAATACAATTTATGAACTCACTAGAATGTGAGAATGATGTATGGGGACTAGAGAACTCCCTTTTAATGATAGTGACCTCCTATATGAGGGTCCGACCCGGTATAATAAAATGACCCGAATGTATAAGTATTCAAAAAGTTGGAGCAACCCTTAAATCTGAGAATACAAGAACTTGAGAAAATTCCTAAGTTATTAGATGACATCGAGAGTGATGCTTCTAGACTAATATACATAAAATGTTATGACTCCTATGAGAGGAGTGATTGAGAATGTGAGAAGTCTGAGATAGATTCGGACGTATGTGAAAGAAAGAGGAACTATGAGAGTAGTTCCGGTAGCTAGTTGAATCTTCCCACTATGCTAGACCCAGTGTGGTCGAAAACGGGGAGGTAAGACTAGCACTTGAAAGCCCGGTGGTGAGTCTTGTAATGTCTCTGCCCGGAGGTCATGTGTATTGACTTAAGAGTTATTCGAGAGAGGAATAATTGAGAAAGTACGATTAAGAACGGTAGTGTCTATAGAACTAAGAGAACAAGTAAAGTATCCGAAGAGAATGGATAAGGGTATTGAACAATGAGAATGAGGCGTTAGTGAGGTAGAAACTCTCAAGGCCTAAAGAGTAAATAGTGCAAACTAACAAATAATGTGTTAGTTGTGATGTATTCCTTATTTGAATACTGTGAATGCGAGCATGTTGTATGTTTACTGCACTTCA
Source organism: Limonium bicolor (assembly GCA_023374045.1). Taxonomy (NCBI): domain Eukaryota; kingdom Viridiplantae; phylum Streptophyta; class Magnoliopsida; order Caryophyllales; family Plumbaginaceae; genus Limonium; species Limonium bicolor. The sequence continues at coordinate 98,694,579 of CM041782.1, forward strand.
TGTTTTGATTTAAATGAAATCAATCGCATGTTAGACGAGAATTATTGAGTGTGGCCCGGGGTGGTAGTAGCGGGTTGCACGACTACCATACCAGCAAAGGTTGCTGAGTCCTTGGTGCCACCCATTCTATTTCAGGTACATTGGAGCTGGTTACCGTTCGAGAGTAGGAGGGGATGGCGGTTAAGCATGGGTTAGCTAATTTAAGTGCAATCGTAATTATATGAATTGGTAGGGTAAGTCCGAAAGTGTTATCGGCATAGAGATTGTACTAGACTCGGTATGATATTGACTGAGGATTGAATAAGAATCGGTTTAGAATTGGAAAGAGAATTTTATTGTATTTGTTAAGTACTCGGGTATTCGGTGCATCAAGCCGTTATTTATTTGATGGTAGGCCTTGTTAGTCACGTGTGACTAAGCATTATTTCACCCATCGTTGAATTTAGATTATCCGCTGTGAATGTGTTGATTAATGAGGTGATTAAAAGTTAACGACGAGATTAGCGATAGGGGTGTTACAGTCTCTAAATGATGGGTAGGAAAGCGTTGAAATCAAATTCAACCACCTTAACCCGTAAATGCTAACAAACATAATACAATTAACTTCATCCTTTACTTTCACACTACCTTAACCTATTCCATATATATTTACATCTTACTAAACCGTTACTCTATTCTAACCAAATAACTTACAATTCGTCTTAACCTCAATATTTTTTTCTTTTTCTTTTTTATAAAACATTAAGTGATCACATAATACCGAAATTCTGGGATTAAACCTCAATGCTTAAAATTGTTTCTAAATTCTATTTACCTCATATTACTAACTCATTGCTAAACCATTGATTCTTATATGACAACTCCTATCAATTTAACGTGATACCTTTAATTTGACCCAAAGATTTCAGCATGAGTAGCTCGGGTGACTGCGATTAACCGAAATTAAGGAGCTAGCACTAAAGCAATTGAAATCTTAACTTATCATGTTTATTTACATTTTTTAAGTTTAACCCAATACCACATTATAGCCACTACTCTTACTCTTCCACATTAAAACCTTAAAAATTAACACTTATCTCTATACTTTATTTATCTAGTTAATCAACTTACATAACCAGTCACCTTATATTAACACTAAATCAATACTAAATATCCAAAATAGTCACTCACCGAAACCCCCAGATTGTGATCAATATATTGGAGTTCATTTAATCTTCAGCAAAACAAAACACTAAACATTTAGGGTCTTACATTGGGATTAAGTTCTATTAATCCCTTAATCGTCTTTACCAAAAACCTTTCATTTATATGAAGGAAACACTAGTCAGAGTATAGTCAAGGACATCCAACTCAAAACAACTGATTTTGGTTAGATTTAAAGGTGGTTTATCTTCTACTTTTTTGGACTAATAGTCATATCCAAAAGGAAAAGGAAATAGTCAAAACCTTGACCTTCAAACTCATGAAATAAAGAAGAATAATTAAGGTGTAGGATTAACATAAGCAAATTTTGGTGAAGAGTTTACTCACCCTCTCAAAACACTAAGAACCTTATATTTTTGTTCCTTTTCTTCTCGACCGCATGTTCTTGGCCAGTTGTTGAAAGGTCCTGGTGTCCAAATCACCATGTAGAGGATGGACGTATAGAGGAGATGTTAGGAACAATTCCAAGCCTGAAATCTCGTAAAGAAATACCAGGAGATGAGTTCTTACCACTAATATTTTGGTATTGACAAAAAAGGAGTATCTCTTGTTTTCATTACTCCCCTACAACTGAATCAGAAGTGAAACCGTGAGATTAAGGCATGGTTGAATAGGTAATACAGCGTGGAAGAAATTTTATGTTGAAATGATTCTAATATAACTTACCAAAGTCTCCAAATTTCTTCAAGAAACCGAGACTAAAAGAGTCTCCACCAAACTGAAACTCCTTCTATTTTAAGAGGTTATTCATATCTGATCTTTCGTGGTTTACCCAAACTCATGCTCAACTTGAAGCTCTTCGATAGATCTATTTGATGGTAGCAAAATAGAAATTTTGGTGGAAAATTAAGAGAGGGAATCATAAGAGAAGATATAGTATGTTCTCTATTTTACCAAGGAAGAAGAAGAGAAAGTGAGGGGGTGAGAGAGTTTCTAACTTCACGTTCCTAAAGAAGAGGATAAATAAAATGAAGCGAGAAAAAAGAATAATAGAGACACTGACATGTATTCCGAGTCAGCCAGCTAGGGTTTACAAAATACCAAGGGTAAACCAGTAAATTAGGGAGATAAGTAAGGGACACTGACATGTATTTCGAGTCAGCCAACTAGGGTTTACAAAATACCAAGGGTAAATAAGTAATTTAAGAAGGTAAGTAAGGGATGTGGGTTTCCTCAAATTGGTTCTGAATTTGGGCCTACTTTGGGCTCCAACGTTTGCCAGTTTTGGCCCTATTAGTTCTTGAGTTACTTATTTAATAAAATAGTGTGCCAAATCCATTTTTCTAGTCTTTTTGAGTCATTTAAATGCTCACAAATTAAGTTAGTATGTTAAATAAACTTCCACACTCCCATATATTAATTCATGCTATTATTTCATGTAATAATGTGATTTACATGCTATACTGACTTTATTAATGAATTAACTCTTTGTATATATACCCTTAATTTCATTATTTCATGTAAGGTTTAATAACCCTTTTTGAACCATATAATTACTTATTATATGTAATATACTTAAGGTTCCATAAATCCTTTAAAATTTAAGGCTCATTAGCCTTAATGAATTATGTAATTAAGCCTTAATTATTTTTTTTACAATCCTCGGGAATATTTCAATCTAGCTCTAATCACATTCCTTCATTGGCTTCTCTGCGTCTCTCTTACCGTCTGATTCCATCATAGCACCTTGCCTTTAGTCGGCCCAAGAATACTACCAGAGTTGGTCTGACCAAAAATGCCCATGAAGTTGAAGTGGATTTCAAAAAAAGGGAAAAACAGAAAATAAAGAAAGACAAAAATCCCACGAGAATGCTAAAAACCAAGCAAAGTAGCATCATCTCTTCAACTTATAATCAATCAGAAGAAGACTCTTGCTCCGACCACCACTTCCAAGAGTGGAAGTCGCGTGACTCTGGTTCACGCTTCTCAACAAGGCTGGCTTGCGTAGATGGGTATGAGTACTTTGGTCAATAAGCTTCACTACCACGGTTAGCCACATCTAGCACTCTCTTGAGATTCAAAATGAATGGGTCAATACCAAGATGCAAACCAAGTCCCGAACCCCATTTCATAGCCTACACCCCTGACCATATTTTTAACCTATTTCAAACTTTGTTTATCTTGACAGTGTTTTTATCAAACTTTGGCAGATTCTATCGGTTGGCTATTTAGCCATGTCATCGCTTCTGGATGTTAGGTAGACTTACCCTGTTTTGCCAGATGATGTCAAAAGGGGGGAAATCAGTGAATCCCATTCTCAGTAAGAAGAATTAATGTTTTTGGTGGTAAGAAGACTTAAATTGCACTTATGGATTTTCCCTGCTTGATGGTCATGAAGTCTGTATCTATTTAAGTTTAGTTCAATTTTATTATGCTATTCTCTTACTAGTCTTGTCTTAAATGATGTGCTCTAATTTAGGGGGAATATTTATTATTCCAAGTTTGTTATGCTTGTATCTTTTTGCAGGTTTACTATTGCTACGGGATTCACTCAAGTGGTTTGGCATAATCAACAAAAGGGGGAAAATGTGTGTAGATGTTAGAGTTTTGCTAAAGACTGCCAAATCTTAGCTGCTAGCAAGAGTCGATCTGAGGATTAATGCAACGAAAAATGGAACAAGACAGAGAGCGTCCGAGTTTAATGGATAGTGACTCCTAGTAAGGAGAACAAGTCAGTCAGAGCCTGCCCTTAGACAAAGAGTCAAGACACATAGAGTTTGGTTGTCATCCAGGCTCTGTCTGGCGAGCGATTTGCATTCATATCATCTTATTAATGATGTTGAACCTAAGGGGGAACTTTAGTTCATCTTGGAATAGTTTGTTCCTTCCATCATCAGCGAAATGGGGAAATTGTTGGAACCTTGCTCACATAGATTCATCTAGATTGTAGAGATATTGCACCCAAACACTTCATATGTTGTATTGATCTATATTTAGAGTGTTTGAGTGTAGGAGTTAGACAAAACCATTCTGTCTAACCCCAAGTGTAGAGGAATAGGATGTAAATTCATCTTTGAGTTTTCAATACAAGTTTTCTGCTCTTGTAAATTTCAACAAAAGATTCCACATCTACATTCTCAGACATAGTCGAGTTGGTTTGAGACTAACACCTCAGACCTACTCGGTTAGCACCCCTGATCCTAACAGATAGATTGAATACAAAAATTGTCCGTCGCTAATTAGCAACAAAATTTAAAATTTTCATTTAAGAGATTAATGACTGACTCTGCCGTCTCTAATCCATCGCTATTTTATTTTTCTGAATTCTTAAAAATTTTATATTTGTTCATTTTGAAATCTAATATATGTTCACTTGTAATATAATTTCAACTGAGATATATTTTATTCTAATCGACTTGTCTTAGTACTAAATAAAGATTTACTCGTAATAATTGAAAATAAATTGTTATTTTATCTAACATAAGTTTAATACAATCAAACGTAACGTTAGTATAATTAGCCAAAGATTCAAAACAGTAGTAAGTTCAAACATAACCATAATCCCATGTTAACATACTCAACCCCAATCCAATGTGAACATATTCATAACAGTAGGAAGTATATCATCAAGCAATCTATCTACCTATGTCCATGCTCCCAACCATGTCCATCCCTTGGACGATACCCCATATGATCATCTGCACCACTTGGATCATCTGAATCACCTCCAGCTAGACCTATCCACGGACCCTTTCCACCCAACATACTAGAGCTAGTGTCAGGAGCACCATACAGATCTTGAGAGGGAACATTTGGGAGATCTGCACTCGTGTCATAGCATGCGTCTCCTCGCTATGCAACTTCTGATGGATTGTGTAATACCCAAGAAGTTTATCTCCCACATCACTTGGAGCGAATAGTAAACCACTTCTTATGGGGGTGGGGATAACTCTTCATGTTGTGCGGCCTCTGAAAAGGTGTATGTTGACCCTCCTGAGCAAAACTCCAGTAGGGACAATATCCACTATGGGCTGGGCTTTCTGCTTCATGTTACATATACAATTAATATATATGGTTCGTCTTCATTTTTTATTTCTCTATACCACATAAAACATCTCATTGCTCCAATATATATATACACACACTTTTATATACGAAAACAAAGAGATACACATACTACACTTCATCCGTCAATTCTGTGTAATTTATAATTATAAATTCGGATAAATAAAATTGTATCCCTAAAATTAATTATAGATTTTGAACCCTTATTATTATTGTCCTCTAATTTTATCTCCTATAAATTGTATCCCTAAAAGCTAATATATATTGTCAATTTTATGTTGTTTATAATTTTAAATCCAGATTTTATTTAAATTTGAAGCTAAAGTTTATCAACCAATAATAAAAATAAGAATTTACAACTAAAATTAACTAATAGAAACTCTAGAACCATTAATTAGTTCTTAGAACACAAATTTGCAAGCACATAACACAAAATTAACATAACCATCACAATTTTGGTTATATACATAATTAACCTTAAAGTTAGCTAAAACAAGAACAAAAATCCAAAATTAACAACTATAATAGTCGCACACCAACAACAAATCAATTACTAGTAATCTATAGCATCAATTAACAAACAATCATCCGCAATTTCGGAAATTCCCGATTCAATTTGTGAAACCCAATAATTAGGGTTAGAAAACACTTACCTTTCACTGAAAATGAAGAAATCGTTCACGAAGAAGTTGCAGTAGGTTGCGGTTGCCGGTGGGGACCTTGTGGTGGCCGGAAAACTAGGCTGAGGCGGCAGACTGGTGCCTCTGTCGCTGGAATGGCCCTTGCAAAGAAGAGAATGGAGTTCGAGCAGCAGAAGAAAAGAAAAAGAAGAGAGAAAGAAAGGAAAGGGTGTCGGCCAATATAACTTAACGGGTTAGCAACAGACTTTTCCGTTACAAATCCGTTGCCAAAACTAACAAAAATTACTTTGTTTTAGTTAGTTATAGCGCGAGAAAAAAGAAACAAGACGACATCGTTTTAAAGAAAACTTAGCGACAGACAGCAGCCCGCTAAATTTTTTTATTTATTTTTCCCGAGTGACTTGGCGATGGACGCCAATCTGCCGCTACTTTAAAGACAAAACCGTCATTGTTCTGTCGCTAGTATTGGCACCCGAATAGAAAGATTACACGCCACTCATCCCGTATCTGTTTTGTCATCTGCCCATCACAAGTCCGTCACCAATTATGCCCGTCGCGAATCCGTTGCTAATCCGTAGCTAAATTGTGACAAATTTTTGTCTGTCGCTACTTCTGTAGCTAATAGGTTGTTTTCTAGTAGTGAATTAATATTCATTCCTAGATCACTTTCGCGTCTACAAGCATAGATCACACTATGACAATTGGATTATGCGGAGCGCCTTCCAAAGTTGTCATAATGCCATATGATTCGGTGAGCTACAAGAACCACTTAAATAGTAGTTAGTATTTACTAGATCATCTCTTTAGAATATCAAGCACTAGAATGCAACATTCTTTGATCTTGAACCATGATGTACAAGAGCATAAATGGACTACATTGGCTAGACATGACATGATGAGTTTGAAATGAAATAGCGGTGGTAACTAAGGATCACTCTAGTCTAGGCATTGAGACGTGCTCCTGAATGGGCATGCCATTGCACCTATTTAACTCGCATTCAACAATGGGACAACTTGAACAATATTTGAGTCTATATATATCTCTAGAATGAGAAGTATTATCCAAGAGGTAATTTCTGAAAGTAACAATATAAGAAGTATAGACATGCCATGATGTAGCATGTTTGGGAGAGAGAGAGATGCTCCCACCTTTTCTTTCCTTTTCCTTATTTGCCTTGTTACTCTTACATGCAAACTCTTCTTCTTCTCCAAAAGTCTTCATAGCCAAGCTCTTCTCATCCTCATCTCTTTGTTGTACCTTCTTCCCTTTTGCTTCACCTCTGAAATCTTTTCCCTTTCATTTCTCTTGTCTAGGTTCTTGTCTAGCTTTGTTTCATTAATTATGACCGATTTCCTCCACCGTCTTTGGGTTTTGCCGCCGCCACCACCACATCGTTTTCACCTTTCCGGCACCTCTAGCACTCGTCCCTCCCCGTCGAGGTTTCGGATTTGCTTTGTTTTCATCTTGAAATAAGCCTCAGTGACTTCCGTTTCTTAGATCTAGCTTCCCCCGACTTGTTCAGTCCAGATCTGGTGTAGATCCAGGTTTGCATGTTGATTTTGGGTCTCCAAATCCAAGATCCACCACTTGCTCCTCATTTTGACCGAGAAAAATAAGTTTTATGTGTTCTTTAAATTTGCTGGATGTGGTTTCAAGTTTTAGTTTGGTTCATCCGTGAAGCTTGATGAGGATTGTTCCTTGTGCATCATGGTTTCCTAGTTTCTTTGTTTTAGGTTCTAAGTTAGAGCAACCATGGCATCCTTCCACTTAGATGGAAGTTGTTTCAATTGTATGTTGGTGTATGGCTTTCCTTTGACTATTGCCCCTTTTGGGACTTGTTTAAGTTAGTTGTCTTAATTCTTGGTTTTGGGGATTCAGATACTAGCTTCACCTCCTCATAGTCTTGTATTTGTCCTCGTCTCGATTTCTCCAGTCCCGTTGCTAGGTTTGTAATATTCGTTTAATCTATATATATCGTTGTCTTCGAAAAAAGAAAGTAACAATAGAAATTGCCAAGAATCGATGTTCTCTATTCAATAATCAATAGTTCGAACAGGATCTAGGAATTCTCATTCAAAACCGCCATAGATCGGCCTTTCCCATATATAACCATCTTTGTAATTGTAATGAAATGCACTTGAAGTAGAGGGTTTCGCTGATTTTTAGTAACCAGTTAGACTCGACCACAATATTACAGACCAAAATTGTTTGCAAGTTCGTTTACGAAAAAAAAAAAGTGTTTGCAAGTTGGACATATGAGTGAGAATATATCAATATATAATAATAATAAAACACAAGGAATTGAAATTGAACAGAGAAGAAGGGGAGAGTAGCTGTCTGGTCCAGTCAATTAGACCAGTGATGAAGCAGAGAGAATCTACCTACGGCATAATGATTTAATTTCAACACGAAAAAGATAAGATATGATCATCACATGCACATTCAAACACCAAAAACAGAGCAATAAAATAAAATAAAAATAGTACGTACTACTACTACTGTGTATAGAAAGAAACATAGAAGAGTGATACTAATAAGAATTAAAATAATCCCACCAGCAACAACAAGGAAAGCAGTTTTTGTTTTTAATTTATTTAGCACCACGGCAGTGATATATATCCCCCATTGAAAAATCATCTGTCACCGTATCCATCTTGATCATATTGTCTCCTCTTTCATGGTCCCATCCTACTTTTTCACCCTTTCCAATCCTACTTTTTCTTTTTTCGCTCATCTGTCTAATTGTTTATATCTAAAAACTGCACGAACATGTACTAACAAAATATAGTACTAAATCCACTACTCCTAATTACTACTACTACTACTATAAATATTAAGTGCAGAAATTAGAAAACGAGATTTCATGATGAAATTTTCATGAGTAACTGTGCGTGGCTAGTGTAAGCAAAAATAAGTAGTAGTTGGTCGTAATGGGTATGACTGCTACTACAAAAGATGATCATCATTATCGATGAATATCAAACTTTCTTTGCCAAGTTGTATGTAATTAATTACTCATTAATACCCAATGAGACCATTAATGTTTGTTGGTTCAATGTTTTTTTTGTGGTTAGAAGAGAATCTTCGTGTCTGTTTATTGGTCATCTATCAAGATTTTGAAAATGAAACCCAACTATATATTTCAATCATTATTAATTCTGATAGTATTCTACACACAAACAATAATAAAAGCAACATTTTTCTTGTGAAGATTTTGAAATATCACCGCCCAAATTACCCAATGAAATAACATGCACGGACTAAGTGACTTGTCTCCTCCTTTTCGGTGGTTATAAAGGAACCTGGACATGGACATATCATGGAGATTCGATCTTTCTCAATCAGCGGTAGAGTAGTTTCTTTTATAGCAGTACTACTACTATATATAATTTGTAGGTAGGTACAGCATTGTCGTCCATGTAACTAATTTCACACAACCAAAGATTTCTACCCAAAATAAATTAGAGGATTACATGAAAGTTCTTAAAAGTGTGCATATATATTCAACGATTTTGGTTGTAGTAACCAAGAAAAGATTTTCAAGGACATTGTAGATCACCAGTAGTATGTAAAAAGATCACACTCACAGCTATACACGCGCATATATAGTAGTATATCTAACAGGGAAACACACATATACCGAGAAGAACAAAATCGGGGGACTTTTGAGATTAGTTGCATAATAATAATAATAATAAATAATATCTTACTTGCTACTACTTTGTTACTCGACTGTTGTAAAATAAATAATGATAAAGTGTAAACTGATCTCTCAAAGAATCTCACACTGTTCTGTAAAAACAATAAAAAGGATATCCACACCACAACCCACCACCCACGTCTCTCTTCACAATATACTCCTATATATATATACACACACACCACATTGCGCTAGCTAGATAGCTACTACTGTCGCGTTGCGTTGCGTTGTCCCAGCTATCTTTCTTAAAGATCACAGGAAAGAATAAAGCCAAAAGTTTTTTTTTTTTTTTTTTGAAAGCAGCACCTCAATTCCAAATCCACCCATTCTAATTCCATTTCAATTTCACATTACAACAATCATAAATCAGAGGAGCACCCGGCGGAGAGGAATTCGATTTCATTTGATAGTTCCGTTCCATCCATCCATAAACATGGAAAGAAGAACCAAACCAGTAGACATCAAACAAGCCGTTATAATCGTACCATCACGATCAACACCGACCAAAATTCTTCCCCTTTCATCTCTCGATTCACAACCTTTCCTCCGTTTCACAATCGAATATCTCCTTCTCTTCCGTCCAAATCTCCTCCTCGACCGTTCTACAATCACTTCTAGACTAAAATCCGCCCTCTCCCAAACACTAGTCCCTTACTTCCCTATGGCCGGAAGAGTCGTTGCCCGATCAACCACCGCTGACCACCACCACCAGTCTGACCTCGAAGTCATTTGTGAAGGTCAAGGCGCGTTATTCTTTGAAGCTACATCTGATTACACACGCAAAGATCTTGAACAAACACCTCCTAAATTTGTCGATGAATGGCGAGATTTACTCTGGTTTCATTCTGATGATGTACTTAAAGGTAATCCACCTGTTGTCGTACAACTAACTTGGCTTGCTGATGGATCCGCCGCTTTAACTGCTGGTTTTAATCACTGTCTTTGTGATGGAATCGGTAGTGCTCAGTTTCTTCGATCACTAGCTGAGATAACTCGTAATGGATACGACTCGATAACTATGGATTCTTCTTCTTCATCACTCTTCCCTGTTTGGGAACGGGATTTACTAGTTTCACCACCACTTATCAATTCATCATCATCAACGGTCGTGAATTGTATCAGTCGTCATCGACATCCGGAATTCACACAAGTGGAAGATCTCTGTTCCAGTACTGGTGGATTCATGAACCGTTTTACAACTGAGAAATTAATCCCTACTTCAACAATCTTCACACGAAAACAAATCAACAAATTAAAACGATTAGCGACAACACCACTGGAGTACTACTCAATCCACAACCAACATACCGCATTCGAAGTTATCTCAGCTCATATATGGCGATCATGGGCAACATCTTTACGATTAAACCCAAACCAACAAGTGAAATTACTATTCAGTATCAATATCCGGTCCAGAATTAAACCGGCCTTACCGACTGGATACTACGGTAACGGGTTTGTACTCGGTTGTGCAAACACAACAGCAAAGGAATTGATTGAGAAACCATTAGGTTACGCGGCGGGATTGATTCGTAAAGCAAAGGAGAAAGTTGATGATTCGTATGTCAGGGAAGTGATACGGTTAGTCAGTGAAAAAGTGTGTCCGGATCTTGTTGGAGTGTTGATATTATCTCAATGGTCAAGGCTTGGACTTGAAGGTGTTGATTTGTTTGGGTTGGGTAAACCGGTTAGTATTGGGCCGGTTTGTTGTGATCGGTATTGTTTGTTATTACCGACTGGTGGTAGTAGAAATGGTGGTGGTGTTAAGGCTATGGTTGCACTTCCGGCGAGTTCGGCTCAAGTTTATAAAGATATGTTAAGAAATGTATCTTCTTTTAGTCAAGTAAATGGATGGGATCCTGTAGTTTAGTGATAGTGGTATGCATTAGTGTGTAGTTACTAGTAGATTTGAAGTGAATGTGATGACTATCTAGTCAGTCATGAGAATGAGATGGGATAATTAATAGTAGTTGTTTTTTTAATGCGTTGATTTTGTGGTTTGTAGAGTTGAGGCAGGCTGGATGAACTTATATGTATATAGTACTAGCATGTTGTTCATTATGGGTTATATATTACGGTATGCGGCCTATTCACATCGTACCTAATTTGAGAGATAGTATATGGTATGTGACGGCCAGGTAACTGTCGCCCAAACAAATAGTATTATACTCCGTATTTATTTTAACGATAATCATCTACGAGTATTTTTATAGTGGACTGGATCAACATTTTTGTCTTTTTCAAAAACAAGGAGCCGTACAATACATGATGAAAATTAGGAATATAAGTAGTTTCAACTTTCAATACATGTAGTCTTAAAAAAATCAATACTATTAATAATGAGGACTCTTCTTAATATATGTGTACATAAACTAAAGCTTCAAATATTGAGGAATAATATTGATTTGACCAGAAACAAATTAAACAGCTCTACCTGATAAAAGATATTTATGATTCGAATTTTTTCCATAAAAAACTAATGATTAAGAGACCACATCCATTGATTCATCACTTATATTCCACCACGGTGTTTGAAATTTTGTAGTGATATTCTTACTAGTAGAGTAGTAGTATTAAACAATTTGGGTTGCGGACCGACGTTGAGTTGTGAATTCTTTACCTTTGGTGGTTTAAGTTATATTCTATCCAATCCTTTATGCGTTTGCGCTTTAAATAATCTATTAAGATTTGTTTGTTGCTACATATTTCCACGCGTCGAAACTTAAAATTTATTCGTATGATACGATATGATATGATTAGTTGTTTGAAATATTATTATTTTTTGTTGTTGTTGTGTACTCCTATTAGCTTAGCTAAATTAAATTTAGACAGTATCAGTATCGGTATGTGATAAAGATTGAAGAAACTAAACGAATATGTCGCGTTACGACTTTAAATTGTCAACTTTTTGTTTATGGAAATAGAGAAAAAAAGTGGACGGAAAAAGAGAAGAAGGAGGGTATATTTATATTTAAACAAGCGAATCAAATCACTGAATGATGCGGGAGAGATTATTTACTTAACAATCAACATGATTCGGTTGTATTTTACGCCACTTAATGGGGAAGGGCAAATATCATAAAAACAAAAAGTAGACTGATTTTTGTTCTTGAATTAATGGGATTTTTTTTTCAACAGTTAGTTATATATATGTTCTTTAGGGAGCGAATTCGTACAAATAATACTTTTCAAAAAAAAAAATCGTACAAATAATCCATATTCATATATATAATGGGTCGTGGTGTTTATTCTCCGCATATAAACTAGCTAGCTTGTGTAAGTATAAATATATTACGTAAAATGCCACTACTATGAAAGTTAATAAATTTTGTCAATCAACACTTAATATTTACGATTTTTTTATTGGGGTTTTATCAATCCGACTATCATACAACCGGTTGTACGATGTTTACGTACATCCCCGAACATTTTTCACAATTAATTTGAACAATCATCATATAAAGTTGAACAATTTTCACAATAACACATGGACTTTTTTACATCAATATGAATAATCAATACAAAAATTTGAACAACGTTTGAATTTAAAATGAACGGTTGTACGATGCTCACCGTACAACCGGTTGTACAATAGAAATTGCCGGGTTTTATAAGTTAGTCGAATACACTCCTTCAATAAAATAAAAGGATCAAATGGATAGTAGACTCTAATTAAATCACGGCTACATTTACACGACTTAAAAATTCAAGATTTCTGAATAAGTTAATTAGAAGAATCATCATCCAATTCATTTATATCGTATTACAGTGAAGGTGCAAAGAAGAAATTTAAAGAGTAAAACTAGCTTATAAAGAGAGAATGAAATATTTTTCAAATAGAATCTCAAAAACTCCTTAAATTAAATTAGAAGTAGAAGATTAAAGTTAGTACAAGAATTAATTTAATCTAAGGATTTATGAATTTAATGATTTCATCACCCTAGAAATTTGTTTTTTCCAATGTCAAAGACTGATGGAACAAAAAGAAAAGTAGCTACTGATTGTGATGGATCATCATTTTTTTCTCAAAAGAGTGGGGTAACAGAAATAAGAGTGGAAGACCGGTAAACTTATCCAATGTGTTAAATAAATCGTTGACTTCAATTTGTATGCGTTGCATGCCCATATATCATGTTGCAAAAATTTATAGCCGTCCCGGTCTTAAAGCCAAGATATACCTATAAAGTATAAACTATTTCAAAAAAAAAAAAAAAAACAACGCTGGTAACTTCTTCTTGTCATTAAGGAGAACACGTATAATTAGCAAATGTTGACGTAGAAGTTTCTCTTCAAGAGGATACGCCGTTGCTGGGCTTCTCCGTAGTTGAGGGAGATGATGATCTTGGCTCTAAGTACTGGTAGGGTTAGATAAAGACATTCGATTTGTCTTTATCATAAAGGCATCAATATATGTCATCGATATAAATTATATGTTATGTGTATAGATAATATTAGTCATGATTATATATAAATAACAACCATCATATAAAAACTATCTTAATATATAAATAATTGTTAGTATAATTTAAGTGAATTTTAACGTTTATGAACAAAACCTTTTTTATGTGGTTTTTAGGATGTGTGGTGTAGGGTAATCCTTTTTTAACTTGTTTTATATTTTATAATGTCGTCATTGACTCGACACATTTTAAAGAGTTGTGGTAACGACCTTAAACCCTTCACTACATAACCTAAAATAGGTTTTCATTGTTTTAGCTTTCCTATGGTGGTATTTAAGATCTATGCTGACTAACATGTTCGAGTATATGTATGACTAATAATCTTTTATTTATTAGTTTAAGCTTTTATATACAAAAAAATGTTGCCATAGACATTAAGATATGTAAGCCATGTATACATAAATATGTAAGCCATAGCTAAATAAAATATTGGCCACGGTTGTATATCTTTAATATTCCATTGCTTGTAAAGGGTTTATGGTTTAGGGTCTTACAATGCTTGTATTACAACCCTAAAAGTATTTTCGGCATTTTTTAACTGATCATATAGTGGTTTTTATGATTTGTGGTATAAGGTAATGTTGGTGTAGAGTAATCTTAAAAAAATCACTTTTGAGGCTGGCTACTGAGCCTGTAGCTTGTATTCTGTCGTCAACAGCCTATGAGAAACATTAAGAAACAGGGCTCAACTATTCAAGTGAAGTGAATGTGCTTTTTTTCTAACTAAGAAAGGGTATTAAGATATGAATTGAAGAGTGTAGACATTGAACTAATTTTTGAGTACTATCTTTTTACTTTGGCCCATATTCATTTTATAGTGTTTTTACTTTATAATAGTTTTTATGTATATAGATAAAAAGTGTACTGTTTTTTCATTATTATAAAGGATATGTTTGGATTAGAGCTGTCAAAATTTGACCCAACCCGAAAACCCGTCCGTTTTTTTCCGAACCCGAAACCCGACTGAACCCGAAAATATTTAAATATAATAAACCGAAACCCGATTGGGTAAAACCCGAAATGACCCGAACCGAAATGACCTGAAAATTTTATAACCCGAAACCGACCCGAACCCGAAATGACCCAAAATAATATTAAAAAATTAGCCAAACTCGAATAATATGAAATAATAGTGACTATAAATTGTCCCATACCAGAATGACCCAAATAAATATGACAAAATAATTGATTTAAACTTAGTATATCCGAATGAAATTCAGAATAGACATTGTATTGAAAGTTTGGCAATCTATATGTTGTATATTCTTAGAGAAATTAGGTATATATTTATATATAATTTTTTCAAAAATATTAATCATGACCCGAAATAACCGAAACCTGATTCTATCTGACACTATTACAACCCGAACCCGAAATGACCCGAACCCGAAAGACCCGAACCCGAAATGACCAAAAGTTTAATGACCCGAACGGATATTGACCCGAAAAGATATGACCCAAAACCCGAACGGATAACCCGTTTGACAGGCCTAGTTTGGATCGAACTGGGTCATGGATATCAATCTATACCATAATCCAACCCACAATATTAACTTATCCCAATAAGTCGGCCCAAAAGATAAATGGGTTAACAATCAAGACCCTAACTCATAAAGTATGGGTTGGGTTCGGGTTGGATCAAAATTGTCATGTTTAACTAGGACATCCACTGTTACACCCCAGATTTTTTTTTATTTCCTTTCTGATTCGCAAAGGGAGTTGTGCTATTTTGTAATCTTATATTAGATTGTCTATGACATTCTTATGTCATTATAGTAGCTTGTGGAAGGAGGGCTAAAGACGTCCTTTTGCGTTCTAGTAATTAAAGAGTTAAGGACTTACTTCTTATTTTATTATTTCTTAACTCTCCTTTCTCTAAATTCTAATCACGATCTATTCCTCCTTCACTCTCCTGACGTTCTCTCGCACGACGGTTCTTCCTCGCTCTACACCTCCCTTTGCTCTTCTCCCTTCTTTCAATATCCTCTCCGTAAATTGGTTGCTGGAGTTTCGCTAGTGGAATTCTGTTCGCCTGTCGGTCGTCAATCAGGTTGGATAGTAGATTGGTTCTCTTCATAAGGCTTCCTCTTCTATTGCTAATTCTGGTTTTGTATTTTGGGAGCGGTTCAATTCGAGGGGTTGTCATCGATTGGAGATTCGAGGAAGGCGTTTTGTAGAGTCCGCAGAGATAGCATTGCTTCGGATGTGAGGTAGGTGGTAGATGGATTCGGTGTGTATGTTCACCACGGGGGTTCTGTTTCGGTTCTGTATTTGAATTCTTTGACCTCTGATGGTGATGTTTCTTGGTTGATTTTGATGTGCATTTGATCCGTTAAAACCCGTGGATGTATGTTTTCGATTGGCTATTTTGATACTATAAGTTATGTATGTTTTGTGGGGGATTTATGGCTTGGTGGCTGATTCCGCAAGTGATTTTGCAGTTTTCGCAGTGTCCTAACATGTGTCCGAACTTTGAAGTTCGGACATCATACGCCGGAAGTTTTTCTGACTCTCGAATTAGGTCCGAACATGCAAGGTCGGACGCATGTTCGGACCGGCCTTTGTTTAGCATAACTTCGTCTGAGCTCCGTTTTGAGTGCCGTTTGCGGCGTTGGATTCCTCTTTTCGAGTACTATCTGTTTAAATATGTTTTAGCACATGTATATGTGCAATTTTATTTTAAAATCTTTGATAAGCCTTTGAACTCTTATTTGCTCTGAAAGTGAGTTTCAGCTTCTGACTTTGGTTTTGACTTTCGTATTTCATTGGTCTTGGCTTAAGACTTCTGTTTCAACTTGAGAATTCTGTTTTGATTGTATTAAACCTTGGGCTTGGGTGTTAGCGCTCAGCAACACCTCTGTTCTGTTTCGATTAAGCTTATGCTTTCTGCTCTGGTCTGATAAAGACTTCCGTTCTGTTCTATGTAAAGCTTTGATCTGTTCTGAGAGCTTCTGTTTTGGGACCTAGTCTTCTCTGTATCTGAACCGTGGATGGCTGGTTTAGCTATCTCGTTAGCGCACTATGTAGGATCCTCTGTTTCACGGGTGATGTTCCCCGTTCTGTTTCACGGGTGATGTTCCCCGTTCTGTTCACGGGTGTTTCACCTGTTCTGTTTACGAGTGAGGTTTCCTCGTTCTGTTCACGAGTTGTTACTCGTTCTGTCTGTATGCTTTGAATGCTAGTGTCCCACTTCTGTTTGTGTGCTATTCAACTTCTGTCTGTTTTCTCTGCTTTGTATTTGACAGACTGTGCTGTGCTTTCTGTCCTTTGAGCACCTCTGTTATTTGTACTGCTTCCGCCTGCTCTGTCTGTTTGCAAACTCAGATAGGCTGTTGTGTGCTTCCTGTCTGTTGAGGATTTCTGATTTTGTAAGTGCTCTGATTTGTCTGCTCTATATGTATTTGATTTGAGACGGTCTGCTGTGTGCTTACTGTCTTCTGCTAAGTTCTGGATTTTGCTAAGCTTCTGATTGTGTTTAAGCGTTTTGAGTTTGTTAAGCTTCTGATTTCGTCAAGCTTTCAGCTTCAGTTTACCTTATTCTATTAAGTGTATGTTTTGACCACCGCTTAGCTCCTTGTGTTTTAGACTTCTGTCTATTTGGAAAGACTTCTGTTTTGTCTTTGATTTCGCTCTGGCTAAGCGCTTTTGTACAAGTATAAGTATGTATGTTCAGTATCTGTTTTGAGCATGCTCAGCTGATGAAGTTTATCACCTGCTGAGCAATAGTTTTGCTCACCCCTATCTCCGTCTGATTTGCAGGTTTTAGTTCGTGCTTGGAGATTCGGCTCTTACTTTTCGTTTTGGCATTTAAGTTTTGTATTTAGTTTGTTTGGCCTTAGGGCCCAGTTGTATTTAGATTATGCTTTGGATTTCAGTTTGGGCTTCCGCCTGTGTATTGTAAAGACATGTTGTAATCATTTATTTGGTAATATATGAGCATCAGTTCTGTTTTGGGGTTTCGATAGTGTAGCCTTGCGTGTCTTAGGTAATAAGCGCGCGGCGTGTAACGGTCTCTCAACCAGGGTGGTTTTGGGGTCGTTACATTTAGTGGTATCAGAGCCAGGTTTGGCTTTCTTTGGGTTTTGTGGGGGTCTGCATGCCTACGCTTCCGTGTCCTTGCCTGTTATGTGTTGTGTGCTGCCTACTGCGTGATTCGACTGCTGTTTGTTGTATGATTTGATTGTTTCTTGGAGTCTATTGAGTGCGTCTGCTCTGTGGTTGTCCACTATTGGAGTAGCGCAGCGGAAGCGTAGTGTCTGTCTGTGTTTTGTTGTGTTCGAGTCTGAGTCTGGGTCTGGGAGTCTCGGGTCCTTTGGGAAAGGATGACCGAATGTGAGTTCTTGTTTGACAGAGTTGTGTGCTTCAGTTGTGAGCTTGTGTTACGTGCTTGTGTTGTATGTTATATGTTGTGTTATGGTGGGAGTTCGCGAGTATGTTGGTCCTTTAGGTAAGGACACCTCTAAGAGTTCTTGTGCATTTAGGCTTAGTGTTAGTAATCTTCTATTTCACCTCTTTTGTTAGTGAGTCAGCTAATAAGTTCTGAGTGCTAGATTTGTGAGGTGCAAGCTTCTGAGATATGGAGTGTTGTTCCTATTCCTTCAAGCTTAACCTTTGTAATCTTTTGCTTTGCTCATTCTTTTAGTGAATCAGCTAGTGAGGTTCGGTGGTTAGCTCGTATAAGTAGAGCTTCTGAGATTAGTTAGTGTTCTTTGTATGTCTTTGTGCTAAGCCTTTAGTGATCATCTGTTGTATCTTTCTGCCAGCGCGTCAGTGTATTATGGTGTGAGCTTGTGAGTGTGCTTGGTCCTTGGGTTAGGACGACTTCAGAGAGTTCCTGTGCCTTTGGGCTGAGAGTTACTGATCTTCTGTTCCGCCTCCTCTGTCAGGATGTCAACCAGTAAACTTGAGTGTTAGCTCTTCGAGGTTAGAGCTTCGGAAATGAGTGAGTGTTCTTTCTGTGCCTTTGTGCTGAGCCTTCAGTGATCATCTACTTTGTTTCCTCTGTCAGCAAGTTACCATGAATTCTGAGTGTTAGCTTTGTGAGTGTTCCCTTCTGTGTCTCAAAGCTATGTGTTATTAATCTTCTGTTTCTCCTTCTGTCAGTCAATCAGCAGTGAGTCCTGAGCGTTGGCCTTGTGAGTGTTCATTGTTTCTGGCACTAGAAGTGCATTTGTTCACATTCTGGTTTCGTCGAATTTCGAGGACGAAATTCTTTTTAAGGGGGTATATTGTTACACCCCAGATTTTTTTTTATTTCCTTTCTGATTCGCAAAGGAGTTGTGCTATTTTGTAATCTTATATTAGATTGTCTATGACATTCTCCTTATGTCATTATAGTAGCTTGTGGAAGGAGGGCTAAAGACGTCCTTTTGTGTTCTAGTAATTAAAGAGTTAAGGACTTACTTCTTATTTTATTATTTCTTAACTCCTTTCTCTAAATTCTAATCACGATCTATTCCTCCTTCCACTCTCCTGACGTTTCTCGCACGACGGTTCTTCCTCGCTCTACACCTCCCTTTGCTCTTCTCCCTTCTTTCAATATCCTCTCCGTAAATTGGTTGCTGGAGTTTCGCTAGTGGAATTCTGTTCGCCTATCGGTCGTCAATCAGTTTGGATAGTAGATTGGTTCTCCTCTTCATTAAGGCTTCCTCTTCTATTTGCTAATTCTGGTTTTGTATTTTGGGAGCGGTTCAATTCGAGGGTTGTCATTCGATTGGAGATTCGAGGAAGGCGTTTTGTAGAGTCCGCAGAGATAGCATTGCTTCGGATGTGAGGTAGGTGGTAGATGGATTCGGTTGTGTATGTTCACCCACGGGGGTTCTGTTTCGGTTCTGTATTTGAATTCTTTGACTCTCTGATTGGTGATGTTTCTTGGTTGATTTTGATGTGCATTTGATCCGTTAAAACCCGTGGATGTATGTTTTCGATTGGCTATTTTGATACTATAAGTTATGTATGTTTTGTGGGGGATTTATGGCTTGGTTCTGGCTGATTTCCGCAAGTGATTTTGCAGTTTTCGCGGTGTCCTAACATGTGTCCGAACTTTGAAGTTCGGACATCATACGCCGGAAGTTTTTCTGACTCTCGAATTAGGTCCGAACATGCAAGGTCGGACGCATGTTCGGACCGGCCTTTGTTTTAGCAAATCTTCGTCTGAGCTCCGTTTTGAGTGCCGTTTGCGGCGTTGGATTCCTCTTTTCGAGTACTATCTGTTTAAATATGTTTTAGCACATGTATATGTGCAATTTTATTTTTAAAATCTTTGATAAGCCTTTGAATCTTATTTGCTCTGAAAGTGTTCAGCTTCTGACTTTGGTTTTGACTTTCGTATTTCATTGGTCTTGGTTAAGACTTCTGTTTCAACTTGAGAATTCTGTTTTTGATTGTATTAAACCTTGGGCTTGGGTGTTAGCGCTCAGCAACACCCTCTGTTCTGTTTCGATTAAGCTTATGCTTTCTGCTCTGGTCTGATAAAGACTTCCGTTCTGTTCTATGTAAAGCTTTGATCTGTTCTGAGAGCTTCTGTTTTGGGACCTAGTCTTCTCTGTATCTGAACCGTGGATGGCTGGTTTAGCTATCTCGTAGCGCGCTATGTAGGATCCTTCTGTTTCACGGGTGATGTTCCCCGTTCTGTTTCACGGGTGATGTTCCCCGTTCTGTTCACGGATGTTTCACCTGTTCTGTTTACGAGTGAGGTTTCCTCGTTCTGTTCACGAGTTGTTTACTCGTTCTGTCTGTATGCTTTGAATGCTAGTGTCCCACTTCGTTTGTGTGCTATTCAACTTCTGTCTGTTTTCTCTGCTTTTGTATTTGACAGACTGCTGTGTGCTTTCTGTCCTTTGAGCACCTCTGTTTATTTGTACTGCTTCCGCCTGCTGTCTGTTTGCAAACTCAGATAGGCTGCTGTGTGCTTCCTGTCTGTTGAGGATTCTGATTTTGTAAGTGCTCTGATTTGTCTGCTCTATATGTATTTGATTGAGACGGTATGCTGTGTGTGCTTACTGTCTTCTGCTAAGTTCTGGATTTTGCTAAGCTTCTGATTGTGTTTAAGCGTTTTGAGTTTGTTAAGCTTCTGATTTCGTCAAGCTTTCAGCTTCAGTTTACCTTATTCTATTAAGTGTATGTTTGACCACCGCTTAGCTCCTTGTGTTTAGACTTCTGTCTATTTGGAAAGACTTCTGTTTTGTCTTTGATTTCGCTCTGGCTAAGCGCTTTTGTATAAGTATAAGTATGTATGTTCAGTATCTGTTTTGAGCATGCTCAGCTGATGAAGTTTATCACCTGCTGAGCAATAGTTTTGCTCACCCCTATCTCCGTCTGATTGCAGGTTTTAGTTCGTGCTTGGAGATTCGGCTTTACTTTTCGTTTTGGCATTTGAGTTTTGTATTTAGTTTGTTGGCCTAGGGCCCAGTTGTATTTAGATTATGCTTTGGATTTCAGTTTGGGCTTCCGCCTGTGTATTGTAAAGACATGTTGTAATCGTTTATTTGGTAATATATGAGCATCAGTTCTGTTTTGGGGTTTCGATAGTGTAGCCTTGCGTGTCTTAGGTAATAAGCGCGCGGCGTGTAACGGTCTCTCAACCAGGGTGGTTTTGGGTCGTTACATCCACTCAGCTAACAAAAGGATTGGTTTAGGCGTGTTTCTTGGTTTTTGGGTCATGCCAATGTTAGGCTTAGCCCTTTTTGCTTGAATGTGGTGGTGCGTGTTCAGGTGAAGATCCTATTGTTTGTTTATTGATTGACCTTTTATTCTTTTATCTTGTGTGGATTGTATGTGATTTGGCTCATGCCAATTTTGGTGAATATGTGGTTTTGGATAGGTCTAATTGGTGCTTCTAGCATGAAGAAACAAATTCATTCTCATTGTCTGATGAAACTCTCAATAGGATGGAGCCCTTTCCCTGAATTTTTATGATTTTGATGATGTTTCTTGTTCTCTGCACAGTTTGGGGATTAACTAGGTGTTCGAATCTTGGATGAATGTTGTCCTCCATATGCCCCAAGGTTATCCTTTGTTTTATGGAAGGTATCAATATTAGAGAGATCCAAGTGTGAAATGATGCTAATTTCTTAGATTTCCAAGTCTCAAGTGGTGATGGGTTGTTGCTTGAGGACTTGTTCTCATGGCATTTTAGGATGCAAATGTTTCATTTGTTCATTATTGTATTATGTGTTTTTTTTAAATCGAGATCCATTAAGATTAGAAGTAGATTACATAGTTGTGGTTAAGCCAAACCTCAACGATACTTAGTTGGTAAAAGCCGGAGAGTAACCTCCATCCGCAATCACCTGAACGATACCTACAGACCGGGGTAGTACTGATTGACCATAAGAGACCTGAGCTCTGACCAACTCTTTGACAACACCCAACACCTAGGACTTAAATAAACTAGAGAGATAAAAGGCAAAAGTGGCTTGAGCCAGGCTAGGCCACATTGATCAAAATCTAGATGGACCTTATTCGAAGCAAGAAAATACAACAAAGAAAAGACACCAACCCTTATCCAAGTGGTGCATTGTTTTGACAAAGCAACAAAAGGAGATAGTCGCCCGGAAACTATGCTTAATCCAATGGCTACCTCTCAAAGGGATCATTTTTCTTGGCAGTCTCCAGAGACCTAAGGGACTGCCGCCATCTCATCCGAACTAGCAGTCGGGGAAGTAGTCCCTATATGAAAGGGAAGCTCCACCACAAGGCTGCAAAGCTCCTCTCTTGCTAGCACTTCTCACCCGTCACACAAAGCTCAATCAAATTCACATGCAATCCCCAAATCAAATCCTCGATAGGATGTCCAAGCTTCTGGTTGATTGTTATTACCTTCACTGCTATCTTATATGTCAATAAAGGGATGAAATATTCCATATCTGTAAATCTTCCCTCCTAAATCCGAAACTTAGCACTTTTCATGCATGAATGTTAGTGAGAAGCATGTTCTCTTCATTATCGTCATCCTCTGAGACCTCCAAGAGCAACACAACTCGAGAACTGGCAAGCATCAGAGAAATGGAATTTGCACCAATTGAAATTGGGACAACCAAAACAAAGAAAGAGAAGTTAATTGGTTAGATGAGAAAAGGAGATGAGTCGCCCTCAAGATGGAAAATTGCTGTCTGCTAGTGAGGGTATAATCGCCCCTGAAAGAGAGAGGGAAAGATGCCTTCGACTTCAACGTTCATGGAGAGGAGAATGTTTGACTGAGAGCTAGATAGACAATGTGTGTGGTGTGTATAGAGGCAGGGTAGAGGACATGAGTGGTGAGGAAGGAGGTCACAGTGCTGGTGAGAGAGTGGGAAGAAGGAGCGCGGTGAAAGGTTTACATCGTTTCAGACACGATTGAATATTAGGTATTGTAGTATGTTGAATTGTTGGTTTCATCACCTTTGGCCCGAAATGTTTCTTTCTTGTTGGCCTTGAACCTTAGCTTATGATGTAGGTGTAACTTTTAATGTTTACAGTTAAGAAAATAATATATGAAAACTTTTTCTTGTTATAACCCAGGTGTTATTTTGTCTCTTTGTCATTATTACAATATCATATTATAAAGTTGGATGATTATGTCAGTTGGGACATGTGTGGATTTTTCGAAGAAGACGAGGGCGAGGAGGTCCTTTCTCGTCTTTAAATTAGGTAATAACATTATAAGGAAAGTATTTACTTCTTTTTTTTCCCGTTCATTTTCACAACGTCAGTTCTTTCGTGAGTTGAGCGACAATTTCTTCTCCTCCATTCTTCCTCTAGAGCCTTCCTTTTGCTGCTGTGATTTGTGTGCGATTTGTGCGGTTCTACTCCAGATTTTCACTCCCTCCTCTGCTGTGTGCATTCCCCTTCCGATTTCAGGTTTGAATTACAGATTTTGGTGGTTTCGGTGTGGTTTCTTTCTCTTCTCGGTTTTCTGATTTTGAGTTGGTAATTGCTGCGTTCAGTGGTCGTTCTGGTTGCGTTGTTCTACGGGCTGTTGGGCATCGATTCTACTGTTGATTTGGGGTTTGTCTACACATCAATTGAGGTAGGTGGTAATTATGATTCGGCGTGGAAGTTCACCCATGGGGGAAGATAGTTTGCAAGGTTTCTATCCTTGATTTGTGTGTGGTTTTGTGCGGTATTTCTAACATTGTTTTGATGTGCAATTGATGGCTAAAACCCATGGTTAGTGGTGCTTTTACTCTGGTTTAGTGTGTGTTCAATTATCTTTGATTTGTGAGATTTTCTACATTTTCTGCCGCCTCTTTGTTCTAATTTTTGTGACGTCCAAATGTCTGTCCGAACATGTATGTTCGGATAACGCGTTTGGGTGCTTTCTGTTTTCGAAGTCTATACGTGTCCGAACATCTGTCCGAACATGTATGTTCGGACACAAAGCAAGGACGGCTCTGGACTACAAGTCTCGGACTGTGTCTGAACTTGTATGTCCGGAAATATGTTCGTACACGTCTTTGATTTCGTTATCTAAAGTTTGGCATGTGTCCAAACATGTAAATTCAGACACATGTTTGGACACCTCTGTTTCTGCATCTTCGAAGTCTCGGCCTACGTCCAAACATGCAAGTTCGGACGCATGTTCGGACAGGCCACTGTTTTCACCTAAATTGCTCATTTGAGCTCGGGTTGTAATCCCTTAAAGCAGTATAAGCTATTTATCTATGTTTTGGGCATGGTTTCACGCATATAAATTCTGAAAGTGCGATTCTTTGTTTGGGACCTAATCGCTTCGCTTCTGAGCCGTGGATGGCTGGGTCGAGCTATCCGTGGCATGCTACGTAGATGTCATTTATGTATGTGTTGGGTCATTCCCATTTCTGTTCTTGGGGTCAATGGGCCCTTTGGTCTTCGGACCATTTCTACGTTGTCGAGGGATCTGGTAGTTCCATGGGTCTCCGACCCTTCTGTATGTGTGTGTGCTTGGTGCTAGTGTCCCACTCTATTTGTGAAACTTCTGAGTTATAATCTGATTCGGGAAATTTTGAGTTACATTCTGTTTGACAAGACTCTCATATCTCTTTCTGTTGGATTTTATTATGTTATACTCTGGTCGAGTTCCGCACTCTGTTTTGAATTGTTTTGAACGACCTCATTGATGACGGTTGCTGCCTGCTGAGCATGTGGTTGCTCACCCCTTTCCACAATAATTATTATTGCAGATTGATCAAGTGCTGGTGGTCACTGAGCTTGGAGCTTTGATAGACCTTACTTTTATTGTCTTGTGCATTTGATTTGGGTTTTGGACATCTTTACTTGGGTAGTATTTGACTATGAGTATTTTAGTATTTTATAGCCTGTGGGCGACGACTCTATTATATTCACGATAATACGTTAAACCTTTGTAAAATTTGGTATATTTCATGCTATTAGCTTTTCTTCGGGTTTCTGAGCAATAGAGTTAGAGCCTTGCGTATCTTAAGTACTATAGTGTGCGGCATGTAACGACCTTAGAACTAGCCCAGTTTTGGGATTGTTACATTCCTCATGTGCATATACAATATAAAGTCCCTTTTTTATATCATTTGAGTGTACAATTTGTCAACATAATTCATGTACATATTTATGTAGAGAATAAGAATGTAAAATATATAATATAAAGAATTATAGTTGCCCTTGAGTATGTGCCTACGTATTTACAACTCAGGATTAGCTAAATCTCGATAGCTAGTTATCTTACTAATTAATCTATACAGAAAACAAAGTTAATAAGAGAGTTGCAAATGGCATTATGAAATAATAGTGAATACTTTAATGAAGAAAAACATCAATTATTCATATTATTCAAACTAATGGTGGCCATCGGGTCCGGTTCTACCCGGAACTGATTGGAACCGGAACCGGCCGAGAAACGGTGGGAACCGGAAACCGAACCGTCTCAGCCGGTTCCGAATACGAATACATGTTTTGAGATTCGGGCCCGGAAACGGAACCGCCTGAGAACCGCCTGGAACCGTCATCGGATTCGGAACCGGGAACCGGAACCGTAACGGAACCGGTGGAACCGGAACTGGAACCGCCCCAGAATCGGTTGAAGTTATCGTTGGTTATATTAAGGAATATGTACAAAAGGTTAATGTAGCATTGAAAAAGCTACACGATGAATATACCTCAAAGTATCGTCGGGGGAACTTTCTTGTGCTAGTGGTAGTGGTTCCTCTTTTAAACCACCACGCCCTGGTAGCAAAAGCAGTTCCTTGATTTCTAGTATTTTGAAAAGACCAAGATTAGTTCAATCGGGTTCCGGATTTTGTACATATGATGATTATATTAACTTTACTTTTATTTTTGATGATGATGATGGTGATATAGATGTTCTTAAGTGGTGGCAAGCACATGAAGCCAAGTTTCCAATTCTTTCAAAGATAGCCCGAGATGTGCTAGGAATTCCAGCATCAACCGTGGCTTCAGAGTCGGCGTTTAGTGCGGGCAAAGAGTATTGGATGAAAAGAGATCAAGCCTTGCACCAGTCTCAATCAAGGTTTGTGTTCAGAAGTATGATTGGGACTTAGCCGAGCTTAGATCCCAAGCAAGTGCATTGCAATATGAAGGCCAACATGATGATTGGTATGAGATGAATGGGGATAACACCACTTAGGACTTCTATCTTGTAATATTTTAGAATGTATTAGTAATTTAGTATTACTTTCTTTCCATGTAATCTTTTTTTTAAGACTTGCAAATTGAAATCATGTAACCTCTTAGTAGCTGTACTCTTTTCCTTATTAGGGTTTTCCCAATGGGTTTTTACCTAATAAGTTTTTAATGAGGCAGTGAATCATATAATAAAATTCTCTTTGTTCCTTATTTTTTTGTAAATTCTATAAAAATTCCTAAGTCTTTGTTTCTTACACATTTAAGATTATAAACTTGAAGAATAACCTATCTAGGAGTAAAGTGATGAAAAGAGCAACGGTGCGCTCAAACGGATCTCAAATCGGAGTTAAAACGAAGCAACTGGAGCCGATCGAATCTTTCCGGAAACGCTTCGGAACCGATCAGAACCGATTAGAACCGGAACCGGTTTTTTGACCGAATCTGAAGCGAATCCAGATTTCAGAATCGGAACCGGAACCGCCGCCCAGACCGGTTCCGAATACGAATACACATTTTCCGGAACCGGAACCGGCGGAACGGAACGGAGGAACCGGACTCGTGGCCACCATTAATTCAAACCTTCACAAGCACATAGGCGGACTAACATAAAACTTGATCAAAAAGGAGTTTTAAAGCAAAAACAGCAATGGGTAAAAGAAAACAAGGATGAATCATGACTCATGATTAAAGTAAATACTTCTAACCAGTTGCCTTATGTTATGAACGAACAAAAGCCTGGTGATGTTATTTTAACTCTGAAATATCCCTGAAGATTATAAAGTAATTAAGGCTTAATTAATTAATTATTAAAGCCAAATTATATAATTAGTTAAGGCTAACGAGTCCTGACTATTAAGGATTTATGGGACCTTTACTATATTTACACATAATTAAATTGTACGGTTCAATAGGTTATTAAATCTTTCATGAAATAATGGAGTTAAATAATATAATTTAGGAAGAGGAATCAAACAATTATTAAAACTAATGCATCCCAATAATGTGTATGTAGATATTCATATGACCTAAGAATTTGTGGAACCTCAATGGCAATTATATAAGCAAAATAAGGTTCAAGAAGGTTATTAAACCTCACATAAAATAACAAAACAAAAGAATACAACTGAAAAGAAATTAAATAATAAAATAAATTGTACAATACTTCTACTTAGGAGAATAATGGTAATTCGCCGATAAGTTTAATAAAAGAAGATCTGGTGAATATTAAGTCGTATAACTTAGGGTACATTACATTAAGTAGCGAATTAATAAACGTTACTAAATAAGCAAATTAAATAATAAAGTCTGTGTAACACGTAACATATGATATGCATGAAATATTATCACAAAAATTAATATGAGGAAACTTGGGAATTGTTTAACAAACTAGCAATAATAGACACTAGTAGAAAAAATGTTTTTAATGACGGCGTTTAAACCACGGTTAAAAGGAAAACCGTGGTTTAAAGTTTATAAACCACGGTTTTCATAGAAACCGTCGTTTAAAGTACACGCCAGAGTGCATATACCACGATTTTGGAGAACCGTCGTATATAGGTTATGATATACCACGGTTTTCCGGGCAACCGTGGTATATAGTACATGCCAGAGAATATACCACGGTTCTTTGGGAACCGTCGTATATAGGGTACCTATATACCACGGTTCCTAGGCAACCGTCATTTATATTGCATATCTTACTATATTAAACCACGGTTTTTTTGTCAACCGTGGTATATAGTCTAGGCGGGATTTTTAATTTTCGGCTCAAATTTAACGCGGCTCTTTCTATCTATTCTCTTATATTCTCACGCTAATTTTGGAACCCAAACCGACGAAAATCTCCAACTCTTCTTCTTCATTCTCTTCAATGTCACGGTAATTTTGGAACCCAAACCGACGAACATGCTCTGCAACTCTTCTTCATTCTCTTCAACCTCACGGTAATTTTGGAACCCAACCGACGAACATGCTCTGCAACTCTTCTTCATTCTCTACAAGTTCACGGTAATTTTTGCAACCCTCACCGGCGCACAAGGAACATGCTCCATCCTCACTCATTCTCTTGTTTTTCAGAATTTTTGCAGCTTACAACTAGAACAAGGAACACATGCTCTACATCATCTCCACTCAGTGCAATTTTCGCAACCATAACCGGCGAACAAGGAACATGACCTCCATTCTTCATTCTTCTCACAGTAATTTTGCAACCCACCGCGAACAAGGAACATACTACGCCAGAGTTCTTCACTCATTATTTTGCAACCCTAAATCGCAAACAAGGGACATACATGTTCTATAGCCTCTTCATTCTCTTCTGTTTCTCTGTTTGAGATCTGTGAAGCGATGCTACTAAATCGTGTTCTATAGCCTCTTCATTCTCTTCTGTTTCTCTGTTTGAGATCTGTGAAGCGATGCTACTAAATCGCCGGTGATTTTGAAAAAGAGTTCATAGACTATAAACCACGGTTATATGTATAACCGTGGTTTATTCGTTGATTTTATAGATAATATACCACGGTTTTGACATTTAACCGTCGTATAAAATGACTTTATACCACGGTTCTGAACTTAACCGTCATTTAAAACCGGTGAGGACCGCGTCCAAAACGGTCTTAAACGACGTTATTGCAAACCGTGGTATATAGTCTTCTTTTAAACGACGGTTTTCAACCGTGGTATATAGGCAATTTTCTATATACCACGCGAGCATAAACCACGGTTCCTAACCGTGGTATATAGGCAAAATAACCGTGGTTAAAAACATTTTTTCTACTAGTGAGAGTTCAAACTAGCAAGTTGGGAGGACCAATTAAGCTAAAATAAGCCAGCGGGCAGGATGGGCCAGCCAGGCCCATGTCCTCTTCGAGCCAGACCCAATTTAAAAAAAAATGTTGAAGGCCCAAACTCGGCACCCATCTTCACTCTCCTCTCTTGAGAAACTACAACCTAACTGGCGATACTCCACGCCTCCCTTCATCCTCTTCACTCACAGATGTATTGTAACCCTAAACTGAACAAGGAACATACTGGCTAGCGCCTCTCTTCATTCTTCCTTCCGCATTGCGCTTCTCCTCACTTCTGATACTTCACCACTCTTCATTCCTCTTCTTCAATCCCTCATCATCCTCTTCCTTTGAAAACGTGACTTCATTGGAGAAACAAGGGATATGGCTCTGCACCTCCTTCTCCCTTTTCGATTTCTGCCACGGTCGAACAACAAACACGGCTTTGAGCCTTCCTCTTCTTCTATCATCGCCAACAACGCCAAACAGGGAAAACTGAGTTCCGGTTCAAAAAGGAACAAAGAACAAGGTAAATTGTTCCTATTTTCTTCTTGATTACATCTTGCGGTTTTGTTTGGGAGTTCCAAAACCCTGAATCGGCCTTAACTTGTCTTCCTCCATTTTTTCTTTCCTCCTCTACGGTTGCGCCTAGAAGCCAAACACAACCTTACTCAGTCGGGTCTGGAAGGATGCGCAAGGAAGCCCTAACCGAGGCCGAAAATCTGAGAGCAAAGGTCCATGTGGAGCATAAAAGTCGAAGGTTCTAACCTTCAACCTACCAAGTTTGTCTGATTTTGTTTTCTGTAAAATGTGGGTTAGTGGAGAAGGTTGTGAAACCTAAATTTGCTCAACTGTGAACATAAAACCTGGGAGATTAAACTTGGATTTTTTGTGTTCAAATTTAGGGTTTACCTTAAGTTGTTGTGAATCCGAAATTAGGCTTGATTTGGGGGTTTTTTAAATTGACTGGAAATTGGTTCTAGTGGTAGTTTTGATGGTGCCGAAATTGATGATTTTGGTGACTGTAATGTGTTCAAAAGTTAGCTTAATGGTGATTGTTTACTGGTTTGTTAGCAAAAGAGATTAGATGGTGTTAGTGTTTTATCAATGTTCGAAATCTGGTGAAACTGGGGGTGTGTTGCACATGCAAAACTCTGTTTAAAACGGAGGGTGCTAATTAGTCCGAACTTGGAAATATTAAAATGGGAAAAAGCTGAATTAGGGTTTTGGATAATCGACTTGAAGCAAAATTGCAAATTTGAGAAAATTATGGGGCAAGATTGCAAATATGAGAAATTTAAGGTTGAAATTGGAATATTGGAAAATTGTGGGCATAAAAAAAATAAAGTGGGATAAATTAAGGGTAAAAACGTGAAAAATTTGAATTTAGGAAAATTAGGTCAGAACCGAACCTTGTAAATTTGGTCATAATTGTTAATTAGGTCAAATTTAAGGTTGGTCAAAACTATGGTTTGGTCAACTCGAAATTAGGGATATGAGATATTAGGAACTGAAATGGATTAGTCAAAACCGAATGGGGGATCGACTAAATGGAGTTGGGCTAAGCAAAATCGCATTGGTTTGGGTTAGACAAATCTAACTAACAAATTGGGGTTGGGGTTAGAAAAAAATAATAGCCCACTAGAATAACAAAAAGGCAAATCAAATTGGGTTAGAAAGTAATTGAGTTATCCTGGGCTTAAGCCTAAATTAGAAGTGGATATAAATTATAATATTGAGTTGGGCCAATTTTAAAAAATAATTAGGTATTAAATTAGTAAGTTGTAAAGAGATCCATCGATGGGTTAAGACGAATAAGGAATTGTTCTATAAACTTATATTAATTGTTAAATACTAAGGTTGATATTGATTATATGAGAACTTTCCATGTATATATATACATGAATATAATGAGTTAACATTGGAATTGATGAGACTATATATACATAGGTATAAATACATGTATGTATATAGCTAGCTAGAGGAGTAGAATGAAAAGGAATTTTAAAATTTATACGGAACTTAGAAAAAATTATGAGGATATGAATGGAAAATATTAGTGTGTAACATTAAATTGATGGGAACATACTTATATAGAGAGATATACTCATAATTTAAGGATTGGGACTTGGAAATATAGTTTAATATAAAAACAATATGTTTGTGATTTTAGGGTAAAGGATATTGTGCGGTGGAATTCACTTGATAACATGGTATTGGACTTAGTATAGAATTGTCCAACTCTAGAATGATGGGGGAAATTGTTCTATAAATTTGTTTTAATTGCTACTAAAGCATTAAGGTTAATATTAATCATATGAAAAACATATATATATATATATATTGTTGTGGCTGTACAGAATAGGGTTAACATTAGAGATTATGAGATTATATAGGGTGTATAAATATGGATGGGTTATGTAGTTAGCGGATCAACTTATACTAAATAAAGAGGGATTGAATTAACTTATAAGATAAAGGGTATAATTGAAGTTCGGATTATAAGGTGGGAGGTTACTTGGCTAAATAATGTAACACCATTAAGGATTTTAGTAATTAATAAACTTATGTATTCTACGTAAAATATGAAGATTAGGATTGAATCTTAGACTACGCTCTATAATGTTATAAATGTTACAACAATTATAAAGTATTAATGTAACTAGTGAAACTAGTACAAGTGATGAAATGATAAGGTTATAAAATAATGTGGAATATTAATTAGACTTTAGAAGTTTAGTAATGTACTACATATTGTTACATAATCTTAGGATTATAATCCTAATATGGATTCGTGTAAAATAACACAACTAAGTGAGGTTAATTACCTTACATAAAATGATAAAATATATCATTTAATAAATGAGTTTTATAATTCTTACACATATATATATAAGAATATATGAAGTGAATGGATTCTATGATATGGTTGGAAACCATTATAATACTAAATAAGAGATGTTATAAGATGGGAAGATAAATTATAACACATTAGATATAAATTTCTTGTGTTAAAGTATAATATAATAAATGGTGAGTGAATTATATAATATGAGGGTTATAATATGAATTATATAAACTTATGTACTTGGATAAACTAACCAAGTCAACATAATTGGCCAAGTCAACTCAATTGACCAAATAGGTCAAGTTGACCAACTCATAACTTGAAAGGAGAGATAAAGGTTTATAAGTCAAGGATATAATAAACATATAGTAACAAACTATATGGATGTGTGTATTATATATAAATAACAAACCTATGAATAAATGAGATAGGTTATTTGGATTAAATCTTAAGTAGTAAATAAATACTACATGTTAAATTACAATACAGTTAGAGGATGAGTTAACTAATCCCAAACTGTTTAAAACCCGAATGATAACCGTTGAACGATCACGGGGTAATTACTAGGGGGATTAGTGACTAGTTGGGATGCAAATTAGTCCATATTACGGAGAGCTACTATGTAGTTTGTATTCTAGAGATTGAGTGCATTAGAGGACATGCGCTAGAGGACGAGCTACAAGGGTACTGGACGAGCGTGAATCTTCACGCTAGCGTTTTTGTCGGTGAACGGTATGTGAATGTGTGGTCTGAACCCCTGAGGGTTTCCTCGGGTTCGGGTATTATTTGTTATCTGCCTAAGAGCGATATGTGTGATATGTATGATGTGTGTGAGTTATTTACTCGACTGTCAAGCGTTTATTAATTGTGCGCGTACATCATTTGGACATGTGATACCGTGGATTACCACCTAACTCGTGTATGAACCTTTAGGAGAGACTCTGAGTATTAATTCATGAGAGTAATCATTCCTAAAATGCTAAGTGAGGAACTTAGTTTAGAGACCCGGTATTAACCATCTCTAGAGCGTTGACTCGACCTGTAAACATCACCTAGCAGACTTCTAGGTAGCGTGTTAGTCCGATAGGGCATCCAATGAATGTGTTCTCCAATAACGAGATTGAATTTCCCGGAGATTAATTAAAATACACCAACAAATGAGAGTGTGATAATTAATAATACATTGTTTAGTAAATCCTAGGCTGCATTTGTAACGACCCCAAAACCACCCTGGTTGAGAGACCGTTACACGCCGCGCGCTTATTACCTAAGACACGCAAGGCTACACTAGCGAACTACCAAAACAAAGTTGAAACTCATATATTGATCAAATAAACGATTACAACATCTCTTTACAATACACAGGCGGAAGCCAAACTGAAATACAAAGAATAATCTAAATACAACTGGGCACCATGGCCAACAAGCTGAATACGAAACTCGAATGCCAAAACGAAAAGGAAAAGCTGAATCTTCAAGCACGAACTAAAACCTGCAAATCAGACGGAGATAGGGGTGAGCAAAACTATTGCTCAGCAGGTGATAAACTTCATCAGCTGAGCACGCTCAAAACATAATCTGAACATACATTTATCCTTATACAAAGCATAGCAAAATCAGAAACAACGGCCTTAGAGGAAGAAGGCAGAAACAGAAACTTGATAATCCAGAAGCTCAACCAAAACAGAAGCTCAACAAAATCAGAAGTTTAACCACATCAAAAGCTGAACAGAATCAGAAGCTTAGCAAATTCAAAAGCAGAGATCGAAGCGGAAGACCTTCCAACAGACAGAGGTCTAAAACAGAGAGAACTAAGTGTTGTCAAATCAGAAGGAGCAGCAGAAGACAAATAAGAAATTTGTAGCTTTGCAAACCAGAGACTTCTCAGAAGACGGAAAGCACACATCAGACCATCTCAAATCAAATACAGACAGAGCAGACAGAAACAGATCATTTAATAAACCAGAGGCTCTCAGAAGACAGAAAGCACAAAGCAGTCTGTCAGAAATTAGAAATAATCAAAGCAACCAGAAAACAGAACACTTAACAATCAGAAGTGGGACTCTAGCACCAAGCACAAACACTCAGAAAGGGTCGGAGACCCATGGATCTAACAGATCCCTCGACAACGCAGAAATGACCCGAAGGCCAAAGGGTTCGTCAACCCCACAGAACAGATTGGGCATGACCCACACTCAGAATGACGTCTACATGGTATACCACGGAATAGCTCGACCCAGCCATTCACGGCTCAGAAGCAGAGTAGCTAGGTCCCAAAATAGAAGCTTAACAAACAGAAGCTTAACAAATCAGTTCAGAAGGTTTGCAAAGAACACACACCAAAGCACAAGGCCTTAACACAACAAAAACTGAATCATAGCTTAAACAAAAGTCTTAAACCAGTACTAGCCAAAGTCAAACTGAAATCAGAGGCCGAAGCACACTTATAGAGCAAAACAGAGTTCAAAAGATTATTGGTGAGTTTCAAATAAAAATATACTTAAACACATGCCAAAACATGTCAAAAACAGATAGTACTCGAAAATAGGAATCCAACGCCGCAAACGGCACTCAAACGGAGCTCAAACGAAGAAGTTATGCAAAAACAAAGGCCTGTCCGAACATGCGTCCGACCTTGCATGTTCGTACATAAACCGAGAGTCTGAAAATCTGCCGGCGTATGATGTCTGAACTTCAATGTTCGGACACATGTTCGGACACTGCGAAAACTGCAAAATCACTTGCGGAAATCAGCCAGAGCCAAGCCACAAATCCCCCACAAAACATACATAACTTATAGTAGCAAAGTAGGCAATCGAAAACACATTTCCACGGGGTTTTAACACATCAGAAAGCAACCAAAATCAATCCAGAAACATCACAATCATAGGAGCACATAAAGATATACAGAAAACAAAACGAAACTAGAAATCCCCGTGGTTGAACGTACACAACCGAATTCATCTACCACCTACCTCACATCCGAAGTAAAGCAATCGCTGCGGACTCTACGAAACACTCTTCTTGCACCTCCACTCGAATCTCTACTTGGACCACGACACTCGATCAAAATTGGGAGAAGACCAACAACGGAGAGGGAAACGAAGAAACATCAATCAGAACTTGAAACCCTCAATTAGAGATCTCACGGACTGGAATAACGAAACAGCAGCACCATTGAATTGTAGGAATGAGAGATTGAAGAAAAGGATGAGCAGAGGGAGAAGAAGTTATACGCGAAGAGGATGAACGGCAGAACTGTCGATGAGAAAGATGAAGAGGGACTAATTGATCGTGAGTTAGAATGAGTGAGAGGGAGGAAATAAATAGATTAATAAATCTCTCCCTTAAGAAAATAATAAATAACAAAAAGGAAGAAGACAAATGTAACCCTCCTTCCTCAAGCTAATATATTAACATTAGGAGAATGTCATAGACATTCTAATATAGGATTACAATTTAACACGAACTCCCTTTGTGAATCAGAAAGAAGTAAAATAAAATAAAAAAAAATTCTGGGGCATCACAACATACCCCTCTTAAAAGAATTTCGTCCTCGAAATTCGACAAAACCCAGAATATGATCAAATGCACTTCCAGTGCCAGAATACTACGAACACTCACAAGCTAACACTCAGAACTCACTGCTGATTGACTAATAGAAGAACAAGCAGAAGATGATTATTGAAGGCTATGCACTAAGGCACAGGAAGAATGCTCACACATCCCAAAAGCTCTAACCTCACACGAGCTAACACACAAATCTCCCTGGTTGACTCACTAACAGAATGAACAAAGCAGGAGACTGCAGAAGGTTAATCTTGAAGAATTAGGAACAACACTCACACTCACTGGTCATTGACTACATTAGCACATAGCAGAATATTTTTGGAGATTCAGCCTAAAAGCATAGAAGGAAACGCTTACACATCTCAGAAGTCCACACCTCACAGAGCTAACACTCATAACTTGTTAAATGACTCACACTGATTATAGAGACAAAGCAGCAATTACTGAAAATCAACTTAAAGGCACATGCACAACACTCAATTCACAGCTGACTGGCTAACCGAGGAACACAATAGAAGATTAGCCCCGATGCATAGAATGATCACTCACACTCATCTCAGAAGCTCTAATCTCACAAAGCTAACACGAATACCCTGGCTGACTAACAGGAGAAGCAAAGCAGAAGATCACTAAAGGCTCATCCTAAAGGCATAGGAAGAATGCTCAACACTCTCAAATACACTGACTGACTCGTTGACAGAAGGAACACATCAGATGGTCACCGAAAAGTGAGCCTGAAGACACAGGAAGAACACTCACCCTCAAAACACACAAGCGCATGCAAACAGACACTACGCTTCCGCTGTGCTACTCTGATAGCGGACAACCACAGAGCAGGCACACATTACAGACACCAGATAGCAATCACAATCATGCAGTAGTAAACACATAGCAGATAGCAGGCAAAGACACGGAAGCGTAGACATGCAAACACCCGACAAATCCCAACAAAAACCAAACATGGCTCTGATACCACTAAATGTAACGACCCCAAAACCACCCTGGCTGAGAGACCGTTACACGCCGCGCGCTTATTACCTAAGACACGTAAGGCTACACTAGCGAACTACCAAAACAAAGCTGAAACTCATATATTGATCAAATAAACGATTACAACATCTATTTACAATACACAGGCGGAAGCCAAACTGAAATACAAAGAATATCTAAATACAACTGGGCACCATGGCCAACAAGCTGAATACAAAACTCGAATGCCAAAACGAAAAGGAAAAGCTGAATCTCCAGCACGAACTAAAACCTGCAAATCAGACGGAGATAGGGGTGAGCAAAACTATTGCTCAGCAGGTGATAAACTTCATCAGCTGAGCACGCTCAAAACATAATCTGAACATACATTTATCCTTATACAAAAGCATAGCAAAATCAGAAACAACGGCCTTAGAGGAAGAAGGCAGAAACAGAAACTTGATAATCCAGAAGCTCAACCAAAACAGAAGCTCAACAAAATCAGAAGTTTAACCACATCAAAAGCTGAACAGAATCAGAAGCTTAGCAAATTCAAAAGCAGAGATCGAAGCGGAAGACCTTCCAACAGACAGAGGTCTAAAACAGAGAGAACTAAGTGTTGTCAAATCAGAAGGAGCAGCAGAAGACAAATAAGAAATTTGTAGCTTTGCAAACCAGAGACTTCTCAGAAGACGGAAAGCACACAGCAGACCATCTCAAATCAAATACAGACAGAGCAGACAGAAACAGATCACTTAATAAACCAGAGGCTCTCAGAAGACAGAAAGCACAAAGCAGTCTGTCAGAAATTAGAAATAGTCAGAGCAACCAGAAAACAGAACACTTAACAATCAGAAGTGGGACTCTAGCACCAAGCACAAACACTCAGAAAGGGTCGGAGACCCATGGATCTAACAGATCCCTCGACAACGCAGAAATGACCCGAAGGCCAAAGGGTTCGTCAACCCCACAGAACATATTGGGCATGACCCACACTCAGAATGACGTCTACATGGTATACCACGGAATAGCTCGACCCAGCCATTCACGGCTCAGAAGCAGAGTAGCTAGGTCCCAAACAGAAGCTTAACAAACAGAAGCTTAACAAATCAGTTCAGAAGGTGTTGCAAAGAACACACACCAAAGCACAAGGCCTTAACACAACAAAAACTGAATCATAGCTTAAACAAAAGTCTTAAACCAGTACTAGCCAAAGTCAAACTGAAATCAGAGGCCGAAGCACACTTATAGAGCAAAACAGAGTTCAAAAGATTATTGGTGAGTTTCAAATAAAAAAATACTTAAACACATGCCAAAACATGTCAAAAACAGATAGTACTCGAAAATAGGAATCCAACGCCGCAAACGGCACTCAAAACGGAGCTCAAACGAAGAAGTTATGCAAAACAAAGGTCTGTCCGAACATGCGTCCGACCTTGCATGTTCGGACATAAACCGAGAGTCTGAAAATCTGCCGGCGTATGATGTCCAAACTTCAATGTTCGGACACATGTTCGGACACTGCGAAAACTGCAAAATCACTTGCGGAAATCAGCCAGAACCAAGCCACAAATCCCCCACAAAACATACATAACTTATAGTAGCAAAGTAGGCAATCGAAACACATTTCCACGGGGTTTTAACACATCAGAAAGCAACCAAAATCAATCCAGAAACATCACAATTAGAGGAGCACATAAAGATATACAAAAAACAAAACGAAACCATAAATCCCCGTGGTTGAACGTACACAACCGAATTCATCTACCACCTACCTCACATCCGAAGTAAAGCAATCGCTGTGGACTCTACGAAACACTCTTCTTGCACCTCCACTCGAATCTCTACTTGGACCACGAACACTCGATCAAAATTGGGAGAAAGACCAACAACGGAGAGGGGAAACGAAGAAACATCAATCAGAACTTGAAACCCTCAATTAGAGCTCTCATGGACTGGAATAACGAAACAGCAACACCATTGAATTGTAGGAATGAGAGATTGAAGAAAAGGATGAGCAGAGGGAAGAAGTTATACGCGAAGAGGATGAACGGCAGAACTGTCGATGAGAAAGATGAAGGAGAGGGACTAATTGATCGTGAGTTAGAATGAGTGAGAGGGAGGAAATAAAATAGATTAATAAATCTCTCCCTTAAGAAAATAATAAATAACAAAAAGGAAGAAGACAAATGTAACCCTCCTTCCTCAAGCTAATATATTAACATTAGGAGAATGTCATAGACATTCTAATATAGGATTACAATTTAACACACGAACTCCCTTTGCGAATCAGAAGAAGTAAAATAAAATAAAAAAAAATTCTAGGGCATCACAGCATTCGTTCCAGCAGGTTGCGCATAGTGATCACTAGAGTATCGTACCCGTTTAGGGTTTACTCTTGTTAAGTCTAACGAGCCAGATACGATCGTTAGCCGGAATGTGCTACCGTTGGCACCTTGGCTTTGGCCATATGGACGTCTACCACTGTAGACAAGTAAGTCCATCTACTCACTGGTAGATGGCATAGGACTATTGTCGAAATTATAAATGTGTGAGGCTAAACGGGGAATTATCCTTAACATGACATTTGTATGATTATGTGAGATTGTGATGGAAGCGGGGCTTCGTATGACGGAAATGGAATAAGTAAGTTTAATTCTGTTACAAGTAACTTGTGATCCTTACTAACTACATTGGTTGATATCTTGCTAACGGTGTGACTATTGTGAATGGTTGTGTGGATAATGAAGTGCATGTTGTATGTTTAATTCCGCACTTACATTATTTTTATAAGCATGTAAACGGAACAACATGAAACGAATCTCATGTTAAGCAAGATGACTAATCAACCTAAGTGGCCTAAAGGGTTTAGGATCACATTTAGCATACCAGCAGTTGGCTGAGCCTTTATGGTACCACATTACAGGACTTGATCGAGCTATGAAGCCGGAGTGCGGGACTTCAGGGTAGCCAACGACGCTATTTATTTATCGCACCTTTAGAATTAGTTATATTTAGTGCGACATAAACATTGGGATTACCTTAGATGCTCACTTACCTTATGTATCAGTTTAAACTTAGGATGATGTAGTATATATCTCGTTCATCACTGCGGTTACTTATTGTCGTTGGTTTATTATATTTCTTTTCTGCTTCTTTACTCGCATGGGCGAGTAATGGCATGTGACACCCGAGTGAGAATTATTAGTGTTTAACTTTCGCTGTAAGACGTCCTTAATTATGCTACGAGAGTGATTATTTCGCATTTAATGTGAGGGAAATTACAAACTCAGTTTTTCCTAAGTTAGTTTTTCGGTATCTTATGTTAAATGGATTTATTGACATTTAGGTGCCTTGTGGTTTTGAGGAGGAGAGGAAGGCAAGGTGGTAATTTAGGCTATTTGGAAATAAGGTAAGGGAAATCAGGAAAATTATTTTTTCCCGTTCATTCATCTTCACATTAATTCGACGGTTTTTTAGCGCCCTCTCCTCCTCCCTTCCTCCTAGTTCCTCTTGATTGATTGCTGGTTGGTGTTGCTGCGTTACTGGGTTTGAGGTCTCGTCGTTGAGCAGTGCTTCACTCGTTCTCATGTTTGGATT
This sequence comes from Limonium bicolor, assembly GCA_023374045.1. Classification (NCBI taxonomy): domain Eukaryota; kingdom Viridiplantae; phylum Streptophyta; class Magnoliopsida; order Caryophyllales; family Plumbaginaceae; genus Limonium; species Limonium bicolor. The sequence goes on from CM041782.1 coordinate 98,734,938, forward strand.
GTGGTTTGGTTGTAGTTTAAGTTCTTGGTTTGTTTTCTCCTTTTCTGATTGTGGGGTTCTTCGATTATGGATTATCGTTCAGTGGTCTCTCTGGTTTGGTTTGGGCTGTGATCTGATGTATTGCTATTGGACTTTAGTTGAGGGATTTCTGCACTTCGATTGAGGTAGGTGGTGAACGGATTTGACATAGTTGTTTGTCCATGGGGAGTTACTAAAATTAGGCATTTGTGTTCTTGTGAATTGCTGTGTTTTATGATTGGTTTGTTTCCTCTAATTTGCTGTTGTTAGAGTACTCAAACCCCATGGTTCCCTTGCTTTTGCTCTTGTTTTGATTTGTGGAAGTTTGCCTCTGATTTGTGAAGCTTTTTGCAATTTCATTTCTGATTTTGCCACGTCTGGACTTCCGTCCGAACAAGGACCTGGGCGCATTTCGTCTATTCTGTGTTTTTAAACTTGTCTGAACTTCTGTCCGAACTTATATGTTCGGACGACATGCGAGGACGATGTCTGGGATTTCAGTTTGGCTTACGTTCAAACATGTAAGCCCGAACGTAAGTTCGGACACCGCCTCTGTATTGTATTTTTATGGGTTCCGCATGTGTCTGAACATCAACACTCCGGACACATGTATGGACGACATTATGGATGTTTTGACGGGCTTCTGTTCGAACTTGAAAGCTTGGACGCATGTTCGAACATATGTGATTTATGGTTTTCTGAAGCTTCGGCTTGTGTCCGAACATGCAAGGTCGGACGCAAGTTTGGACAAGACTCTGGTTATGGCTAACTTATTAGTTTTAGCTGTGTTTTGGCTTCTATTTGCAGGGTTATCATCCCTAAGTCTATAACAGTGATTTACTCGCGTTTTGGCGTACTTAAACACACTTCTGTTCTGAAAGATTGAATCTATGTTTTGGGTCCTAGTTACTTTGCTTTTGAGCCGTGGGTGGCCGGGTCAGGCTATCCCGTAGCGTGCTACGTAGATGTCATTCTGTTACGTGAACGGGTACTTCCCCGTTTCTGTTTTAGGGGTCGATGGGCCTTTTGGTCTTCGGACCATTTTTACGTTATCGAGGGATCATTCGATCCATGGGTCTCCGACTCTTTCTGTATATGTGTGTGCTTAGGACTATTGTCCCATTCTATTTTGTGATCATTCTGGTTTAAGTTTTGTTTTGTGATCTGGTTAAAGCTATGTTCTATTTTGAGTGTGAATCGTTTCTCTTATAGTCTTTGTTTAAGGAAGTTTTATTTCGTTATGCTTCCGCTTTCATATCATTATATTGTTTCAGATGTTTTGAGCATACTTCGTTGATGAATTTTCCTATCTGCTGACCTGTGGTTCCTCACCCCTTTCCACTTATAGATATTGTAGATTGATCTACTTCAAGTTCTGCCCTATGGTTTTATGGATGTTTAGCTTACTTATGTTGAGACACTATTTAGTTTCCTTTTGAAGTTTGGCTTTGATGTAGCCTACGGGTCTTTACCTTGACATGTACACATTATGTATTTTGGGATCTTTGTAAACTCTTTGAATGTATTAATGCAAGTGTTAACCTTTTAGGTTTCTGAAGTTTTTCGATTAGAGCCTTGCGTATCTTAGGTAGTAAGTGTGCGGCGTGTGACGGTCTCAAAACTAGCCCAGTTTTGGGGTCGTTACAGATGTTAATTGAGAACTTGCAATAAGCCTTGGTATATATGGGTTAGAACTGAATACATGCTTAGTGATCTGACATACCTAATGATCTAAATGGAAAACTTAGAATGTGCCTCTTTATATAGATTTGAAATATGGGAAGTGCATGATGTTATGAAAGAAGAACTTATATGCTTTGCTATGTGAAATAATACTTACGCCATGCCTAGTGGTATTAAGGGGATTTAGGGCATCCACAATGGTTTTGAGTTTCTTAGCACATTCCTAGGTGCCATGTCATCTAAAAATTATATGGAATTACTTAAGAAACTCTATTAACTACAAGAACAAAGTTTCTTAATATTCTCCTCTTGATGAACAACCATAAACTATCACTATTCAGATGTGAGAGAAAATATATAAGAGAGAGATACACATAGGTGGGGTCTATTGTGTCATAAAAGGTGGGGGTTCTTAGTTAAGAACCTTGGAGAGAGAAAATTGGTGGAATCCACACCATTGTAGAACATTTTTTAATTTGTTCACCTATGTAACCGGGTCAAAAACACCTATTGTGGATGCCCTAACATACCTATGTATACGGACTAGGACTAGGATGTGGAGAGGTGAAACTTTTGAAAACTAGTTAAATGCTTTTATAAATTTTTGAAAAATATAAAATAATATAATGTCTTAAAGAATGATGATGTAAAAAAATAAAATTTACTCAGATGTGCATGATGATGTGGAGGGGGGACCTAATGTATTTCACATAAGGACTTGCATTTGTGCCTCTTGGTCTTATTGCATACGTCAATTGTGCTTACAGCCATAAAAAGGGTGTGTATTCACTTTAGATCTTGTAGTGGTAGTAGAGGCATTGAAGTCAAAGAGAAACACGGAGACATAATTATTGGTTACATGTAGATGTAGTTAAACCATCACTGGCGGTTCATCAAGGGAATTTTTGCAGTGGAACTCGCAACAGACAACTCAGTAGGCAAGGCCACAAACTGCAGCAAGACCACCAGCCCCTAAATGTACAACCAACAATATTCCTTACATGTTGTTCATTATATTCCCTCTGTTTTTATTTGACTGTGTTGTTCTTTATATGAACATACCATTTGATTTTAATATTTAACATATAAGACAATAATTTAAAATTTTATGTTTTTTTAAATAATTCCTTATATGATAAATTATATATTACAAAATATAATTTTAAAAAGTTATTTTATTTTATAGGGAAATTTCATGAAATGCCACTATATTTTTGGCTAATTCATGAAATGCCACTAAAAAAAAGAAAGTCACCAAATTCCACTATATTTTCTCTGAAAAGTCCATGAAATGCCACTATAGATAGAAAAAAGACAAAAATACCCCTACTAGTTAACAAAGTACTTTTAAAGTTCATAATATGCCCCTAAGTGTTAAAAATTAACAAAAATATCAAAATACAATAAAATATAAAAAACTATAAAAAATTTAAAAAATTTAAAAAATAAAAATTTATAAAAAAATTAAAAAATCTAAAAATTAAAAAATAAAAAAATGAAAAATGAAAAAATAAAATATGAAAAAAATAAATATTTCATTTTTAAAAATTTCTTCAAAGCCATAAAATAAATATTGAGTTCTAAACAAATATTTATACCAATTTTTCTGCCAATTTAGTACCATAATTTATACCAAATAAGTACCAAATTTTTTTCATACATTTTTTAATTAATATTTGCTATCAATTTAGATTAATTATTTCTTAAAGTAAATGACTTTTTTTATATTGCTGATAAACTTTAAAAACTAAAATTCTGAACATAATAATTTATTTGAGATAGAGCGACTGAGAATATGTATATAACATACAATATTAAATAGTAAAACTTGTTTGAAATGTAGAATATAATGATTTCAGAATAATAATATGCATATTAAATATCATTACTTGCTCCTAGTAAGTTGCATATTATTATTCTGAAAACGTTTTATTCTACATTTCAAACAAGTTTTACTATTTAATATTGTATGTTATATATATATTCTTAGTCGCTCTATTTCCAATAAATTGTTATATTTAGAAATTTTAGTTTTAAAAAATTACCCGGCGATATAAAAAATTATTCACTTTGAAGAAATAAATAATATAAATTGATAGAAAATAATAATTAAAATATGTATGATAAAAATTATGGTACTTATTTGGTACTACCCGTCCCGTCATAAGTGTCTCATTGCTTTTTGGCACGTTTTTCCACTTCAATATTAAATATAATAAAAATAATTTTTAAAATTTAATTTTACAATATATAGTTTTTCATATAAAGATTCCATTATTAAAAAAAATTTATAAAAATATATTATCTTACATGTTAAATATTGAAATCAAACGACAAGCTCAAATAGTAAAGAGGACAAGTGAATGGGACGGAGGGAGTATAAATTATGGTACTATATTGGTAGAAAATTAGTATAAATTATTTGTTTAGAACTCAATATTCTTTTTGTATTGAATAATTTTAAAAAAAGGAAATATTTATTTTTTAAATATTTAATGATATTTTCAGTTTTTTAATTTTTTTAATTTAATTTTTTTAAAAAAATTATTTTTTTTGAATTTTATATTTTTCAATTTTTATAAATTATTTAAATTTTTTTAATTTTTAATTTTTATATTTTTATTGTATTTTGATAATTTGTTAATTTTTGTTAATTTTTTACACTTAGGGGCATATTGTGAACTTTAAAAGTACTTTGTTGTTACTAGAGGTATTTTTTTGTCTTTTTTCTCTATCATGTGGCATTTCATGGACTTTTCAGAAAATATAATGGCATTTCGTGACTTTCTTTTTTTTTTTAGTGGCATTTCATGAATTAGCCAAAAATATAGTGACATTTCATGAAATTTATATATACTTAATATTGAAACGAAAAGAAGTGTGAGAATAGCTTTAATTCATGATGTCGTAGGTAGGTTGCACCGTTGTACTTAGAGCTGATTAACATTGACCCGGCCCGGCGGCCCAGCCCCCCGCCCCGCCCGAAAAGCCCGTCCAAAAAAATTCTGGGCGGGCTTGGACAACAAATCAGGCCTGAATGAAAAACCGGGCGGGGCTTTGGCAAAATTTTAGGCCCGTAACTATGCCCGGCCCGGTTTATTATCTTATATAGTTTTATAAATATAATATTATACTCCCTCTTGTTCTCAATATATGATTTTTGGATCCGTTCACTATTTTCAAAATATAACGTGTTCTACTCTTTTTTATCATCTACTTTCCAATTATATCCCTTTTTTTTATTTCACAACTCTAATTTTCAAATTTCAATTCAATTCTTCAAAAAAGAAAGTAATAGTCTAAATTCTTTTACTCTTTAATTCTTGTGCCTATAGCTAGAAAATAACAGAGGGAGTATATTATATTTAACATTATATATAATACCTTTTACTATTTATTTAAATTATATATATAATATCTATTAGTATTACATACAACATACATACCTATTATAATTAATATATATTAATATTATACATAATTTATATATTTTTTCAAAAAAATAATAATAATATTAAAAAAATTATAAAACTGGGCCGGACGGGCAATGGTAACGATTAAAATAAATCCAGGCTTAACCCGGCCGACCCAAAAAATTAAAACCAGACTTGGATAAATATATGGGCCCGTTCACCTAAAATTTAATGTTGACCAGACCCAAACCCGACCCGCCCACCTGTTTGTACGCAATCCAGTCACCTGGCTGGTAGTACTGTACTAGTAGTATATGAAAAACCCTGGATCTTACGTCAGGTTTGTAACAATTAGTAATGGTGGATGAGACTATTTTGTTCAGGAAAGAAGATGGGCCTAATGGGCTGGACTCGAGATCAATGGCAAGGACGGTATTACAGTCCATTTTCATATTTTATTTTGAGGCAATACGTCTCATGTTAAGGAAATACGAAACCAAATTGAGAACGGTGCTCAATGTAGAGAGCATTGCTCGAGTTGATCATATCTATCGTTCGAGGTGTGACCCCAAATCAATCCAGTCTTCTTTTTTTTTTTTTTAAATTATTATTATTATTATTATTATTATTATTATTATTATTATTATTATTATTATTATTATTGTTTTATTGTTATTGTTATTGTATTGTTATTATTATTATATTATTATTATTATTATTATTATTATTATTATTATTATCAGGGGGCTACGAAGTAGTAAATGAACCAATCAATGGTTATACAGCTAAGGATTTCTCCTGAGTAGGTGTAACAGACTATCCAAATCAAAACTACTCGAACTAGAAACAACTTAAACCAAAGCCAATATGACAAAATTGTAACCCCTTAGAAACAACTTTAAGGTTTGTACTAAACATCAGCGGACTGAAATCCCTTTAGAAGCACCAGTCCTTCTTGCATCCTCCTAGAACTAGCAACTTGATCGACATCACTACTGCTGGCCAGTTCAGATCCACCCTGATCGAACATAATCCTGATTCAGGTAGCCCATATATTGTACATGGTAACTATATGTTGACTGCCACCAACGCAATGATTTGTGGTCTGAAGTTTGACCGCTCCATATATCTCAGCTGACCTGAACCTCCACAACCAGAGAAGCTTCTATGCCCTTCCACTAATATAGCATTGCCCTTGGCTTTCTTGTTTGTCAACATCCGCCTCTTATCAACAGTCGATTATGCACCATAAAACATACCATTACTTTAATTCTTGGTGGAACACCATGCTCCAAAGTGATTTATCCAGGACATTGATGTTGGGTGGAAGTGACACATTGCTTCAGTTCTCAGTGGAACATTTTGTTCCTAATTGATTTGGGCCAACCTGTGATTTTGAGTTCTACTAGACTTCTTGGTGATGTCAATTTTTCCTACTTTTCTTGTGCCTTGAATTTTGTGGGAGGCTATCCCTACTGCCATTCTAATTTTTCTGATTAACCTTCCCACCGTTCCTCAAGATACAATCAATATTCGCTAGCGACTTACTCAGATATGGTGAAATAATGCCCAGGCATTGGCCATGAAATATTTCTTTGCTTCTACTGATGGAGTATAGTTCGCAATCTTCTTCTTTTTTATCGATGTCGAGGTTGCTTGTTGCTCTGTGCTTTTTCACCCTTAGGAGAAATAACAACTTCAAGTTCAATCTTCTCTAGCAATCTGGAATCAACTGGAGTGGGAAAACAGTTATTTGGGCTGGTTGAAGAGCCAACGCAGAAAGGGTGGGATTCAATACCTGCTTGAGTAGGAGTCGATTCAACAGATAGTCTGAATTTTGATGAGGTTAACTGAGCTCATTGCTGCTCGGAGGCCCTTGTGCTTTCCTCGCCACAAACTATCGGGAACCTATCTTCTGATGTCGAGAATTGTGAAGACAAGACTAACAAACCTATCCGTTTTAGTGATTCCAATGCAGGATCAACTAGGGAACTATTAATAGGCCCACTCTTTAATGCCACCTTATTAATTACATGTCGGTTAGCGTGGAGACTTTGCAAGAGTGCTTTGAAGCAGTAATTTCCCCATAAATTAGCCTCTACATTTGTCATTCAATTTTTTACACCAATTGTAGCACCAAACGTTTGCCATTTAATATGCTCTTTGTCAGAGATAACGTTATCAGGTTATTCTCTTTCTCGTTAAATATCCATAGTGGGGTATCGAGATTCACCACCACTATGTCATTAATCGCCGCATAACTACTCGGGATGTGGTACTTCACTCATGATGACTCTACATTTTCTTCTCCTTTATGTTGCGGTTCTGGTGTGACGGCTAGAGATTCGATGTCCCCTAGCGGTGTGTGCTCACCGGAGGTGCCATCCATTGCCTGACATTCTTCAGCTTGTTTTTTCGCCCAATCTTCATACCATACTTCAACCACATCAACTGTTGAAATTTTATTGTCAAAGATGAGTTCAAATTATTTATTAAGAATCTTGAAATTTGTTGTTTCGATAGTCGCACACACCTCAAGGTTTACTGGAAGTCTCTTCATGTTTGTCTCAATTTCAACCCTCCATTCCAAGCCTTGCCAAGATTAGTCTGACTGACTTCTCACACCAAGCCTGAGGTGGGATTCATCTAATCGCCACGTTAACCGCCTGTTTTGTCTGCGGTTCCTCATCATTCCATTCCTTAATATTCCACTGGTTCTATTCCACTTCTTCCCCTGTAAGAATCTATGTCTCCCTTCTGTGTTGTAGAAAATTGCAGTATATTTGTATGCCGAAATAGCTAAGATGTGTTCAATCCCTTCGTTGGTTGACAAAGCCTCACAAATTCGATCAATATTTGATTTAGAATTGGTGTGCATTAAGATACTTGTATCTAGCCTTGGGATCTAGGATTCAGACGGGGCTAGTTTCACCGGTCTTGAGTATGTCGACTCCATTGGTTGTTGGTACGCACCTTTGTGCTCCCATGTCCGTTGAGTTGCCCATTGTATAGTTTCCTTAGGGGATGGATCATGGAGCGGCGGGGGTGGTATTGAGTGGTCACTCGACTCTTGAAGACCGAGGGCTTCCATTCACATCGATGTTTCCTTAGTGGCCTAGCAAACTGGGTGGTTCGCTTGCTGTCAATCCAATTCCCATTCGTCTCCTTAATAGCCTTTGCCGCCTGTTGCTGATTGCCATAACCCACAAACACATATCTAGTGTTCATTGCTATGTGACGTTTAGTGAGTCTGTGTACGTTGGTAATCCTCCCGTATGGATGGAAAACCTGCCATAGGGTACCCAGACTTGTATCATCATGCAGATTATTTATGAAAACTGTTGCCGACTCATCCCCTGTACCCTCACTGCGGGTTGGAACTTGGGTACTCATCGTGCCAATATTTTTGTGGAGGTGGTGGCGGGTTGAAGGTGGTGGTATGGTGGTTCGGGTGGTTGGCTGTTTGTGCTTGTGTTGATGCTGGGTTTGTAGTGGAGGATGGATTTTTGGAGGATAGTTTGGTGAAGGGAGATAGGGGCGGCATCATGGTGTTTGAGATGGTGGTGCGTGGTAATAGGTGGGGAGGGAGGAGAGAGGAGGGAGGGGTTCATTTGGTTTCGTTATGCTAAGAGTTCTTGTCAATCAGAGTCTTCTCTATAAAGCCCCATTGTCCTATGTTTTGTTAATGTCTAATTTGAAGGCACAGGAGATTGTTACAGTATAGAGTGTTAGTTTCTAAAACTACGTCTTTGCTATTCTACTTTTTGTATACATATCATCTTCCTCCTCATTTTCTGTAAGTGATTCATTCTCAAAAAATAAGAAAGTTCAATTTTCATTATTGTTCTCGATTGTTCTTGAGCGGTCATTCTCTCTCTTCTCATCGTTTTGCTCTTCCGATCTGGAGCAAAATAACATGGTATTAGAGCAGCTATCCATCTAGATCGTTTGATTTCTCTTTCTATTCTTCTTGAGTGCCTCGTTCTTCTCCCTTCATCAAATATGTTGAGAGAGAGTGCGTCAATTTTTGAAAAATTCATAGAATCCCTAAGTAATGTGAAGAATAGTTCTGGTGTTGAACCATCAGATCCTCTTTATATGCATAATGCGGAACATCTGGGAATGATAATTGCGCCAAAGTTCAATGGAAGTGGTTCTCAAACTTGGAAACACACGGTATTGATTTACTTGGTATCAAAGAATAAGGTTGGAATGATCGACAACACTATCACTAGGCCGATCGATGATTTCGTTAAAGATGCTACCGGGGATAGGTTTGGTTAGGGCATGGATCTTGAACGCTTTGGATAAAGATATATATGAGACTCGCATATTTCATTCGACCAAAAGAGACATCTGGAAAAGTTCGCTTGCTCGATATGATCACATCGACGACACTCGTAGATTCAATCTCAAGAAAGATTTGTGTAGCCTTGAACAAGGGGATGACTCTGTGAGTGTACATTTCAACAAATTTAAACATGTATGGCATGAATTAACCTCTATAGTCGATGTCAGTACTTATGATTGTTGTAAGTGTGGTAGAGCTGAGAAACTTGACAAGATGCTAGAGGAAAATGAGGTTTTGGACTTTCTTATGGGGTTAGGAAGTCAATATCTGAACATTCAAGGAAATATCCTTATGATGAAACCTTTACCTAGCTTAGGGTATGTGTATTCCTTGATTTATCTGAAGAGAGACATAGAGAAACAAGAAAATGAAAGAAAGGTGATTTTAGTTCAGAGAGCTTTGCTAATGCATCTGACGGGGCTTATAGACCGCAACTGTCTATCAAATGGCAGAATAATGATAAGAAAGGAAAGAAATGATGCACTCATTGTGGAAAACCATGTCCTGTAGAAGAGAGTTGCTATTTGAAGCATGGATTTCCTAGGAAAGCTTTCTGTAAACACTACGAGAAGCATGGTCATATTGTAGATACTGTTATACCAAACACGGTTTTCAAGCTGGTTGGAAGTATGACAAGAATAAAAAGGTGGTTGCTAAAGTTATGAATGATGTTACTGAATTGATGGTCAGAAAGAAAATCATAGCAGTGGAATGAGCCAATAGCAGATAAGTCTGCTCATCAGTTGTCTGCAAAAGATGAGCCCTAGCGACAGAGCCACAAGCTGTAACTTTGTAGATAACAAATGTAATATCAATCATTCTACTTATTGTCTTAGTGCTAGTTTTAGCAGAGATAGTATGGTAGAAAACACTTTTGATGGATGGATCATTGATACGGGGGCTACTGACCATTTGAGTGGAAGAAGAAGTATCTTTCATGATATTGTTAATCCAGACTGGTCACACAGTTAGCATGCCAGATAGGAGATCTCAACAGTTTCAAACTATGGGAAAAGTTCATTTAGGAAGAAAATTTTCCCTTCCTTATGTTCTTGTTGTCCCAAGTTTCAAATATATAATGTTGTATGTCAACAGATTTGGGAACAGACTAGTTGCCTGATCTTTTTTTATGACAATTGTTGTGTTTTACAGAACTCGATATTGAGTATTAAGAGTATCATTGGCAAGGAGAATAAAGGTATGTATTGGCTGGATACATAAGCTCTTGGACAGTTCTTTGAAGGTAAACTACAACCGGAACATAAAGAACAACAAAGACATAGTTTGATTTGTAATTCTTTGATTGAGAATAACGTCCTATACTGGCACTGTGGATTGGGACATGTTCCTTTACCGAAACTAGTGCATCAAGGAGTTATCAATACGAAGGATATTCCCCGTGTCTTTGTTTTGATGATTGTAATAAGGAAAAAGGACATAGACTACCGTTTCTCACTTCTTAAACTAGCAATCGTGCTTGTTTTGATATTGTATATATTGACATTTGGGGTCCATGTTCAACAACTACATATGATAAATTCGACTACTTTCTTAGTATCGTTGATGATAAAAGCATATGTTTGTGGATCAAACTATTGAAAAACAAGTCTGAAGCCTTTGCTTATACATGGATTTTCTTGCTCTAACTGAATGGCAATTCTCCAAAAAAAGTCATTGTTCTTTAGTGAGACAATGCCTATGAACTTGGTGCATCAAAGGGAGGTATTTAGTTTTACAATCTCAAGGGATCATTCACTGACACTCTTGCCCCCATACTCCTTAATAAAATGACATTGTGAAGAGGAAACATCGACACATCCTCGAAACTGCCCATGCCTTATACTTTCAAAGTGACATACCTATAGAATATTGGGCAGAAATAATATTGTTTGCCACTGTCAACATCAATAGACTTCCATCTACAGTTTTGGGTGGCAAGACGCGTTATGAAGTTTTGCTTGATCAGAAACATGTTTTTGACTCCTTAAGGACATTTGGATGTCATGCTTATGCTGTTGTAGTGAAGCCACATAAGCAGACGTTCAAGGAGAGGGCTACTAAGTGGGTTTACCTTGGGCCAAGTTTGATCAAGAAGGGACACAAGTTGTTGAGAATCTCTGATAAGACTATTATTGATAGTCGTGATGTTAAGTTTTATGAGACTAATTTTCCTTTTAAAGAGCAGCGGTCAATTATCCAAGATCATGTTCCTTTCCCGCAACCATCTGATTTCATATATGATAGCGATGAAGAAATTCTAAGACCTATTGTTTTTCAAAACAATAACTTCAATAGTGTTTCATCTGAATCTATTACTCCTGACCAAAATGATACGATTTCTCATCCTACTATGTATATTGAACAACAACCCAGAGATATATCAGCTCTTGATGCTATTGAAGAAGTTACTGATTCAGGTGATGTTATTCTCCTTAGACGATCTTCACGAAGTCTCAATAGACCAGCCCATCTTCATGATTACTTTACGGGACATTCTTCTGCTGCCTTGTCCGCCGAGGAAGTTCTTATAGATCTGTTAGCTGCTCATTTGAAAGGCAACAAGCAGCCCACTAACAACACTATAGCTCTTTGCTCATTAACTGATATTTGTGCTCCTTCCGCCATTGATTCTTCTTCATTTAGTTTCAATGTGACTACTGATTCAACTCACCCTATTTTACCATAACCTAATTCGCACAAAGATGTCAGTATTCACCCAGAATGGCACCTTGCAACGTCTAGAGATCAAAGCCCTGAAGCACAATCAAACATGGGACATAGTTCCTCTACCCAAAGGTAAAGAACCTATTAGCTGAAAATGGGTATACAGGGTGAAACTCAAGGCATATGGTACATTAGAGCGCTACAAGGCGAGACTTGTTGTCAGGGGTTTCACTCAAAAATATTGAGTCGGCTATTCTGAAACCTTCTCCCCAGTTGTGAAGATGACAACGATTTGAATGCTTATACCTATCGCGGTTAAGAGAGGATGGGAGATACACCAATAGGATGTCAACAACGCATTTCTCCATGGAGATCTGCATGAAGACATTTACATGAAATTTTGGGTATATGTGTGATACGTGGTGAAATAATGTAATTATAAGGTACTTATTCACCTTCATTTCATGCAACTGTTGGCCTACTTCACCATTTTATAGAGCATTTTGTTAGTATTGGTGAACTTATACAATTCTAGTTATAATGTAGGTAAAAGCTCACTTGAGCATGATTTTGGAGACTCACAAGATGTTGTGGCCAAGATTTATTGCTATGAGGAGTAAGCCAAGAGCAATTGGTCAAATGGGGATGATTTCGACGCAGCGACATTGTTTCTGGTGGTGACCTACTCAAAGGACCGCCCCTGTGGGTCGGTCGAAGTTGAAGTTTCATCTCTGGCTCAAACCGCCCCAGCTGACCGCCCCTGTGAGGTGGTCGGGTTGAGTTCACAACTTAAAAGATGAGAGAGAGGCAATTTGGGGAGCAAAAGAAGAAGAAGAAGAGATCACCTTCTCTAAGCTTCCAACCACCAAAAAAATGTATAACAAAGTATATAAATAATTGCAAGGAATAGGCAAGTGGACCTAATCAATGTAGTATAACAAGTGTCGTATCCATAAGGAAATTGGTTCTATCTCCCTAGTCTCGGTAATCTAGTTATTGAAATAAAGAACGGTAAATGGGGGTTTAGCTGGAGGCAAGCTTAGTTGTTCGTTTGACACAATAAAAACAGTAAAAAGACAATCTAAATTCGTTTAGATGGAATGGGTGGAAGAGTACCCTAGGATAGTGGGGAATCACCTAAAACCACTTCAATCAACTCATAAACATAACTCATTCAAACATTGTATATTAGAGCTAAAATAAAGGTTACCAAATCATGGACCAACCAACTCTTATCTAACTAATCAAACCCCTTCACTCAAAGAAGGTTAAAGTCATTAGATAGCATTACACATAAACTCTTCACTAATAGCCCTAAGGTCTTGCCCCCAAATCAAGTGTATAAAATTTAGGGTTCATCCCTTCTTGGTCATAATCCCGATCTCAAATTCATATATTGAAAGGAATTACCACAAATGCAATAATTAATCAAATTAAAGCATTGATTAAACCTTAAAGAGGATAAAACAAGTATCACAAATGAGTTATGTCTATAAGCATTAAATGAGCATTTTTAGGGTCAAACCCAATCCTAGAATACAAATTGAGTCTACTCAAGCATAGAGAAGACAAAAGTAACAAGAGAGTAAGAAGAAGCCGTTAATGGAGGTTGGAAGCTTGAATAAGGTGAGCTCTTCTCTTTTGAGTTGTGGAAGCGTGTAATGATAAGTGTGTAAGTGTGTTAAAGGATTCATGTTTTTAAAACTCAATTCTGGGCAAATTCTCGTTCTGACCTCCCCATAGAGGCGGTCATCTGGGGCGGTCGCCTCTCGAAGACGGAAGCATGTGCGTGAACTTAACTTGACCGTCCTGCAGGGGCGGTCGGCTGGGGCGGTCTGAACCAGAGAACGAAACTTCAACTTTGACCGACCCACAGGGGCGGTCCTCTAGGTAGGTCACCACGAGAAACAATGTTGCTGCATCAAAATCATCCCCATTTGACCCATTGTGCTTGGAATACCCCTCAAAGCAATAAAGCTTGGCCACAACGACTTGTGAGTCTCCAAAATCATGCTCAAGTGAGCTTTTACCCACAATATAACTATAATTGTAGAAGTTCACCTATACTAATGAAATACTCTATAAATTGGTGAAATAGGTCAATGGTGGCATGAAATGAAGGTGAATACAGACCTTATAATTACATTATTTCACCACTTATCAACTCCCCCACACTTATCTATTTACTTGTCCTTAAGCAAAATTAGGCACCACATGAAGGAGGAATATTTAAAGCAAGCAAGTGTTCAAATCAAGTCTTGGACAATGGTGAACAAAAAGGGTGGAAAATTCATGAGGAGTGCAAATCAACCTAATCATGGTGACATGGGTGTGCTTAGGGTAAATAAAAAGATAGACTTTTGGGGTATGATCTAGAGTCCTTTAAAGTTCTTAAAGATTATGGAACTTAGGGAACTTTTACCATGGTCAACTTCTCTCAAGAATGGGCAGAGGATAAAACAAAAGGAAAAATAGAGATTTGCATTTGATTCACTTTTACAGCAAGAGATGAGGATAAGATATTTAGGCATTTTGCCTTTGCATTCAAGAACACTCAAACTCTCATTTTTGTTGGTTACCAATGGTGTCTCTCAAGTCCCTTTTCTAAAATTTCCACAAGGAAGCACCCCTTAGGAATCCCTATATGAGAAGATAGAAAGAACCCATAAGCATTAAAAATTAACCAAAAATTAGGTCATAAGGTTGTCGCATATTAAATGCTCCTTAATAGAGATTTTTTAAAATTTTTTATGACGAATTCTAAGATTTCCTAGGAAAACTTGCTTCCTATAAGTGTAACTCATAAATGGAAGTAATAGATAAGCATATGAAATTGAGCGGTGCACAAAAAGAAAAGGTCGGTCCCCCCCCCCCCCACCCCCACTTGAATGGGACAATGTCCTCATTGTTCAACAATATAATCAGGGAGAAATAAACAAAAGACCTTTTCCAAGCACAAAACATAGAGTGTTTAAAAGTATAATGCATTGTGTAAAAGTGAAAGTGGTAACAAACTAGTACTCCCCTGATAAGGTATGAGTTGTTGCCGGGGTTCTCCTACACTGGCAAGTGTACGAGGTTGTTGAAGCACTATCTTCGACATTGAGAGCCGAAGGTCCTAGGAAAAACTCATAAGATTTGCTTATGAATTGTTCCTAACTCATCCTTGGGGTATACCTGTTCCCCACATTGTATATATCTACAATGCACAAACAAAACTAGGGCGCAAAAGTGATTCCAAAGAATACACAAAAGCCCACATTTAGATCCCAAAAATGGGCTCATATATGAGTTCAATTACATAATAATTCAAAGTTACAAAATAGAAATGTAAAGCTGAAAGTAGAGTACTAGAAAGCGAAGATAAAGGAAATTCAAATGACAATACACAAACAGTATTCAAATGTAAACACAAGTTTAAGAAAATAGAACTCCAACACCCTACATCATGAAGAGGCTATTGGGGAGGTGGGCCACGAGACTGGACCTCCTCCCGTAGTCATCGCATCTCCTTCACATGCCACTGGTGAGCCTCCACGTGCTGCTGATAGGCTTCAAATTCTTCACGGGAGACCGTGGCAGGTGGCGGTGTGGGTAGTGCGGAAAATGGAGCAGCTGCAGTGGACTGGGTAGACTGGGAAGAGGCGCCTGAAGAGGATTCCGCACTTGAGTTGGCTGAACCTTCTCCCAACCATTTGTAGTGCACCTAAAGCCCATCCTTCGGGGTACATTCGGGTCGATCGAGGTCATGGGAGGACTAGGCATCTCGCCCTCTGTGTCGACCCCCGCTTCTGTGAGCTGAGACTGAAGGAAGTGAGGGTAACCCAGATGCTGAGTTGCCTTCCTCTTGATCAAGTGGCGAAGATGGTTGTACATTAAGCCCGAGAGGGAGAACAGAAAATCGGGATTCGGGACGACAATATTGTTCATCAAGAAGCATTCCATGGCATTCAAATCCTTACTATCCCGGGGCAGGATGTTGTGGTGGATCAAAGCGAAGGTGATTCGCTAGGCAACATCCTGAAGCATATTGGGGGTCATGGTGACCCGGTACTCGGTTCTCGATTGGTTATTCCTCCGCCTCATGGTCAGGAGATCATCTAGAAATGATTGGCGGTTTAGCTGAAGGAGCCGGTCAGTGATGTAGGTGGTATGCTAGTAGTCCTTCAAGGGAAGCTCCAAGAAGTTGATGAAGGTTGCTTGGGTGATTTCGATTAGTTGGCCCCCGACAAACGAAACAATCTTTGTGCCCCTTTCCTCTGTCACATTCACATGAAATTGACGGATGAGCTCATGGTAGAACTCACCACCCAAAGTCAAGAGGTGTCCCTAGCCAAGGAGTCGAAGGTTGACTGAAGGTTGAGATCTTGGATGATGGACTCTTTGACATTGCGCTCCTGAACAATTTCTCTCCAGGGTGCATTCTGGAATCACTGTTTTGCCTCTTCATTGATGAAGAGGCCGTCGATTACCCTTTCTCCAAGGGGGACATTTGCGAGGGCGCAACTAGAGGAAGTTGCAGCTTTCCCTTTGTTGGTGTGAGATCGAGGAGCCATTTTCTGAAACAAAAACAAGAAAAATGAAAACAAGAAAAAGAAACGAAAGACAAAACAACAAATGGGAGTTAAAGATAGATAATGAAGTACTAGTGCAAAGGATGGTCACAAAAATATTCATGAAGAATAGAAAATTCCACAAGAAAATTTCAGCATGATCTCCCTTGTTTTTCGTTGCTTTCTCGGTTCCAAGAACCTCCACAATTGCAACCCATTTAGCACATTATCATTAGCAAAAAGGTTTTCCTAACCAAGATACTAGGATAGCACACTTGAAGCTGCTAAATCACCAAAATTAGTCACTTTAGGCCACAATGAAATGCAATTCAAAAGGGACTATCCTAGGCATTTTTAGCATAAATTACCAACAACTATCCCACCATAACCCATAAATCCATCATCACCAATTAATCATTGCCTCCCATGACACAATCAAACCACAAAGCAAATTACATGCCTTAAGCACACATCTCATGCACAAACCACCACATTTCCATGTTTCAATCAGAAATTTTCACACAAACTCCAAACTAAACATAATTGAACAGTCCAAACAAACAAATTTGCAAAATTTTGTGTTTTTCAGCTGAAGGCCAGGTTTGGTTCGCATGTAATTCAATCCAAAGTGTAACTTTTGCAAAACTCCACCAAATTGACAAATTATGAGTAGAATAGCATACCTTGATGTTTGGGTGGAGAAATTAAGCAGAAATTTGACAAAATTGGGTTAAAATTAGTCAAAAACCAAAGTGGGGCGAATTGGGGAAAATAGAGGAATTTAGGGATTTGGAGTGGTGTGTGGCTGGCTGTTGGCGTCGGAAGGTGGCAGTTGTAGGCGGTGGGAGCAAGCAGCGGTCGACGGTAGGGCGCACGGCGGTTGGAAGAGGCTGGAGCGAAGGTTGGGTGGTTGGTGTGAGAGAATAAGGGATGAGCGCAAGTGAGAAGATGAAGAAGGAGGGTGACGGGTGGAAATGGAGGAACCATCGGATGGTAGGGGAAGAAAAGGAAATGGGGGACATAAAAGTTAAATGCAACGATTTTACCCCTTTTGTTTCAAAATTTTTGTCCCGACCGTAGTGGTCGGTAGGGGCGGACCGCACCAGAACCAAAAATTTGCCTCCAGGCAGACCCATAGGGGCCGTTGGTAGTGGTGGACTCAACCAAAGATGATTTTTAACCATTATGACCGCCCCACAGGGGTGGTCTCCTGGGGTGGTCGGCACCAAAACCCAAAAATTTCAGTTGTTTCTTCACTAAAGCACATCCATTTGCACACACAAAATCCTAGAACACAAAAAAACAATAGAAAAACCAAACAACAACACTAAAAACAAGCAAGAACAATATTCATGACTACTACACTAAATATTTGCAAGGAGAGGGAAAGGAATCCGGGTTGCCTGCCGAAAAACCATCATTCTTTTTAAGGTCTTTGGCTAACCGTAGTGAGATTTAGATCAAACCTAAATGGTCTCTGTGAGGAGAGTACCCAAAGCATGAATTGAAGGCATATTTGGGCTTCCACTTTGGTGATTGTTTTGCTTTTCCTCTTTCACCCCGCTTCTCTTTTTCATAAAGGATCAATGGTGGTTTCTCCTTTATAGCCATTCCCTCTAGTAAGGTGATAAAGAGAAGTGAAGAAGATGAATGTGGTTGGGCCTCTTTTTCCACAACCTTAACCGTAGCGATTTGCTATTTGGAGATCTCCCAGTAGTGAACACCAACTTCTCGTCATAGGCTTGCAAGAGGATGGTCCTTTTAGCCACTGCAATTTGAGCATCAGTGGTGGAAAGGAAGGGTCGACCAAGGATGAGGGGTGTAATGGAGTTTTCCTCGATGTCCAGAATGATCAAATCACATGGGAAGTATAAGTGCTCCACTTTGATGATGACATCTTCTACCACTTCACTTGGGTAAGTCGTCGATACATCCATAAGTTGAAGGACCATCTTAGGTTTTTCATTTCACTAATTCCCAGCCTTTCAAAAGTATTAAAAGGATGATGAAGCACCTAAATCACATAGAGAGTGTTAAAATGAGGTGCTACTAATCAAGGCCAGGATGGTGAAGCTGCCTGGGTCACTACACTTTGAAGGCAAAGGATGATGGAGCATAGATGAGCAAATCTCACTGAGTCGGATGGTCCCGAATTTGGCCAATTTAGACTTTTTGGAGGTGATATCCTTGAGAAATTTGACGTAGTTAGGCATCTTGGCAATGAGATCCATAAACGGAATATTGACATTTAATTGTTTCAGCACTGCCAGAAATTTTCCATACTCTGCATCAAGTTTCTGTTTCTTGAGTCGATTGGGGAAAGGTAAGGGTGGTTCATAAGGATAGGATTTTTTAGTATAGGGGTTTGTGGGAATTCTTTGAGAAGTTTCCTCATTGGAACCTCAGCCCTCTCTTTATCATCCTCCTTGGATTCACCTGACTCTTGTGGGACCTGAATTTCCTGTGTTTTTCTACTACTTCTCAAGGTGATTTCTTTGACTTTTTCATCTTCATCTTCCTCTTTTCATTTTCATAACTGGCTAAAAGTGTCTCAAGGAAAGCCCTCTTAATTTGAATGAGATGTTCACATCTTGTGGCTGAGGTTTTGAGGTGGGATATTTTTTTCTTGGGATGCTTCAATAGTCATTGCCCACTCTTGAAGGTAAAGGTTAAGGTCGGGAATCTCAATCGCTCTAGCCACTTCCATCTCCTCTTCCTTAATTTTTCTCACAAAGACGACACTAAGCTGCTCTTTTGGTTTTGGCTTCGATTGGCTTGGGAAAGTGCCATGCGACCTTTGAGCAAGATGTTGAGAGATGCTCCCGAGTTGTGTTTCAACGCTTTTGTTGGTGGCTTTCTTGACCGGCCTTGAAAGCGCCCACGTCCGCTACCTTAGCATGAATAACCAAGACAAGGTTCTTCATCATATCTCTTAACTCAGCATTAGCGCCTGTGGAAGAGGGATAAGGTTGTTGTTGATGAATGCCCAGAGTTGTCCTTTGAGGTCTATAACCCATTTGTGAGTTGGTTGCTTGAGGAGACCCTTGTCACCTATATCCCGTAGGGTTGTAGAAAGTGTTACTCGGTCCTCCTTGGGTTTGATCATTGCCTCTCAATGAGAAATTGCGATGATTGTCCATGGGGCATTTTGTCCCTTGTAGTTGTAAACGGGGCGGTTGCCTACAAAGTTCACATCCTCATGCTGATCAGCGTAAGTTTTGTCCTCACAAAGTGGGTCTCGTGAGGACCCACACATATTGCACACCCCTCTGAAGCTGAAGCAGAAGATGAAGAAGCTATAGATTTGGTTTTTTCTTTTTGGGCTATAGCAAGCGTCTCCACCATCTTCATGAGAGAAGATAGTTGGGTTGAGAGATGGTCGGTTGGCTCAACATGAAGGGGACCCACTGCTTTCGGAGCCTGCCCTTTGTTCCTAGATCATTGTCTTGTGTTACTAGTCATCACCTCAAGAAGTTTCATTCCCTCTTGGGGTGATTTTGTCATGAAGATTCCTCCTGCTGAGGAGTCACAAGGAGTCTGCTTCCATCATCAAGGCCATTGAAGAAAAATAAGCAAAGGGATTAATCATCCAAACCATGGTGGGAGCAATTCATCAACATGTCTTTGTCCCGATCCCAAGCATCGTATAGTTTTTCCCCCCGGTTCTTGGCAAAATGTGTTGATCTCTCCAATCAATTGCCTCGTTCTACTTGTTGGGTAATACTTGGCAAGAAATTTCTGAGCCATTTGTACCCATGTATGGATTGACCTTGACGACAAGCTTCTCTACCACTTACATGTAGCGTCTGACAATGAATGAGGGAAGAACTGCAAGCATATTCTCTCATTGACCATACCAGCTTTACTGAAGGAGTTGCAAAAATCAAGGAAGAGACTTAGGTGATTTGGAGCTTCATCCGGATTTGCCCAACTGAATTTTCCTAAGTCCCAGAAAGTAGTTATGAAAGGCGTTTTAAAAACCCATTATCCGGCCTCTTGAGGTGTCAACTCCGGAAGGACTATGGCTGAAGGTCTCTCCCTTCAGTGTCCCACTGGTTTCAATCCTTGAGAGCTCATTGTTGTGGATGCCCATTGTCTTCTATTATTGGTGGTTCTTGCTCAGCCATGCTATGGGGTTCAAGTTCCCTCAAACTTTTCTCAAGGTACGCTCAAGCTCAGATCTTGGACTAACAAGCGGGGAGCCTCTAGCTCGAGTACTTGGCATACACAAAGAAAACATAAGGTACCTAAACAACACCAAAACAAATTACACTAAAATATCAGAAAAGATAAGTATAGAGAGAAAAGCTACTAAACAAAACAATAGCAAAGAAATAAATAAAAGCATAATATAAAGACTAGCAAAAACTAAAATACCGAAACTGGGGAAATGATAGAAACTATCAATTCACCAGCAACAATGCCATAAAGTTGTTGTACGAATCGATTAGGAGCACATGCCTATTCCTTGCATTTATTTATATACTTTGTTATATAGTTTTTGCACAACAATGTGGAAGGGGGCAATAAAGTTTGTCATCTCAAGCGCTCTCTATGGTCTCAAGCAAGCGTCGAGGCGATGGTATGCTAAGTTAGCTTCCTTTTTTCGGTCTAAAGGATTTGTTAGCTTCTACAGTGACTATTCCCTTTTCTCCAGCAAGCATACTGCCACTTCTGTTGTTCATGTTGGGATTTATGTAGATGACTTACTGGTGTGTGATGATAACATAGACGAAATACATACTCTGAAAACAACCTTGATGCATAACTTAGAATCAAGGATCTTGGTGGCCTATGCCATTTCTTAGGCATGAAGTTTTTGAAAACTGATAATGGCATTGTCATTACTCGACACAAGTATTCCAGCGAACTCATTACAGATTTTGGTGTTGAGAGCAACAACATTATTGCTAGTCCTCTCGAACCATGACAAAAGCTTTTGCCCCAAGATAGTTCCTCGTTTTAGGATGTTGAGAAGTACCGTATACTTATTGGAAAATTGAATTATCTCACTCATACTCGACCAAACTTGTGTTTCAGTGTTCAGCTTATAAGTTCGTTCCTCAATTCCCCATGTGTTAGTCATTACAATGCAGTCATTCATGTCTTACGGTTTGTTAAGGCACTACTGATGTTGGTATTTTCCTAAACAATTCAACATCACAACAACTGGTTGCCTATTGTGATTCAGACTGGGCGACAAATCCTAACTTTAGAAGGTCGGTAAGTGGTTTTTATTTATAGTTAGGTGGTTCTCCCATTTCTAGGAAATCATAGAAACAGGCTGTATTTCTCTATCATCAGTAGAGGCTTAGTATAGAGCTCTACGCAAGGTGACAGCTGAACAGGCATGGTTGAGCCGTTTACTTCAGGAGTTGAGAGTGACAAACAATGTTTCTATCCCTATTAAGTGTGACAATCATGCTACTATTTTCATTGCCTACAACCCAGTTCTTCATGATAAAACTAAACACATTAAATCGACTACCACTTTATGAGGGATCAACTGCAGAAAGGTCTCATTACAGTTTCTCACATTCCAAGTTCGTTCCAGCTAGCTGACATGCTAATAAAAAACTTCTAGGGAAACAGTATACGGGCCAGTATCTATTTATGGGTATTTCAGGCACGTGATCGTTTTTCTTCAAGCCAAGCATTGTCCTCACCATTCTTGTCTTGCTGTAACACCCCTACTACAACCGTACACTTAACAACAAACTGCAGCGGAAAACTTAACTCATCACTTTACTTAACCCATTGGTGTTACACGCCGTTAACCACCCACGTGGCTAACAAGGCTAACCCTTATACATTGTATCGGTCTGATGGACTAGATTCCCGAGCATCTACACATTACTTTTTCTTTCCATTAACAACAACTGATAAACATACATACATTACAACTGTACCGAGTATTTACAAACTAATGCCGATAACAATTTCGGTCTTATTACACCTACAACACATTCTCAATTTGAATGACTACCCATGTACAACAACTACCCGTCCTACTCTCGAACGGCTTCCAGCTCCTTCGTACCTGTAAAGTAATGGGGGCCCCCAAAGGGGGTCAGCACCTTTGCTGGTATGGTAATCCCGCAGCCCGCATGCTACCGGGCCACGCGCAACTAATTGTCGTCTTAGCATGCAGTTGATTATATTTAATTCATGCATGGAAATTATAAACACACAACACACTACATTCACAAAGACGGCTCAACAAAACGAACATCACATTTATACTTAGTAAATCACTCATTGTGTTCCTTAACCCTAGAGTGTTTCTCCTCCAATGGAGCTATTTCCTTAATAGGCGACAACTACCCACTAATCGGGTTATCCATAAACGCCTCTTATTACAAACTGGGATTCATATCCATGATCCACATGCTTCACATTTTAACAACATATAGCATCACATCGCAACAAGGAATTTCAGTACATCAAAAACATATAACGTAATGGTAACGGTTCTCTTTACGAACCGACCTAAACATAGTTAGTTAACTTGGAAGTCCAGAGAATGAATATACCCTCATGATAAGCTTTTTACATCACTCATTACCGTCCTGTTAGTCGGACGAGTAACTTAACATAAAGATGGACCGGATATAGTGATCCGAACACACCGTACATAATCCCCAACAGACGTGAGTCAAGAGCCTTGGTTAAACTCAGGGGTGATTGAAGACCAACGAAGAAAAACAACCAACAGAGAGGAAGCTGAAGAAACTGTATACATCAACTCCCAAACAATGCGCGACCGGAACGACCGGATTCCTCACCCCCCATAATATATACATGAACATAGTTAAGGGCTCCACTGTGGAACCTATCACATCCTTACACCTTACAGTATTACAACTGGGTTAGACACACAAAGGTAGTGAACATATTAACACGCACAAACATCACATAACTAACTCACGCATAGCCGAGGTTAGAACGTTCCCATGGTTTGGGTCGTTAAATCCGAATACCGATCTGTTATGTAATTCTAGAGTCGGTTAGTTAAGTTTAGCACATATTTAAAGCTAAACGGTATCGGAACTACGCACGCCACATAAATAAACAACTGTAAACTCATTACATGTTTTTATCTTAAAAGGTGGCAAACATTCAGAAAAACACATTGGCATACAAGCCGGTGTAATCCGGTAGGACACAGGTTGCAAGAAAACCATACCTGTCACCATGGGTTACTCTACCGTGTTCCCGAGGGTTCACTCCAACGCGTCATCTCACACTCCCCGGGTAGTTTTTGAACAACTGATAATATTTCAAATGTTTTATTAACAACAAAGTCTTACGGTGTGTAAACTTCTATTACTCCCGTACTTACCCCGTTATCCCGTTGTTTCGGTTTAACTTAGTGTACATAATTCCTTAACTTACTCACTCACTTACAACACTTGTTTATACTTCTTAGGACCTTTATAAGTCACCAAACAACTCCTAAACATCATCTAAAACCAATACCATTCAATCCCCCATGTTTAGAACCCTTAAAAAACACTTTCTAGGCAATTCTGGGGGTGGTCCGGGACTTGGTCCTCACCCTAGGTCCCGGACCAATCAAAGAACATACTCTCGGCCATTTTTCACACACTGGTCCGGGACTTGGTCCTGGACTAAGGTCCCGGACCACCACCTCTGTTGAGTCTCGAACTGATTTTTAATGCGGTCCGGGACTTGGTACATATCCTAAGTCCCGGACCCTGCTAAAAACTGCTATTAAGGTCATTTTTCAACCCCTAATCAACCCTTAAATCACTCTCAAACTTTCCCTAATCTTTCCACAAGTTTTATTACTAATTAATCACCTCAAAACACACCTAAACCACTCCAAATCATTGGTTTAATCCATCACCCAATTCTTGCTCAAATTCAACAAATTCGATTTCTCACATTTTGCATTTTGCACTCTTTTGCATTTCTAACTTCTTCTTGTTAGTTTTTACATCCTACCAACCTCACCAAATGCATCAATGACCCTTACACATCATTCCTAGACAATTGCATCCTCTAACCCAAGTTCACTCCTGTTTCACAAGTTATAAACACAAATTCTTTCTCTTGGAATTCTAAGTTCCTATCACCATTATGCTACAGATTTTGCACCCTTCCAATATCATTCTCCATCTACCATTACAAGGTCATCAAGTATCTCAACTCAACCACATACACACCTATCCTCCAGTTCACCAAGTCACCTTAAAACACTTATTTTCTATCGAAATTTCGCCATAACCTCCCCATAAATCTACATACTCCAAACCATCAAATATCACCAATTCCATTCCTAATCTAGCCATACCCTTACAAGGGTCCTACCAGCACATAATGTATCCACAAAATTATCCAAACAACAATATAACTCAAATCTCAAATCCTTTGGCTCCAAGGCCCTTTAATTCACAATTAATTTCACAAATCCCTCAAATCAACTAAACACATTATTTTCCATATTTTGGGTTCATTATTCAATTTAACCCGTCCCAAGTTCTTAAACAACCAAGATAGTATTAAGGTAGTTTTCTTACCTTAAATTCACACGTCTCTCCATAATTCTCCTCTTGCTCCACATCTCCTCAAAATCGGTCAAGAGGGAATGGAGTGTCCAAACTCCATCCCAACATTCAAGAACCACAAAATACATTCCATTAATTATCTAAACCCTTAGGAAATCTCAATTCAACAAAAAGGGCTTAGAGTACAAGTTAGGGTTTTACCTTTGGAGATTTTTGAGAGGGGTTCTCACTCATGAATCAAAGAGGGAAACTCCACCACATTGGAAGTTGAATTGAAGCTCAAAATCAAGAAGAAACAAGGTGTAGAGAGGGCAAAAATTGGCCAGCTCTACAAGATGGAGAAAATGAGGTTTTTCATGGAGATCTTTACCTTGTTTGAAAGAGGGGACTCCAAGCTTCCTTTTGGTGCCATTTTCTCTTCAAATGGGGAAAACCCATGGAGATGAAACTCATCCTTTTGAAATTCCGAAAAGAGGGAAAGGTAAGGAGGATGAGAGAGTTCAAATATGTAATTTGTTTTGTATTTGGAGCTTGGAGTTGGCTAGAGCATGAGGAGGAAGATGAGAAGCCATAGAAGGAGAGGGAAGAACTTCACAATCGGCTGCAACCAGGAGGGAGAAGAAAGAAATCGCAGAGAAGAAGGAAAAGGAGGAAAGAGAAGAGGGGAAAAAGAAATAAAGGAGGAGAGAGAAGAATAAAGGGGTACTTACCCTTTTTGCTTTTTGGCTCTTTTGACTTAATTAATTAGCTAACTAGTCATGTGTGGGGGGGCTGTCTACATTAATAGAACTGGCCCACTAACATATACACACTGGAACGTTTTTTGTCTTTTACAGAAAACGCCCGTTAATTTACCCGGTTTTAGCACTATTCACTAACCGGGCCCGTTTTCCGGAATTTTCTTGTTTATTTAATTTTAATGGTTATTATGCTCCAATTAATGTTTATTTATAGTTATATGATAAACTATAATTTTTACGGGGTCATTTGACTGTTTAAAGTCACGTTTTCGGGTTTCCTCGAAAAACGCGCTTTAGACTCCGTTAGCGCTTTATCACATTATTTGGATCCGTTTTCTTCCGGAATTTTTCCCACATGTTCTTAGTATGTAATTAGGGTATAGAAATATATTTATAACCCTATTGAAGGTTATATACCTCCTAAAATAATTAAAACGCGTTTTCACGTTTTGTGACTTTTACGCATTTTCTTTTTCTTTTTGGTTTTTATTTCTTCACCAATGATCTTAAGGACTTAATTAGCCTTAGAAAATAATAATCACATATTTAAATATCACTTAAAGGTTTGGGGTATTTCAATGGGGAGGGGGTGTTACAATATAGTGTCAGTTTTCAAAACTATGTCGTTTTGCTATTCTGCTATTTTGTATATATACCGTCTTCCTCCTCGCTTTCTGTAAGTGAATCATTCTTAATGAACTAAGAAAGTTTGATTTCCATTCTCTGTTCTCGATTGTTCTTGAATGGTCATTCTCTCCTTCCCCATCGTTTTGATCTTTCGATTTGGAGCAAAACAGCAGAGATTTTTTTATACATACAAGTACTTAACAATTTACTACATTAAAGCATGTTATGACCATATCCTCGGCACACAAGACCTAGTGCTTCACGCATCTCATACGGTAAACTTTATCTACTAGCTAATATCTTATAGATTATACTATACAAGATACTATAGCAAGCAATCAAACGAAAGTCCTTAGCATTGTTGGGGTTATAAACTTTAAGCTGAAATTATGTTGGCAATATTTACATGTTTTAATGGGTTTCCAGCTGCAAAGAAATCATGTACTGTCTTCACAATACTATATATCACACTGACTTGTAGAAGTAAATATCAAAACCATCTCGATAGTAGCTTTGTTATTGTCAATTAGTTATTTTAACAACATTCCAGGCATCCTGCTAACAGGATTAATGAGCTTCATCTTTTGATCATCGCTAACTAACATGCCTTTTAAGAATATGATTGGATCAATATAAATTTTGAATCCTAATATACTGCGGAAATAATCCAACATCCACTGGTAACCCAATCTGCACACTATAGTACCAAAAGTTTTTTTGTGGCGCATGCCGCAATTCCCCACAACACATTTCATACGTCACACAATACCTTAGAATACTCCAACCCTTATGTACCCCATTTTCAATTTATGGTTTTACTTTATACTTGACAGATCTAGTCATAAGTCGTATAAATATTTTTTGGAAGATCAACCATCAAAATACCATTTACAAACCAAGCATATACATGGAGAAAAGTTGGACCCATCATCAATCCTTTCATATACCCACATCTAACATTTTCAGTCTAAAAGACAAACATCCTAACCAACCCATTAGTTGCTATCGAATTTGAACCCAGTCCCTATACAAGATCCTACTCTTTTAATTTTCAAGGACAAGAAGTTTCAGCTCCACACCACTATAACTTGTTGAGCAATCCATACCTAAAAGTATGGAGGTAAGACCCACCATATGCCCAAGTTATTCTGAATAACCATCCTAACAACCTACAACCTCTGCACAAAATCATATTCTACACTCGAAAAGCTCCAACTTCTCAAAACTTAATCGAAGTCCTAAAAGATGTTGTCCTGGCTTCCATAAGCATCTCCAAATTCCCTTACAACCATCAGGACCACCAAGAGCACTCCATATACATGCAAGACAACATCCCCAACACCGCCCCCAAAATGTATGTACCACAAAAGACTAGATGATATGCCAGCAATGTTACTACTGACAAAACTAACTGCACGATATGAGCACCCCATCCCCGTAGTTGCAAAACCAACGCTTCATTTCTCCCGGCAACCCACAGATTCTTGAGGGTTGCCGCTACCTTAGAATCTCTCACAAAATCCACACCCACCTCCACCGGTTGAACAACTACAGAATTCCTTGGAGCCGCGACCTTAGCTACTACTGGGAAATGCAGTACGACACCATCGATTGTCGTGGGTGTCATCATAGTGGCAGATTTCACCTGAATCACACCGGTAAGCCAGAGATTCTCAATCGCAACCAGCTTGACATCGGTAATTCAACACGAACCGTTGGAGTCAACAAACCCACTTGATTAGAGAATCTATGAGGAGATGAGTTCCTTTGGTTCTAACATGTCGAATCGAAAGAAGGAGAAGATAGATCAGGATTTCAAATTGTCGGCCTTGCAAGACTTGGGAAGGATGGGTTCACACACTAGTACAAAAAAGGCGTATTTCGGCGCCCCTATTTCGGTGGTTGTTCTTACAACCACCGAATTAGGGTCCTGAAAGCTTCTGTGTATTAAAAAACCTATTTTGGTGGTTCTTATCTAGGGACCGCCAAAATAGGGTCATCGAAAATTATGTGTCTAAAAAAAGACACTTATTTCGGCGGTTCCTAGCTAAGAACCGCCGAAGTAGGTTGTTTTCACAGTTCTATTTTTCACATTCCCGTTTTTTTAGTCTATTGCGGTGGTTCCCAGTAAGAACTGCCGTAATAGACGAATTTTTTTAAAAACCACACCTCTGCCTTCGTTTTTCTAACCCTTCGTCTATTTCTCTCTCTCTCTCTCTTCTTTCTCTTCACTCACTGTAAATTCGCAACCTTAATTAGCTCTGCGCCTCCAACTTCATTCTCTTCTTGTGTATGCGCCTATGGTTGAATTGCTGCATCTCGCTCACCAGATCGAAGACGGGGCTGAAGCAGTTCATTCCGAACTGGTAATATACTCGAACTTATTTTTTTCTCTATGGAGAACAAGGAACACATACATGATTTACGTCTTTTCATTCCCTTCTTTGTGTCTGTGCATCTCTTCATCTTCATTCTCTTCGCTGACGGTAATTTTAGAACTGGAGTACAACATGCTCTACGCCTATTTCATTCTCTTCTCACGCTAATTTTGCAAGCCTAACTAGCGAACAAGGAACATGCTCTGCGCCTCTACAATCTCTTCACTCACGGTGATTTTGTAAGGCGAACAAGGAGCCTACATTCTCTGCACCTCTATTCATTCTCATCTTATGTCTACGCCTCTACAGAGTGAATCACTGGATCTGCTGCATCTCGCTCTGAGGTTGAAGACGAGGCAGAAAACGATTTTTAATACACCTATTTCGGCGGTTCTTAGCTAGCAACCGCTGAAATAGGTGTGTTTTTGTGATCTAACATGCGTCCATCTCAGAGGTTGTTAGCTAACAACTGTCGAGTGTCTATTTCGGCGGTTATTTAACCGCCAAGATAGGATCATGCACCTATCTTGGCGCACTTCATTTAGACAGTTCAGAACCACCGAGATAGGCCTAAAACAACCACCAAGATAGCCCTTTATTATACTAGTGGCGCAGCGGAGGAAAAAACCGACATCAGATATTAGGGAAGGGAGGTTGTCGGTGATGATTTCAACCATAATCAGCTGATGTTATGCATCTCTCGGTAGGAGAAGACCTGCACACCTGTTCCCATAGTTCAAATTGAAAATTTGTGAAGAACTAACGGAGAGATTTGAGAGATGTTGGTGAAATAACAGGATAGAGAAAC
Source organism: Limonium bicolor (assembly GCA_023374045.1). Classification (NCBI taxonomy): domain Eukaryota; kingdom Viridiplantae; phylum Streptophyta; class Magnoliopsida; order Caryophyllales; family Plumbaginaceae; genus Limonium; species Limonium bicolor. Next base: position 98,764,704 of record CM041782.1, read on the forward strand.
CCAATCAGACAGAGAAAGGAATCTCACATAGAGATTTGAGGAACATGCAACCACACAGAAGGAAAAGTGAGTTGGGGAAAAAACGATGGAAACAAGGAAACCGTGGAAATGAGAGAAAACAGAGAGGTCTCTGGACAAACAGAAGTATTTCGATATAAACTTATATTATAAGATAAAATGTATGGTATGTACAGTGGCGGAGCCACACCTTGAGTTAGGGGGCTTGGCCCCTCCAACATTTTGAATTTTTTTTAAAGTATTAAAGTGTAAAATGAATTTTTATAGTTATAAATAATTTTGATCGATTCAGTCATATTTTATGTTGGTTTTAATCTAACAAACTCCAATTTAATGTCATCTAACTAAGTATGAAATGTCCTTAATTATATGTTTTTTCTTTGAAAATTTATTTTTTATTTTTCTAATTACTCTACCTATGACAATGTTTGACTTGCCACTCTTTATAATTTTAAAAAATAAACAAAAAGCCTTTTTATTTTCCATTATTGATTTCATTTATCAAATTTTATTTTCACTATCCATTGAATATTGTATTTATAATATTTTCTAAGAAACAATTTTTTTTTTTGCAAAACTAGACCAAGTGTAGAACATAATACACTACAGGAAAACTGGCTTTTAGCGATCAACAATATTGGTCGCTGATGATGTTGATTTTCGTCATTAATGATAATAACGACCAAAAAAAGAATTCGTCACCAGTGGTCGCTAAAGGTCCGTCGCTAATAGTATTTGCGACCAACCAAATTTGATGGTCGCTAGAATATTAGTGACTAACTATATACATTGTCTCTAATGAAATAGCGACCAACCAAATACCATGATCGCCAATGCATTAGCGACTAATGTGAAATTGATCGCTAACGCTTTTAGTGACTGCAATATTATTGGTCACTAGAATTTTAGTGACAGATATATAATTGGTCGTTAATGTCATTTGCGACCATTATTGATATCTAAGGGTATTAGAGAAAATTTGTACTTTAACCAACCAATTTTTACATGGTATTTTAGCGACCAAATATTTCATATAATATATTTTTTTATAAACATTCACATTCTAATGTTTTTTTTTTCACTTTACATATCATTCTACTTAGTCAAAATGCTGAAAAACTGTAAGTATAGAATCATGAGATTCTTCACATAAAAAATGCTTAGACGACTTCATTTATAACCATACGACTAGAATATTATCAATAGTTGAATACTCAATATCAAAAGATTTACAATAATGTTTTGTGAAGCAACAAAGAAAAGTAAACGAAATAACATGTCAAAAAATGTCATCTAATGTGACGAAACTTCACATTTGTAGTTAATGTCATTGCATAAAAAAATTCCCTATTAACTAACTTCTTCGGCCTCCCCTTTCAATACTATGAGCCACTTCCTCCTGAGAGAAAACTGAAGAGTGGATTGGACCGGTTAGAAACCCCCTCAATCATGACTCTGAGATTGCAATCTTCGTTATATCTGGAACAGTTACCCAATTCTTGGAAACAAGTGGAGCAGAAACCATGTGCGGGAGTTGGTGTAAACTGATAAGCAGTTTACACTTTCACAACACATTGGAGATCTCTGGAGGCTCCTGCACTTGTCTTCAGAATACCATGTGCGGGAGTTGACCAATCGATGCCCATTTGATGAAGTTTTATAGCAGCATCAAATAGGTAGTGATAGCATTCAGCCTGAAAAGGCAAAGCAAACAGAAATATTCATTAGTTTGGAGACTTCAACCAGCCAAATACACCAAGACACAGGACCTTCTACCTACGTATACTACCATAAAATGTTAATCTTCCAGTATTTGAAACAAACCTAAGTTTCGGCACTGATCCAGGAGTCTCCCCATACATAAATACCATGGTTTCGAACAAGCACAACAGTACCTTTTGGGTATGCTTCAATCTAATAAGAACTCAAAGGGAAAATTGCAGTTATTGAATTATTCTAAAGCATACTATGAACCACAAATTTAAGGAAAATTACATCAATATAAATCTATTATTGTACATAATCCATTGTCATTTTTACATGATGCATCCCCTTAATATAGACCAGTAAAATATTATCAAACCACGTTGAGCTGTTCCGACATAAAGTAGAATGTCACATTCCCACTCTTAGAAAAATTTCAGACATAGATACTAGGAAAAGGTTGAACACTTCTGGACATGATAGTTCAAAATTATAATTGACAAAACTTACAGCTGCAGCTAAAGATTCAGCAAGTTCACTCTCGAAAGCGGTATTCCTTTAATCATTACCATATGAGATATCTGCATTGGGAAAAAAGGGTTACAAATACGTCGACTCTAGTCTATTTGTGATCAACATGTACCAATAATTTTCAAGAAAATAAGTTACTCTTACTCTGAACTATTTAGATCCTGGTTTCACCATGGTTGCAAGGCAACTTTCCATACCATGGCTATGAATGACAGCTCCAGCATCATGCATCTGATATGCCTGGGAAGAGAAAAAAAAAAGAAAAATCATATGATAACTCTACAGAAAGTTTCTTGGCCAGATGACCTTTCTGAACAAGATTATAAGACTGGATAAAGCAATTTACCAGTATTTATATTCTTACTATTCTCTGAATAGTAAAAAACCCAATAAAGAAAAATCAGGAAACAACAACTTGGAACTGCATATTGGCACTTGAACGCTCAGTTTGCTGAGGGGATTATGGAATGCACAACCACACCAAGCCTCTTTGTAGTTGATGGCCGTCTCAAAAGGTTTTCCCCAAGGGAAAAAAGAATTCAGAGAAGGATATCCCAAGTCACCATATATTTTTTAGATGAGTACGGGGTATTTTAAGTTGGATGCATTGCTTTTCACCCAATGTATAAGAAGCTAAAGCTCAAGCACTTGTGTTCTGCAGAAGGCTTACGGTAACTTCTTACCATCTTGAAGAAGTTTCCTCCCAAGGGAACTACCAAGTTTGATCCCTACCAAGCTGTTAGCCGTTGAATGTAGAGAATTGTTGCATATTTTAGTTGGGACGGGTAATAGCTGGCCATCAGAATTACTCAGTTATGCAAGAGACTTCAGTTTATTAACTGTCTTCTCTCAATGCAAGTTTAAAAGTGACTATATATATTCCCCCTAAAAGGATCACCGAAGACTTAAATGCTACATGTAGAGATTTGCTAATGTTGATTGAATTTCTCACCAACATTACAGATGTAAATGAGAAATAAGTTGGAAACAACCAGATTCTGGTGTAGATCAGAAGTTGCAAAATTCGGCAGGAAATGTGGACCATGTCGATCATTAAAAGTAATGACGTGTCTAACCTTCATAAAGTGGGGAGCACAATCTGAACATTTGGGAGGCTTGTTAGGGTATGGTTTCTGACTTGGAGAAGACACTATCGCGCCTTCTGGTGAGAGCACATACATGTCTTCTGGTTGCATCCTCTCCTTCTGAACACCTAATGTCACAAACAGACAACTCGATGCCAAAAGCAAATAAGCAGAATTACTCTTGCATACAGGGACCAACGCATAGCTTCACTTAATACACACTATAATCCACAGCTCAAGATAAAAACTGATCAAAGAAAATAACTAAGTAATTACAGATAAAAGTTAAAGTTGTGGAAGAGATGGAATAGCAAAAGATAAGCAACTGACAAATACAATATTCAACAGGCAATATGCACTCAACTCCCACTAATCAAACCCTCACCTGCAGTAAGTGGGGGACCAAATAGACCGTTTAATATCATTTGTACAGGATATCTGCTTTTGAAAATCAATTCGAAGTAGTAAAACCTGATACTCAGTTTGGATTAAACCGCACCGAATGAAAGCTCAAATGTAAGACCTAAACTGTTTCATAGACCCTATGAGTAGCCAATCCGGTGGCCGCAAAGTGATAACACACCCATGAGCTCATAAAATAATCAGACAAATGCTTCCTACATTGCATGGCTCATCAAGTACACCATTCATAAAAATTACAAATCCAAATTCATGGGAAACCACAAAACTATATTCTATGGAGCATGTAACACTTGATTCATGGGAAACCACAAAACTATATACTTGCGTAAACCATGGAACTGGATTGGTCAACTCCCGACATGGTTTTCTCCAATGTGTGGTTGGTGTAAACTGCTTATCAGTTTAGAAGCATTAGCATTGCTTTGGTTTCCCTGTTTCACGTAATATACAACCTTTATTATGTTTTGTGGCATTTGGTTTCCTCAGGTTGGACTCTTCTCTGATTAATATATTTCATCTACCCTTCTCATCACTGGCCAATATAACTATTTTTTAAAAAAATTACTAGATGTTATTTAGTACAAGCTGAACAAAACAAAGGAGTGAGCAGAATCAGCAGCATTCTTTCGGTTGAATTAGATAATGGACCGGATAATTGTGAATCTAAATACAGTTGGAAAAAAATATTAAAGCTTTTACCTATTAAAAAAGGAGTGAGCAGAAGACAAAAGAACGAGTGATGTGTATCTATATTAAAACTCTGCTGAGGAACACCTAAAACTCGTCTCCAATCCAGGACGGATTATCCAAAGCCACCCCAAGAATCAGAAGGAACCTCTCAAAGTCAATACACAACGGCAAGCAAAGCAGCAGATGATATTAAACATCTCTCAAATCTGAGCAGTCCAGCAAGACAGATTGAAGAAAGAAAGGAAAAAACTGAAGAAACCAAGACACTACTTTTGACCACATTTATAAGAGAAAACGAATGAGGATATTAATATAGACAGAAATTGGAGGAGAAGGGTATCAATATTGACAATCAGTTGAACCAGGTATAGAACTCTTAAGAAACTAACAGCATACCCACACCTTTCAGATACTGAAGCATGTAAGACCGTACATGGAGATATTAGTTGATTCATGAAGATTTAGAATCAAAACTTTCAGATTAAGGTTCACATATACTATTCTTGAAAGGATAAATTTGTGGATGACTAAACCATATAACCCAGAACATATCTGCACCTCATCATATTCTATCAGTTAGGAGATGTTAGCTATCAAGAAAGAAGCAACATATAGTTTAGAATTGAATTGAAAGAAACTTCACCAGCTGAACCCACTATCACTAAATAGATGAGTTTGTTGTCAATTTTCAAAATTTATATAGTCAATCAGCCATAAGCTAACAGAATCTGCTAATACCCAACGGAATCTATGAATGGGTCAAAATTGGTGAAGTAAAGATGTGATATATACCTTGCAAATGTCGCCATTAGTTTGGCAAGCCACAGCCTCCTCTAAGTTGTGCTTATAGCGTTTCTGATATGCTCGCCTAATTGCAAAGAGTTCATCTGAGCATGAGATGCAAGCAAGTTCAACCACTACTTTGTAATCTCCCTTCTTTAGGGCTACATTGATCATCACCGCTTCACGGTCAAAAGGCTCCAGCATCCAACGGTAGACAGCTCTCTGCATTAGAGTTAAATAATGTAAAAAACACATTTATATTCTCCTCCCCGTCCAAAAGCTTTCAATTCGTGAAAGAAATTAATGAGATGGACGGGGGTAACTAGAGAAGCAAACAAAATACGCTTTCCAGCAGGAAATAGGAAGAGCGAGACGATAATCCGGCGAATCAAAACATAACGAACGGGCAGCGTTCAAGAACAAATACCGGGAATCCGTGTGAGAGGTGAATGAATAGGGACGAAGTAGCGAGACTCAGTGAACACCACCTCGATGAAGGAACATCGGCGATTTCCACCATACCACGTCACCGAGGTCAGATAACGTCAATTCCACCACCACGGGAGTCGCAGGCGTCACCCCAAAGGCCGGGACGGGATAGTGCCAGAAAGGGAGCAGAAAAGGGGGAAAGGTACCCAGCTTTGCAGGCGAAAATAGAGGAGAGGTGAAGCCACAACTATGGAATTTTGAAGACGGAACAGAAAGGAAACCGGGTGCACGGTTGAGGGTTTGGATTGTCGCGTGAGGAAACCTCGGAGAGGAACTACTGAGGCGATTGACTGAGTTTTTAGGAGATAGAAGGCTATTTTTTAGGGTGCGGATGTTAGTGGTGATAGATTACTTTTGGTGACAAAAACTTATTCTTTAGAGAAGAAAACAAATTTTGGTAAGTAAAAATATATTATAACGATGAAAATATACTGTTGTCATTATTAGTTATTAGATTACGACCACAAAAAATATTTGGTCGCGTATTTGGTCGTAAATGACCCATTTTCTTGTAGTGATATATTATTTTTAACACAATTAGGTCAATTGGGAATAAAACTTCAGTGTAGTTTCTCATTTTCATTACACCTGCATGACTTCTTAATCATTTGATAATTATCAGTAATTTTTAAAATATTTTTTAGCAATTAGAGAGCAATTTGGTCTTTTTTTAAGTTAAAATAGTTGGTATATGTTGTAAGTTAGATGTCTATTTAAGTTTATCAACGATTTTTCTTGGATTAATGTATAGGTTTCAAAGACTTGCTAAGTTATTAGTACCATCATTTAATGACTTATTTTTTTTATTTAGCATTTGTATCATATAGATAATAACATTTTTCATTTCCTAATATAATACTCTCTTTAATGATGCTAAAATACCTATGACATTTACTTATATATTTTGATAATTGCACATATTTACCTATCATTTATATATATAATTTTGAACAATGTAATTGTTTATATTTTTTGTTAATAATTAAATAATAATATTTGTTAAAATATTTTTGGCCCCCCTAACTATTAAATTGTGGCTCCGCCCCTAGGTATGTAGCTAACTACTTCAAAGAGAAAAGTCATATTCGGTACACACATACTAACTTTGCTTCTTTTTTTATTCCTTTCGTGTATTGTAATTGTATACTACTACCACTACATAAGAAGTATATTTTTTTTTTTTTTTTTTGAAAACTCAAATCACATTTCATTCCAGTTAAAAGTTCAACAGTACATCGATATTCTCTGGGATATCATCTAGAAAACAAAATTCATTTCCCCACCAATTCCCTTTTTTGGCGAGCCGATGCGCTTTAACATTTTGCTCCCGACAGACATGTTTCCACTCGACATGGTCAAAAAAACCCAAAATCCATGATTTATCTTCCAAAATCCTTTGTGCTTCCCACTCGATTTCGCAATTACCTTTCAAAAATTCAATAATGTTGAGACAATCCGACACCAGAGTGAAATTATTTAACTTCATCTTCCTCGCCAGGTGCAGCCCGTGAATAACTGCACAAGCTTCCATCTCCACCGGTGAGCCATTGAAATTCAATTTTTTGTAAGCTGCGCTCCTGATTTTTCCATCCTTGTCCATGCCCAAAGCTCCGACACCAATTGCCCCGTCCTTTACCAGACCGCCATCCACCCAAATTGACCAACTCGGGGTACCGCCTGAGAGGGCCGCCGCACTTGGAGTCTGAAGATCCATTGTGCATGCCTCCGCTGCTCCAAGAAAGGCCGTAGCCTGGTCGATCCCCCACTCGATTGAGGGAGCTGCGCCACCCTGGACCTGGCATCTTGCGAACCAGCCGGTCCACAGAGACACAATAAGATTCTTCACCTCTTCTAGACTTTCCTGCATTAGATAAGTGAAAAGCCAGTCAAAAACCTTTGATTCAGTGTCTAGATTACTCGGAATCTTGAAATCGTTTCTAATGTTCAGGCTTTCCATCGCAGGGCAGAAAATCAGCGCATGAGAAATGCTTTCCCACTGGCCGCAGAAGGGGCACCGGTCATCAGATGTGTTACACCTCTTTGCAATCACCGCTTTGCATGGGATGATGCGGTTAACCAACCGCCAGGTAAAGAGCTTAACCCTAGGGATCAGTTTTATCTTCTCAATCCTGCCCAGTATTTTTGCTGAGTGACTCTGGTATGAACTGGATGGATTGCTTCGGGACTGGATAGATTTTGCTAAATAGTATGCCGATCTTACTGTAAATTTCCCATTGCGGGTTTTCCCCCAGACCCATTTATCATCTCTCTGAACTTGAGGAATAGGAATTTTCATAATTGTATCAGCATCGTCCCTGGTAAACCAGTCAAACACCCTCTCCTTAATCCAACTTTGCTCCTGGCCATTAATTAACATAGCAACTCGGCCCCTTTCCTTCACATCCTGGGGGAGCTTCCATAACCATGGCACTCCACCAGGTTTTTTTGCAAGCCATTTGTCACTCATCTTTGTGTTGAGCCCATTGCCAATACTCCTAACCATCCCTTCCTTGACCAAATTCATCACCCCAGAAATTGATCGCCAGATTGGGCTTGGGTTTTTACTTCCCTCACCTTCCAAAATGTCACCGTTCTTGTAGTACTTTGCTCTAATGGTCCGAGAAACCAGCAAAGTAGGAGAGTCAATAAGTCGCCACAATTGGCGAGCCAGCAATGCGTCATTGAAAGCACCAATCGACCTGAACCCAAGCCCCCCGTCCTTCCTGCTAGCACAAACAGAATCCCAGTTCTTCCAAGCTAGGGACCCAGAGCAACCCTTCCCTTTCCACCAAAAGTTGCGTATAGTCGCCTCCCACTCCTTAACCACCGTTTTTGGGATCTTGAGGACGGCCATAATATAACTAGGGATGGCCTGTAGGATACTTTTGATAAGCAGAATCCTACCCGCCTGAGAAATTTTTCCTGACCATCCCTGAATTTTCCTTAACATCTTGTCTTTAATAAAACCCAGAATTTCTCTCTTGTTTCTCCCAAATTTGTTTGGGATACCCAAGTACATACCCATATCTTGTGAGTCCTCAACTCCTAGGATAGCACAAACATCCCTTCTCGAACCCTTTGGGACCCCCGCTGAAAACATAAGCTTAGATTTCTCCTCGTTCATGCTCTGACCCGAAGCTTCCATGAAATCTAGGAGGATGTTCCTGAGCATCTTTGCATTATCCTTGGTTGCTTCCCCAAACAGAAGACAGTCGTCCGCGAAACATAGACAAGCTATTTCTGGTGCTGAAACAGCAGCTCGAATGCCTCTATAACAGTTAGAAAGCATGGCCACCTTCACACTAGAAATTAGGACTTCCATCACCAACAGAAATAGGTAAGGCGAGAGGGGGTCCCCCTGCCTTAGCCCCCTTTTAGGGTTGAAACATCTTCCAGGATACCCATTTATGACAACTGCCATGGAGACTGTTGTGACACATTTCCTCACCGCCTCCATCCAACGCCCTTTGAAACCCATTCTCTCCATCACATCAAACAGAAAATTCCATTCAACTCTGTCATATGCTTTTGCCATGTCAATTTTTATGCCAAAACTCCCCTTCTTCTTTGCCCTTGATTTCCCCATAGAATGGACCAACTCATGGGCCAGAATTATGTTATCTGAAATCAGTCTATCGGGGACAAATGCAACTTGCTCAGGAGAGATGATATCTTTCATTATTCCTTTGACTCGGTTCACCAAAACTTTAGCAGCAGTTCTATAAATGGTGTTGCAGAGGGCTATAGGCCGATAATCTTTCATGGATTCCGCATCATTTCTTTTTGGAATAAGCACCAGGTGGGTATGGTTAATTCCTTCCGGAAAAATACCCTCATTGAGCATCTGCAAAATAGTGTTAACAAAATCATTACTTATAGTATTCCAGTAAGTCACAAGGAATTTACCATTTAGGCCATCCGGGCCCGGTGCCTTATTCTGATTTATCCCCTTTAAAGCCGCCATGATTTCTTCTCTTGTGAAGGGGGCGTTTAGGGCAGCGTCCATCTCCTCGGGAACCCTATCTTCAATACAGGCCAGCAGGTGGTAGTTTGTTTCAGGCTCCGATGTTTGGAACAGATCCAAAAAGTAACCTCTGGCTACTTCCTCAATGGCTTCCCACTCCTTCCTTTTTGTTCCATGATTGTCTACCAGCTCATAGATGTGGTTTTTTGTGTTTCTAGCTTTCGTCCTGCTGAAGAAATATTTGGTATTTCGATCACCCTCTTTCAGCCACATTTGGCGAGATCTTTGCATCCATCTTATCTCCTCCATGAGCTTCAGCTGGTCAATATCTTTCAGAAGTTGATTTCTGTTCTCCTCCCTTCCATGATTATCCCAACCTGCTGGATTATCCATGAGCCCCTGAAGCTTGAGGCATTTCTCATCCATACTTTTCCTTTCAATACTTATTTGCCTCCTCCCCCAAGCTTTCAGTTCCTGACCCACAGCAATAGCTTTATCCACAAAATTCCAATGATCTTCAGAGGACACACTCCACATTCTGTCTATGATATTGCTAACTTCCTCGTTTCCTGCCCAACAGTTCTCAAATTTAAACGGCCTCGGGCCCCTTCTCCGCTGGGGGTTGATGAGCAACTTTATAGGTCTGTGGTCAGATCTACCCCATTTCAGGTTAAACACCTTTGCATTTGGAAAACATGCAATCCACTCAGAGTTTGCTAGGAACCTATCCAGCCGGCATTGGGTGTTCTCCTGGTCTCTCCTTAAGTTAGAGAAGGTAAATTTCCCTCCTGTGAAACCCAGGTCTTCCAAATCGCAGTCCTCTAAGCATGATTTAAAGTTCTCCATCAGCGTTCTATTTCTCCGGCCCTTCCCTTTTTGTTCAGACTCAAACAGCACCTCATTGAAGTCTCCAAAAATGCACCATGGCTTGTTACTTTTGTCGTTTAACTCCCTAATTAGCTTCCAGGACAGATGTCGGTTGCCATGATCCGGCCAGCCATAAAACCCCGAGCACCGCCAACCGCTTCCCAGCTCCCCACTTTCCACCCACCCATCAATGTGGTGTGATGAGTAAGATTTTATTACAAACTTGATGTTTCTCTTCCAGTACATGGCCAGTCCCCCACTTCTCCCTGTGCTGTCCACCGCCAACCCCTGGTAATCTTTCAGCCTTGCCTCAACCCTTTTCATCTCACAACTTGCAAGCTTAGTTTCTGCCAAAAAAACCAAGCTGGGTGATTCCTCTTGGATGGTCTCCAAGAGCCAACGAACTGCCCAAGGTTCACCCAAACCTCGGCAGTTCATTGCTAAGAGACTCATTGTGGTAGGCAGCCCCGGGTATCCCTCAGGGCCGCCTCTGGTCCAGAAATAGTAATGCCTTCCCCATTAACATCTTTCCCTTTCCTCTGTTTCTGATTACTCTTCTCCACCACCGCTCCTTTCCCCTTTCTCCTTTCATCCTCAGCCAGCTTCATTTCCCAGATCTCTTCAAGGGAGCTACCATCCTGCATATTACCCAGCTTCCTTTTTTTTGAGGAAGAGATAACTTCAGTTGGGGTCCATGGAATTAGGATTGGGATCTCCCCATTGTTCTCTTCTTCTAGATGCACTGTCTTATCATCCCTCCCATCCTCTCTGTTTTTGCTACTCCCCTCAGATATCTTATTTTCCTCTTCCTGCCCCCTGGAAGATACACCTTCCTCCTTCAGCCCACATTTTAAGAGGTCCCATGGGAGGAGGTTGGCCTCCTCCTTCATGGCTTTCAAACCTTTAGCCCTCAGCCAAGAGCCATAAGGAAGAACATCTTTTTCTCCAAAGCCAGCATTTTCACACTCCCTAGTACCATGCGTCAGGAGGCCACACTTAAAACAGATGGCGGGGAGCTTCTCATAAGATAGACGAAGCATGGTATCCTTCCCATCCATCACAACTGTTATGCATCTCTTAATGGGAACAGTAACATCAACCAGCACTTTTACTCTTAAGAAATCGCCCACAGCTTTCCCCTCCCTCTCTCCAAACTCCACAAATCTGCCTATGCTTTCACCCAATCTTTTTGCATAATCAATATGGTAGTAGGAGAAAGGTACCTCATGAATTCGAACCCAAAAGGGGACCCATTGAAAGGAGTGCTCCTTGGGGGCTTTTTTCTTGTCCACCTTCTGAAGAGCCAGCAGGGCAGAGTCAAATGACCATGGGCCCTTTCTCAGGACCACCTCAAGCTCCTTCGCATCACCAAATTGGAATAAGAATAAATTCCTCCCCGAACTCTTGACCACAAGTCCTGCCCTTGGTTGCCAAACTTTCTTCATAGTTTCCTCCAGGACCTTTGGATCCCCCCTCTTATTGGAGAAAAGTTTCCCTAAGAGACAGAGCTCAAATGAGATAGTGTGGTTACCGTCCTCCAAGTCATCCACCAAAACTTTTGTTTCCTCCGCTCTTGTCAATGACAGGTTGGCACACTTTGCCACCAGCTCCTCCACATTAATCTCCTTGGACGCCATTATTGTTTGATTCTTGGACTGTTTTTTTCTCAAATGTTTTGTCTTTCTTAAGATTTCACTCCAGTAGATGTGTATGTGAATTCTTCTCAGGTACCACCAGAGGTACATAAGGAGGCCTGAAAAGTACAATGATGTTTCTGGGGACTCCACTTTCTCTCCCGTGCCAAAGTTCATCATCATGCGGAGGATCTGAAGAGTCACTGCCGTGCATGGCCGCCGTTTCTGACACCTACGGTGGGTAGAGCCGCCGGAGAAGCTCAAGCGCCACATGGGGAAGGATGCAAAAGTTCTAGAAAACAGTAGATGCAAAAGAGAAAAGTTTCGCCCTCGCCAGAGAGGGAAAAGTTGAGGAACGTTCATTAGTTGTTTACTACATAAGAAGTATAATTTTAGTATGATAAAAGGCAAGTATACTACATTAATTTATTCGTATATATCCATGATATACGTATGATATAAGTAAATATCTGTATCAATAATGTCAACAAGATATTTGAGGCGCGCGTCAGAATGTAGGCGCGCTACTTGGCAATCGTCAAAGAGTGCTGGACATGAAAAGTCCGAAATCTTCCCAAGCAGGCCGGCAAGTGCAGTGCAGCAGAACCAGAACACGCACACACTCCACTCCAGTCCTCCCTCTCCCATGCACCTTCCTTCACAGAGCAGTAATCACCTTCCCATTCCCCCCTCTCACTCTCTGCGTGCGTGTCTGTAACGTACGGTTACATGACAAATGTAACTCTTTGGAAAAAAAGTACTACTTCTAATTCAAGTATGAAAAAGAGCGCCACCGCCTTCCTCCACCATTTAAACGGCGGGCATACTCGCAGGTACTGCTCTCTAATTAAGAAAGACAACACTTTTTTTTTTCTTGGTCTGCTACTTCCCCATCACCATTTTCATCTCTCTCACCTTTCCTCACTGAGAGAGAAACCACCATATCCAGATACCAGAAGTCCGCTTCGAAGCACGAGGTTTTACCCTTTTTCTTGTTTTTTTATTTTAGTTTAGTTTCAGTGATTACAGCCACAACCTCCCATTTCCCCCAATTCGGTTCCTTTCTTTTTTCTGCTCACATTTCAATTCAAAAACTACTCTTTTCTATATACAGAAACAAAGACTCATGCACGCTTCTTCTTCATCATCCCTTCAACTACAACAGCCTCACTATAAACCTCCTCCTGCTGATAATAATACTACTACCTTCAGTAACCCTCCATTACAAGAACCAACCCCTCCTCCTCCTCCTCCTCCCTCACCTCCACCACCTTCATCTGCCACTTCCTCTTCCACATCCACACCTACATCCTCAACCACCAACGGTAGTAACAACAACAGCGACAATAACAAAATCAGCAAGAGAGGACGCGGAAAAGGCGGCCCAGACAACAACAAATTCCGCTATCGAGGAGTCCGTCAACGCAGCTGGGGTAAATGGGTCGCTGAGATCAGAGAACCACGTCGACGAGCTCGTAAGTGGCTTGGCACTTTCTCAACAGCAGAAGATGCCGCCAGAGCTTACGACCGTGCTGCCATCATTTTATACGGACCTAGGGCACAGCTTAATCTCCAACCCTCAGCAGTTTCCCAGCAACCTAATAATTGCTCAGCTTCTACCTCTGCTACTTCCTCCTCACCTGCTGCTGTCGCTACTTCCACTTCATCTTCCTCCACTTCTTCCACTTCTTCTATCCACACTCTCCGTCCGTTACTCCCTAAACCAACTCCTGGATTCTCATTCTCCTTCATCCCACCTCAGCCTTCACTACAGACAACCTCAGTCGAGGCATCTCTGACTCCGAATTATGGGTTCCCATTCGGAATTTACCAAACTGGTCAGCATCAAAACCACCACTTGATTCAGAGTGTAGCTCCTCCAACTCCATCCGTGCACCTCAACTCATTTCCACAATTACCCTTCCACTACCAACACACAAACCCACAACATGAGCAACCACCGCAAGTCCTACAGCCCCCACCACACGACCCGCATCATCAGGAGGACCTTGTAGGGTTTCCGTCAACTTCACTTGAACTTGAAGATAAGTTACCGCTGCTGGATCCGCCCAAACTTGAAAACCAAGGTGTTTTACTACCCAGCCATCAAGATTCCTGCACCCATCATCATCATCATACCAACAATCATCATCATCTAGGGTTTTGTGATGAGATTATTAGTAGCTTGGTAGGGTCAGTGGATTCTACCCTCTCCTTATGCAACTCACAACCAATGATGGCAGTAGGGCATCATCATCATCAACACCAGCAGCAGCTGCATAACCCTCATGATGAACCAGATCCAGGTTTTGATGCAGCTGGTCTACCGGAATTACCTGACTTATGGCCTGAATCAATGATGACGGTGATGGGTCCAGGAGGAGGAGGTGCGGTTGTGGATGATTATCACCATCCTCATCACCACAATGCTGGGTTTTGGGATTACGGAGATCCTTTCTTGTTTGATTTTTGACAAGAAAATTTATAATCCACACACTCCCTCGATCTTTTTAATTTCTCTTTCAACAAGTTGAATTAGGGTTTAGCTACACACAGAGTTGATTTATCGATTTGCATGCAGGATTCCACACTTAGATTTTTCTAGCTAGATTTGGAGGTATTAATTGTATAATCTCCTTAGTAGTAGTATAAACGAGCGAGTTTGATTTGCTTGATAGGTCTTCCAAAAGATATTAAATTCTTGCTGTGGTGGCGAGGATAAGTGTACTCCTTTGGTTGAACAGCAGCAACCCAACTTGACTGGATCTAGTAATAAATGGATCCCATCGATTAGTTACCTCGTAAAAGGCAGACTAGTGGCTTGGTTGAGCACGGTTCCAATCTAGGCTTGGATTGGAGGCTGCTTTCTGTTTACTTTTGTTTTTCAGAATTATTGAAAATTGGAGGCTGCTAAAGATTATTTAGCGTGGCCCTTCAAATTTTTTAAATCTCAAGTCTCGGAGATTCTTGTATTGTTTCATTAGCAATATCAGGAATTAATGGAAGAAATTAATACATTCGATTGGTATAATCTTTCACTACCTATCACAAAACTTCGTTTTAGATTCTTTATACTTTTGTTGATGTATATAATCTTAAATATCGGAGGGGAGTTGGTGACGGAACCATAATTTCCGTCAGTGACGGACTCACATCCCACCATTGATAGATTTTATGATATTTTAATCTGACGGATAAGAATGAAAAAAATAATGTATTGTAAGTGGTGATTGGCTTCTTTTTTAATGACTAAAGATGACTATGATACCGGTAGTTATTATTCAACGTGAACATATACATGAGATATATACATGAATGGAAGAAATAACTAAGTAGCTGTCACGTGAACAATCAATTTTTTTAATTTTAAAATTCTTTTTATAATTCAAAATGCTGATGTGATTTAATAATATTTAATTTTAAAATAAAGTAATAAATTTTTAGCATCATTCTAATGACTATTAGATATAAATTTTAAAGGTACCATTTCTTAACATAAATTCCGTTTAGTAAAAAATGATAATAAAGAATAATAAGCAAAAACATTATTAATAATTTGGCTTAACTAAATAATTAATATGTGCTCTATAATATTATAAGTTTTAAATCTTAAAAGTTTGTTATATATGATTAAAGTTTAAAAATAGTATAGCAAAAATAAAATAGGAGTTATACAAATAAATAATAATAAATCTATAAAAATGAGCTTAATATTGTACTAATATAGTAAGAGTATAATCTCTGATGAAATATGTACTATTTTTTTACGTTTCAAACTACTAAGTGATGCACAAAAAAGTTGAGTTTGATAAACTTTGAACTATTGAAGGACATTTTAATACTCTCTAGATACAATATTTTATAGTTTCGGCAAACATTTAACTACTATCATGGATATGCTTTAATACCAAGGTAGAAATATTTATCAACTATCATGTCTACGTTAAACTACTGATGGAAAATTTATAAATGATCATGTATACATTTTTACGCCACTAATGAAAGTATCGATATGCGATTATGGATGCATCTTTAGCTATCGATGGATATGTTTGTAGACAACTATGAATACATTTTGTAACTTTTGATGGAAACATTCATCAACCATCACGGTACATTTTAAGCTACTATTGAAAACATTTATCAAATATCATCTGCACATTTTAACTATTGTTGGAAACATTATCAACTAGCATCTGCACATTTTACGCAACTGATGGAAACATTTATAAATGGTCATGTATACATTTTTACACAATTGATGAAGATATAATACGCAGTTATGGATGCATCTTTAGCTATCGATGGATACGTTTATACATAATGATGAATACATTTTGATCTTCTATGGAAACATTTATCAATTTGCATGGATAAATTTTTAACCTAGTGAAGGAAATGTTATCAACTATTATGTATACATTTTTAAACTATTGATGGTAACATTTATAAATGATCATGTGTAATGCACTACAAATTATAATACGCAACCATGGAGCATCTTTAGCTATCGATTGATACGTTTGCACATAGTGATGGATAATACGTACATTTTTTAAACTTCTATGGAAACATTTATCAATTTGCATGGATACCTTTTTAACCTAGTGTTGGAAATGTTATCAACTATCATGTGTACATTTTAAGCTATTGATGGTAACATTTATAAATGATCATGTGTATGTTTTTTGCACTACAGAATAACATATAATACACAGTCATGGATGCATCTTTAGCTTTCAACGGATACGTTTGTATACAGTTATGGATACTTTTGTATACAGTGTAGGATATGTTTGTATACAGTGATGGATACGCTTGTAGACAGTGATCGATACGTTTGTAGACAGTGATGGATACGTTTGTAGATAGTAATGGATACGTTTGTAGACAGTGATGGATACTTTTGTAGATAGTGATGGATACGTTTGTAGACAGTGATGGATGGATACATTTGTAGATAGTGATGAATACTTTTGTAGACAGTGTAGGATATGTTTGTATACAAAGATGGATACGTTTGTAAACAGTGATGGATACGTTTGTAGACTGTGATGGATACTTTTGTATACAGTGTAGGATACGTTTGTATACAGCGATGGATACGTTTGTAGACAGTGATGGATACGTTTGTAGACAGTGATGGATATGTTTGTAGACAGTGATGGATACTTTTGTATACAGTGTAGGATATGTTTTATACAGCGATGAATACGTTTGAAGACAGTGATGGATACGTTTGTAGACAGTGATGGATACGTTTGTAGATAGTGACGAATACATTTTTAACCTTCTATGGAACCATTTATCAATTATTATGGATACACCTTTAACCTAGTGTTAAAAACATTTATCAACTGTCATGTGCACATTTTAAACTATTGATGAAAACATTTATAAATGATAAGAGGAAACACCGGGAAATTGTTGTATATTTTATAAGTCTATATGGTAATATCTAATATTATACTACTATTTTACCGAAAAATGACATCTACGTCATTAACTGCAATAGGATTTAAAAGTAAGGACAAATCATATGTGGTATATTACTACCACATTACTATATATTTAAAAACTTCTTTATTTAGTATTATATTTTGATAATATTAACAAGTTAAACAGTAGATTTACTTTCACATTTATATCTAAGAAGATGATTTTAGCAATTATTTTAGTAGTATTATTGTTAAATAAATAATTAATATTATCTTATTTATAGATGTATCTCATCCTCATGTTTCCCTATATTTTAACAAATGTCGTTTCTTCATTCAGTCCCTGTGCCACATAGACAACAGTTTCTTCTTTGCACACATCCAGAGATTGACATTTGATTAAATCTCTCACAATTTAAGAAAGCATAGTATATTTAAAATATTTCTATTTTTTACATTGCAGCAACTAACTCGACAGGTTTTTAGGGTTTTTTTAGGGTGTGTGGGGTTAGGGTAATCTATTTAGAAACTGTACTGTACTTTATATTGTAGCAACTAACTCGACATGTTTTTAGGGTTTGTGGTAGTGGGGTTTGGGGTGTTTTGGGGTAGGGTAATCTATTTAGAATTTGTTCTGTACTTTATATTATAGCAACTAACCCAACATATTTTTAAGGTTTATTGTGGCGGGTTTTTAAAAGAATTATGTAGTTCTTTTTAGTCTTTTAAAGAATTATAAATATCTAAAATTTAGTATTTTTATATTAATTTAGTTTCTTACAATTTTATTTTAGTTAAGGCATGTATTTATTTATATTTTTTCATACATACATAAACAACAATATTATTTGACTAAAGAAATATTATCTAATAGCATGTGTAGTCATCGTGGAAAAAATTATTACATTATTAATACATATTAATAATTATCTTATTTAGGCACCTTAAACAAATACAAAAGGAATATTATAATATAACAATATAGTATAGATTTCCGGGTATTTGAAAGAATTGAAACTTTTTGGTGAATGAACAAAAATAAATACAAGTAGTCGGACTAGATAAGTGACAGTACTAGATTTGAATACTATATAAAATAATGGATTTTCCTCACACAACTCAAATTCGCTTCTGTCCGTCAGGGACGGAAGAATTATGTCCGTCACGGGATCCAAGCCCCTTAAATATACAGCTTTATGTAAAATGAATACGGTCTTGTATTATTGATAAGAATCCCTCCAACAGAGAAAGAAAGTAGAAGAAAGAAGAAAGTACTAGTGGGCTGTCGCAGCAGAGAAGGGGGGAAAGAAGAAAACAGCAGTGGAAAAATGTAATCCGCATACTGGAATGAAATGAGTTTTTTTTTTTTTTTTAATAAATAGCACGGCAAAAACAGCATAAGTGAAGACAAGAATACACCAGAATAAACAAGTTAGAGGCAGATAGAGTTAGTTAAAACTGCATAACGCATCCATGACATAATTGTGATGTAGTCCTTTTGATTTTTTAGTCTTTAGTGCTAAAATTAGAAAAATCATCTGATCGTTGGAGACGTTTCTAATTCAACGAGCCGGATGCTTACTGCTGCTCGTCACTTTGGATTTCTTGAGTCTTAGATGTCGTTGACAACAGGAAGGTGAAGAAGAAAGACAAAGTATGTTATTGAGTAATACAGAGGCAACGAGACTCTGTACTTAGTTAGTATATTACATGCCTATGCGCCTGTATATATATACGTACGAGAGACATACACAGAGTGCACATAACATATACTACATACTATATTATATCTGATACACCCCCTCAAGATGTATAATTGCACAGCAATTTAAGTCTTGACTTCAAACTGTTGCAGGCCCAGCTTGGGAAGAAGGCTGCGGTATGCTTTGCCAGTCAGGGGCTTGGTGAGGACATCGGCTAATTGGCTCGAGCTGGGAACGTTTTGGATGTTGATGAGGCCTTGCTGGATGCTGTTGCGGACATAATGGCAGTCGATCTCAATATGCTTAGTCCTCTCATGTGAGACGGGATTCTTGGCAATGTAGATGAAGACGCAGAGAGCAAGAAAAGAGAAAGAGAGAATGTATCTTGAATTGAATAACTCGTTAACTAATTACACAGGGACTGTTTACATATATATAGAGCATAGAGAACAGAACACTAGCTGTCTTAACTAAGACTAACTTAGTCAACATTAGTCAACATTACTAGTTACACTATCATTCCCCTTCAAGCTTGGTGGGCAGAACTGAACACCAAGATTGTTTCTGAAGAATTCAAAAGGTTATGTTGGTAAGCTCTTAGTAAAAACATCTGCGATTTGTCTCTTGGTTGAGATGTACTGTGTCTGAATGCTTCTAGCAATAACTTTTTCCCTAACAAAGTGATAGTCAAGTTCCACATGTTTAGTGCGAGCATGAAGAATGGGATTCTCAGCAAGACGAAGAGCACTTTGGTTGTCACTGTACAGAACAGGAACATTAGGAGACTGAATACCGATATCATTCAGTATGAAGCCAACCCAGGTGATTTCTGATGCTGCTGCAGCCAGAGCACGATACTCGGCTTCGGCACTAGATCTTGAAACTGTAGGTTGCTTCTTTGAGGCCCATGATATACAGTTGGAACCCAGAAAAACGTAGTAGCCTGAGGTTGATCTCCTTGTCAGATTACATCCTGCCCAATCTGCATCAGAGAAAGCTGTCACATTGAGAGAAGATCGATTTGTGATTTTAATTCCAAGGTCTTGCGTTCCTGAAAGATATCTCAGAATACGTTTCACACTTTGTAAGTGCTCAGCTGTTGGTTGATGCATAAATTGGCAAGCTAGATTAACAGCATGTGAAATGTCCGGTCTGGTGATAGTTAGATACTGCAAAGCTCCAACCAGTTGTCTGTATTCAGTAGGATCTAACAGAGTGTTAGAGCTTGAATTAAGATCATGCTTGATAGACAGAGGTGTTCGATTGGGTTTAACTCCTACCATGTTTGCTTTCTTTAACAAATCTCTGATATACTTTGTTGTTTAAGAAAGAGACCATCTGATAATCTGTCAGCTTCGATACCGAGAAAGAATCTCAGAGAACCAAGATCTTTAAGAGCACACGCTTTTCCCAGTTGGTCTATCACTCCCCTTAGAAGAGTAGAGTTACTTCCTGTGATTATTATGTCATCGACATAAACTAACACAATAATGCTTCCAGTCGTAGTATGAAGAGTGAACAGAGAAGTGTCAGCCTTGCTACACTGAAAGCCAATCTGATACAGAAAAGAACTCAACTTATTAAACCAAGCCCGTGTGTAACACCCCCAACACTGGCCTAGGAGTTAGGGGTATTACACGCCGCGTATTATTACATAATAACGCAAGGCTCTAATAAGCAAACTTAAACAGATAACAAATAAGGCCCAAACGGAATACTTAAATAAAGTATAAGCAAAGAGATGTTAGAACATCCCCAAAAGTCGTTACAAACCCACCAAACAGATGTCAAAAGCGGAAGCTAACGAAATATGCCCAAAGGCTCAAATTCAATACAAAGGTCTCAAAAGAAGCTAAATAACAAGCGACTAAACTCCAGAGGCTGAGGGTAGACGATCCTCGCTAATCAATCTGCAAAAGCGTTAGAAGTAGGGGAATGAGCACACAACTATGCCCAGTAGATGACCAACTTCATCAACCAGCATGCTCAAAACATTTACAGAATATTGACAAATCAGAAGGAGTCAAAGAATCCATAAACATGTCAGAAATCAGAAACAGAAGTCCATTCATTAAGGGACTAAACAGAGCAGAAGCAGACAGAAGCAGAAAACAGAGTGGGACACTAGCGATCACAGCATACAGACAGAACGAGCAACCAGCTCGTGAACAGAACGAGGAAACCTCACTCGTAAACAGAACAGGTGTAAACACCCGTGAGCAGAACGGGGAACATCACCCGTGAACAGAAGGATCCTACATAGCGCGCTACGAGACAGCGTAACCAGCCATCCAAAGGCTCAGACACAGAGATAACTAGGTCCCAAAACAGAAGCTTAAATACAGATAAGCATATGTGCACCAAAGGCACCAGAAAGCACATAGATGGCTTGGAAATCAGATGGGGAATCCAACCCCGCAAACGGAAGTCAAAACGGAGCTCAAACGAGCAAGTTATTGTCAAAACAGAGGTATGTCCGAACTTGTGTCTGGACATCAATGTTCGGACACAAGTCGAGACTTAGAAGATGAAATCAGACAGATGTCCGAACATGTGTCCGAACTACGAAGTTCGGACACAGGTCGAACTTTAAAACAGTAGAGGAGACAGAGGTGTCCGAACATCCAAGTTCGGACGGATGTTCGGACGTTCTTCGGAAATCAGAACGTGTAGAGTCCGAACTTGTGTCCGGACATCAATGTTCGGACACAAGTCGAAGCCAAAATCAGAGAAAGCAGAAGGCTGTGTCCGAACTTCAAAGCTCGGACGAAAGTTCGGACACAGCGAAGACTTTAGAAATTGAAAGCGCAACAGGGTATGTCCGAACGTCAAAGCTCGGACAGTCGTTCGGACATACCGAAAAACTCAGCAAACAGAAGCGAATTTAGCACGAACAGAAGCACAAAACTTATTCAAATCAACACACACATTTACAAAACAACCTTGGGGTTTAATCCATTGAAATGGCATTAAAACAGGCACAAGTCACACACAAACACAAGGCAAACATTACATAAATTTGCAGAATCCGAACTCCCCAAGGCTGAACACACGGATCGAATCCGAAAGCCACCTACCTCGAATTAACAGCAGACGAACCACTAACTGAACAGCAGAATCCAGCCAATGTAGACCCTCAAACGCAGACCGAACGCAAACCAATACACTGAGCAAAACACAATTGCAAAACTCCCAATTCAGAAAACAGAACCCAAACCCTGAAACTGAAATCACAATCCAAACTGCGCACAATCCTCACCTGAATTCGCCAACAAGGGAGCCAACGGGAAGAAAACGAGTGCAGCGCGCAGAAGACTGAAGATTCTGGCAGTCAGATTGCAGAGACCAGAATTAGAAGGAGGAAACATCCAAAACCTAAACCTCAAACTGAATTGTGATAACCATATACAATTCGCAAACCTGATCGCGAAGGAAGCAGCAAAACGATGAAGAATTCCCAGCAGCAGACGGAACTCCACTCAGCAGCACTTGCACAGATTGAGCGCTTGGAAGAACGTAGCAGTTGAGAGAGAGAACAGAGAGAGGAAGCACAGAGAGGAAGGAGCGTCTGAGGATTTTCAAAACTGACGGAGTTAGTGGAGTCGTGGAAGCGTGATTAGAATAATGACTAGGGAATTATTAATATAACTCACCTCAATTAATAATCCCTTACCAAAAATCAGAAAGAAGAAAGACCACCTCGCCCTTGTCTTTAATCCAAAGGACTTCCATGTCCTGAATTAAGATTGAACCAACTTAAAGTTAAATTGTGACGAAATAAAATAATAACCAAATCTTGGGTTATAACATCACCTCCCCCTTAAAAGAATTTCGTCCTCGAAATTAAAACATACCTACTGATCGAAGAGGGCGGGAAACTTAGAGCGCACTTCACTTTCGACCTCCCAGGTCGCCTCTTCCTCTGACTGACCCGACCACTGCACCTTCACCAAGGGCATAGTCTTGCTCCTGAGCTTACGAACATCTCGGGCTAGAATCCTCGAAGGAACTGCCTCAAACGTGAAGTCCTCCCTCAACTGAAGCGGACTGAAGTCGATCACATGAGATGGGTCCGGAATATACTTCCTCAGCATAGAAACGTGGAAAACACTGTGCACTGCTGCTAAGGACGGAGGCAAAGCCAAACGATAGGCAACCGGTCCGATCCTCTCTAGGATCTCAAAAGGACCCACAAAACGAGGGCTAAGCTTGCCTCTCTTCCCAAACCGAACGACTCCTCGAACTGGAGAAACCTTCAGATACACATGGTCGCCCACCTCAAACTCTAGAGGTCGTCTCCTCTGATCGGCGTAACTCTTCTGACGACTCTGAGCCACAAGCAAGCGCTCTCTGATAGACTGAATCTTGCCCACAGCATCCTGAACTAAGTCTGGACCAATCACGGCTCTCTCCTTCAGATCATCCCAACAGATGGGTGATCTGCACCTCCTGCCATACAAGGCCTCAAACGGAGCCATCCCGATACTGGTCTGGAAGCTATTATTATACGCAAACTCTATCAGTGCAACATGCTGATCCCAACTGCCCCCAAAATCCAACACACATGCTCTGAGCATGTCCTCAAGGACCTGATTCGTCCTCTCTGTCTGACCGTCTGACTGAGGATGATAAGCTGAACTGAAAGACAACTTCGTCCCCTTAGCCTGATGCAAACTCTGCCAGAATCTGGACACGAAACGCGGATCTCTGTCAGACACGATATAAGCGGGAACCCCATGTAGACGCACAATCTCATCCATGTACAACTGAGCCAAACGGTGCAAACTGAAGGTCTTCCTGACTGGTAGGAAGTGAGCGCTCTTCGTGAGCCGGTCCACAATGACCCAAACTGCATCAAAACCCCTCGGAGTCTTAGGCAGTCCCATAACAAAGTCCATACCGACGCTCTCCCACTTCCACTCCGGAACGGGAAGAGGCTGAAGCAAACCAGCTGGTCTCTGATGCTCGGCTTTGACCTGCTGACAGGTCCGACATCTGGATACAAAGTCAGAAATATCCCTCTTCATGTTGCCCCACCAAAATGTCTCCCGTAGATCCCGGTACATCTTCACCCCGCCTGGGTGTACCGAGTAGGGAGCTCCATGTGCCTCCTGCATGATCTCACGTCTCAAAGTGTCGTCCGCCGGCACACATACACGGTCTCTGAACCTCAGACAGCCGTCCTCTGAAACCCGGAACTCAGACTCCTGACCAGCAGCAATCTCATCTCTGATCTTACGCAAACTGACATCAAGCTCCTGACTGGCCTTGATCCTGTCGATCAAGGTAGGCTGAATCTGCAATGCTGCTAACATCCCAGACCTCTCTGGACGAACGACCCAGACGCCCATACGCTGCAACTCGAGAGCAGACCTCTGCACACCAGACACAGCACAAACTGTCCCCGACGGACCCCTCCTACTGAGCGCATCAGCCACAACGTTCGCTCTACCAGGATGGTAGAGGATCTCCAGATCATAATCGTGCAGTAACTCCAGCCACCTCCTCTGCCTCAAGTTCAACTCCTTCGGAGTGAACAGATACTTGAGGCTCTTGTGGTCCGTATAAACTTTGCACGCTGCTCCATACAGATAGTGCCTCCAAATCTTCAGAGCAAACACCACAGCAGCTAGCTCCAGGTCGTGGGTCGGATAGTTCTTCTCATATGGCTTAAGCTGACGAGAGCCATATGCAACCACCCTCCCCTGCTGCATCAGAACACACCCAAGTCCCCTATGGGACGCATCACAGAAAACCTCTAGGCCCTCGGTCCCCTCTGGGAGAGTCAAGATCGGCGCAGTAGTCAACCTCTTCTTCAGCTCCAGAAAACACTGCTCACAGGCATCGCTCCACTCGAACTTCACATCTTTCTACATTAGACGAGTCAACGGGATCACCAACTTGGAGAAGCCCTCCACAAACTTGCGATAGTAGCCCGCTAGTCCGAGGAAGCTACGAATCTCTCCAACATTAGTAGGCCTGGCCCACTCAGTAATAGCCCTAATCTTCTCCGGATCCACGGAGATACCATCCTTGGAGACAACGTGTCCCAAGAATACCACCTGATCCAACCAGAACTCACACTTCTTCAGCTTCGCGTACAACTCGTTCTCCCTCAGGGTCTGGAGAACGGTCCTCAAATGCTCCTCGTGCTCCTCAGCACTCTTGGAATACACCAAGATGTCATCAATAAATACTACAACGAACTGGTCCAAAAACGGCTTGAACACCCGGTTCATCATATCCATGAATACTGAAGGCGCATTCGTCAGCCCGAATGGCATCACTAGGAACTCGTAATGTCCATAACGAGTCCTGAAAGCGGACTTAGGCACATCGTCTGCCTTAATCCTCAACTGATGATATCCCGACCTCAGATCGATCTTCGAAAACACCTTAGCTCCTGCTAACTGGTCGAACAAGTCATCAATGCGCGGGAGAGGATACCTATTCTTAATGGTAACCTTGTTGAGCTCCCTGTAGTCAATGCACAACCGCATGCTACCGTCCTTCTTCTTACAAATAACACTGGCGCTCCCCAAGGCGACACAGGGCGAATGAAGCCCTTATCCAGCAGCTCCTGCAACTGGACCTTCAACTCCTTAAGCTCAGCAGGCGCCATCCGGTATGGGGCCTTCGAAATGGCTGAGTCTCAGGTGCGAGCTCGATCGAGAACTCCACCTCTCTAACAGGGGGAAGCCCAGGTACGTCATCCTGGAACACATCTGGAAAGTCTCTGACCACTGGTATCCTCCACTTCGCATCCTTGCGAACCTCAGGGATGTAGCACAGATATCCCTGGCATCCTTTCCTCAGAAAGCGGAACGCCTGCATCGCTGATATGACTGGCGGCGAGCACGGGAGTCCATTCCCTGCTACAATCAAACGGGGCTGGCCCGGCTCCTCAAAAGTGACTCTCGAAGCGGCACAATCGATGTGGGCATGGTGCGCAGCAAGCCAATCCATGCCCAGGATCACATCAAAACTAGTCATCTCCATCGGGATGAGGTCAGCACACAGAATCCTATTCTTGACTAACACAGGACTAGCTTTACAGACAGAATTCAAAACATAGAAGAGTCCCTAACCAATGGACTATGCACACACAGCTCAACACCCAGAGGCACAACAGGCAAACCGAGCTCACCCACCAACTCAGCAGAAATAAAAGAGTGGGTGGCTCCAGAGTCAAACAAACAGAAAACAGAACGAGAAGACAGCTGGAGAATACCTGTGACAACTCTGTCAGTCGATCGGTCTCTCTCTCCAGCCATCGCGTACACTCTGGCCTGGCCCTGGGGCTTCTTCTGCTCAGCCCGGTCTCGATCTCTGGACCCTGAAGCAGACTCAACGGCTCTACCTCCAGAACTACCCCTGCTCCTCTCAGCCTGAGGGCAATCAGCAATCCTATGTCCCATGGATCCACACTTGAAACAGGCCCCGGACTTCCTGTAGCAGTCCTGACCCTGTGAAACTTGCCACAGACCTGGCACTTCGGGCGGGAGCTGACGAAGACGAACCACCCTATCTCGTGCGCGGTCTCAGAGCGGTCTCCAGCTCGGTCTCCAGTAGACTGCTTCTTCTGAGAAGCAGACTGATCCCTCCTATCGCTCTCATCGGACCTCTGCTTCCTCTTCTGGTCCTTCCCTCCAGACTGGCGACCTCTCAAGTCGGCCTCTACCAACAGGGCGACATCAGCAACGTCCCTGAAGGTCTTGTGACGCAGGGGCGTCACAGCAGAACGGATATCAGGCCTCAGCCGCTCTCAAACTTCCTGGCCTTCCTATGCTCGTCAGGCTCAGGTGCAAACTTAGACAGACTGATGAACTTACGAACGTACTCCTCAACGCTCATGTCCCGACCCTGGCGTAGTCGGTTATACTCCAGAATGCGCTGATCCTTAGACGTCGGGGTAGAACTGTTTGTTGAACTCCCCAGTGAACTGCTCCCACGTCCAAGGCTGTGGGAACTTCCCCATAACTGACCTCCACCACTCCTTGGCTTCGGCCTTGAACAGAAAGGTGGCGAAGTCACCTTCTGCTCCTCCTCTGAGCCCATCACACGTAGCAAGTCCTCCACCTCTGACAGCCAATGACTGGCCACCTGGGGGTCTCCTGCCCCATCGAACGACGGCGGCTTCAGCTTCATGAACTCCTGAAGCGCCTTCACGTTCCTCCCTCCAGCATCTGCCCCAGCTGGGCCTGCTCCGCCAGCTGGTCCTCCTCCAGCTGGTCCACCCTGCAGCCATGGTCTGCATGAGCTGCGTCATAAACTGCTGAACAGCATCAGCACATTCCTGGAGGGTTATTTGCTCTTCTTGGCGGCATTCTGAAAGTCCAACAGCAAGCAGTTAACTCAGACACTAACACTGACGTTTCTGACTGACTGGCTAACTTAAAATCCCAGCAGATTAGAACCCAGAGCTCTGATACCACTAAATGTAACACCCCCAAACACTGGCCTAGGAGTTAGGGGTATTACACGCCGTATTATTACATAATAACGCAAGGCTCTAATAAGCAAACTTAAACAGATAACAAATAAGGCCCAAACGGAATACTTAAATAAAGTATAATCAAAGAGATGTTAGAACATCCCCAAAAGTCATTACAAACCCACCAAACAGATGTCAAAAGCGGAAGCTAACGAAATATGCCCAAAGGCTCAAATTCAATACAAAGGTCTCAAAAGAAGCTAAATAACAAGCAACTAAACTCCAGAAGCTGAGGGTAGACGATCCTCGCTAATCAATCTGCAAAAGCGTTAGAAGTAGGGGAATGAGCACACAACTATGCCCAGTAGATGACCAACTTCATCAACCAGCATGCTCAAAACATTTACAGAATATTGACAAATCAGAAGGAGTCAAAGAATCCATAAACATGTCAGAAATCAGAAACAGAAGTCCATTCATTAAGGGACTAAACAGAGCAGAAGCAGACAGAAGCAGAAAACAGAGTGGGACACTAGCGATCACAGCATACAGACAGAACGAGCAACCAGCTCGTGAACAGAACGAGGAAACCTCACTCGTAAACAGAACAGGTGTAAACACCCGTGAACAGAACGGGGAACATCACCCGTGAACAGAAGGATCCTACATAGCGCGCTACGAGACAGCGTAACCAGCCATCCAAAGGCTCAGACACAGAGATAACTAGGTCCCAAAACAGAAGCTTAAATACAGATAAGCATATGTGCACCAAAGGCACCAGAAAGCACATAGATGGCTTGGAAATCAGAGGGGAATCCAACCCCGCAAACGGAAGTCAAAACGGAGCTCAAACGAGCAAGTTATTGTCAAAACAGAGGTATGTCCGAACTTGTGTCCGGACATCAATGTTCGGACACAAGTCGAGACTCAGAAGTGAAATCAGACAGATGTCCGAACATGTGTCCGAACTACGAAGTTCGGACACAGGTCGAACTTAAAACAGTAGAGAGGAGAGGTGTCCGAACATCCAAGTTCGGACGGATGTTCGGACGTTCTTCGGAAATCAGAACGTGTAGAGTCCGAACTTGTGTCCGGACATCAATGTTCGGACACAAGTCGAAGCCAAAATCAGAGAAGCAGAAGGCTGTGTCCGAACTTCAAAGCTCGGACGAAGTTCGGACACAGCGAAAACTTAGAAATTGAAAGCGCAACAGGGTATGTCCGAACGTCAAAGCTCGGACAGAGTTCGGACATACCGAAAAACTCAGCAAACAGAAGCGAATTAGCACGAACAGAAGCACAAAACTTATTCAAATCAACACACACATTTACAAAACAACCTTGGGGGTTTAATCCATTGAAATGGCATTAAAACAGGCACAAGTCACACACAAACACAAGGCAAACATTAATAAATTTGCAGAATCCGAACTCCCCAAGGCTGAACACACGGATCGAATCCGAAAGCCACCTACCTCGAATTAACAGCAGACGAACCACTAACTGAACAGCAGAATCCAGCCAATGTAGACCCTCAAACGCAGACCGAACGCAAACCAATACACTGAGCAAAACACAATTGCAAAACTCCCAATTCAGAAAACAGAACCCAAACCCTGAAACTGAAATCACAATCCAAACTGCGCACAATCCTCACCTGAATTCGCCAACAAGGGAGCCAACGGGAAGAAAACGAGTGCAGCGCAGAAGACTGAAGATTCTGGCAATCAGATTGCAGAGACCAGAATTAGAAGGAGGAAACATCCAAAACCTAAACCTCAAACTGAATTGTGATAACCATATACAATTCGCAAACCTGATCGCGAAGGAAGCAGCAAAACGATGAAGAATTCCCAGCAGCACTTGCACAGATTGAGCGCTTGGAAGAACGTAGCAGTTGAGAGAGAGAACAGAGAGAGGAAGCACAGAGAGGAAGGAGCGTCTGAGGATTTTCAAAACTGACGGAGTTAGTGGAGTCGTGGAAGCGTGATTAGAATAATGACTAGGGAATTATTAATATAACTCACCTCAATTAATAATCCCTTACCAAAAATCAGAAAGAAGAAAGACCACCTCGCCCTTGTCTTTAATCCAAAGGACTTCCATGTCCTGAACTAAGATTGAACCAACTTAAAGTTAAATTGTGACGAAATAAAATAATAACCAAATCTTGGGTTATAACACCGTGGAGCTTGTTTAAGCCCATAAAGTGACTTATGAAGTAAACAGACATAATCTGGATGTTCTTTGTCAGTGTAACCAGGAGGCTGATGCATAAAAACCTTTTCAGACAGATCACCATGGAGAAAAGCGTTTTTCACGTCTAACTGCCTGATTTCCCAGCCCTTGATAACAACAACAGATAAGACTAAACGAATAGTGGGTGTTTTGATAACTGGACTAAATGTATCAGTAAAGTCAACACCTGGAACTTGATGAAAACCTTTGGCTACAAGACGAGCTTTAAGCCTTTCAACTGAACCATCAGGATTACGTTTTATTCGAAAAACCCACTTACACCCTACCAGATTGACATTGGGAACAGGTGGAACAAGAGTCCACGTATGATTGTGAGTGAGGGCATCCATCTCTTCCTTCATTGTAGTGCACCATGCCAGAGAAGCTAAAGCTTGTCGCACTGTTTTTGGTTCAGTGAGAACAGCTTCAACAGTGTTGAGCGCTAGAGCACTTTTGGATCTTGTAATCATTGGATGAGTATTGACTGCTTCAGAAGGCAGTATAATCGCTTCATTGTCATTCTCAGCAGGTGAACCTTCATTGTCATTCTCAGCAGGGGAAACAAGATGCTCAGTTTCAATTGGAGAAGACTGAGGAATTGGGCCAAGATCATTAACAAGATCAATAGCAGATGGACTTAAGGGTATAGAAGTTAGTGTTTCAGGTTGAACAGGAGTACAGTGTGTAGGTGAGTGTGAGATATATGGAGCAACAGATGGAGCAGGAGAAAAATTTTCGTCTGATATTTCAAGTTCAGGTGGAATTTCCGGTTCAGGCAGGACTTCAATTTCAGATTCAGGTGGTGCTTCAATCTCAGAGAAAATGGGCTGAGGAATAATAGGCATCTCGATGGGACTTAATGAGGAGATTGGATCTTTTTGTGGAGATAAGGAATTAGAGGCATCAGATGCTGGGAGATTGAACATGTCAAAAGTGATGAGATAAAGATCAGACTGATCAACTGTATTATTATCTGATGTGATATAGGGAAACAAATGCTCATCAAAGACAACATGACGAGAGATGTAGGTTTTTCTGGTTGGGATATGATAACATTTATAGCCTTTGTGGAGATTACTATACCCAATGAACACACATGGCAAAGATCTGGGTTCTAACTTGTGAGCAGACTTGTATCTGAGAAAAGGAAAGCATCTGCAACCAAAAGTCCGAAGACATCAATAGTTTGGAGCAGATCCAAACAAATGATAGAAGGGAGATTGATTGGCTGAATTTGGTGAGGGTAGTCTGTTGATGAGAAATACAACTGTTAGAAATGCTTCAACCCAGAAAAATAAGGGCATTCCTGCATGAAACAATAGTGCAAGACCCATTTCAACTATGTGACTGTGTTTTCTTTCTGCCACACCGTTTTGCTCAGGAGTATTTGGGCAGGAGAGTTGTTGTAGTATGCCACAGCCTTGCAAGTGAGTACTAAACTGATTGCTAGTGAACTCACTACCTCCATCACACTGAAAAATCTTTATCTTTGCAGAAAACTGTAACTCAACCATGTTTTGAAATCTGATAAAGATGTCATAAAATTGAGATTTCTTCTTCATAGCATAAATCCAAGTGAAACGTGTGCAGTCATCAACAAAAATCACATAGTATTTAAACTTTTGTGAAGAAACAACAGAAGCTGGTCCTCATATATCACAATGAATTTTCTGTAAAGGCACTAAAGAGCGCTTATCATTTATACTGAAAGGAAGCTTACAACTTTTGCTCATCTAACAGCTGGAACAGACAGACGGTTCCTTATTCCACTTACTAATCTCAATATGATGTTTGTTGGCAAGAGTGCTTAGAACTCTTGAGTTTGGATGTCCCAAGCGTTGATGCCAAATGCTATCTGTAGTTCTCCCTGAGCAAACAGCAGAAAGAGCTTGAATGGCATTATTCTGCAAGCATACAAATTTCCTTGTCTACTGCCTCTGGCTAGAACCTTCTGTGTTGCTCGATCCTTGACAGTGAAACCAGAGTCAATAAATGTCACTGAGCAAAAGTTATCCTGAGTTAATTTGCTCACAGACAATAGATTCTTTTTCAGATCAGGAACAACAAGAACATCATTCAAGGTTAGTTCCTCTTCTGTATCAGTTCGAATTGTAGTGTTACCTGAGGCTTTATTGATAATTGGTTTCCATTACCAACTAACACACATTCATTCCCAGTGTAGGTATTAGGAAGAAGTAAATTATCTGAGTCAGTTAACATGTGATTGGTGGCACCTGAGTCAAGATAATAAGCATCATCCCCGTGATTGAATGTGACTGAGTTAAAAGCTTGAGGAGCTTGAGTCTCGGTTGCAACAGGTTTCTTGAAATCAGAAGTCCCTTGGTAGGAGTGATCCCACCGATAGAAGCAAACAGCAGCAGTGTGATTAGTTCGACCGCAGATCTGACACGGATTAGAGACTTCTTGACTTGGAACAGATTGACCTCTTCCAGTGGAATTAGTCTGATTGTAGTACTGAGACTGATTGCGTCCTCTCCCACCATAAAATCGACCTCTACCACGGCCATAGCCTCTTCCTCGATTATTATTCTGATCGCCTCTTGAAACATTAAAAGCCATGGTTACTTCATCAGTCTTTCCACTGTCATCTTTTTCCTCCTTTCCATCATCTCCTTCACGCAGTTCATAATCCTCAAGAGCTCCGATAAACTGCTTAAGAGTGGGATAAGGCGCCTTGCTTAACATGATTGAACGTATCATCCGATAACGTTTTCCACATCCCTGTGCTAGCATCAAAACCTTGTCATCATCAGGAACAGCTTTCCCAATCGCAGCAAGATTCTCACAGACAAGCTTGAATTCCTTAATGTAATCTTTTACAGCCTGATTTTCTCCTAATTTCAAGTTTCGCAGTCTCTGTTTCAGTTGAAACTCACGATCTTTCGTGGATCGAAGAAATTCTTCCTCCAGTTCTTTCCAGATTTCTTGAGCTGTCTTGCAGCCTACTGCAAGACTGACACAATCTTCAGTCAGCGTAGCAATCAGCCAGGTGCGCACCAGAGAATCAGTTTCAGTCCATTTGACGAACTCTGGATTCTCGATCTCTTCTTCACCTTCCTGGATCCTCTTTCTCGGTGGTGTCTTTAAAACAAGATCATCGACCTTGACGGACTCCAGTAGATTTAACATTTGTGTTCTCCAGTTGAGGTAGTTCTTTTCCCCTTTCAGTTTGATTGTTGAGATACTAACGAGTTGATACAGATTAGCCGAAGTTAGCTTCGGATCAAATGAGGTTTTCTTGGTTGCGTTCGCCATTGATAGCGAGAGGAATAGAGAGAAAACAATGTCAGTCAAGGACAAGCTCTGATACCATGAAGACGCAGAGAGCAAGAAAAGAGAAAGAGAGAATGTATCTTGAATTGAATAACTCGTTAACTAATTACACAGGGACTGTTTACATATATATAGAGCATATAGAACAGAACACTAGCTGTCTTAACTAAGACTAACTTAGTCAACATTAGTCAACATTACTAGTTACACTATCAGTAGATCGCTGCTTGATTATCGCACCGCAGAGGAATTGGTTGGATGCCGTCAACACCAAACTCAAACAGCAGCCGGGTGAGCCAGCTCAGTTCTGCAGAAACGTGTCGCATGGCTCTATATTCCGCTTCAGCGGATGAAAGTGAAACTGTCAGCTGCTTCTTGGACTTCCAACTCAAAGGAGAACCGCCAAGAATGATATATTACCCTGATATCGACCTCCGTGTTGTGGGGCATGATGCCCAATCTGAGTCACAAAAAGCCAATAAAGAGTAATCAGTGTGATTATTAAAGTGCAGACCATATCCTAAGGTACCCTTTATATAAGATAAAGCATGTAGGGCAGCCTCATAGTGTGCATCAGTAGGCCGCTGCATGAATTGGCTTAAGTGCTGAACGGTAAAAGCAATATCAGGACGAGTGTTTGAAAGAAAGTTCAACTTCCCTATCAGCTTGCGGTAAGGAGTGGGGTCCGGTAGAAGCTCTCCCGTGTCCTGCTGAAGTTGATGATTGAGCTGCAATGGAGAAACAATTGAACGAACATTTTGCATATTATAGTCAAGCAATATTTGGTTAGCAAAACTGCGCCGAGTCATAATCAAACCTGTCTTAGTTGGCAGAAATTCCATGCCAAGGAAGTGATGTATTCTTCTTAGATCTTTAATTTGAAAAGTTTTATGGAGTTGGTCCTTTAAGAAGTCTATTTCTCTTTTATCATTTCCTATGACTAGTAGGTCATCGACATAAACACCTAGATATGTATGTCGATCTCCTATGTTTTTGGTAAAAAGAGAGTAGTCATTCAAGGATTGGTTATATCCTAAGGTTTCTAGAAATTTCTTTAGTTTATCAAACCATTGCCTCGAAGCTTGCTTGAGGCCATATAGGGACTTGTGGAGTTTACAAGCCTTGTTATTACCTTGGACGGAGAGGCTGATAAGACAGGAATTTATCTATTTCTAAAGGGTCTTTCGATACCTAATCTGTTACCATTGACTGATAAATTCCTATCTTATGAGCAATTTTATGTTTTTGTTGCAATTATCTTCTTTTATGGTTTTTGTGTGCTTTTTCAGGTTTTTTATCTCAAAGGAAACACACTCATATCACTTATGGAATGCATGGCAAATCAAACAAGTTTAAATGGAATCAGAAACTAAATCGACCTAAATACAGACATGGTCGGGATTGTTGCATAACTTAAGTCCCGGACCACTATGAGGCTTCACTCTCGACTGGATTTCAAGTATGGTCCGGGACTTTGTACAAAACTTAAGTCCCGGACCACATCACCGCAGAATTCTCGAATTGATTTCAGTAATGGTCCGGGACTTTATACAGGACCTAAGTCCCGGACCAAACGGCTGAGTCAGAGGTCTGTAGCGCCGCGAACTTGAAAGAAGAGATTATCTCTTCTTATTTAAACAGCCACCCCATTAATTGTCTTTCCAGACTACCCCATCACGACAGCTTTGCTTTCCATCCTCTAATCCCACTAAATCAAACCATTCCCCTGAAACCAGCAACAACACCCACGTAAACCACGCCCATGCTTAATAATCCTTCCTTTCCAGCTTCATCCACCAACCGAAGCACCATCGTACTCACCCCCTAGTGCTATAAATAGAACTCATTTCCTTCATTCAAAGACACAACAATCCTGCAGAGAAGCATCTCACACTCTCATCCATCTCCATCTCATTTTCTTACGTTCCAGCCATCACCATTTTCTTCATACACACACATAATTCTGCAGAAAGCAAAAATACCTCAACTCCATTCACCATCCATTTCCACGTATCATTCATATCACCATTTTCCATCAAGCAGCTGGAGACTTCAACAAGTGGAGATTGAGTAGAGGAACTGTTGTTTGTGCACAGAGACTCCATCAACAAACCTTAAAACAGAGTTTCTTCTTCTTTATTTCTTTAATGTTATTCACATATTGTTGTAGTAATTTCATTTCCATGGCTGAGTAGTTTCCATAAATTTCGGTTTGCTATGTAATCTAAATTCTGAGGTTCCATTATCTTTGTGATTTACCATTTTATCAGATTAAAGTGCTTCCTTATTTATCTTTATAAATCTTGTGATTTGGCCAATTACTTGATTTTATCGGTTTATCTGCTTACAAGTGAGAACTGCGGTAGATAACAGACAACAGGAACAACACCGGTAATTTAGAGACGGTAATTCTCTAGGATATTAACTGATCATTAAACTGGATTATTCTTAAGGCTGTTAGCAATTAGTAAATTTATAACGAGAGTTAGAATTTATTAGTTGTTAATTAGAATTCACCGAGCGGGAGCGAACGTGAAATATTATGTTCTAGGATTTTAGTCTAAATTTGGTAAACACACTGAAAAAGGAACCGAAGAAATTGGAGGAATAGTAAACCGGAATTTTCCCTTCTCATTAATTCAAAAACATCATTGTTTTGCTCACTGTTACTCTTGCATTTATTATCCTTGTTCTTTACAGTTTGTTTCAGTATTTAGTAATTCAACAAACAAAACCCCCTGTTACTTGAGTTATTTTACTTTGTTTGATCTTAAAAATTAATTAAACTAAAACGCTGCCTCCCCTGGATTCGATAACCTGGAGGGACACTTCTAGGAAAACTTGCTATAATCGACCGGTATTCTTGCCGTTAGGTTTTTACCCAACAAGTAATGGCGCCGTTGCCGGGGAGGCACGGTTGCTTAGTTTGATTTTTATTTTTTTGATCTTATTTAAATTTATTTTCCTTTAGTTTGTTTCATTTTATTTTGTTCTTTTTGAAACTGCATTACTATCAGTTATCTGATCTTGGTTATGGTCAAAACTCGTTCTGAAGGAGACCCTGAATTCGAAATCGAACAAGAGATAGAAAGAGTAACAAGAAGGATTCGGAAGAGGTTAGTGCTGGATCCTCCAATTGAGCAGGAGGTGTTCCTAAAAGATTCACCAACAGAAGGAATTGTTGAAGAAGAAATTCTAAACAACCCCTCAGAAACCAATATGGAGAATCCAGAGAGGCACATGAGGGATTACACCCGCCCAAGCGTTGAAGGGCTTACCTCACCAATAGTAATTCCTGCGTTACCAGCAGGAGTGCAGTGGCAGTTCAAAACGCACTATGTTACTATGGTCATGAATGCACCTCAATTCAGCGGAACAATCACTGAAGATCCCAATGTCCATCTCACCACTTTCCTGAGGTTGGTAGGAGCTTGTTCTACATCAGCTTCACAAGAGGTTGCTAGATTGACTCTCTTCCATTCTCCCTGAGGGACAGAGCTGCAGAATGGCTAAACTCATTGACACCAAACAGTATTACTACCTGGACGGAGTTAGCAAATGCATTCTTGGCAAAATATTTCCCTCCTTCTCGGATGCTGATGATGAGAGGGAGAGATTACCAACTTTAAGCAGTTCACAGGAGAGACATTATCCGAGGCATGGGAGCGTTTCAAAGGGATTGTGCGCAGAGTACCACACCATGGCTTGGGAGAGGAGGTAATTTTACAGTCCTTTTATAAAGATTTGGATCATTCAAGTCGTTTGTGGTAGACACTTGTGCAGGAGGAAGCCTCATGGAGCTACCAATAGCTAGAATCAAGGAACTATTGGATACCATCGCCAATGCATCCAATCAGTGGGGAGGTGCGAGAACAGGAGAAGCTGCACCGAAGAAAACCGCTGGAGTCTATGAAGTAGATTCAAATACCTTTCTAGCTGCCAAGATGGAAGCAATGTCAAAGCAGTTTGAGAAGATGTGTGCTATGATGAAACCTCAGTCAAGCGCCGCTGTTGTGACCGATTCCTTCCCACAGTGTGAGTATTGTGGTAGAAGCTCCAACATGTGCCAGTGTACTTCTCAGCAAAACGAAGAGGTAAATTATCTGGGGAACAGGCAAGGGACCTTCTACAACAACAACCAAACCAATCAAGGATATCAGCAACAGAATCGTTACCAAGCTGGTGGTAACACACAATTACAATCAGAGACCTCAGCAGCAGTATAATTCCTCTTATCAGAAGCAGCCACTGCAGAATCAGCAAGTGCAGAATACAGGTTGCTGGTGCGTCCTCTAGCATGGATGAAGTTCTGGCCAGAATGAAGATCATCACTGTCACACCAAGAAATTTAATGAGCTAGAAGTTTTCAATCAGGAGCAGAGAACCTTCAACAATGATCAAAGAACGTTCAACAGGAACATCGAAACTCAAATATCTCAGATATCACAGCAGTTAGCTCAGCGCCCTTTGGGTTCTTACCCAGTCAGCCAGAACAGAACCTGAAGCACGCCAAGGCCATCACCTTAAGAAGTGGTAACAGCTTGAGCCGGTGATTCCTGAAAGAGAAAACTCCTCCCCCTAATGTTAAGCAAGATGAAGAAACCACACCGAGAGCTCTCAGGAGGAACCGGTTGAAAATGAGGTGGCATTAGTAAGACTTCTAAGACTTCCACACCTCCACGCCGCACAGTTGATTTAGCATCAGTGCCCTTTCCAAAACCGGTTGAAAAAGAGAGACCTGGATGAGCAGTTTGGTAAGTTCTTAAGTATCTTTAAGAAACTAACCATTAACATTCCCTTTTCTGATGCATTAAAACAGATGCCGATATATGCGAAGTTCATGAAGGACATCTGTCCAATAGACGGTCCTTAGTGGAGAAAGATACTGTGCAGCTTACCGAGAACGTTTCAGCCGTCTTTCACAGAAGCTTCCACCTAAGCTTGATGATCCAGGTACCCGATCATACCTTGCGCGATAGGTAATGTGAATTGTGGTAAGGGTTATGTGACTTAGGTGCAAGTATCAACTTAATGCCCTATTCAATATATTTGAAGCTTGGTCTAGGAGAATGTGAACCTACTCGAATTACTCTGCAATTAGCCGATAGGTCATCATACCTAAAGGGGTGGTAAGAGATTTAATTGTTTCGGTTGGTACTTTTGCTTTCCCTGCTGATTTTGTTATATTAGACATGGAGGAAGACAAGGTAGGTCGGTACCGATCATCTTAGGACGACCATTCATGCGTACAGCAAGAACCCTCATTGATGGTTGAAGGAGGGAAGATTATACTTCGGTTGCATGATGAGCAGCTTGTATTTGATATGACCAAAGCTACTACCCACCCTTCTGATGTTCATGCTTGTTTTAGCTTAGATGTATGATACCTTGATGCCAGGACTATCTTACAGTCCCACGGAGCTGGAGCATTGGAGAAATGCTGGTAGAATCCATAGAAACAGTTCATGATGATTCTGAAATCTCTGATTGCAGCATTTCAGCTTGCTGCTGGTAGGCCATATAGGAAGAACTAAAACGAAGCGAGGGAGGAGCCCTGGACCCGAGTTCCAAAAACTAGCTCCTTCCGTGATCCACCCTTCCCTTGAACTTAACCTCTTCCTAGTCACCTTAATATGCTTTCTTAGTTCCTCCATCTGATTTGCCTGTCTTATTCTAACAGTTTAACCAATGTACAGGAGGAAGCCTTGTTGCAGGTTCTGAAGAAGAAACAAAGAGGCATTAGGGTGGTCTATTGCTGACAAAAGGCATTGCCCCTACATTCTGCACTCAGCATTTACCTTGAGGAGACTGACAAACCAGCAAGACAACCTCAAGAAGACTGAACCGACATGAAAGAGGTGGTTAAAAAGGAAGTCATTCAAGCTCTGGATGCAGGTATCATTACCCTATTTGTATAGCGAATGGGTAAGCCCTACACAGGTCGTACCTAAGAAAGGAGGTTAACTGTGGTGCCTAATGTAAAGGTGAATATAATTCCTCAGCGTACTATTACCGGGCATAGAGTTTGCATTGATTATAGGAAATTAAATGCCGCTACTAGGAAAGACCATTTCCCCCTTCTTCATTGATCAAATGTTGGAAAGGCTTGCAGGACAAGACTATTACTGTTTTCTAGATGGTTACTCCGGTTACTTTCAAATTCCAATTGCTAAGGAAGACCAAGAGGAAATAACTATGTTTACAGTCCATGGTACTTATGCTTATCGACGCATGCCCTTGGTTGTTTAATGCACCAGCTACATTTCCAAAGATCATGACTGCTATCTTTGCGATTTTATGAAAAATGCATCGAAATCTGTATGGTGATTTTTCTGTTTTGGACCACTTTTGATTCATGCTTGGAGACTTGGATTAATCTAGCTAGGTGCAAGAGACAACTTGGTGCTCCATTGGGGAGTGCCACTTATGGTGCAGGAAGGCATCGTGCTCGGACATAAGATTTCTAAGAAAGGGATCGAAGTAGACAAATCAAAGATGAGAGAGTCATAGAGCAACTTCCACCACCGTCATCGGTACAGGTGTCCGAAGTTTTCCGGTCATGCAGGTTTTATAGGGTTTTGTTAAGGATTCTCTAAGATCTCTAAAGGCCTCTTTGTGATCTGTAAAAGATGCAAAATTTGAATTCACAAAAGAGTGTTTAGATGCCTTTAATTTGCTCAAGGTAATTGGTTTTCTGAACCTATATGTTGCTCCTGATTGGTCATTACCTTTTGAGATAATGTGTGATGCCAGCGATTACGCTTAGGAGCAGCTTTGGGGCAGAGGCATGACAAGGTAGTGAGGATAGTCTACTATGCTAGTAAGACTATGAATGAGGCACAAAAGAACTACACAACAACGGAGAGGAGCTGCTGGCAATTGTCTTAATGCGACAAGTGTTTCGACCATACATATTGGCAGCAAAGCCATTGTGCACACCGACCATTCCGCTCTCGGGTATCTCTTGGAAAGTTGATGCTAAACCTCGTTTATATCAGATGGATTTTACTTTTGCAGGATGTTTGACATGAAATTAGGACAAACCTGGAGCCAGAATGGAGTGGAGATAACTTATCCCGTATGGAAATTTCCAGATGATGGCAAACCGATTACGAGTATCCTGATGAGTTTGTCTACTCGATCAGTTGTCCCACGGACCCTTGGTATGCCGATATTGCAAATACACTAAGCCAAGGCATTAGCCTCCAGAATTGTCATATCAGCAGAAGAAGAAGTTCTTCTCCACAGTGAAGCATTACCTTGGGGATGCCTTGTCTCTTCAAGGTTTGCGCGGACGGGATGATCGCAGAGTGTGTTCCAGGCGCTGAGAACAAGAGACATCCTATCACTGCAACGCAAGAGAGTAGGGGGACACTTCGGGCCCGACCAAGACAGCGTAGGTATTGGAGGCAGGTTTCTTTTGGAAAACACTACATAACGACGGCTGCAGTTGTATCCACATGTGATAGCTGTCAGCGCGAGAAGGTAACCTTTCACGAAAGCTTGAGATGCCCTAAATTACATCTTGGAGGTGGAACCTTTGATTTAGGGGGATGACTTCATGGGGCCATTCCTCTTCACATTCCAACCTCTATATTTTGGTGGCTGTCGTTACGGACTAAATGGGCTGAAGCAGTGGCTGCACCTACTAACGATGCAAAGGTTGTGCTGAAATTTTTGAAGAAAAACATGTC
This sequence comes from Limonium bicolor, assembly GCA_023374045.1. Classification (NCBI taxonomy): domain Eukaryota; kingdom Viridiplantae; phylum Streptophyta; class Magnoliopsida; order Caryophyllales; family Plumbaginaceae; genus Limonium; species Limonium bicolor. The sequence continues at coordinate 98,805,693 of CM041782.1, forward strand.
ACTAGGTTTGGTGTACCACGAGCAATCATAAGTGATGGAGGATCCACTTTTGTAACAAGCAGTTTGAAGCCTTGTTGCAAAAGTATGGAGGTAAGACACAAGGTGTCCTACCTTATCATCCACAGACCAATGGGCAAGCTGAGGTAACTAACAGGGAAATTAAGTGGATTCTACAGAAATCTGTTAGTTCATCTCGTAAAGATTGGTCTATGAAATTAGATGACGCCTTGTGGGCTTATCGGACAGCCTATAAGACACCCTTGGGAATGTCTCCTTACAAATTGGTTTTTGGGAAGGCGTGTCATCTTCCGGTAGAGCTGGAACATAAATCATTTTGGGCACTTAAAGTTCTAAATTGTGATCTGCAGAAGGCCGGTGAGGAAAGGAAACTACAGTTGTGTGAACTAGACGAATTCCGAGAAGAGGCCTATGAAAATGCCAAGATCTACAAGGAACGGACTAAGAGATGGCATGATAAATTGCTTGTGAAACGAGAGTTTCGAATTGGTGACCAAGTGCTAATGTTCAATTCACGACTGAAATTATTTCCGGGAAAACTGAAATCTCGCTGGTCCGGTCCATTCACAGTTACCGATGTTTCCCCTTATGGAGTCATTGGTCTAGTCAACGAGAAAGGAGAAGCATTCAAAGTTAACGGATCACAGTTGAAATTATACCAAGGGAGCAATGTTGATATGGCTCATTCAACACTTTTGCTCCGGGACCCTAATTCTTCAAATTGATGCACCAAGGTCTAGCCAAAGACCGAAAAGACGGGCAGCTCATTGGGAGGCAACCCAATCTCTTTTCTTCTATCCTCTTTTTCATTTTAATTCATGTTTTACATGCTAATCCCCTTGTTAGTTGTTTTCCTTTAGTTGTTTGTTGTCACAGTGTAGGAGGGATGAAGGAGGAGAAACAGAGCACACTGAGGCACTTCTTCGGTTGAAATAAACAGAGTGGTCCGGGACATGTTACAGGACCTAAGTCCCGGACCAGGAAGGAAGGCGACTCTCGAACAGATTTAAGGGGGTGGTCCGGGACTTCATCCATATCTTAAGTCCCGGACCCAAAACAGAAGGCATTCTCGACCTATTTTAGCATAGCGGTCCGGGACCTCATGCATATCCTAGGTCCCGGACCAACACAGCTAACGAAAAAAAAAAAAGGAACGAAACACGGTCGTCTTCAATCCCCCGCCTCCCTTCTACCTTCAGCTTCACTCAAATCCCTAAACTCCCTCTCTTTCACTCTCGCCTCGCCGCCTCGCCTCCATTTCCTCTTCACTCCGCATCATTCTATCCTCAACTTCACCGACATCTCCATCCTCGCATTACACACCGCCAATCAACACCACGCACCACTGTCGACGCCGCCTTCACCATCTCATCTCACCATATCGTTTTTCACCACCGCCTTCATTCACTTCGAATCCGCATCGCCCCACCAGTCACGCCGCATCAGACACCAACCACCGCACCGCACCCTCGCGACCACCACCACCTCCACACTCCTTTGTCGCCCCTCACCAGCCCAACACCCCTGTCGACAACCACCACACATCACCGCCCACCTCCACTACCTTGCTCTCGGTCCAATCTCCACACCAAACAAACCCTTCCCCAATCACTAATCCGAATTCAATGGCACCCAAACGAGCTAGACGCACCACCGCCGGCGCCTCCTCATCCACCGCTGCACCACCATCACCAGATGCGGCTCCGCTCCGGGTCCGGGAGACCGTTGATTCCGACTTCATCAATGAAGCGGCTCGAAATTGGTACCATGCTCGTGAAAGAAAAATTCTACCTGAACGGTCAGTGTGTCCAACCTTAATTGCTGAATTTGATTTAGAAACACTGTTCAATGCACGTAGATGGGTACCTCTGCTGACTCGAGGAGGGAAATTCTACCCGAGACTGGTAAAATTATTCTACGCCAATGCGACGGTGAGTGATAATGGGGATATGATTAATTCTGTGGTCAAAGGCAAAAATATTTCTGTGGACCCCATGAGCATTAGGCGTTGTATGAACTTGCCCGTAGCTGTTCGGATGCCGACTGCAGAGAACAGGGCAAATATGCCATTATTGACTCGACAAGCTAAGGAGCACTATATTAACCTGATTGTCCATGATCCCGAAGTTCAAAATCGGCAGCGTAGGAATAACCGGGACAAGCAGGTTGTCACAGGGGATAAACTACCCACCCCTCGAGAGCGTTTGATTTTGGGGGTACTGATGTCTAATGTTCGCCCCGGGAGTGCGCCGATTTGAATGAGTATGACTGCTGGCTTATGCGTTACATCTTGGACGACGCCTATGCCGCTGCAGGGGTCCCTCCTGGTATGCATCGCATCATCTTTACTTCTATGGTCCGGGTGGTTCAGACAGATCACTCCGCCTCTCTCCCATTTCCACACCTCATATCCTCACTACTGGCTGCCAAGATGGTGGATGTATCTGACGAAGAAATGCAGTATCCTCGGTCCCCTCTCGATATGACAATGATGAGATTCTATCAGTGGGAGAAGATCGATGACCAGTGGGTGAAGCGCCGACGAGCTGCACGCGCACCCAGAGTTGCTGAGGTTGCTGATGAGGCTGAGGCTGTTGATGAGGTTGAGGCCGCTGCTGATGCGGCTGCTGATGCTGCTGGTGGTGAGATCCCGGACTTCCCGATGCCTGCTGATCCGGCCCCGGGTTATGAGCAGTTGCTACACGAGTTCAGAGATTGGAGGGGGACCGCTACAGCATACTTTGACGGCTTTACGAGTCGTCTAGATGGATATGGTGAGAGGCTCACAGCTTTAGAGACTCGTCATACTGAGTACGAGGCTCGACAGGCTGCTCAGTTTGCTGAGTATCAGGCTCAGCAGGCTGCTCAGTTTGCTGAGTACCAGGCTCAGCAGGAGGCCCGCTTCCAGACTTACGATGAGCGCTTCTCCCAGTTAGAGTCTTGGCGCATGCCCCGGCGGTAGTCTATGATTTGGTTTATGCCACCTGCTCCATCGGTTTATCTCTCTTTTATTGCCCTTCTGGATTTTAAGCTGACTTTGACGTTTGTGTTGTTTTAATGACTTTTAGCTTGTTAGGATTGATTTGCTGGTACTTTTCCCTTTCTGGTTGGATTGTTATGGTTATTTTAGCACTCCTGCTACTGCCACTGCTTGTTATGCTACTTGACTTTGTTGCAACATATTATCTGCTGCTGCTATATTCACACAGGACTGCCATATTTTTGTGTGCGATATCAAAAGAAAACAAAGGAGACTCTGCCGAAATTTTCACAACCCTCCTTAAGTCTCCCGTTCCTTGTCATGAGTGTGGGGACATCATCTTCACCAATTATTCAGGGGAGTCCTATTTTCTCTCTTGCACTATATTCACATTCTAGTAGCAATGAGGACATTGCTATTCTCTAAAGTGTGGGGATGTAGTAAGGGGGTTGCACATCTAATTAATTGTTTTCTGTGGCTCCTGGCAGTACTTATTCTTCCTTCACTTTACCTTTGATGGCCCTCCACAAAAATTTTTAATTCCACATACTTGGTTTTCATCTGTGGTCAGATGCATCAGTCAGGAAATAATATACAAGTAGCAAACATTTTCGAGATTTAATCTGAAATTTCGGTCATAAGAACTTTGGTTAGACTGCTTGGATTGTCAATTTTGGTTAAAATCTGCATCTATTTCCTTCAATAAAAGGTGAGACCAATTTGTGACCATTTTGTTTGAACTAACTTGGGGCTTTTGGAAAGTTTTGGAATGAAAGGAAGGAAAGGACAAAGGCAAGGTACTCCTCTAATCTACTCTGAACCGGAACAGGCCTCTCCCATTCGGTAATTAAGCCCTTGGAGTGCCTCATCACTCATCTACCTAAGATCATCTGATCTGGGATAGAAGGCCCAACACCGCTACAAGGATGGGGAGAAAAAGTCTGAGGGGATGAAATGAATAATGCTACTCAGAAAAATTGGAAGGAAAGCTCTTTCATGCTAAACAGTTATTGCAAATTCTTCCTTGATTATGAGTATGTGGCAATGAAAGGTAATGTGGAAATGACATTACTTCTTGCCCCTTGTCGTCCAATGAATTGTGGAAAGCAAAAGGAAAGTAAAGCCCTGAGTACAGTTTGAATTAAACAGTTATGATGATAGTCTCATGCATTTGACAAACACCTTAGCTTCACTGTTTAAGAAAACTTGCAGTACTAGTCGTTGTTTCTTTTGACCGTCTTTCAGCATTAGATTTCCTTGAACATTTTCCTGACTTGATAAACCCCGCTTTTGAAAATCTGGTACATTTTGCGTGCAGTAATTGCTTGAGGACAAGCAAAGGTTAAGTGTGGGGATGTTGATAAGACAGGAATTCATCTATTTCTAAAGGGTCTTTCGATACCTAATCTGTTACCATTGACTGATAAATTCCTATCTTATGAGCAATTTTATGTTTTTGTTGCAATTATCTTCTTTTATGGTTTTTGTGTGCTTTTTCAGGCTTTTATCTCAAAGGAAACACACTCATATCACTTATGGAATGCATGGCAAATCAAACAAGCTTAAATGGAATCAAGAAATTAAATCTCGACCTAAATACAGACATGGTCCGGGACTTGTTGCATAACTTAAGTCCCGGACCACTATGAGGCATCACTCTCGACTGATTTCAAGTATGGTCCGGGACTTTGTACAAATTAAGTCCCGGACCACATCCGCAGAACCTCGAATTGATTTCAGTAATGGTCCGGGACTTCATACAGGACCTAAGTCCCGGACCAAACGGCTGAGTCAGAGGTCTGTAGCGCCGCGAACTTGAAAAGAAGAGATTTATCTTTCTTATTATAAACAGCCGCCCCATTAATTGTCTTTCCAGACTACTCCCATCACGACAGCTTTGCTTTCCATCCTCTAATCCCACTAAATCAAACCATTCCCCTGAAACCAGCAACAACACCCACGTAAACCACCGCCCCATGCTTAATAATCCTTCATTTCCAGCTTCATCCACCAACCAGAGCACCATCGTACTCACCCCCTAGTGCTATAAATAGAACTCATTTCCTTCATTCAAAAGACACAACATCCTGCAGAGAAGCATCTCACACTCTCCATCCATCTCCATCTCATTTTCTTACGTTCCAGCCATCACCATTTTCTTCATACACCACACATAATTCTGCAGAAAGCAAAAATACCTCAACTCCATTCACCATCCATTTCCACGTATCATTCATATCACCATTTCCATCAAGCAGCTGGAGACTTCAACAAGTGGAGATTGAGTAGAGGAACTGTTGTTTGTGCACAGAGACTCCATCAACAAACCTTAAAACAGAGTTCTTCTTCTTTATCTTCTTTAATGTTATTCACATATTGTTGTAGTAATTTCATTTCCATGGCTGAGTAGTCTCCATAAATTTCGTTGTTTGCTATGTAATCTAAATTCTGAGGTTCCATTATCTTTGTGATTACCATTTTATCAGATTAAAGTGCTGTTCCTTATTTATCTTTATAAATCTTGTGATTTGGCCAATTACTTGATTTTATCGGTTTATCTGCTTACAAGTGAGAACTGCGGTAGATAACAGACAACAGGAACAACACCGGTTAATTTAGAGACGGTAATTCCTCTAGGATATTAACTGATCATTAAACTGGATTATTCTTAAGGCTGTTAGCAATTAGTAAATTTATAACGAGAGTTAGAATTTATTAGTTGTTAATTAGAATTCACCGAGCGGGAGACCGAACGTGAAATATTTATGTTCTAGGATTTTAGTCTAAATTTGGTAAACACACTGAAAAAGGAACCGAAGAAATTGGAGGAATAGTAAACCGGAATTTTCCCTTCTCATTAATTCAAAAACATCATTGTTTTGCTCACTGTTACTCTTGCATTTATTATCCTTGTTCTTATTTACAGTTTGTTTCAGTATTTAGTAATTCAACAAACAAAACCCCCCTGTTACTTGAGTTATTTTACTTTGTTTGATCTTAAAAATTAATTAAACTAAAACGCTGCCTCCCCTGGATTCGATAACCTGGAGGGACACTTCTAGGAAAACTTGCTATAATCGATCGGTATTCTTGCCGTTAGGTTTTTACCCAACAGAGGCCCGGTGGTATTTGCATGTAGACATTTTCGTGCAAGTCTCCGTGTAAAAAGGCGTTGTTGACGTCCATTTGATCTAGTATCCACCCTCTTTTAATGGCAAGAATGATCAAGGCTCTAATTGTAGTGAGTTTGACTACAGGGGAGAAGGTTTCCTCGTAGTCAATGCCGTATTTTTGGGTAAAACCTCGAACTACTAACCGTGCCTTGTGGCGCTCAAGGGTTCCATCAGCTTTTAGTTTCGTTTTGAAAACCCATTTGCAAGAGATTGGTTTCTTTCCCTTGGGAAGGTCAACAATGGACCAGGTATCGTTTCTTTTTAGAGCTTCGAATTCGTTTTTCATGGCTTGCACCCAATGGGGGTGTTTTATAGCTTCAGCATAAGATGTGGGTTCTTGTAAAGTAATAACCTTGGAATATGTATCTGTGTTCCCTAGAGAGCAGAGGCTGAGGCCTGTAGAAGGTGTGACATTTGTCAAGGTGAGGGAAAAGGATGTTTCATGATTTTGTGGTGGAGAATGGATGGAGTGATGAAGCCTTTGGGTGAGTATGTTTGTGAATGGGTCTGTTTGTTCTGTGGAGGTGTGACAAACATAGTCACAAAACTTCTCTGGTAGTTTGTGAATTCTAGAGGATCTTCGGGGTTGTGTCTCTAGAGCTTGGTCTTCTGTGGCAGTTTGAGAAGATGAGAAAGCTGGGTCTTGTGTGGCAGCTTGAGGAGAAGAGGATATATGGGTATTTTCTATGTCTGAAGGGAGAAGACCCCCTGGGGAAGTATCTGGGTAAGAGACTTGGTCAGTATCATGGATTCTGTAACGAGAAGGAGATAGAGGAGGTGAGTTTGCTAGAGTTTCAGCTTGTGTAGTACTTGCACCCCCTTGTGAACATTCCTTAAGGTATGTCTTTGGAGGTGCTTGACTTTTCTGGGATGAGGTTTCTGTATGCACAGAAAAATTTGGTGGGTCATAATCAAAGGGGTCATTGGAGGTATTATGCCAAACATGTTTCCACTCACTGTCTCTAAGTGGGAAAACTGTCTCGAAGAAGGTGACATCCCTGCTTATGTGGATTTTTTCTGTATCAATGTGGAGCAGGATGTAGCCCTTCGTGTTTTTACAATTCCTAAGATAGATGGAAGCATTCGATCTAGGATCGAGTTTGGATCTGTTGGGCTGTATGTTAGTGAAGTAGCATAAACAACCAAAGACACGAAGATCTGCGTAATTTGGTTGGCAGTTAAGAAGTATCTCAAGGGGGCTTTTGTTATTGATGACTTTGGAAGGAATTCAATTTATGATGTAAGTGGCGTGCTCAACGCAATAGCCCCAATATTTTGGGTGGAGACCGGATTAGAACAAAAGAGAGCGGGCTACTTCCATTATGTGCCCTTGTTTCCGCTCAACGATTCCGTTTTGTTGAGGGGTATGGGGACATGTGGTTTGGTGCAGAATTCCCTTTTCATTAAAGAAATTTACCCCTTCATTTGATTTCCCGAGTTCTTTAGCGTTGTCGCTCCTAACTATTCTTACCCCATTTGTGAATTGTCGCTCTACCAAATTTATGAAATTTTTGATATGTTGCATAGCATCAGATTTCTGCTTGAGGAGAACAACCCAAGTGGCACGAGAAAAATCGTCCACTATGGTCAAAAAGTGTTTGTGGCCTTGAACTGAAACAGTTCGCATTGGTCCACAAATGTCAAGATGGATTAATTGGAAAATGCTAGTTGTCTTTGTTTCAGAAGAATTGAATTTAATTCGTTTTCCCTTGGCTTTGTAACAGACTGTACATGGAAGTATGCCTATGTTTTGTTGATCTTGAAGTAGATTTAACTTGGTCAGTTTTTGACTACTTATGTGGCCCAAACGGTGATGCCAAAGGAAAACATCTTTATTCAAAAAAGAAGTATGTACATTCATTGTGGATGTCATCACACTAGCAGAAACATGTGCAGACTGAGCAAGAAAATTTTGTAAAGCTAAAGTATCGAGAAAATAAAGGCCATGATGTTGGCTTGCGATCTTTGCTTGTAAACCAGATCTAAAATCCTGCAGATTAACATCATCATGGCAAAATATTACATTCATGTTCAGATCTCTCGAGAACTTATGAACAGATAGAAGGTTGAACATAAATGATGAAACATACATGACAAATTTTAGTCTCAAGTTAGCACAGATAACAGTAGTTCCAATACAGTCGACAGATTTCATTTGTCCATCAGGTAATGTGATATCTCTATGCCATTTCATGTCATCTATGCTACTCAACATCGATTTATTTCCAGTAATGTGCTCGGAGGCACCAGAATCCAATATCCAGCATAATCTTAATTTATCAGAAATTTGATCGCTTTCAGTGTGCATTGAATACGTTGGAGTACTTTGAGTGCAAACGATGTTACCTGCGAATTCGCCAAAGACTTTGGCATTGTTGGGTGAATTACTGTTACCAGAGGACTGTTTTTGTGCTCGTTTGTCCAAGAATCCAACAAGCTGCTCCAGTTGCTCAGCGCTCAGACCCGCGACAGGAGATGTTTCACCCGCACTTGCCCTTTTTTGCTTTCGATCCTCCCCAATTGAAGTGCCAGCGAAGGATGGTGAAGATTGTTGATTCGGGTTCTGCGAATGGTCATTCGGAAACCCTATTATCCACCAACAATCGGCACGAGTGTGTCCTAATTTGGCACAGTTCGTGCATTTGGGAAGAGGTTTCTTCTGTGTTGAGCTTGCGCTAGTTCCCATCGTTCCTTTGGACGCTGATTTGGGGCGGCCGTGGGAATTAGGGTTCTTGGATGTGCTGTAGCTAATCTTGCCAGATAGGGCGACCGAATTCTCGGTTTCAAACTTGGAATCTGAATCTTCTCTCTGTTTCTCATCTTGCGTGAGTAGGGAATATGCCTGCTCCAATGTCGGGAGGGGAGTCATTAGTAATATGCTCCCTTTTGCTTGTTTGAAATTCTCGTTCAGACCATCCAAGAACTTCATGAGGCTGTCTTGAAGCTTCTGCTCCTCTATTTCTTTGGCGACATTGCAGGTACAATTTCCACAAACGCACTTCGGAATCTTTCTCGCCTCGCCCAATCGATCCCAAAGCCTCTTTAATCTGGCGTAGTAGGAGCTACTATAATCTTCATTTTGTTACGTCTGGCTGATCTCGCGTTGAATCGAAAAGATTTCGGGGCCGTTGACAAGGTCGTATCTTCTGCACAAGTCGGCCCAATCATCATGAGCCGTATTGCAATAAAGGATAGAATCTGCGATATCTTTCTCCAATGAGTTTATGATCCAAGCGAAAACAGTGTGATTACACCGCTCCCAAAGAGGAAATCGCTCCGAGGTCTGGGGTGGCTGCGCTATCTACCCGTTTACAAAACCAAATTTGTTTTTGGCTTTGAGTTGGATAATTGCTGCGCGCTTCCAGTGATCAAATCCTCCTTTGCCCTTGAATTTGCTTCCGAAATTAAGGGATGTATGATCAGAAGGATGGAGGTAAAACGGGTCTGCCATATCGGTGAGAGCTGTGTTTTCTTGATTCGATGGTGCGCCCGTTTGGCTGCAATCAGCATCGTCACCGTCTTGATTTTCCTTCTCGCATTCTTCTTCAACGATCGTTTCCACTTCCTGCGGTTTCTTGCCTGGGTCTGGTTGCGCCATTTGCTTTTGCGGAAGCTAGGGTTTCTTTGAGAGCCTCAGCTCTGATACCATGACAACAGGAAGGTGAAGAAGAAAGACAAAGTATGTTATTGAGTAATACAGAGGCAACGAGACTCTGTACTTAGTTAGTATATTACATGCCTATGCGCCTGTATATATATATATGTACGAGAGAGGGACGGATATGTACATACACAGAGTGCACATAACATATACTACATACTATATTATATCTGATAGTCGTGGATCCCCAATCTTCTACCAAACATCTGTTTGCTCTTCTTCGAGACATGTTTACTACGCCATAGAGAGCGAGCATAGTTTTGTTTGGATAGGTCCGGAAAGGGGATGGAGCAACTCAGTCTTCTTCCATACTCGAGACACCGATCCGGGAACTCGTCATCACTATTCTGCATTCCACACTCAATTACTGGGAGTATCATGTTTAGCTCAATATCAGGCAGCGAGTTGGAGTCGACAGGAGTAGGTAGGCCAATATATTTAGACTAGTCGGAGAGCCAATCCAAACTCTAGAAGTATCATTCCCCTCGTGGAAGGGTGTTAACTCCATAACTTTAGTTACTGCATGTTGCTCCTCTTGTGTGAATAGTGGGGGTGTTGGGCTAAATCCACCTGTTGAGGTAATTAGTAAAGTACATGGACACCGCTCAACTTCCTCTGGCTCGATTGAAGATGTAAAAGAACTACAGAAATCAATTCCACACGTGACCCTAGCTAGGGCCGTTACACCCAGTTGACTTTTCAGCTTGCTGTGCCAGATCCAAGCATGGGATCAATTTACAGTCCAATTGGTCCTTTAAGTCACTGACAAACCCATACACACTTCTATTTTGATGCCTACACTTTATCATCTAGCAATACGAGATAATCATGATCTCTCTGGACATTTCTCTTTCCTTTAACCCATATCTGATTCCAATGCCACTTAGCCCCCATACAGTCAGGTTGATTGTATTTCCCATGTGGACCGATAAATCAAAAGTTGCTTTATTGAAGGCTACTACTGGGGGTTTGCAGAGATAGCCGCCTACTACATTAATTACCGATCCACTTCCCAACATCTACCTGCACATCTCCTCAGTCGTTTTAGTTCCCTGTAAGTCCTGATTAGTCTTAACGGGAAGTGGAGCTACTTCATCAGCAGCTCTTGCCGACGGCTCAACGTCGGCGTGGTCATCCCGCACGTAAGCTTTAGACTTACTCTCGCCCAACTCATCTGTCCATACTTCAACAACACCAACCATCATTGTCCTATTATCGAAAAGCACCTCAACTTCTTCATTTATGATTCTACAAATCAGTGATTCAATCCTTGTAAAGACTTCTAAGTTTTCCGGAACGATTTCCATGTTGGTCTCTATTTCAAGCCTGAGGTGGTAGACCTCTAATGGCCACATTTATTGTTCTTCTTGTAGCCATTTCTTCCTCTTTCCATACCTCTACATTCCACTCTTCTAGGTTCCATTTTCTAGATTGTACGAATCTGTTCTGGTTTTCTTCTGTGTGGAAAATGACCAATTACTCACACACAGACTTGGATATAATATGCTCCACGCCCCCGTTGTTAAATAATGGCATCCTTATGTGGTCGATGTCAGTTTTGTCTTTAGTACGAATGAATGAACATTTATCCAGTCTAGGGATGAAGATTTCTGAAGGGGACAACTTTACTGGTCTAGAGAGGTCTGCTTGCCCCTCAAGTTCCTTTAGATTTTGATGTGACGTTTGGTTTCCCTCATCCCCTACATGACCTTGCCGTTGTGACCACTGGTTTTTATTCCTCTGTGTCGTTGGTGGTTGTACGGGGGGTTTTGGGATCTACCCTCCACCTTGTCTTATATTTCTTAGTGGCCTTGCCATCTGAACTAAGATTCGTCTACCTTTTAACCACATTCCCTTAGCATTTTTTACTGTGTTTTCCGCCTGTTGCCTGCTCTGGAACTCAACAAAAGCATACTTGGAGTTGGTGATGATGCGTCTCTTCAGTGGTTTGTAAATTTTGGCAATCCGCCCGAAGGGATCGAAAGTTCTCCACAGGGTGCCCAACCTTGTCTCCTCCTAGAGATTATCAATGAAATTGGTCGTTTCCATCTTGGGTTGAGTGGTGGTTTTGGCTGGGTTGTGGGGAGGGGGTATCCTGGGTAGTATTGTGATGGTGGTGGTGGGTAACAGAAACGGTGGTGGGGTACAGGGAGAGGATAGCTGGGGGAGAGATTTATGGTTGTTTCCGGTTGTTTTTGAGGGGTTTGAGTTGGTTGTTCTGGCTTGAATGTGGTGCTTACGGTGGGGGTTGGGCGGCTTGTAGGGTGATAGTGGGGGTGAGGGTTAGTCCTGGTTAGTGGCTGGGTATCGGGGGTGGGAGGGGCGAGAGGGTTTACGGGAGAGAGGACATAGCATTTTGGTTGTAGCATGTACTGGAATGAAGTGAGTGTCCATGCCTAATATTCCCTCTGTCCTGAATTGACCGTTCTGTTTGCTTTATGACACGTTTTTTCACTTCAATATTAAACATATAAGATAAAATAATTTTAGAAAACTAAATTTTGTAATATATAGTTTATCATGTAAGGAATCATATGCAAAACTTAAATTTTTAAAATTATTTTGTCTTATATGTTTAATATTAAAGTCAAATGGCATATCCTATTTGGACGGTCAATTCAGGACGGAGGGAGTATATACTAGCTGGCTAAAAGGGACTGGAATAACGGACAAAAAAAAATACATTACTACTTAACTATCTTAACATTATGCAGTGGAATATTGTACTTGCCTCCTATTCTCCAGTGAGAATAGCTCACCAAACTTGAAAATTAGTGTATGTAGTATAGTATTATTTTATTAGAGGTGCGGTAAAAACAACAAAGATGTTGTGCTAGGCATAACAGTACAGTCGAAGCCAAGAATGACATACTACACGCCTATTTTAGGGCTTAATTCTTTTCAGTTGCAAGTACCTTGCTCCAAACTGAAATTGGAGACACAAACATTTGATGATATCCCTAATCCTCATGCCCAAAATGTAGAATAAGAAAGAAGCCAACACACATGTCCATTTGTTCGCTAATCAAGTGCGCATGAAACCAACCAATAGTCCATCTACCGTAGAGCCCTTTGCTTCAGAACAATTTATGCAAGTGAAAGGAAAGTGATAAGACCTACGCATTACTTCTTATTACCAGCCTTTTGTGGTCGAGATACCTTCCCACCTCCCCGCAGAATACGATCAATGTTGGCTAGCAACTTACTCGGGTACAGGAAAGTAATACCTAGTTGTTGGCCATACTTGAAGCACTTCCACACCTCACTTGATGAACTATAATTCACACGCTTGTTATTTCTTACTCGGTGCTTAGTTTACTTGGGTCTCTGCCCTTTATCTCCGTCAGGTGAGATAACAACTTGTAGCTCAAAAACCATTGTCAGCTAGGTAGCATATGGTAGAGTCAAAGTGCATTGAGTAATGGCATGATGAATGTGAAACATGATAAAGTCGGGCAAACTGATGGGATACTTCTAGATCAAGCACCACATTAAGTAAATATCCAGAAAAGTAACTGTGCCACGTTGATCATTCCTTGGCGTAACACCCTGGTATACAATCATGTGCAACAATCGTCCTAGAACATCTAGCATACGTTGTGGAGCAGACCGAATTTTCCTGGTCTCGGGTTCAACACCAAAGAAACTAAAAAGATCTTCATCTTTCTGATTGGGGGCAAAGGTATTAACATCTCTGGAGAAGGTTTTAACACCCTCAGTAGGAACTCCTAAAATCATGCCAAGAACCTCAGGATTCAGTTCGATGTCAACACCCTTAACCTTAGACTTAGCAAGGTACTCATCCTCAAAATAAAAATTCTTGTAAAATTCTTTAACAGGTTCCCAGTAAATATGCGTGCCCAATTCAAAAACAGAAGACCAGCCCTGAGCTGAGAGACAACTTGCAATGTTAGTCAGCCGATTTTTATGGAGCCAAGTAGTATTCACCCTTTTTCCTACTACAATGTGTGCATTTCTAATATCTTATTTAAAAGCAGGGTAGCAAGGGAAGGTATAACCAGACCAGGCGGAGTTTGTCGATGAAGAATCCGAAGACGCAGCCAAAACAGTAGCAGACAGGGAGGGAGTCGGAGAAGCTCGACGTCGACGTTTCAAAGTAGAGGCACTCTGTGCTGGAGCAACGTTCTGTTTGCGTCAGTGTAGGACTGACAGGGGCACATCATCATCTGAGACAGGGTCTGGGTGCGGTGGGGTGGACGGTGGCGGAGTAGGCTGTGGGCGACACGGCCGAAGAGACTGGTGACGTCGAAGAGAGGCCGCGGTGGAGGGATGGGCTCTTTTTCTAGGGTTTTAGCAAGTGGTAGACGGAGATGGAGAAGTTGGGGAAGGATCAGAGGTAGGTGAATCTGCAAATGGAACTTCGCAAGGAGGGAATCCATCAATGCATTTCTTGCAGGGTGAAGCAGGGGAGGGTGGTGGTATGGGTAAATGTAGTGGAGGAGGGATGATGGCCAAGGGTATGTGATGCTCTGGTTGCATAGGAAAGAGACTAGAGTCAGCCGTGATGCATAGCGGATGAGGAGAAACAAGAAAATGGGGAAAGGTGAGGGCAAGAAGCTGGCGGTAAGCAAATGCGGGATCATAGGGAACAATGTCCATGGCGGAGGCAAGAATCACAGTAAGAAGAAGGAGAGTGGAGAAGAGGGGTAGTCGGGTTTGAAAGTGAACGGTAAGCAACGGGAAATGGGTTTTAGTCTGACACAAAAGAAAAAGAACTGACAAAACGTGTGAAAATGGACGAAGAGAGTGGTCGACGGTTACGGAGGACGTGATGAGACTATTTTTTTCTATTGTTTTTGTGTTTATGGATTTTTTTGTTATAAGAACAGAATGGAAGAAAAACATATAGGAAATAAACAATGATCTAGAAATATGTGGTCTAATAAATAAGCAGTGTAAGACTAACAACATGAAATACGTTCCCACTATAACCTTGATCCAAATCATCCACAGCGTGTTCCATGATAACCAAAGGAATCCTGACTTTATTGTGAAGTATTGATAAGAAAAAAAACAAACACTCTCCACTCATGTCTAGTACCATGTTTGTCTAAACGTAAAAGATGAAGACATAGAAAATAAAAGAAGTGGACCTTAATCGACATGAAGTCATAAACCATGCCCAATGTTAGACTCAGGCGGTTGAAAATTTCTCGTGGAAGTGGTTTCGTGAAAATATCCGCTAACTGCTGCTCTGTGGAACAATGTAGCAACTCGACTGTCCCTTTTTCGACCTGATCTTGAAGGAAGTGATGACGAATCTCGATATGTTTAGTGTGTGAGTGTTGCACAGGGTTCTTGGACAGTGCAATTGTAGATTGATTGGCGCAATAGATTGGAACCAGAAATTGTGGCATCCCATAGTCTACGAGTTGAAATTGTAGCCAGAGGACTTGAGCATAGCATGCAGCAGTAGCAATATACTCCGCTTCAGTAGTGGATAGAGCGACTGAGGACTGCTTCTTAGAGAACCAAGACACCAGGCTTGTACCCAGAAGCTGAGCGCAACCGGATGTACTCTTTCGACCAGTAAGAGATCCTCCAAAGTCGGCGTCAGTGTAAGATTGGAGAGTGAAGGAAGACCCTACATGTTAAACCAAACCAAGTTTAGGAGTACCTTTCAAATAACGAAAAATTCGTTTCACCGCTTAAAGATGAGGAACCCGAGGGTCGGCTTGAAAACGAGCACAGTAGCAGACGCTATAAAGAAGGTCAGGTCTGCTTGCAGTAAGATACATCAGTGAGCCAATCATAGCCCGATATGATGTAGGATCAGTGGGTTCAGCGTGGACCTCCGAACCAAGTTTGATAACACTAGACATCGGAGTGGTTAAATATTTTGCAGATTCAAACCCAAACTTGGACATTAATTCGGTAGCATACTTCCCTTGCCAAACAATAGTATGAGTCTTTGTCTGGCGGATCTGTAACCCTTAGAAAAAGGCGAGTTCACCCATACTACTCATCGAAAATTCATTATTTAGATAACTTTGGACAAGAGGATCCAAACACAATGTCATCAACATATATTTGAACCATCAAAATATCTAAGTCATGAAATTTTAAGAAGATAGTATTGTCCACTTGACCACGAGAAAAACCCTGCTGCAATAAATAAGAAGTGAGACGTGCATACCAGACCCGGGGAGCTTGCTTTAACCCGTAAACAGATTTCTTGAGTAAGTATACATCATCAGGTTTAGACTGATCAGCAAAACCTGGCGGTTGTGCCACATACACCTCCTTATCAATATAACCATTCAGAAATGCACATTTGATGTCCATTTGGTACAAGAGGAATGCCTTTTGTGCGGCAAAGGCGATCAACATACGAATAGCTTCTAAACGAGCAATAGGAGTGTAAGTTTCGTCGTAGTCAATACCTTCCCGCTGATTGTACCCTTGGACAACTAAGTGGGCTTCGTTGCGAGCAACATGACCATAAGCATCGAGTTTATTGCGATAAACCTACCGTGTTCCAATAACCTCCTTGTGACTAGGGCGAGGAACCAAAGTCCAAACATCATTTCTAGTGAATTCATCGAGTTCTTTCTACATGACTTGAATCCAATCAAAATGAGTAAGAGCTTCTTTTATATTGCGAGGTTTGATACTTGATAAAAACCCTTCATGAGCACAGTAATTCCGAAGTGAGTTACGAGTTACTCTTCCTGAGTTCAAGTCTAAAAGAAGATTATCTAACGTGACACCAGGAGCCAGTCGAGAGGGAATGACAGGTGGGACGTTATCATTATTTGACGGAGAACCTGGGGTGTCATCAGAATCAGTTGCATGATCTGAATTATTGGAGGATTCAACTTGCATATGAGAACTATCAAGAGCATCGGATGGTGGTTGTGACGAAGACGAAGGATCAGAATTCGAATCAGTCTGTGATGTATGTGGAGAAATATGGGTTGACGGTGGCGTAGTATCAGAGTCGGAGTCGTCAAAATCATCAACACTCAACTCAGAGTCAATATTTTATAGGTTGCGGGATCCAAAGTTAGTTTCATCAAATCGAACATAGATCGATTCTCCACAATAAGTGTACGTTTGTTCAATACCCTATATGCCTTTCTAGTAGTGGAATAACCCAGAAAGACACCTTCATCTCCTTTAGTATCAAACTTACCAGTACTTTGCTTGCCATTGTGAAGAATAAAACAACAACACCCAAATACTTTAAAGTGTCTGATAGATGGTGGTCTTCCTTTCACCAGCTTATATGGAGTTTGATTCAGTATAGGTTTAATAAGTGCACGGTTTAAGATGTAACACGTCGTGTTAATTGCTTCTCCCTAGAAACTCAGCGCTAATCCACTTGCGTTTAGCATAGTGCTGTGGAGGGTGATTTTTCGGTATGAGGGGGTCTATCTAAATGGTTCTGACTAAAAAGCCTAGATCCTAGAAATTACCATTCTGTGGAGGGTGAAAACCCGTTATTCTGTCATCCCTCAAATACCTACTACATCATCCGTCTTTCCCATAAAGCTTATGGGGAATGCTAGTGAGCACTACACCCGCTCCCAATGGGCTCCACGCGAACTTATGCCCTAAGGGCGGAAATTGACTAGAGTCGCCACCTAGTTTGACCTAAGATACTAGGAAGGAGGGTTCTAAGAACCGTTGGTTGACTCTGTGATTTGTTGCAAATGGATAGGACTTATCTGATCATGCCAGAGGTTTTGTGTGGGTTCACACTGGGTTACACCCCTTGGAAGTGGCAACGACCACGACTTCGGATTGGTGCCCGAGGAAACCTCGGTCTCCAATTGTCGGAATTGCCTTCTTTCAAAACCTTATTAGAGAGATTCAATTAAAGCCAAAGGATAGGATTGAGTGGGGCTGAGGAAGAGAGTGGATGTGACGAGCTTTTCTGCCAAGCTAGCGCCAAGAAGAAGAATGAGTGAATTCGGATGAGTATAGAATGAGAATTGGGAAAAGTTTGAGTGAATAGACAAGACTTGGAGTTGAATGGTTTGAAGTTTGTGGGGGCCGAAAAAGGTTTGAATGTTTTTGAAAAGTATGACCAACACCTTAGAGGGGGAGAAGGGTTTTTTGTTTGGAATGGGGTTGCACCCTAGATGGGCTGCCTACGTACTAAACTCCCTGTTGAGATCAGACCTTACGTAGTTCACGGATTTTGGGTTTTAGAAGTTTTGGGTTTTGAGATGCTAGATTCTGTGAGACGCTAGGGTCTATGAGACATTAAGGGTGCTCATGTAGTGGGAGGTATGGGATATCAAGGTCTGTGAGACGCTCGGGTCTGTGAGACGTTTGAATCTTAAAATGGTGAGGAGATTGAGATGTTCGAGTCTGTGGGGCACTCGGGAATAAAATGAAGTGGGTTTAGTCGTCTCTACGTTTTCTCGTCGGAACTCACTTCACCACCACCATCAACACCACTGAACCTCTTCTCCCTTCGATAATCGCCACCTTCTTCCTAAAATTTCACCTCGCCTCAACACATCAAAATCCCTCCCCGCAAGCATCACACTGAAGTTCTTTTTTTTTAGGCTTAGAAAACCACCGGGCAAGTCACCATTGCTCCACCTACAGTTCGCCCCGGTCACCAGGAATTCGCGTTTTCTTCCGTTGAACCTCGTCGGTCTCGAATTTGATAGGAAAGGTAAGTGTTGGCACTGGATTTTTGTCTAAACCTCCCTTCTGATTTCTTCATCCTTTTGCAGTTCATGCTTATTTCGTACGCCCCCTTCCTGAGCAACTTTCGATTGCTTATACTTCCACCCCACTTCTCTTCTCGTTCTCCTTTCTGTTTTATCTCCATAGTCTTGCCATATGAACCTCGTCGGGGATGGCCATCGAAGATGCAGCTCCATCGGAACCATGGTTCCGTAACGAGAGTTTCCCACCTTAACTTTACTTCATTTACTTTTTTTTCTACTATGATCCTCTCATTGATTTTACAAAAAAAAAAAAGAGGAAGCCGGAACGGCCATGGTCTCATTAAACACGAGGAGTACGGTTGTTTTCTGGAAACTAGTTTCCGATGTTGATGCCATCTCCCACGTTTCAGACCTCGTTCAATTTCATCTTCTAACTTCTGTTTTTAGACCTTAGATGTTGTCTTCAAGAGAATGCCGAGTCCAGTATGGATCCCCGGGTTCATAATTTGACGAGAAAATCGGGCGATCTTCCCCTCTCAGTTTCTTCACATGCTCACCGTCTGTCTATATGTACTCTAATTCGAGAGTGCAAAAAATTTGTTTTACAGTTTCATCTTATCCTTTGAATTTTAAGATATTCTACCTCCTCCGTGAGAACTGGTCTCGAAATTGCAGTTCCACACCGCATATGTTCTATCACTCTTGCCCTTGGTTGATGTCGGTTGATTCCAAGCCGTGTTTGAGGCTTAAAGCCACGGTAACAGTACGATGATCAATATGTTCTCTATTGATACTGAGATGCGTGTTTCGTCTGAGCAGATCCCTCTTAGTGTTAATTTGAGCCAGGTTTAAAGGGCTAATCCACATTTTATGTTGTCTCGTTCAAGTTATTCCTCCATCTATTTCCTCTCGTTGTTCTGGTTAGATTCGAGAACTGGTCTTTCTCCAGCCGTGAAATTATTTGGCTCATTCCTGACCCCTCGTGACTGTAGTTTGATAACAGCCTCCGCTGTTGTGTTCGCATCCAAAACCCGATGAATCTGGAACATCTTTTTTACTCATCTGTTACAAGATAAAGGCCGTTTGCTCAATGGTTGACTTCGTTTCTGCTGCTTATTTACTGGACTAATGCTCTGCTGAGGTTCGGTTGTGCTTTGGGATACTTGCAGGAAATCAGAACGTTGTATTTGGGTTCTGGTTATCTTAAAATTGCCATTCCCCCTTCATTATACTCATATTACATGATCTTTCCTAATCCATGAGCTAACCTGATTCTGTTTGCTCATTTTGGTCGTTGCACTAACATTCTCGCAGGAAACTTTGCATGCCCCTTCTGGTATTCAACCTAACCCTAATGTGTTTAAGCTTCCCTCATGACGGTGTTTGGATGTTTGTGACTGCTCGCTTTATTATTTGCGGTTCACCATGATCACTTCTCTGATGCTATGTTTGGCTGGTTTGTCTCGTTCACTTTTATGCTACAAGTTACATATCAGAAAAGAGTTTGGATGTTGGCGTTTGATTTCTTTTTGGCTATCTGAAGCAGTCGCGGTCTAGCAGTTCATCCTGTTATCTGCTTTTTGTCCTGGTTTTTTGTTTAAATCACTAGATTAATGTAAAATCCAGCTTAGGAAAACCTGGTTTTGAGGGACTGGAGGTCAATGCAGAAGGAGAGAACCTCATAATTAAAAAGCAGAAGCAAATTAGAAACTAATGTTTGACTCATTTAGTTTTTAGTTCGTTTTCAAGGTCGAAATTAATAATTCCCAAGTTTTTGATATTCATCCTCGTGGTCTAAACCTTAATTTTAGTCTCTGTATGTGAATGATAGGTGTCAAGCATTTTGGCTTAGGTTCGCATCTGGTTCAAGTATAGTAAGCCATAGGCCCAGATCCTCAACCTAGTTGTTCTTCTTCATTTTTTTGTTTCCTTTTTTTAATCTGACCACTTAGGGAAGGGATACTGGATAACTAATGAGCAGAAAGAGCACGAACTTTTAACAGCTTGGTGTCTAGTTTATGTCTTAATCTCATTTGGGACTTAACTAATTTTGTTGCTCTCTGTCCCTAACAGTCTTGCATTGACTCTGAATATGTTTATTCGTCTGATTATTTGTTCATCAACTTCAATCTGTTTAATGGTCGTGACGTATATTCCTTCTGCATGAGCCTTATATATACTGCATACTTAGCTTCTTTTACGGCTTCTGTTTTATTTCCTTGTACTTGTTTATTGTTATTAAGCCCTAGTTACTATGACCTCAGGCCCAAGCCACTAGGATAGAGGGGTCCCCCTGGCCTGATAGACCATTGGCCTATCTCATGGTGGTGACATCCTAAACCCCAAATCACACATTTATTTATAAGCAAATAATGTTTCCTTTAGGATAGAGGGTGTTCCCCTGGCCTGATAGACCATTGGCCTATCTCGTGGCGGTAACACCCTAAAACCCTAAAATGCACCTAATATATGTAATTAAATCTCACTTCCGTTTCAGACCTTCAACTCCTTAATCCAAAATTCTGACACTAACCTTTCATCTTCTCGCCCTTCATCCTCAAATTCAAAAAATTGTCTCTCATTTCCATAACCATTTTGTAAATACAAATCCCATCTTTTTTTAGTAATAAACTCATTTCCAATCTAATTTCTTCTTGTTTCTCAAAGATAAAAAAAAAATCAAATCATCCCAAGCCCAAAATTTTCCCATCCAAACTTGGCCCGGCTCCAAATTCAGCCCATCTCAAATCGGCCCAAAACCCAAGTCCACAGCCCAAGCCCCAAACCGAAACCCATGGCCTAAAACCAAAACCCTTCGGCCCAAACTTAAAGCCCAAATTCGGCCCAAACTTAAAGCCCAAATTTGGCCCAAACTTAAAGCCCAAATTCGGCCAAAACTTAAAACCCAAATTTGGCCCATCACCCACATCGGCCCAAAGCCTAAGTTCACGGCCCAAAGCCCAAGTCCACGGCCCAAAGCCCAAGCCCGCGGCCCAAAACTCAAAGCCCATGACCCAGAGTCCAAAATAGACCCAAATCCACAAACCAACCCTTTAGCCCAACACTTCAAGTCCAACCCAAATCAAATCCTCTCCAAATCTCAAAAAGAAACTCACCCATTATATGTTATCCAACTTTAATCCAATCCAAGTTCACAAAAATAACCTAAGTCCAAAAAAAAAATCCAAGTCCCAAGTCTAGACCATCCGAACTTTGACCTGAATCTTGACCCAAACCTTTGACCACCAAAACTTTGACATTTGACCTACCTGAGCTTTGATCTTTGACCAACCAAGCTTTGACCTTCACCTCAGTTTGATTTGATCCCACTTTGACTTGGTCTAACCTCGACCCAATCCGTTCAAACCCAATTTATTCAGCTCAATTCAATTCAAGCTCAAATCCTTATTCCTTTCATCCAATTCAAACTCAACTTGTAAATCTCATTCAAAAGTCCAAAAACGTCTCTCGTTTTTTTTAGCTTCAACTTTAAAAATCTTCTTTCTCAAACTTCAAACAACTACTTTATTCAAATTTCATCAAGTCTTCCAAGAAACCATTTTGTGGAATTTTGAAAGAAAAAACTCTTCTCACATCACAGAAAACTCTTCTCAACTCCAGAAAGTTCTTCTCACATATACAGAAAGTTTTCTCCTAAAACATTTCTCAAAATCAGTGTTTCTTTATAGAGAATTCCGAACAACTTCAAAAAAATTCCAACTCAGTTTTAACTCAAGTAAACCGTTTTCAGGGAGCAAGAAATGTCTAATCCCTTCAAAACATTTCCTCCATGGTTAGAACATTGCTTGTCTCCCTTCCCAAAATAAAAATCCGAGGCGGGGCACTGGGGTCATAACCTCCCTTGTCGCAGTCTGGATCTCTTTAGGCGGTGACAAACCTCCCTTAATTGTAGCCTAGATCTTTACAAGGCGGGGTGCTAGGGAAGTAATGACCTTCCTAGTTGCAGCCAGGATTTTAGAATCGTCTAACTCCCTTCCACTCGATTTCAGTATTTTTGACTTTTAATGTTTTAAACCCGAGAGTTAGAGACGTTATTAGGGTTCAACCGAGAACATCTCATTCATGACGTTTCTCTCTGAATCCTATTTTTCGACATAAATTCATTGCCCCATCTTTCGAGCCTCGACACTTACTATTAGTTAAGTGTCGTGTTCGAGGGGGTACATAGGGTAATCCCTCGGGATTATCCGCCCTTTTACAACAAAAATGATTTTCGGTTTTAAAAATTTTAAGAGAGACAATCCTGAATAAATCCTACTCTCCCATTAGAGCTTCAAGTCATGTAAGCGCTCCTCAATCCTTCTCTGAATGCTCCAATTTCTGAATGCTCCCGAGCAACCTCAATCATCTTAAACATGAAACATCTTCAAAACTCGAACACCTGTAAACCGAATATCCTCTTTCATACTCCATCAACACTTTCGACTTCCTAAAACACCTCAAAAATTTGACCATTCTAAAATCCAAACTTTACAAACACGAAGAACTCCTCAATTCCACCAAAGAATTCAAACACCTCTCAACTTCACAAAATGACCAAAGTACCCCTCAGCTATACAAAATGACCAAAAACTCCTTAACTCCAGCAAATGATCCAAACACCCTTTAACTCCAAAAAATATATAATAACCAAAATGCCCTTTTGCTCCTCAAAACTTCCAGCATCCTTTTAACCTCGTGAAAGTCGAAACAACCTCAAACCTCTCAACAGTCAAACCAATTTCACCTACCAATATTTCAAGATCAGCCTATTTCTCCAAACTCTTGGAAATCATATGTTCTTCAGTCCACACTCAATCCTATCATTTGGCTTTAAATTGAGTCTCTCTAATAAGGTTTTGAAAGAAGGCAATCCCGACAATTGGAGACCGAGGGTTCCTCGGGCACCAATCCAAAGTCGTGGTCGTTGCCACTTCCAAGGGGTGTAACCCAGTGCGAACCCACACAAAACCTCTGGCATGATCAGATAAGTCCTATCCATTTGCAACAAATCATAGAGTCAACCAATGATTCTTAGAACCCTCCTTCCTTTCCATCCTAGTATCTTAGGTCAAACTAGGTGGTGACTCTAGTCAATTTCCGCCCTTAGGGCATAAGTCCGCGTGGAGCCCATTGAGAGTGGGTGTAGTGCTCACTAGCATTCCCCATAAGCTTTCTGGGAAAGACGGACGATGTAGTAGGTATTTGAGGGATGTCGGAATAACGGGTTTTCACCCTCCACAGAATGGCAATTTCTAGGATCTAGGCTTTTTAGTCAGAACCATTTAGATAGACCCCCCTCATACCGAAAAATCACCCTCCACAAGTGCGTGCCATTTCTACTAATGTTCGATTCTTCCTTTCCACAACTCCATTTTGCTGTGCTGTTCTAGCAGCAGAAAAAGTGTGACTAATGCCTTGATCAGTACAGAATTGACGGAATTGCTGATTGACAAACTTTGTACCATTATTGGACCTGATGGTGCGTAGAAGCAAACCCAGTTGACGCTGAATTTGAATACAAAAACCTTTTAACAGATCAAATGTGTCAGATTTATTGTGGAGTAGATATATCTAGGTGAAACAAGAATAAACATCTACAATAACAAAGATGTATTGCTTCCCTGCTCGAGTCATTGTGCGCATGGGACGTACCAAGTCCATGTGTACAAGTTCTAATATAGTGGACGTGGAAACAACTGTTTTTGGAATATGAGTTGACCGAGTCTGTTTATTCAGTAGACATGCACCACATGGACTATCTTCATGAAGCACTGAAGACGGAAGTCCTTCGACCAAGTGTTGTGTGCGAAGCTTATTGATCAACCGAGTATGAGCATGACCAAGCCGCTTATACCACAGATTAGCACTAACTGTAGAAACAGTTAAGTACGTAGCATCCAGGTCTTGAGCATCAACATCCACCAGATATAGATTACCCTTTCTATGTCCTTTAAGGAGTGGAGCACCAGTGGTTATATCAGTGACGATGAAACCATAGGAGTCAAAAGTAATGGATGATGGTCCTTTGCCGCATACTTGTGACACACTTAGCAGATTGTGCTCCAGGCCATCCATTAGGCACACATATTTAACACCGGTTTTACTTCCCACTGTGCCTATAACAATGATTCGTCCCTTCTCATTGTTCCCGAAAGTTACAAAACCTCAATGCAGCCCCTCTAGTTCTCGAAATAAAGTATAATCTCCAGTCATGTGGCGAGAACATCCGCTATCCATGAGCCATAAATTAGCTTCGTCAGCATAGTCCTAAGACATAATCAGATAGAAACAAAAAGTGAGTCAGTAACGTTTAGGGACCCATTGTTGTATGGGTCGACTTGAATACATATTAACATATTTGACAGTATGAGAATTAGTAGTCCTAGCATTTTTCCGGTTGTAACTTAAAACGTGAATTTATGTGATGTCCAAGATTATGACAATAGCTACATTCTATCGGTGTAGTATATGACAAGGAAGTTCTTCTCGATGCAGATTTAACTTGTGTGTATTGTTTCTGAGGTTTGAGATTTGTTTCCACCCCAAGAAATCCTAATCCACATCGATTTTGATTTGGTTTTTTAACAATCTCATTAAGCCCAATTTTCCCTGTATACCACGACGGATTTTCCAAGTTAATAATATTCAACCTTCTATCTAAAGTATTGCATTGTTTCTGGAGGTCAGCATTGTCTTGACGAATCCACTCATTGTCTGCTTTGAGTAGTTGAATTTCCTTTTCTGCCCACTCTGGAATGGAACTTAACTTACTCTTAATTGATGAAGTGAATGTAGACTGTAACACCTTAGAATAATTTTCTACTAACTTTCCTGTGAGTTCCTGATTTTTCTCCTTTAACTCAACTATCTCCGATTCAAGTTGTTTTATTTGACTATCATTTCTAATTTCTTTGTCAAGTTTTTCTTTTAAACGATCAACCTCTAAGAGAGCTACCCTTAAAGCATCAAGAATCTGATCTTTGGATGACTCCTTGCAAAAGTTATCTAAGTTTCGAGTACTTACCTGCTCTCCCACAAGAGAGTGATGCTCCTTATCTTTCGCAACCAAACACATGGACTCGTCATAAACTAATTCATCAATGTGAGACCGATGAATTGCCGTCATGTAATAATGGGCCTCCACCTTTTTAGTTAGCTCAGATTCCTCCTTTTCTTCTCCCCATACTGCTGTAGCCATGCGAGTATCTCGATTTCTGTATTGAGGCGGCTTGGATAACAAAGGGCAGTCTTTTATCATATGTCCCAACTTGTGACATCGAAAGCACTCAATTTTACTAATATCAGGTTCACGACGGTTACTATTAGCCCCTTGATATCCGCCTCTTTTTCTGTTCATGATTCTCTTCAAACCTTGAGCAAACAGATTCATCTCCGTATCAAAGTCGTCATCTAGCTCTCAGTCATGATGTTCAGCCACTTTCTTCGCCTTCAAAGCAAGGTCTTTTCTTTCAACTGAAACACCCTCCAGTGTTTGCTCTTTCATTTTACTCTCATGAACAATTAGGTCAGAGCACAACTCTTCAAAAGACACGGATGAGACCTTATCCATCTTCTCCAGCATAGAAGTATAGTTCAACCAATCCTTAGTAAGCGATTCCAAAAATCTTTCATTGGTCTGTTCATTTGTGAGTGAAGCCCCAACAGTCTTGATTTCTATCAGAATCTGGTTGAATCTTTCAATGGCTGAAACCAGAGTCTCTCCTTCTGTCATTTTAAAGTTATTAAACTCTCTTTTGAACTACTTTTCCTTCGCCTTTCGAATGGACTCAGTACCTTGATATGCGATTTTGAGAAAATCCCATACTTTTTTCGCCGTTTTGATACCAAGAACTCTTCCCTAATCTTCATCAGAAAAGGAAGATACAAGAATTCGTAAAGCTTGCTTATTTTTACTGAGCAACTTTTCATCATCCTTTGTCCATTGTTCCTCGGGCTTATCCTGGGTACTCCCTTCTATCACAGCAGTTGGTTTGAAATCTCCTTTGGTAACCACCTTCTAGACTTTGTAGTCAACCGACATCAGTTGTGCCTCCATCTGCTCGCACCATTTAGAGTAATTCAGCTTGGTTAGCTTGGGGGCTTTGACGTTGTACGAACTCATCTTCACGATCTACCTTGAAGTGTTAGCCTCGTGTGAAGGTAAACCCGCTCTGATACCACTTGTAAGTTCATAGCGTAGTAACCCAGAACACTCAGTATAGATCTGAGCGTTTGCACTTAAGAGTAGAATGAATGTAACAAAGGTATAGAAGAAAACTCAGCCACTAATCTTTATTAATAGCATGAAAAACTCCTCACATGATATGTTCAACACCTCGAACAATCACATTCAAATCTATCACTCTTGGACTGATAGTAATTAACCTAGAAACAATGAATAACGAAGCTCACTTGACTCTCAAAAGGGTAAATCGCCGTTTGAAGTATATCGGTTTTATACCCAAACCCCCCCCCCCCCCCCCCACGTATACTAGACCTATACAATGCTTATATATATATAGTAATCAGAATTTCTCAAACTCTAAAAAAATTACCTACAAAGATATATACGTAACCATAAACACCACTTAAGTAGAGATATATCTGGATCATATCTTAACAAACTAACAGCGCACATAATACCCACATGCGCAAACCAAATTCTGTAAGCGAAATCACCGTAAGAGACTTTTGCTGAGTGCAAGGCTGACTCAGTATATTAGTTTGTCACACATCAAAAACCGTAAGTGTGTATGAAGTGCATACATTTACACAGTAGCAGCGGAGGATGATATCTCCATTGCTGATCTGTTATCACATATAGCATAGTATGCATATTTAACCGTGAAAGTCCCTGAGCCATTGATCCCCCAATACCATGTATCCCCCTGGTCTCTACAATCCAAACGCATAGCTAGAATAAGAGATGCATCATCTGGTGTAAACCATTGATGCACCAAAGTTTCCTTCCAAGATCCTGTGGCATGATCTATTAAGCATGAAACAGTCCCTTCCATCCTCGCATCTTCGGGCACATTCCATAAGTAAGGTTGGCCCCTATCTTACCTTTAATCCATCTATCAGCTAACTTAACAGTTAAACCATTGCCTATAGATTTATATGCTCCCTGAGCCACAATATCCTTAACACCCCATAAAGCTCTCCAAACTAAAACTGGTCGATTCCTTAAACTTGAATTAAGGTAAGAACCAGAAGGAAAATATCGTGCTTTTAGCAATTTAACCATCAAAGAATCAGTGTTGGTGAGTAAACACCATCCCTGTTAAGCCAGGAGAGCATCATTAAAACTTGTTAAATCACGGAACCCCATACCTCCTTGTCCTAGGCTCCTACAGAGATATAATTTCCATTTAAGCCAATGTAACCCCCTGCTTGACTATATTACCTGACCACCAGAATCTCGCTAACATACGATTTACATCTTTAATAACGGAAACTAGTAGCTTAATAACATTCATAATATAAGATGGAATAGACTGCAAAACATATTTTATTAACACCCCCTACCAGCTTGAGATACCATTCGTGACAAACTCTGAATCTTTTTAGCAACTCGATCTCTTATACATTGAAATAGTTTAGCCTTACTCCTCCCAAACTTACTAGGAAAGCCCAAATATAAACCAAAATCAGAAACCTCTCTAGCTCCAAGGATTCCCACTATTTGTGTCCTTACCTGATCTGCACTCCATTGGAAAAAACAATCTCATACTTCTAAAGATTTATACATTGCCCAGATGCTTCAGTGAAATCAAGCAAAATGTTATTTAAAGCTTGTGCATTTGTAGCAGTAGTCATGCCATACATAACACAATCATCTGCTAAAAAAATATTAGTAATATTATCAGCATCAATCCCCTTGATTTTTAAACCTTTATAAAAACCAACATCTGCTGCAAGTCTTAAGCTAGAGGCAAGTACTTCCATACAACAAATAAAAAAGTAGGGGAAAGAGGGTCCCCTATCTAATTTCATGCTTTGGAAAGAAGGTCTCCCATAGGAAACCATTGATTAAAACTGTCATGCATTGATGTCGTGGTAATACCTTTTCTACCTAAGGAGACCCAAATACGATGGAAACCTATATGAGTAAGGACTGATAAAACACAAGCCAAACTAGCCTGTCAAATAACTGATTTGAGTTAAAGATGTTATATGTGTCGATTTCTACTTTTAAAATTTTTCTGGAATTTTATACTCTTTAAAGAAGAAGAAGAAGATTCTGCAAGAAAAACATAATTTAGCATAAAGGTTGCGACAGTCATTAACTTAATAGAGCTAGTGACTGTCGGCAGCTTCAGGATTGGACTAAAGTCCTTAGGTCTATGTAATAGATGACTATCGCACCCATTAAAAGGAGCATATCGTTGCCCAGACCATGGACATGGCAACCGTTGTCAAGTCCTAAAATTGGCGACAGTCGCCTACTATTTATTATTGTAAAATTTGTCTTTATATTATATAATTTGCTGTAAACTACTAAAAATACACCTGAATGACATTGCAAAAGTTAAATTCCATTTTTTATAGTGGATTTTGATGTTGTGTGTCGGGGTGTGTATTGTAACTTTTGAAAAAATATTGAACAAAGGGCAAATTGGTGCAAGTCTTACTGGACGTATTAGATCAACTGCTCGTATGGACCCTGGGTCGTTGGCGCAAATTTGTTTGTGAAACTTGCTAAACTCTGACCTGTCTTAATAGTTGAGTTTGTATGCGCAGGGTAACTCAGCCCATTATTTTATTTTATGTTTTCAATGTTTGGTCCAACCAGTTGCTATATATATATATATACATCTTTTTTTATCTTTCTAAAATCATTATTATACATAATTCTAAACCTGTATTAAGTACATATCTATACATATATAGGCTAAACTGTACTATATATATTATTTACTTATAATAAGTAAAATATATCTATAGAATAAAAAACAAATATGCACAAAAAGGTGTGATAAAAGCAATGTCCACCGCTAGCTTGTTTTGTTTTTGGGTCCTAATAATTTGTTGAAATGTGCTTGCTTTTGATATCACACCCAATCTCTCGTTGGGCCAGAAACCTGGAAGAGATGAGCTGGATAATCGGTCAATGTTACTCGTAATTAGAAGACAAGACTGGAATTTCATATTCGTTATATTATGTCTTGATGTAAACAAGGAGATAGCTAGGTTTTCACCATGATTGAAATACTATGTGAATGTTTCATTCCCTTTTTTCTTAAATCTGCGAGTTGTAAATGATTTTGACTCAAATGTGCTGCAATTTATGCAGAGTATACATTGAGCAAAGAGATCCATACATTGAGCAAAGAGATCCAAATAAGTTAGAATGTAGGAAAGTCATTAACTTATGTGACAATAGAATCAGTCAAACAACAAGATGTCCTCCATAGCGATTGAAACTGCCCTCCCAAATACCACTTGGTTCCGAGCAAACCAAATTTTCCAAAACTGCACAACTAAACACTCACCAAGATTCATCTACAAATAGTTATCCAAAAAACAATCTATAACAACACCATCGGTGAGCAAGTTAGACGGTAAAACCAACCCTGCTTTTTCCCACAATGCAACAACATAATCACAGTAAAAAAAAAAAACATGCCACAAGCTTTCATAACCTCCACATGACATTATTGTTCAAAAGAAACCCCACAACGTTCAGCAACCAAAGCTTTGCATGCCACAATACCATGCAATAACCTCCAAGCAAACAGCAAGACTCACGGCGGCAACCCATATTGTCGAACCCTTTTTCATAGCCCGCCCCACAAGACTACATGCAGACGCAGATGCACCTCGTTCTATAAGTCCGAAACAACCTGCAGTAAGTTGAACGTACTGAAAATTGTCCCGTCTTTGTGTACCCCACCTCTAATGATCCACTGTGCAAAACTCTCCTAGCGGCATAGCCAGAATCAGCTCAGCATCCTCCCAGTCTAACTAAGATCTAACAAGCTAATGGTGGCCATCGGGTCCGGTTCTACCCGGAACCGATTGGAACCGGAACCGGCCGGGAACCGGTGGGAACCGGAACCGGAACCGAACCGCCTCAGCCGGTTCCGAATACGAATACATGTTTTGAGATTCGGGCCCGGAACCGGAACCGAAACTGCCTGGAACCGTCGTCGGATTCGGAACCGGGAACCGGAACCGGAAACCGGAACCGGTGGAACCGGAATTGGAACCGCCATGGAACCGGTTGAAGTTACCGTTGGAATCGGGCCCAAACGACATCGTTTTGGGTCTCAGGCGCGCGCTCCTCTGAAGAAAATAGCTATACTCTTTTTCCTTATTAGGGTTTTTCCAATGGGATTTTACCTAATAAGGTTTTAAAGAGGCAGTGAATCATATAATAAAATTCTCTTTGTTCCTTATTTTTTATAAATTCAAATTCCTAAGTCTTTGTTTCTTACACATTTAAGATTATAAACTTTAAGAATAACCTATCTAGGAGTAAAGTGGATGAAAGAGCAACGTGTGCGCTCAAACGGATCTCAAATCGGAGCTAAAACGAAGCAACTGGAGCCGATCAAATCTTTCCGGAACCGATCATAACCGGAACCGCAACCGGAACCGATTTTTTGACCGAATCCGAAGCGAATCCAGATTTCAGAACCGAACCGGAATCGGAACCGGAACCGCCCAGACCGGTTCCGAATACGAATACACATTTTCTGGAACCGGAACCGGTGGAACCGGACCCGTGGCCACCATTATAACAAGCTGCTCATTTCATCTCCTTTCCCTTGGTCGAATCAAACTAGAGACCCTCACATCATCTCGCACCTGAGGCGGCAATGACCAAAGATAAAGCACCCCACCCTCCTTTCCAACAATCCACCTACGTAATGTAAGTTGTTTCCCCATCTAATACCTTTCCAAGCTCCTTCCTTAACAAAATACAAAAATGCATGAAAAAAATTGCCAAATAGGACTAGGCAAATACCACAAGGATGCTCGAAACAAATTCCCATCCGGATAGTAACGCGCGCAAAGTAACTGAGCCACTAATGAATGCGGGGACTGAAGAAGGCGCCAACACTACTTAGCAAATAACGCCTTACTAAAACATTCCAAATCCTGAAATCGCAGCCCTCCCTCAGTCACACCCTCACACAAACTACCCCACTTACGCCAATGGATCCCTTTCTTGGCACTAGTACCTTTCCACCAGAAAGAAGCCAACGTAGAGTGAACCTCACGAATCAAAGAAGCTGGGAGCTTAATCACATTCATGATATACACAAAGAATAGACTGGAGAACATTCTAGTTAAAAGAGCATGCCCGCCTGAGAAACCTGACAAGTCCAACTTTAAATGCGCGCCACCACTCTATCCCTCACAAAATTGAAGAATGACCTTCCACAACGACCAACCCTACTTGGAAAACCTAGATATAACCCCAACATTATCTGACCCTAACATTAGGCAACACTCCCTTTGAAAACATTACACTTGACTTCTACACATTAATGCATTGCCCTGACGCTTCACTGAACTCTTCCAAAATATAATTAACCTTAACAGCATTCTGAACATCAGCCCTCCTCAGTATAAGACAATCGTCACAAGAAAGAAAATACTAAAGAAATTATACCTCAAACCACGCACAATCATACCCTTGACAACCCCCACCGTATTTGCAACCCGTAAACTGAAAGTTGTCATGTTTTGGTTTGATGAGATTTGAAGCAATTGAAAGAATAGGCCAAGTGTTAAATGAAGAAACTAGTGGGGAAGAAGAAGAGGTAACCGGTGAGAGATAGGAACAAGATGGCTGGTCCAAAGGATGAGGAGTGAATATCGCCTGCATCTGGGTGTCGTTACTGTATGCACAATGTAAATTATACATTCAGACTTTGATGATGAGGCCGTTTAAGTGGCTGGGTAACAAGATTGGCTGATAATCTCGATTGAGCTTAGTAAGAGTAGGATTATCAAAAAAACTCAAAAATGAGTTCTTAACATTCTCTCTCATATTTCTCTTTCTTCCACCTCATTTTAAGAACCATATATAGTTTTTAACAATATCAGAAAACACACATATTAGTTTTAATTTGTTTCTCTTTCATATATGTGGAACATTATGATTGGAATAATAATCGTTGTAGGGTCCATATTTGGATTCTTAAGAGTTCTTGTGGAAGAACACTCTCTCATGTGTTCTTAATCTCTCTCCTCCTTTTTATTTACACCTTAATTTTACTTTATTTTTTTTAACTAAGAACCCTTAAGAATCACAATAATTTTCTAAGACAAGTCTTAGTATTGGAAACCTAAGATCAGTAAACTAGACTTTATCCAACTCATGTTTTATTGACGAGGCCCATTACAGATGGGCTGAAAGCGACTGGGTAATAACGTAGCATGATAGTCTAGATTGGGTTTAAGTAATAAGACTAGGCCCACTACTGGAATCCTAAGACCTGTAATTATACCATTATCAGACTGAGGCATTCAGTACGCCTAGAATCAAATTCCGTCTCGACTCCCTTATCTACGTACGCCAACGAAGTTGATCCTGAGTTGTACTTGTGAATCTGTGGCTGTACTGCATGATATTATTGAGATTCAACCGGCGAGCAGCGCCCACTGTTGAGATTCCCTTACTATGTCAATGATGGGTCTGATTCTGCTGCAAGAAATGTCTTCGGCGACTGCGCCTCCTATTCCTCTGTCTGAATTTTTTTCCCGATAAGCTAGCAGATATTTATTGGCGGTAAATTTTTTTCTTTTGGAACACCTTATCCATTATAGCAAGATACTCTTGCAGGAGAAGAGGGTGAGCAAGCATGTCTTTCCAAGCATATTAAAGACACGCGGATCAAAGAACCTGATCCTAACTAGGTTGATCAATTCTATTCTTTCTCCAAAATATTTTGCTCTTAAATTTTGGTTAACTTTGTCGCTTGGACCATTTAAGTGAAGGCAAATTCGAACACACGGACGTTCCGTGCAAAAATATCGTGCGAGCTGCTGATTTGGCAGTCCCAGTCAGCAGCTGACGGACTGCTTTGCTGACTGGGTTGCCTTTTTTATATATTAACTTTAAATGGTTGTAACTTTTAATATATAAGTCCAAAATGAAAAAATTATATCATTATTCATCTAAATTCAAGCTCTTCAAACAAGACCAGTCATGGATATGTTTTGACAACTTTAAAAAAAACTTATTTTTACATGTGTATGATGATACACTAAACTCATATATGATTCATCAGTTTGATATTATGATTCATTAAAATTGATATTATGATTCATTAACTAGTGGTGAATTAGATTACAATTTCGAACCCGATAAAAATCTATTGTTTTGTAGTGTATTTTATTGTATGGTGTATTTTAAAACCTTATATGGTGAATCATGTATTTTTTACGTACCAAATATTTTTTATGTTGTATTATTGTTTAAATTTTTTTCTTTTTATGTGATTGATGATTCATTAATTTTGATATTATGATTCATTAAATTGATATTATGATTCATTACTAATAAGTGGTGAATTAAATGACACTCCGGAATCGATAAAAAAAACATTATTGGTTTAGTGTATTATTATGTATTGTAATGTATTTAAACCTTATATGGTGAATCATGTATTTTTCTTACGTACCAAATATTTTTTTGTGTTCTTATTGTTTAAATTTTTTCTTTTTATATGTGATTGATGATTCTTAATTTTGATATTATTATCATTAATTTTGATATTATGATTCATTATATTGATATTATGATCATTAACTAATAGTGGTGAATTAAATGACAAACTCCGGAACCGATAAAAAACATTATTGGCTTTAGTGCATTATTATTGTATTGTAATGTATTTTAAACCTTATATGGCGAATCATGTATTTTTCTTACGTACCAAATATTGTTTTGTATTGTATTATTATTTAAAATTTTTTTTTTATATGTTACTGATGATACACTAAATGATGTTTGATAATTACATTTGATTTATGATTCATTGAAATTGGTATTATGATTCATTAACTAATAAGTGGTGAATTAGATAACAAACTTCGGAACAAAAAAAACTTCGGAACAAATATTGAATCATTATTATTTTGTGGTGTATTATTAATGTTATATGGTGTATTTTAATTTGTACGTGGTGAATCATAAGTGTCGTTGATATATGTTGATATGTACATATAACTAACATAAATTTTTAACTTGTCAAAATATATCAATGATTGATCTTGTTTTAAAGAGCTTGAATTTAGATGAACAATGGTGTAAAATTTTTTTATTTGGACTTATATTTTAAAAGTTATGACTATTTAAAGTTAATACAAATATTATCCCATAATGCCACCTAAGCAGTCCAGTCACAAGACTAGACTGCCACCTAGACAGCCGTACTATGGTGGGAATGAACTTCCCGCCCAATCCACCGTCTGTTAAGTGAAACTCGCCAGATACCTATAAGATTTGAATTTAGAAAATATACAAGTTTGCGAGGATCCAAATTAGTCAACGAATTATCTTTTCGTCCGTCCTCATACCATTAGCCGTCAAACTCATATACTTATGCTAATATTGCCTCCTTTCAACATGTACAGATGTACCAAATCTTAAGGTTAAGTTGTGGGAATTTCTATAAATTGTAATAATATAAGTAATTAAAAATATTATTATCTACAAAGTTATCTAATATTGGAAATAATTATAAGCAATATAAAATAAAAAATATATTTAACATTACATAACACTTTATAAAAATATATCTAGAACAAAAAATAAATTTGTGAAATCAAACAAAACGTTAGTAAAAAACATATAATGAATTAATCAAAATATTTAATTTTTAAAAGCAATTAGTAGATTTTTTTCTTGTCTTCTACATTATTTATTTCTTTTCTGTTTTAGTAATTAGATTTTTTCTTCTCTCACCTAAATAATGTAGGAGTTTGATGAATTGGATTGTTGTGTGCGGCGTGAGCAGTGAAATCAATTGTCTAGCTGAATATTACTTTGAAAAGAGTGAGGTGTGGTGAAATTAATTTCTTCTACGATAGTGACTTATTATTTTGACGACAAAAAGGAAAACTTAAGGTTATGAATAACATATGATTTATTTATAGTTGCTTTCAAATTATAATACTGATTGTGGGGCCGGCACGGTTAGTTTTCCAAAACTGTAAAATATGCATATGTGTTCTACAACGATGGAGTGCTGTTCTATTTTGATGTTTATTTAGTGATGAAAAATTAAGTCTGATGCAGCAGCACACTAGTCAGATTAATTCTCCTACCGAATGCCTACTTAATGATGTCGATTTGTAATCATAGTTCGTTTTGGTTCAAACAAATACTCCATCCTGTTCTAATTATAAGTCGTTTAGACTTTTCTCACCATTTTTAAGAAATAGTTTAAAAAGACTTGCTACCCTTACTTTTGTATTGGGAGAATAAAAAAGTAAGTATACTTTATTGGTAGGATAAAAGTAGAGTGCAATGATAATAATAATTAAAAAAGTAGAAAGGGTAAAAGTAGAAAAATATATACAAAATTCTAAAACGACTTATAATTTGAACATAATTCTAAAGGTTAAAATGACTATATTTAAAATAAGAGGGAGTATTGAAATGTGGGTTCGGTTAGAAAGAATACTGGCTGCGTTCGCATGTCTTTTTGTGGTTGTTTTGGTCTGGCTGTTTTGTGGTTTTTTATATGTGGCAGTATATTATTGGAGTAGAATGTAGGTCCACATAAATCCCACGTGGGACCACTTCCAAAAGAGCCAAGTTTATACGCCACACATGCGACCCCGCCGAACGAAGCGACTATTGTAAATGGTGGGGACGGTTACCTTTTCTTGCTTTTACTCGAAATATTCGACCAGTAGCATGGGACGTTTCGAAAACTACGAATCGTTTCCATCTAAGAAAAAGTGTTTTCAAAACGTTTCAGACGCGTTTTGAGGCTCCACGAAATGTTTCGGGAGCGTGAAACGTGATACTACTGCCGTCCCGGCTTCTTTGGGGGAGGACGAAGGTTGAAGAACATAAGGCGGGGGCGTGAAAGAATATGAGGCAGGCTTCTCAGGCTGAAGCGTGGGTTTGGTTGAGACATAATTATTTATTTAGAAACGAAAATGGGACTAGGTCAAGTGCTTTAGGTGTGTTTGGTGTTTTGCTATTCTAACCCGTAATTAGGAAGTGAGAGAGAATAATACTATCATTTCTTTCTTAATTTATTATTATTATTTTATTGTGAGATTAATGACAAGTATATAGACTGCTCTAGAAATTCTTTAAATTTTCAAAATCGAAAACATTAGTTCCTTTTCTCATACCTAAGAAACTTGTATTCCTGAACTCATACGACTTACAAATCTTCCATCCTTTAAGCACCTTTTTCTAGATTTTGGAACTCATGATGTAGTAGGCTGTAAAATTTAGGATCTAAAGTTTGAAGATTATTTAGTCATAGGAAAAATGTAGCTTCCTTGTATATCGGAGTAGTGAATTTCCAAGACCACATTGTATATAGGTTGTAAAAATTTAGGATCTAAAGTTTGAACTAGGCGCACCCTTGAAAGGTAATCGAATCTCGAAAGACCACTTTTGCGTTGTGGGCTTTTAGTCCATTGAGCCAGGACACACCCATGTCGTAGGCCCACCAAAGACCCTCTTATCTAAGGTTAATTCAGGAGTGAACTCGACAAATGCGGACTGACGTGACTCGATTATTATTTTGTCACATCTGTTGTGATGTGATCTCACGCTCTCAGGCCACGGAAAGTCAAAAGAATTAAATTTTAGTAGTACTCCCTTGAGACCCTAATTTACCATGTTTGTTATTTTGGAAAATGACATGTCTCACCATGATGTTTGATAAAATTATATATCTTATCCATGAGATTTTAAAAATTACTTTCCTCACCTATGTAGTTTCCTCTGTTTTAACATCCATCAACTTTTCTAATTTTCATTCAACTTAAAAGATGTTTAGATGTTATTCAAAATTGATGAATCTTTACATTGACAATGTTAAAGTATTATAAATTAGGGAAAATACACAAAATACCACAGTTTGAACTTATAATTCATAAAATACCACTATTTTTTCGTAATTCAACTTTAAACATGCTTAAATGTTGTCCAAAATTGATGAAACTTTACATGGACGATGCTAAAGTGTTATATTTTGGTCCAATATCAAATTTGAAGTTTTTTAAGCTCATATGTGACATGTGGGACCCAATTTCGTCCATGTAAAGTTTCATCAATTTTGGACAATATTTAAGTATGTTTAAAGTTGAATTATGAAAAAAGCAGTGGTATTTTGTGAATTATAAACTCAAACAGTGGTATTTTGTGAATTTTCCCTAAATTTTTGCAATGTCAAATCCAAAGTTTTTAAAGCTCACATGTGACCCGTGAGCCCAATGTAAACACATTCACATGTCACATGTTTCATTGGGACCCACAGGTCACATGTGAGCTTAAAAACTTCAAATTTTACATAGGACCAAAATATAACACTTTAGCATCATTAATGTAAAATTTCATCAATTTCGGACAATGTTTAAGTATCTTCTAAATTGAACTAAAATTAGAAAAGTTGTTCGATGTAAAACGGGGAAAACCACATGAGTAGAGAAAGTAATTTTTGAAACTTCGTGGGTGGGATGTATAATTTTGTCAAATATCATGAGTGAGGTATGTAATTTATCCTTTTTATTTTAATTTATGTTACTTTTTTTATTCTAATATTAAATACATAACATAAAATTATATCATAAAATTAAAATTTATAATCCATAAATTATCTAAAATCCAAAATTTTTAAAACTATTTGATTTTATATATTAAATATATGGAAGTTAAATAACATGTCTAAACACGCAAGTTCATCGGCTTTCCGGATCATTCAAACACTTACTTGCAGATGTCAGAACCACAAATTTCAATCATCCGTTTGACCAATACTCCCCTCCGTCCTGAATTGACTGTCCTGATTGTTTTATGACACGTTTTTCCACTTCATATTAAACATATAAGATAAAATAATTTTATAAAACTAAATTTTGTAACATATAGTTTATCATGTAGGAATCATATGCAAAATTCAAAATTTCAAAATTAATTTATTTTATATGTTAAAAATTGAAGTCAAGACATGTCCAAATAGTAAACAAGACGGTCAGTTCAGGACGGAAGGAGTATATGTTAGGTTTCAAATGGGCTCTATTTATGCCCTACACCCATCTTCGCTTTATTTATATTGTAGAGCCTGATTGATGTCAAAGATTTTGAGCCATTTATCGATTCTTATTTGCTACTCGATATGTGGTTCTTCTTATTTGTTCATAAACTTCCAAAAATAAGTTCTTGCTTTGATCACTTATAACGAATCGCTTGCTCCTTGCGCATTGGATTTCCACTGTGATTTCTTTGCTTATTCCAACGTGCACTATTTGCCCTTTTTATAATAATTTCCATTGTACCCTACCTAGCACCAGGGTTTATTTTCTAATTTTCTTACTTTCTACATATAAACCACCAACATCCTCTCCTTTCTTTTTTCATTACTTTACCCATTTGTCCTCTTTTCTTCGATTAGGTATAAAGGGTACGCGAGGTTACCAATAGATCGCCTCGTCCAAAAGCACTAGTCTCAACATATCTTCCCTTCTCATTTATCCTTTAATAGGGTGCGCAAATGAAAATATAAATAAGTACATGGTTGCTCGTCACTACTTAAAGTATGGCAAACATGTACGTGGGGCGCAAATGAAAGAGTAATAGTTGACAGATGATATTCCGGATTATGTTGTTAGGTTATAATCTTTAATATCAATACAGTTATCAGTTTTTTTTAAAAGGCCTTTTACAACGCAAAACAAGTTAAAGTATGTTGTCTTCTTACCTAATTATTGGATCATTCTTGATATATAGATGACTGATAATGTAGTTATGAGGGTATAAAAAAGATTGTGAAAAACAAAGTAGAGATAAGTGAAGTATCAAAGACTAACAATCCACGTAATGCGAGATAGATGAAAGATAGTAATCAAGACTAAAACAAGAGTTAATAAAGGAGGAATACATAAACTAAAGGTAGTATTCAAAAGCTCTAAAATATTTAACAACAATATAGTCGAAAGACAACAATCCAATGTCCATGGTCTATGGTCTATGGTCTATGGTCTAAGGTCCAAGTCAAGTTCAAATCCAAAGTCCATAGTCCAAGTCCGCATTCCAGTACACTTGATCTCGGGTGTGTTACTGCGGAAAGGATTCAATTCTGGGACTCATTAACGTCCCTGAAGATTCTGGATTTATTTATGACCGTTAGATAAATGATACTACTAATGAATGGTCAGATTATAATAGATTTAGTAATTATATATTATAGGTAGTTATTAACAGTTTTAGGGATTAGTTATATTTTTTATTATAATCACTTCACAACCGTAACTAACTTGAGATTTTTTTCTATATCCGTGTTACTGAAGTTATTAACATAATGATTGTGTTGCAATAAAAATGTCTGTCACCTTACAGGACTGCTGCCAGTAGCATCAATAGTGTCAACTTATGTTTGATTTGTTTTGTAAAAATAATTTTACAACTAATATTGGTAGCTAAATTAAGGAAATACCACTAATGGTTGATTGTAATTCAATTATGGTAGCTATTTTGATATTATTTGATCGGTGGTAGCAAAAAAATTATAACCAGTAGTTAACTTGCTTCTATCATACTATCTCCTATTTTAAATATAAGCCGTTTTAGAGATGTATCTAGACTGGAAATATTCCAAATTCATCCCTAAAATGACTTATATTTAAAATAGGTAAAAGATACTACCAAGTAGATAAGAAAATTAAGAAATTGATACCGACACTTGATCAATGATGATATTGTTCTACTTTTGGGCAACGGTAGTAAATATTTTTAACAAATAACTAAATTGCTACTATCTTAAATTATGAAATTACTACCGACTAAAGATACTAATGAAAGTTCAATTGATATTGTGCTATAATATAAAAATGATAGTTAATATTTAAAATCGTTTGATTTCTATATAATTCAAAATACAAGACCATTAATAATTTCAATAACTTACACTAAATAATGTATATAAAGTTAAGGAAAAAGTATATGTTTCTGATCATAAAGTTATGCGCGCGCACATGTGAGAGAGAGTTTAAGAATACTTTCAAATCCATATTTAACATAATACAGTAACAAAATAGTATAGAATTCAAAATATAAACCCATTTATCATTATGAAGAAAAAAAAAAGAATTTCAAGAAATTACCCAAAAAAATGTAAATAAAGTTAATTATTTTTTCCACTAATTAAACACCTAAAAACTATGCATATATATGTGATTAAGAATATATTTATATCTATGTGCTCTTAAAAGAATAATAAAACAGTAAAGAGTTTAAATACAAACTCATTTTTAATTATGAAGAAAAAAGGTATAATTTTAAAAAATTCACTCCAAATACATGTATATAAAAAACATTTTCAAAATCAATTTTCACTCCAATCATATTTTTAAATATAAATCTTCATTGTTATGTTTGTTTAGACCCTTAATCAATAGTTGCTTGAAAAATATGTCACTTTTTAATCGAGGGGCATTTTATGAAGGTTTACAAAATAAAATTTTAAATGCTAATATATAATTAGAAAAAATATATTTTTTAAAATGAAAATATAAAAAATAACTAAAGCATTATAAAACTGCAATAAAATTAATATTTCTTATAAATTAAACACACATACACTTCCAACAAATTAATTTGCTTCTTTTTATTTTTTTTATCTTTTATGACTATTTATCAGTCTTATTTTTCATTAAAATATATACAATTATCATTAGATAATTAGATAATTATATAATATTATATAATAAACATATATATGATATATTTTTA
Organism: Limonium bicolor; assembly: GCA_023374045.1. Lineage (NCBI taxonomy): Eukaryota > Viridiplantae > Streptophyta > Magnoliopsida > Caryophyllales > Plumbaginaceae > Limonium > Limonium bicolor. The sequence goes on from CM041782.1 coordinate 98,847,121, forward strand.
AAACAAAACTAATCCAATATAAAATGAGATTATTAAAATTATATACAACTATCTCATATTATATTGGATTAGTTTTGTTTATAAAATGACACGTTTCTTATATAATATTTAATTTTTTTCTAATGACAACTACAAGTATTTTAATGAAAAAGAAGACTCATAAATAGTCAAGAAAGATAAAAAACTGAAAAGAAAAATAATTAATTTGTTTTAAGTATTTTATATTTTTAAGTTATAAGAATTATTAATTTTACAACACTAAAACTCCTTGAGCACCACCAGTTTTACCTTTAATATATTTTACTTCTTACATTATAACTTTTATGTATTATAAAAAATAATTTTAAGTAAACATACACTACCTAATTCATGAAAGATCATCAGACTACATACCACTACAATAATTTATTTTATCATATTAGATATACACATTTGTATTTGATCTATTTCAATGTTGTCTGGAACAATACTCCCTCCGTTTAGGAATATAGGTTGGTTTAGCATTCAAATTTTGTTCTAAAATATAGGTCATTTTAGTTTTTGGACTTACTATTTTTCATATTAATCCCTAGTGTTTAGTGTAAATGTAACAATTATTTAAATAGAACAGTAAATATAGGGGTACATGCGTCACTTTTTTTTACTTTTCTTAATAAGTGTGTGAATTTCTAAAATGACCTACATTATTGAACGGAGGAAATATATATTTCATACTTGTAATATCTAACATTCAATATATATATATACTTTGGGTATATGATAAAGTGGTCAAGATAGTTAATACCCATATATTGTGGGTTTGATCCTTGATGTGTGCACATATTAGTTTGAATTAAAAAGTAGTCAAGTATACCCATACATTGTGAGTTCTCAATCATTGATGCGTGCAAGCATGACCCACACTCCTCATGGGATTGAAAAAAAAAAAACAGTGACGATGTTACAGTAAAATTGTTACTTAACAAAAACCAGTAATGGATTTCAGTTTCGTCACTAAAGTTTATCAACCATCACACTCCGTAGCAAATGCAAACGAACAATAACCCGTTCTATTTGATTACTATTTTTTCTATCGCAAATTCTTAGCTACAGCCGCATGTAGCTATCACTAGCTACATCAGGCAAATTTTGTAATTTTTAAAAATTGGGAGGAGGAAGCACGTGCTGAAGTTGGCGCGATTTGTGTTGTTTTTTTTCTTTTTTTGTGTGAAGATTTTTACTTTTTTTCTTTCTTATCACAAAATTTTTAAATTGTTGTAACTTTTAATATATAAGTCCAAAATGAAAAAAAAATTATACTATTGTTCACATAAATTCAAGTTCTTCAAAACAAGACCAATCATGAATATGTTTTGATAACTTTTAAAAAAATTTATTTTTGTATACACTAAAATAATAATATGATTAATTAATTTTGTATTATGATTCAATAAAATTGAATTATGATTCATTAAGTAATAAGTGGTGAATTCGACGTTTTTAACTTTCCTAGAGTGGTTTTTGGGGTGTTTTGGGGGTAGGGTAATCTATTTGAAATTTGTTCTGTACTTTATATTGTAGCAACTAACTCGACAGGTTTTTAGGGTTTATGGTAGTGGGTTTAGCTTTCATAGGGTGGGTTTTGGGCTGTTTTGGGGGGTAGGTAATCTATTTGGAATTTGTTCTGTATTTTATATTGAAGCAACTAACTCAACATGTTTTTAGGGTTTGTCTTCAACGTTTTTTAGCTTTACTAGGGTGGGTTTTGGGGTATGGTAATCTATTTGGAAGTCATATACTTTACATTGTAGCAACTAACTCGACATGTTTTTAGGCTTTGTAGTAGCGGGTTTAGGTCCTAAACCCGCCATTACAAACCCTAAAAATACCTTCGACGTTTTTTAGCTATTCTAGGGTGGGTTTTGGGGTGTGTGGGGTTAGGGTAATCTATTTGGAAGTTGTTTTATACTTTAATGTGATGATGTACATATTTTAATGTGAGAATGTACATGTTTTAATGTGAAGATGTGCATGTTGAAATGTGAGAATATACATGTTCAATTATCAGAATGTATATGTTTAATGAATGTATGTACACATTTTAATGTGAGAATGTACATGTTTTAATGTGACGATGTACATGTTCAAATGTGAGAATGTACATGTTCTTTAACGAACATCTGTACATGTTTGTATGGCCATCTGTACAAGTTTTCTTCCTTATATGTACAAATTTTAATCTAAGGATGTACATGTTTAATGATTCGTACAGGTTTATGTGACCATCTGTATGTTTTTAATGCGGGAATGTACATGTTTTTACGTGTGGATGTACATGTTTTAATGAACATTTGTAAGTTTGTATGACCATCTGTACAAGTTTTCTTTTACGTTCTGTGTATATATAACTGGTCTTGTTTTGAAGAGCTAGAATTAGGTGAACGATGATATAATTTTTTTCATTGTGGACTTATATATTAAAAGTTATAACAATTTAAAGTTTTATGATAAAGAAAAAAAATAAAAATATTTTAAAGAAGAAACAACTCCCCACTAAGATGGCTACAGTGACCTTTAACCAAGACAGTTTGTTTTTTCTATTTGTTACAGCTAATTACCGAGCTCCAACATGTGATGTGCGTATTGCTAACCAGTTAGGCTTAGATGGAATGATCCTTCCTTGTCTTGTAGCCTTTATTTTTCTTTGTTTTGTTGGTAGAGGTAATAAAATATTTGTGATTGCACCCACCCACCAACTTTAGGTTTGGGATATACACGCAACGGGTAATCTAGCTAGCTAGCTAGCTATCATACAGTATGGTATATGTCCTCCATTTGTCATGTATATAATATATACTGAAATATACCAAAGCCTAGGAATTAGTACAACGTTGGCTCAGTTTGATTAGTTACAAAATTTTCTCACTCTCTCCTTTTCCTATATTTTATTTTGATAGTGTGACACTAAAATCCGAACAACTGTGTTGGTCTTTTTTTCCTCTATTTTATTCATTTTGATAATTAAAAGACATCAAACAAATCCTAATATAGATGTACACCATGGGGCGGTCATAATAATTATTACACGTCCTTAAAAACAGACAAATTACACTACACGTCACGTGGAGAGTTAGGCAAAACGCGAAAATGTCTTCTTCTTCTTCAATTTGTAAATCCAGAGTGTTACTAGTGTTTTTTTTTTTTTGAAGGAAGTTGTTACGTACTATTATATAGGAAAATTGGGCTACACCTTGTAGCCTATTACACCGATTAGTAGCATAAGAGTTTAGCATCTCTACTTCCAGCATACAAGCATGGATAATACTAGGAGGAGCATTGGAGCCATTCCAAGTTTTCCATCCAAACAACATATTTGGACACCTACTAACTTGATCAGCTAGAAAATTAGTAAAGTACATATTACATACACGCACAGTGATCAGCAAATTACAAAATTCATCAGTAATCTTGTAGAAGTGTGGACTCTCTTCTTCAGGTCTGTAGTGATTTTGTTGAAGCCTTTCCTTCACTTTGGAGTTGTTAACCAGCACCAAGATGCTAATCTTTCTACCCAAGTTGTTCAGGTGGTGAAGTCCGAATGTAATTGCCTCCACCTCAGCCACATCTTCAGTAGTATAGCTCCTTAAATTCCTGTTAAAAGCTAGTTCCAAGTTACCAGATTGATGTAAGATAATTCCATTCAAAGACATATTTGAGCCTAGTCTTCTTTTGCAACACGTAGAGATCAAGAATTCTTCACTGAAGGAAGAGTTTGTCTCCTGGAGCATCTGGATAGAGTTGCTCACATTTAACTTGTTTTGGAAAGCTTCAGTAAAAGCCAAGTTAGAGTAAGTGCATTCCAAGATAGCTAAATTCGGGTTATGCCTCACTTTGTTCCTAGCATCATAGATAGCCCACATCTGATTGATAACTCTCGCCACTTTCTGTTTGTTCCACTTGCCAGAAATGGAAATAAACCAGTCTTGAATGGCATTAGTTGAGTAATCAGGAATATCTTTCAGGTCTACCAAATCTTTCCAAAAGTCTCTTGATGACCAGCACAAAAAAATGCTGTGGGCATCCGTGTCTCTTTTACCACATAAGAAGCAGGTATCAGTACCTCCTATCCTCTTAGCAATATTAGCTAGACAGGGGGTGATTTTGTTTAAGAATTTCCACACAAACAGAAGGGCTCTGGGAGGGGATAAAGACTTGTGAGTTTTTTTCTCAAATTCTGAGAAGTGTGTAGAAGGAGAAGAGGATCCTTCATGCCTGAGACTTTCAGACAGCCTTGAATAACCTGATTTGACCGTGTAGATTCCTGATGTGTTCCCTAACCAAGACCACGAATCTTTCTTAGTCAGATCCAATTTTGTTTCGAGGATCTCTTTGGACTCAGAAGTGTTGAATAGAGAGTTGATAAGGGTTCTATTCCAGGACTGATTGTCTTCATTAATCAACTGATTCACCCACTTTAGGTTTGGATCCTGAGAGAGAGTAGGTGTAAGGATTTTTGGGTTGTTTTTTTGTATCCAGGGTTGCCCCCAAATCAAAGTATTTCTTCCATCACCAATCTCAATATGGGCACCTAGATTAATAACCTCAATTGCTGCAAGGAGGGAAGACCAGATAGGGCTGTCCTTATGGCCTTTTGTTGCTTGGAGAATGTTTGTGTTTGGGAAATAAAGGGCTTTTAATGATTGACTAACCAAGGAGTTATCATTCGTCAGTATTCTCCACACTTGCTTAGCAAGGAGTGCAAGATTGAAATCAGCCACTGCTTTGAAGCCTATTCCACCATATTCAGGAGCTGAGCACACCTGAGCCCACTTTTTCCAGTACATTGCTTTCTTGTTTTCTGTTCCCGACCACCAGTACTTTGAGCAGATTGAGTTTATCTTATCAATGATATTCTTGGGGAGTTTGAAGAGGGACATGGTAAAGTTTGGGATATTGTAGAACACTCATTGTAAGCACAGATCTGGCAGCCTGAGAAGTGGGTCTATTCCAGCTATGAACTTTCCTCTGTAAGGCTTCTAGTAAATAGCTAAACGTCTGTCTTTTGTTTCTACCCACTTTAAGAGGAAGTCCCAGGTATCTAGAAAAATAGGGGACATGCTGATGTTGAGACTATCAGCAAGATCGATTTTAAACTTTGGGGAAGTTTGTTACTGAAAACTATTTCTGATTTGTGGAGATTTATTTCATGACCAGAGGCTTGGAGAAAACTCGAAAGAATGGAGGCAAGAGCTTGAACTTCTGCCTATTAGCTTTGCCATAAAATATGATATCATCAGCAAACGCTAGGTGAGAGATGGCAGGAGCATTCTTAGCTAGGCTGATGCCTTCAAACTCTTTGTTCATCATGGCTTTGTTGAGCAATCTGGAAAGGGTCTCTTGTGCTAAGATGAACAGAAAAGGGGAGATAGGATCACCCTGTCTCACCCCTCTTTCCTGACAGAAATGTTTTGTAGGAGAGCCATTAATGATAATAGAGCCTTTTACTGAGGTGACACACTTCATAACTGGTTTTCTCCAGCAATCAGGGAATCCCATAGTGCTGAGTACCTTGTCCAAAAACTTCCAGCTGAGTCTATCATAAGCCTTACTCAGGTCTATTTTGCAGGAAAACAGACCATGAATTTTAGCTTTGGAGTTTGCAATTTTATGGTGAAGCTCCCCAGCCAAGATAGCATTGTCAGTTATAAGGCGGCCTTTTACAAAACCAGATTGATTTGGAGAAATGATATGAGGAAGGATATCTTGGACACGGTTAGCAAGGACTTTTGTAGCTATTTTGTAGACAAAATTACAGAGGGCAATAGGTCTAAATTTGGAGAGGCAAGTCACTCCTTTCTCTTTGGGGATCAGAGCTATAAAGTATTTGTTGAGGTCAGGAGGGATGTCATTGCCGTGGAGGATATTTAGGACAGTTGTAATAACTTGATTGCCCACATAGGGCCAATAGGCTTTAAAAAAGTTGCCATTGAATCCATCAGGACCCGGGGATTTGTTTGAGCCTAATTGCTTAGAGGCTGCTAGGATTTCAGTATGAGTGTAAGGTTTAGACATCTCTACAATACACTCAGGGGGGATGATATTTTGAATAGCATCAAGGGGCCTAGACATGTCCACCTCTGGAGGGGCTTTGAACAGCTTTTCGAAGAATTTAATACTAATACTTTCCAACTCAGGCCAGTCAAATTTGCTAACACCTTCCTCATTCTCCAGGCTGAAAATCTCATTTCTTCTTCTATTCTGAGAGGCTCTATTATGAAAGAAGGAAGTATTCTTATCCCCTTCTTTAATCCAAGTGTCCCTCGATCTTTGCTTCCATCTTGTCTCTTCTTTTAGATGCAATAGTTCAATCTCAAGCAGGAGTCTGTTTCTATTAGCTCTCATCCAAGGACTTTGTGCAGAGGTAGATACTTTCTCCAGCTCCTCTTTTTTTTTTGAAGCTTAAACTTGATCTTAGGGAAAGACCAGTCGTTCCAGGCCAACAGTTTGTTTTTGCACAAGAGAATATTCTTCATCAGATCAGACTTAGAATTCCCCCAAATGTCTTGCACTATATCTCTACATCTATCTTCTAGGAGCCAAACATTCTCAAATCTAAAAATTTTCTTTTTTTGAAGTTTTTGTGGCTACCCAGAAGGTTGACAAGGATGGGACAATGGTCAGAGCATTCTCTAGGAAGATGGTGGACAGAGATAGAAGGAAAGGAGAGAATAAAGTCATTACAAGCAAAAGCTCTATCCAACCTACTCCAAGAGGTGAAAGGCTCATCTTGGCAGTTGGTGAAAGTAAAAGGAAACCCAACAAAACCCAAATCATTTAGATTAGAGGCTAAAATGACCTCCCTAAACGGGTCCAGCAGCTTTTCATCTCTAAACTTTCCACCTTTTTTTTCACTATTGTACATTATCTGATTAAAATCCCCACCCACTAACCAGGGAATGTTAATCTGAGATCTCAAAGATTCCAGTAATTTCCACGAAAGATGTTTTTGATGCCACTTAGGCCAACCATAGAAACCAGTGAAGAGGAAGGGGTTCATACCTGGGAGCTTTACAGTGGCAGAGATGTGGTGGTTAGAAGCATCTGAGATTGTGGTAGAACTCTCCTTAGACCATAGAAGAAGAAGGCCTCCACTTCTACCCATACTACTGATGGCTAATCCTTCAAAATCTTTCCACTTCTTCATCATACTTTCCATATCACTACTAGATTTATGGGTCTCCATCAAAAACACCAGCTTGGGTTTATGTTTCTTCAGCAGTGTAGTAACCCAAGCTACTGCACAGGGGCGACCCAACCCCCGGCAGTTAAGCATTAGACAACTCATTTGTCTAGGCAGCCCTGATCCTGGTCAGGGTCTGCCCTATCAAGGAAAGCCTCATAGTAATCAGTTTCCTCTAACTCCTCTATGGGGACATAGGGGTTTGTCATAAGAGATCCGATGTTGAGGACTTTCCTTTTTTTGGATTTGAACACTTCTGTGTGCCTTGGGAGAAGAGAGTTTTCGGGGAACAGTTTCCCTTTCCCTTTACCAGAAGCTAGAGTCTGGGCTGGAGAGGGAGAATCCTTCAGGCAATCAAGGATAAAAGCTGTGGCAGGGTTTGGGGATGTGATCGGATTGCCTCACTACTTTCAAGTGTTTAACCAAAAGCTTCCCTCTTGACACGACACGAATCTCTCCCACAAGTCAAATCCCTCCATCATTAATAATACCTCGAACATTTCTCCTCACACTTTCCCCTTTCCCAAACCCCTTAAACACTCTTCACTCCATCACACCACTTACCACTCCCAATTTTTCAAACCAAATCAATCCCAAATGTCCACTTCCCTTACTATAACCACCGTCTCACTCCGCCGGCAACTCAACCACCACCATTACTCACCACTTTCAATCTCACCTTCCTCTTCATCCAGCGCTACCGGTCAATACATTACCGCACAAGACTCACGGCTCCTTCACTGGCGATACGACGATTACACAGACCGTAATTTCCGAATCCATGGTCAAACTTTACTCTACTTATTCATCCTCTTCTCAATCATCCTCCTTGCTGCTTTACTACTCCTCTACGCTCGTTGGTTCTTCCGTCTTCGTCATCTTCCAACTGGTCATACTTTATCACTCCCGCAATTAATCATCCCTGTCTCCCGCCCTACAACCACCACCGCCGCCGCCGCCGCCGGACATTCATCTCAGCAGAAGAATGGACTCGATCGAGTTGAGATTGATGGGATCCCGATTGTACTGTATCAGACGAGTGATTATCAAGGGAAGAATAATGAGATGATGATGATTGATGATGGATATAGTGATTTAGAATGCTGTATTTGTCTTGGTATGTTTGAAGATGGTGATAAAGTGAAAGTATTGCCTGGATGTAGTCATCGTTATCATTGTGATTGTATTGATCTATGGCTTTGTGGTCATTCCAGTTGTCCTCTATGTCGTCTCCCTGTTCATGTCGATCCACCTGTTTGACATTTTTTTCTTTTTTACTGGTTTTGCCTGGTCTGGGAATGTGAGGTAATCGATTGAATGATTATACTTCTGTTGCTGCCTCCTGTCTTTCACCTGTATCAATTAATTAATTGTGCAGTTTTTGCTTGGATTTTCGATTATGGAAGGAAAGAAAAAAGAATCCAATAAAGATGGATGGATAGTTTGATAGTTGTGAATTAGTTGTATAAATGAGCCGGAACTTTGTGTCCATACCATTGGGTTAGCAATTGTTGTTGTAATATGTAAGTGAAGATTGATCTTATACAAACATGGAAACCATTCGGGCTTGGTAAGTGTAAGCGTGTCAGCTAATGAACTTGGGAGGGAATCTCATCTCATGTCATCTCTGCTTCTGCTACTTCTGGCTGGGTTTAAATGCAGGCGCTAGACAACCCTCCTACATTTCCGGATCACAAAATTAAATGGTGAACCTCGAGGCACGCGGCTGACAGAATAGCAGGAGCCAGAATGTATCATATCTCCATCATGTGACATATATTAATGGGGTTAAATTACCAGATTTCATAACACTGATTTCTTTCACCTAACCTCAAATTCTCAATCTACAATAATCAGAGAATTACAAACCTGATCATCATCAGTCGATTCTTTTTACTTTTCTCTTCCTGTCCAAATCCCCAAAATATCATCGGTTTGGAACGATGATTAAGATTCAGTAACTGCCCTGGAGTTGAGATATTGGCTCAAGAAGAAGTTAACTTAACATTGATGTCGTGCAACAAAAGTTGGGTGTTACAACACGTCCAGCGCGCAATAATTTAATTTGGATAGTACATTTCAACACGTCAATATTAATTACTTCTTTTTAAAGGTATACTAGCTACAACTTCATGTCACAATTACAAAGAATGTATACGTGTTTGGTAAAGAATGATGGATTAGTTAGTTTCTCAAAAAAAGGAAAAGAAAACAAATGGGTTAGTTAGGATAGGTAGCTCAATCTTAAGGTAACATTAATGTGGAAAGTTCAGTGGAAGCAATCTATAAGTGTACTGGATAAATGTTCTCGTCGTATTCATTGTACAAAATACTGTTAGGTGACGTGTAGTCGTGTATGTTCACAAGCTAGAAACCGCCTTGTGAATTGAAGTCTCTCTTTCTGGGTTAGTTTTGACGTGCGTGGTTCCTATACTATTGTAGTGATATGGTATAAATTAACTATATGCTAACATAGTTTAAGATTATTAACAAATTTATCACTTTTTAAAATTAAGATTTATTCAGTTTCTATCAATTTAATACACATTATTTAAAAATATACTTTCAAAAATGATTCATTAACAAAATCATACAAAATATCGGCTACGTCTTTTTGAAAATTTGTAATTGTTGACAGAACTTAACATTTTATTTGCTTAGCTGAGAGTTTCATTTTGGATTTTGTATATGAAATTACAACGAAATAGTACATATTTTCAGAAAGAATATTTAATGGATAAATCTTAATTGTAACATTCATACATAAATACTAGAATAAATTTTGTTTTTGACGGCCCGGCTGTCTTTAGTTTTTACGTACGATAACGATGTTAAAGTAGCAGATCACTATGGCCCAATATCGTAACAATGATAATTGATAGGTGGGCTGAAATCGCTGTATCCTTTTAATAGCCTGACAATCCCAATCCAAAATGGGTTTCAGAAAAAATCCATTTTTGTTTTTTTTTCTCTAAAAAAATAAATTGAGATACTACCTCCCTTCCGTTATAAGTGTTATGTTTTCTTTTAAAATTTTTTTCCAATATTAAATATATAAGATAAATAAACTTTAAAAATTAAGTTGTATAATATATAATTTTTCACATAAAGATTCCATTATAAATATAGATTTATAAAATATATTATCTTATAGTTAAATATTGAAGTCAAATGACATATCCAAATAGTAAACCGAACACTTTAACTGGGACAGAGAGTACATAATATTAAAGAATATTATTTGTTTATTAAATTTAAAATGATCATGAAGTAATAATGCTGCATTTTAAGAATATTTTTTCTTATTATGTGATAGTATACGACATTTTAATTATCAAGCGTCACTCAAGAGATACAGGAACTATTTTTAACGGCAAAAATATTTCTAACAATACCATTCTTTAAAAGAAAATCTATATATACATAATATATATACGATATTCTCTTTTTTTAAAATAAGTAATTTAACTACTTAAAAAAACATAATAAGTTTTATGCAAAAATAATTTAATAACTAAAATTATAAAAGTAAATTGATAGCTTTTGTTTGATAATAAAAAATAAATTAATATTATACATTCAGATAAATAATCATATTTATGTTTTCTATCTTTTTCCTTTATTATCTATTTATTTCTTGCAATAGGCATAAAAAAATTTACAATTTTTCTATATTGGTATTTACATTGTCTTACTTTAGATTTTTTTTTACCATAACCTGATTTTGATATCTAGGTTTTTCTTACCCTACTTCTTCCCTCATTTGTGTCACATCTATTTTTCTTTTACTCTTTTATGTTTGGGAAAATTACATCGCATATCTTTGACATTTGGTGAAATTACACATCCCACCCATGAGGTTTCAAAATTTACTTTCTCACCCATGTGGTTACCCTTTGTTTACATCCGGAAACTTTACTAATTTTCGTTCAACTTAGAAGATGCTTAAATGTTGTCCAAAATTGATTGATGAAACTTTACATGAACGATGGTAAAGTTTTATATTTTGGTCCAAAGTTGAATCCAAAGTTTTTAAAGCTCACATGTAAAACTGTTGAAGATTGAGCATTGTGGGAGTGACAACTTTATGTGTGAAGATTGAGCATCGTTGGTCTTCTTATTCACTTCATATGTGTAGTTGCTCTTCTCCTTTGCTTGGTGGTGATATTCTGCGTGAAGACTAAGATGATTGCATAGAGTTGTTCGTATTATATATGCTAGTTGTTCACAGTCCAAATGAAATGTCACTTGGTTTCTGTGTACTTGCAAGTTCTATGGGTGATTATTTTCTGAAATCATTGTTGATATAATTGATTCTACCAGGTTTCGCCGGTGCTAGTGGCACTCGCAAGGACCTATCCTCAAACAATTCTGACATCACTCGCAAGGACCCATCCTCAAATAATGCAGACAACACCGGGAAGAAATAGTTGGCTTGGAAGATTGTGTATTGGGGATGTGATGTTATGGCGGAATGAAGAGAGTACTAGTGATCTGATTTTGTTGCTGACTGAAGAGAGTATTTTCTGGATGTTTAGAATAGCTATGAAGCGTAGGAGCTTTTGGCCAACATTGCTAGGAAGAACTTACTTTTGGAGTCTATATTTGGTTATGGATGTTATTAGACAATTTTGAATGTACTTTGTTACTTTTCATGATATATATATGTATGTATGTTAATGTGATTGAAGGTGGTTTAAAGATGTGAATCTACTATATGTCAAAGTCCAGATATCGTTGTTGTATAGATTAAAATGATTGGAAATTCAGGGACATGTAGATGATATTTGAATCAGGTTATACCAATGAAGTCTATACTAATGGAAAAATCCGTCAGTATAGTGATGAATGACTATGACTTATGCCAACAGAAATAAGCGTTGGTATAGACACAACTTATCGGTGTACCATCTACTTGTACCAATGGAAATATCCGTTGCCACAGTGAGCTTGATTTCAGTCAATGGAATGTCATTACTTCTAACGGTATTTTTCGTTGGTATAGAAATTTCAGCAGCTCCAACGGACAAAAAACCGTTGGTATAGAGTTATCCCCACGGTACTAATAGGTAAATTGGTACTATACCAACAGATTTCCGGCTTTTACCTACGGAATTTTCCCGTTGGTAAATGTCAATTTTTTTGTAGTGCCGTCAAGAAAGTAACATCATCAAAAAAACCAAGTTGGAAAAAGAGAAGGATATATAGAGGAACCAAACTTGATCCCATTTGTACAAACTTAGGTACTTTATCAGTGGGCTACAAGAGTAGCAATTAACCAGAGACTGGTTTACATAGCTAGGGATTTCTCCCAGCCAAGGGAACAATTACTTCGGAAAACAAAAATACAATAGTTCGAAAAAAAATTCATAACTAGGAACTAAGCTCTGTTGCGCCATTCCTGAAGTTTGTGCATTTTACTGATATGACCTTCCTTTCGCACTTCTTAGCAAGACTGAGTTTGCATATTGGTCACTTACTCTATATTATCAATCTATCCTCCTTTTGTGACATTCTCCATGTTCCAAGCTACAACCTTCATTCAACCCTGTATCTCATCAGGTCTGATAGTTCACTCCAAGTCCTTAGGCTGGTATGGCGGTGCAAAACCAGTCAAAGAGATCGTTGTTCCAAAGTATCTCCTCAAGTTCTTGTGTTTTTCTTGCCTTACCACATTGCCTCAGAGTACGGTCGATGTTGGCGAGAGACTTGCTTGGATATGGATAGTTGATCCGTAGGCGCTGGCCATACTTAAAGCATCGTCATGCTTCAGCTGAAGGTTTGACACTGGCGTGTTTGCTCTTCTTTACACGTTGCTTATTTTGTTTAACGCTTTGTAGATCTGTTTTCTTTGGTGAACTATCGACTTGCAAATCAATTCCTGGTAGGGACCTAGAATCAACCTGGGTGGGCTGCCCCTTATTTGGGCTAAGTTTGTAGAGGACGAACATAATGGTTTTCTCACCGCGCTCCCACCTCTCTCTAACCCCCCCTCCCCCTTAACACAAATTAGCCCCCCACCATGTCGCCACCCGTAGAACCACCACACCCTGCTACTACTTCCAGTACAACTGCCACACACGATCTCACACCATTACTTCTTCGACCACTACACATAGCCTTCACAACCCTACCATGTACATTATAAGATAATCTTTAGAAATGAGGAATAGATTAGAGGACAATGGATCACTTCTTGAAGGGGTTAGGATGTCACCTTAGATCTGGAGCCTTGAAGGTATTAAGATGATTTGGGCTTCTGATAACATCTCTTTATGGTTTATTTCACTCGAGGAACTGAACACACACAGACACAACAGGAATGATAATGACATCACTACGTACCGACCCATCCCCTTTTATCTCGAGCTGTCTTCCTTCTCTATAAATTCCACGGGGATAACGCCCAACGTTCACGACCGTCATTCTCTTTTGCTTACTTAAACAAAATCTTAGAGTTATTTTCTCCGAAAGTCAACTCTCTCCCCTTTGGTTTCTTTGAGATATACTGATATCCCTCATTTAAAGTTTTTTTAGATGAGTAGACTTGCATTACTTTCCATCATACGGTGTTTGTCACAAAGTTACAACCTTAATACTAATTACCACACTAGGATTACGGTTATAGCTAGACCTGGAAATTCGGGTCACTCAGTTCAGGTTCGGTTCGGGTCAATTTGTAGATATTCACTATTCGGTTCGGATCGGGTCGGGTTATCTGGTTAAATCGGTTGACTTTGGTTTGGTTGATTTCAGGTTCGGGTGGCTTCTGTTTGGGTTAGCCTCTACATGATTTGGTTTTTTTGGGTTATGGGTCAAATTCAGGTGACTTATCGTGTTATGCTTAATTAAAAAAATTTTAAAGTACAAATTTAAGCAACTGTTGTAACTCGTATTGATTTTCATATTTGGATCTAAATTCTCTTAATATGGTGTTACTCTTGATGAGATTGCTATTTGTATTGGTTGATTATACATAACAAATTGGATGATAATATTTTTAATATTAATTTTTAACTATAGATTTATTAATTGTATCGACCAAGTATAAATTTAAAATTTGGTGAATCAGTGGTCAATATTGGCATGACGCCCGCCCGACGCTGTGCCTGTGCCTTCCGCCATCCAGCGCCCGTCACACCCGCATGCGTCCTATGTCATCGCCCGTCATCTCGAGTGAGTGTCGCGCCCATAATAAATAGAAGGATAATGGAAGTTTGTCTAGTTTTATGTGTGGTTTGGGTGAATTCGGTTCGGGTTAATTCGGTTAGGGGGATTCGGGTATATCAAATTTCAGTTTGATTCAGTTTTGGTTTGGTTCGGTTCGGATTTTTGGTTCACATTTTGGGTCACATCATTCGGTTTAAATTCGGGTTCGGATCGGGTTGGATCGGGTCGGTTTTTCTGGTTCGGGTTACCTTTGCCAGGTCTAGTTACAGCTCCCCATCTATCTATTCCACAAATAGTTCTTGCACCTTATATGGTATAGGAACATTGTGTTCCTTCCTAATGGTGATATCTGGTCTCATTAAAACCTCCCTAAGTAAAAACCCTATGGGAAAAGTTTAGGGAGGGAAAAGCGTACAGGAGGCTAGTGTGTCTATAGGTATTGCAAGTCATCTTTCAGTGAGTTGGCCTCCATAAATCGCCCTGCCGGGATTGGGAGATTCGGCCACCACACCTTGGTATCTCCGTACCCCTACCTTTACTGCATTGGCCGTTCTAATGCTCGAGATTTCATTACCTCCGAATACCTTGTTGTTTTTGTCCTTCCAGATGTGCCACATTCCGTAAAACAATGTTGACCGCCAGATTCTTGTGGCCTTGCATCCCATGACCAGTGCTAGCCAGTCTTCAAGTGTAAGTGAGTGGGCTATTAGAATAAGGCCCATTTGTTAGGCCCATGTTTTCGTATTAGTATTTGGGTCTTATGTTCTAGATCTGTCTATGTGTTTTCTATATAAGTCTTGCTATGCTACAGTACCCATGATATGGATGAATAATAGATACACAGTTTACATCGTTTACACTTGTGTTAATATGGTATCAGAGCTAATTCCAATCGCCAACTGAGGCGATTCTCTATCGATCCACAATTTTGTATTTCTTTTCTCTCTTCTTCGATCTATCTCCTCTTCCTCGATCTATCCTTTCTTTGATCTTCTCTTGTTGTTCATCCACAATGAGTAATACGTCTGGTATTGGCTCAAATGATGGCGATGGCGTTCATACACCTGTTGTTCAACCGGTCTCAACACCTGCGCAAAGTCATCAACCGAGCACACAGTCAATACTTTCTGCAGCCGTAAATTTAGTAAAACTTACACATGATCATTTTCGGCTTTGGAAGGGTATGTTACTCCCATTTCTAAGAGGTAACGACTTATATAAATTTCTTGATGGATCTCATCCATGTCCTGCTTCTGTTGTGAATGGGAGTCCAAATCCGGATTATGCAAAATGGATCCAGCAGGATCAACTCCTGATTACTATTCTATTTCTGTCGTTAACACCTTCTATTGTGGGGCAAGTAATGGATCTAACTACTGCGGCTTCTGTTTGGCAAGAACTGCACGACACTTTTGCTGCTCAAACAGCAGCACACTTAGGACAGTTGCATCTCAAGCTGGCAAGTCTCTCAAAGAAAGCAGATGAAGACATTACAGCCTATTTCAATAGAGCTAGGGATTTATCCTCTGCTCTTGCTGTAACTGGTCATACAGTGTCTAACAAAGAGTTTCAGTCATACATCTTAAGAGGTTTGCCTAAAGAGTATGATGCGGTGGTTACTAATATTATAACCAGATCTGATGTGTGTTCTCCTCAACAGATCTATAACTACTTGCTTACATTTGAGGATATACTGCAACAAAACACTAGCAGAGCCACAAAATCGGTTTGTTTAAATGCCACAGAGGTTTCTGGTGGCAACAGAGACAGAAATCGAAACAATGCTGGTAGGGGAAGGTCTGGTAAAGGAAGAGGAGGTAATGGAAATGGTAGAGGAAATGGTAATGGAAGAGGATCTACCTATTTTAATGGACAATCAGACAATCGCCCTACCTGTCAGATTTGCTAGAAAAAGGGGCATGTGACAGCTGTATGCTACCATCGTTTTAACCAGACCTATCAGACTAATCCTCCTCCTATATTTGCTGCTAATTCTACTGGTAGGTTCACTGCCTCTGAGTGGATGCCTGACACTACAGCCACTCATCATTTCACTGGAGATTTTTCACGGTTGAATTTGGGAGCAAATGAGTATCCAGGAAGTGATACTGTGAGTCTAGGAGATGGATCCTCCCTTTCTATATCTCATCAAGGATCAGGTTCCCTTTCCTATCCTTCTGGTGTTTTTCATTTATCTACATTTTATCATACACCAGATCTGAACAAGAATCTCATTTCAGTAAGTCAGTTCTGTTCAGATAATGAGGTATTTTTTGAGTTTTATGATTCTTATTTCTTGTTTAAGGATCTTCACTCAAAGGAGACTCTACTTCGAGGATTGGTTAGGGATGGTGTTTACACTTTTCCATCGTAGAACTCTCTCAGTTGCAATTCAGCTAAGCTCACACATGGCACCAGAACCTCCTATGATGTCTGGCACCAGCGCCTTGGACATCCTTCCAAGGATATAACTACTAGGATTTTGAATTTTAATAAGTTGCCTGTTGATGTAACAAGGCCAAAGAGTTTTTTGTAATGCTTGTTGTGCAGGAAAACAACTGCACTTCCTCATTCCTAGTGATACTAAATCAGTAGCGTGTTTATATCTATTTTTGGATGTTTAGGGACCCTCATATATCCCTTCTATTGATGGATTCAAGTTCTTCTTGATAATAGTGGATGATCACTCTAAATACATTTGGATTTTTCCTATTGCACATAAATCTGATGTAGTCATGTCTTTGAGCAATTTATGGTTCTGGTGCAAACTTTTTTGGTGTTACTATTAAGTCAGTACAGACAGATGGAGGAGGAGAGTTGTTTTTCTGTTGAAACTACTTTTCTAAGTTTGGTATAGTTCACAGGCTGACTGTCCACATTCTCACCAGCAGAATGGTTGCTGTGGAAATAAGGAATCCTTTGTTGGTGATAAAGGATTAAATCTGCTGTCTTACTCGTCATTACCTATGTAGTTTTGGTCCTTTGCTTCAGAACATCAGTGTTTCTCTCAAATAGAACCCCCACTAAGGTTCTCAACTATCAAACTCCCTATGAGGTTTTATATCATAAACCTCCTGATTATTCTGTGCTAAGGATCTTTGGGTGTGCTAGTTGGCCCAATCTTCGACCACATAACAAGCATAAGTTGGCTTTTCGGTCTAAGGAGTGTATTTTCTTGGGATATGCTCCTAATTATCAGGGGTTTATTTGTTACTGCCCTATTTCAGGAAGATTCTATATCAACAGGGATGTTACTTTCAATGAGAATCATTTTCCTAAGGTTTCTGCTTGCTCTACCCAACCCCCCACCACCTCTCAGATTGTACCTCTCTTAATACCACAAGTATCTTCTTCATCACCTGATCCACCTTCAGACTCTGTTGCTTGACAAACAGACATCCTAACTCCACAAACAAACACCCCAGCTCCACAAAATATTATCTCTCCTACTAGTGCTAATACGGTTGCACCTGATGCTCTAGCTCCACTCAATAATCAGCCTTCCCCAACCCTTGTCCACCCTATGGTCACCCGTGCCAAAGCCAACATCTACAAGCCTAAGATCAGGACTGATGGAACTGTGCCCACTTTTCACACACTACCTCTCTAACTAATTCTATTCCTGAAGAGCCTACTTACAAACAGGCCTTGCTTTATCAGGATTGGAGGTTGGCTATGCAGCGAGAGTTTCGAGCTTTAATTCAGACCAACACTTGGGTTCTGGTTCCTAAGCCTCCAGGGGCTAATGTTTTAGGGGTTAAGTGGGTGCTAAAGACTAAGAAGCTGGTTGATGGATCTATTGAGAGGAGGAAGGCCCGACTGGTGGCACAAGGATATAATCAGACAGAAGGGCTGGGCTATAATGAGACTTATAGCCCAGTTATTAAGGTCATCACAATTCGGGTTGTCTTAGCTATTGTAGTTTCTAGACACTGGCCTATTAGACAACTTGATATACAGAATGCCTTTTTGAATGGTGACTTGCAGGAAACTGTCTATGTGAGACAGCCTCCTGGTTTTGTTGATCAGGATCATCCAGACTATGTTTGTAAACTGCAACGGGCTTTGTATGGACTTAAGCAGTCACCTCGGGCCTGGTACTCTACCCTGAGTTCTTTTCTATTGCATCTAGGGTTTGTTGGCTCTACTAAGGACCCGTCATTATTCATTTTCTTTCAGGGTCAGGATATTGTATTTGCTTTAATCTATGTTGATGATATCTTTTTAACAGGGTCTTCTCAGTCTGTGTTAGAGCAATTAATCCTTGCCCTCTCTAAGCAGTTCCCGGTTAAGGATTTGGGAAATCTGTCTTTTTTTTCTTGTGTATCAGTTAGCCGGTCTCCTAAGGGCCTTCTACTGAGCCAGGGCAAGTATGTTACGGATCTGTAGCATAGGACTAATCTGCACTCTTCTAAGCCAGTTTCTACCCCTATGCATCACTCGGTTAACATGGATGATACGACTAGTCCTCTCTATCATGATATCAAGCACTATCGTAGTATTGTTGGATCGTAACAGTATCTGTCGATCACTAGACCAGACATTCAATATGCAATGAACCGAGTATGCCAGTATATGCATCAACCTAGAGAAGTCCATTGGCAAGCAGTTAAGAGGATTCTTCGTTACCTGAGATGACACTCGAGACATTTGGGGCTTTTCTTTGCTTGTTCTCCGCTAGAGTCTCTCCACATCTGGTCTGATGCTGATTGGGTGGGCTCTCCGTCGGATCGCCATTCAACACCGGGTGCGCTATCTTCCTTGGGAATTGCCTGGTGTCATGGAGTGCAAAGAAACAGGCGTCAGTGGCAAAATCCACCACAGAGGCGGAATTTAAGGCCGCTGCTACTTGCTACTGCCAAAGGCATATGGATTTTGCAGTTACTAAAAGAACTGGGTTTTTACCTTCGCAAAGAACCCACCATGTTCTGTGATAACATCGGCGCCACATATCTCTGTCGCAACCCTGTCTTCCACAACCGTATGAAGCATGTCGCCGTGGATTTTTTCTTCGTGAGAGAGCGTGTTGTCAATGGTTCTCTTCGCGTCGCTCATGTTGCTGCTCAAGATCAGGTGGCGGATTTGTTCGCCAAAACCCTAGCATTTCCCCAATTCGATTTGAACCGCTCCAAACTCCCGT
The DNA here is from genome assembly GCA_023374045.1 of Limonium bicolor. NCBI lineage: Eukaryota > Viridiplantae > Streptophyta > Magnoliopsida > Caryophyllales > Plumbaginaceae > Limonium > Limonium bicolor. The sequence continues at coordinate 98,866,650 of CM041782.1, forward strand.
TGCTCTCTAGTCTGGAGCGTGGGGGGATGTAAGTGAGTGGGCTATTAGAATAAGGCCCAGTTGTTAGGCCCATGTTTACATTGTTGTATTTGGGTCTTATGTTCTAGATCTGTCTATGTGTTTCTATATAAGCTTGCTATGCTACAGTTCCCATGATATGGATGAATAATAGATACACAGTTTACATCGTTACACTTGTGTTAATATCAAGTACCTCTTTTACTGATTAATTCCTTGAAGTTCTGACATACATTCCGACTTACGTATTGATCAATGATCATTAATAAGTAAGCATGTGGGTATGAAGGTGTTAGGTATAGAGAAACCGAAGATAATGCACAGAAGAGGCCACAAGCTCCGGAGCTACATTATTGAGCTCGGTCATGGCTGTTGGAGCTCTGTACCCATCAAAGCAGGTGCGTGTATTAGTTATTCATTTACGCGTGTATCGATAGCATTAGTTCTAGCTAGCTGTAGATTATTCTGCATATTCGTTGTTAGTTTGGTTCAAATGTTTGGTGTTGAACAGTAGTTTAATATTAAGATGATCTTAGTTCATATGTCAAACTACTGACCATGATTTCGTCAGAGCCAGATTTAATGAATACATTTATAATCACTTTTTATTCAAGTCGTTGCTTAACTGATAAAAATAATAATTCAAGTTGTTCTTTATTATTAGTATTACTATTATTTATTATTATTCCTCCTTCTGGATAATGACTTTAGTTTCGGTGTAAAAAATAAAGATAATGACTTTAGGAAAACGTATATGATCGGTTGGTCTAACTTTTTTTTTGATAATTGCTGGAGTGAACCAGTTAGAAGAGATGACAATAACTTTGATTACATCTATGCACATAAACTTGATCTATCCTTAATTATCATTTTAGGCAATCCATCCTTGATTATTTTAGGTCTGCAGCGGAATGGAAAGAGTCGCAGGCTAAGATGGATTAATTAAATTACCAGCGGCTAGGATTGAAACGTGGCGAATTTCCACTGAGGAAGAAGAGATAGTTCTAGTACTAATAGTGCTGCTAACAACCATTGCTATACTTCGTTTTTATATACAAGCATGGTATTAATTATTTAGAGAGTATTTATAAAAAATGCTTATAGTTGTCACAAAATAAGAGCATATATGGCAGTGGATCCACTAGCATTAGCCGTAGAGAAACTAGTAGTAATAATAATTCTAATGAAGAAGGGATCAATTAATGATAATTTTGGCCGGTTTAGATGAGTGACCGGATTAATGAGCTATTGGGAAAAAGATGGTTGATTGTATTACTGGAGAAGATGGTTGTCAAGCTGCAATGGGTCCTGGATCCGGATTACAAGAAGCTGGGGATCAGGAAAATCTATCATGTATTAGGTTTGAGGTGGGTGCATGACCACTTATATGATGATGCTTTTTTTCATGTGATTATAACTTGTAATTAAATAAAATTAGTTAATCAATTGTGATATACAAATACTAGAAACAAATATTTTTGACTTTCTTACTTTATTTTTTAATACCTCGTAATAAGACAAACACCATCATCAATCTTCCCTGATAAAAGAAGCTATTGAACAAAAATGTACAAGAAAATAAAAATAAGTAGAGTAAAACACCGATTTCTAATATTTGTACATCACACTAAATTTATTTACAAGGTACGTATATATGATCACATGAAGATAACATCACTGTAATCACCCACGTAGACCCTCAATAAATGATAAAATTTCCTGATCCCCCAACTTGCTGTAATCCTGATTCAGGACCCAATATTGCTCCTTGACATGAACCATCTTCTTGAGTAGCACAATCACCATCATTTCCACATAGCTCATTAATCCACTCATCCAAACTAAATTCATCACTGATCCCTTGTTCACAAGAATTATCATATGTCAAACTACTGGTGGAACCAGTACTGTCATCATATGTTCTTATTGTTTCGTCACTACTGTTACAAATATTCTCTAAATGATACTGTGGTTGTAAATCTGAAGTATAGCCATAGTTGTTTGTAGTAACAGTAGTGTTGTAAGAAGATGATGATGATACCGTGGCGCCAACTGAGTAGTTGTGGTCAGCTGCTAAAAGCCACTCCGCGAAAACAAGCTTTGGTAAAGTGTAAGTTGTTTGTTTATGGGAGGATAATAGATGTGATTGCTGCTGATTAGTGGTCATGATCTCGTTTGATGAAATCTCATTTGCTGCTAATTTGAACATTGAATGTGATGATGATTGTATGGATGAATCTTCTTCTTCTTTTCTTGGTCTAGTGTTTGTCTTCTTCTTTAAGTAAGAGTGCCAATGGTTTTTTATCTCGTTGTCTGTTCGTCCTGGTAACATTTGAGCCATTTGACTCCATCTATGTTTGTCATAGGGAACACAATAATTTAGTAAATTAGTCACCATAAAATAAAACTTTGATCAGTATACCAAAGCATTTATTCATATAATAGTGTATATATTGTGAATAATTGAGTCTACATTTTTCGTTGGTACCATATATAAAATTTAAAGTTATTGCTTGTCATCAATCATAAAGGAATCAAATAATTAGTAGATATACTTTAAAACAGAGGTTTACTTACTTGTTTCCAAGTGAGGCGTGAAGAACCAGAACTATCTCTTCTTCCTCAGTTGTAAATTCGCTACGTTTCAAACCAGGTCTCAAGTAATTAATCCATCTTAGCCTACAACTCTTTCCATTCCGCTGCAGACCTGTGTATTGATCGATGCCATTAGTAATAATTTAGTTGAGTGAAAATCTTAATCAAAGATGGATCGAAATGAAAATGCAATAATTAATATATTTCGCATATATAGGTGGTTTGATTTTCATTAGGACAAATGCATCACTCTTATTGCACACACTATATATATATATATGTTTAATTATTTATAAACGAAGTGCCAAGATCTGTTGATTAAACACTATACAATCAGACTAGTTTTTGTTGAGTTGGTCGAGGGACGTTTTCGTCAATACAAATCAGTAAGTCATGATCAATCCCTTTTTCGATAATCGTAAGCTAGTCAAGCAGGGTTAGCACTGCAAGGCCGAAAAAACAATAACAACGACTTGAATTATTTTTATACCAGTTAAGCAACGACTTGAATACAAAATAATTAAATTGGATTCGCTAAATCTTGCTGCTCTAGCTGATGAAATAATGGTCAGTAGTTTTTAACTTTTAGCATATAGGAACCAAAAATATATATATCATCTTAATGCTAAACTACTGATCAAGCATGCACCAAATTAACACCGAAAATATGCATAAATGAATTACTAATGATTAATACACGCGCGCGCACCAGCTTTGATGGGTACAGAACTCCAACATCCATGACCGTGCTCGACAATATAGTTTCGAAGCTTGTTGTCTTCTTCAGGAGACCACAGACCTCTTCTGTGTTTTTTCTTCGGTTTCACTATACCTAACGCCTTTATACCCGCAGGCATACTGATTAATCAATACGTAAGCCTGAAAACAACTCAGAAATTGTATTTACGTACGTAAGCACAGGGAGCGAGAGTTGTCTGTCTTTAATTAGATCAGTCTAGCTAGCTCAAAGAAAGTAATTAAGCAAAGGGAGAGTTGTCTGTCTATTGGGAGAAAAGAACACAGAAATTTTGTTTAGGTACGTAAGCTTAAAGAGAACGACGGTGGTGGTGAACACTGATCGTCATCCTCGCGCGCGGAATTTAAATACAAGGATGAAAGAGGTAGTTATGATCGGTCGGTAGCCATGTCGTTATCTTTTCCGTGTGTGTCTGTTCCTCGAGTGAAATAACCCATTAAACAAAAGAAATTCAAAAGGACAAGGGTATGCTGTTTCTTGCCACGGCAACTGACTGAAAACGAAGCTTTGTATCCTTTGACATTGACAATGTGAGTATATCATATATATAATTGATAAGAAAGAAAAGGACAAATACAGGTACCATAAATATATATATATATATACACACACACGACTAGTCTAACACCTTAATCTCTCTTCTATTGGTTTGAGAAATTCATGTATTAATGGGTCACACAATTCTACTTCTTCAACAATTTTAGTATTCTCGGGGGCGCTTAATTATATTTTCCTTCCAAAGTCTAGTCTAGTGACATATTATATTCCTTGCTCCAAGTCGGTGATACCCCTAATATTTTCATTGAGAAACCAAACACTCATCATTACATTTTACATGTGGAATATGCACTCTCCTCTACTTCTAAATCTCTTCCTTTCTCCTACTCAACTTTCGACCATCCGCCATTCCCCATTTGCTCCGCCGCAAACAACTCATCTTCATCCATGGCTCATCCACAAACGGATGGCCAAGTTGAAGAGATTGCCTCTAGATGTGCTAACCTCTCGCTCACAAAAGAGGAATCCCTCTCAATGAACATGGATGACCTGCGGTTTACGAATGATCAACCATACTTTGATAAGTATCTCCTTGTTAAGCTCTTTGTTCCTCGATTTACGGACGTTCCAGTTATGGAATCTACCTTTGGCAAGGCTTAGCAGCTTCACGAGCATCTCAAGGTTAGGAACGTGGGTAAGAACATCTTCATGTTTGAGTTGTGTGAAGATGGTAACATGGACAATATCATCAATCGTGAGCCATGGATCTTTGACAACTTTTTTATGGTTCTCCAACTGGTTAAAGCTCGAAAGCCTTCTAAGGACCATGATTTCAGACTTATTCCGATTTGGGTCCAGATTCTTGATGTCCCTCTCATCTTTCGTCACAAACCTTTCGCAAGAAGGCTCAGTTCAAAGCTGAGAACCTTTGTTGAATTTGACAAGGATGGAAAACATTTTGGGGGTTATCTCATGAGAATCAAGGTTATGTCTTTAGACCAATTTGCGTTGTATCTCCGTCTCTCTAGAAGGAACGACTTCGATGCTTCAACTATCTTATGAAAAGATGCCCCCAATATGCTTTCATTGTGGTCTTTTTACCCTTGCATCCAAAGATTGTCCAACCCCAAGCAATTCTAAGGACAATACCCTCTCAACGGACCTTAGATCAGAGCTTCTGGTCTGCGTATTGGACGTAGAGTGGCCGAGGAAGATGATTGTAATGTTTGGAAGAACCAAAGAGGAGCAGGAAAGAGTCAGGCCTCAAGGAATGTTGACACTAAGTCGGGGGAGCAAGGTATGATGGCCACAGTTCCGGTTCTAGAACAAGTGTATTTGGATTCGGAACCGGTCAGGGGCGGTTCCGGTTCTGAAGGGTGTATTCGGCTTTGAATTCGCTCAAAAACCAATTCCATATCGGTTCCAGATTCGTCGAATTATTGAAGCCGACTGACCCACTATGGTTTGATCGACTCCAGTTTCTTCATTTTAGCTCCGCGATGAGATTCGTTTGTGCGCCCGTGTTGCTCTCTTTGTCTACTTTACTCCTAGATAGGCTATTCATGTTTAAAATCCTAAATGTGTAAGAAACAAAGACAATCAAAGAGTAAAGAGAATTTTATTATATGATATGAGGCTACATGATTAGGAAAATAGTACATCTACTAAAAGGCTACATGATTGAAAGTCTTAAAAAATATTACATGGAAAGATAATTAATACTAATACATTTTAAAAGATTACAAGATATAAGTCCTAAGTGGTGTCTTCTTCATTCATATCAAACCAATCATCATGTTGCCCTTTGTACTGCAATGCACGTGCTTGGGATCGCACCTCGGCTAAGTCCCAATGATACTTCTCAACATAAACCTTGATTAAGTCCGGTGCAAGAGCACATCTCGGGCTATCCTTGCAAGGATGGGAAACGTGCCACCACTTAAGAACATCTATATCACCATCATCATCATCAAAACTAAAAGTTAAGTTAAGATAATTATCATAAGTACAAAATCTGGAACCTAATTGAACAGATTTTGGTCTTTTCAAAATACTAGCAATAAAAAAACTTCTTTTGCTACCAGGGCGTGGTGGTTTAGACTAAGAACCACTACTACACCATCAGAATAAAGCTCACCCGGATGAAACTGTGAAGTATAACCCTCACGTAGCCTTTTCAAGGCTTTATCAACCTTTGCAACATGTTTCTCAACATAATTTGTCACGAGTTGACCTCATGGAACAATATTATAATAATACTCAAAAAAATTATTAGACCATCTAATTTTATTTGTTGATCCAGAACAGTTGCAATACAATAAATTAAAGGAAATTCATTGAAGTATGTAAACCATTTAGACATCATATCCTTAATAACCCCATCGATCCCACTAACATTCTTTTTCTCATGCAAAACATTGAAATAGTATTGCATTCATCTAGGACGAGATGCATATTAGGTTCACAAACTAATGAAAAGACTCTAGCACTACCAATATATCTTAAAACACTGCACACAACATTAGCACAAGTCCAAAAATTCGAAGTCATTAAATCATCACCGGATTGAACAACCATAGTGTTATAAATATTGGATAACAGGACTTGATATTTTCTAGTTTTAACTAACTAGTCATAAGTGGATTCCATCTAGTGGGGGTATTGGGAGCAAAATGACGAGGACGTATACCGGCTTTATCACACAATTTTTGGTATTCATTTTTAACAGGATGTGATTTCCTAATTTTTCTCATAACATGCCTAAGTGGTTCTAGTGTAGCAGTCAAGTGATATAAACCATCTTGTACACACAAATTTAAAAAACATGTGCACAACGTCGAACATGAAAAAAACTTGGATCAACTTGTCGTTTTGTAAACCCGGTAACATAGTTTGACTGCTAGTGCCCCCATTGCCATATCCTTATATATGTTGTGAGTCTTCAAGTGCTTTGCAAAGGATTCGGTTCCGGTGCCCACCGCCCATGCAAGTCCCCTATTGCAAATATTACAATATTGCTTGTATGTTATGGCCTTCTTTCTTTGAGTCGGTTTCTTTCTTGATGACATGTTGTTGTCGGCATCATCATCTTGATCAAGATTGTGGGCATCAGATGGGCTAGAGGATGTACCTATAATTGGAAAATTTTGATTTAGACTATAATTAAGATAAAAATGCAATTAAAATTAAAGTTTGTATAAAATAAATTGTAACTAATATTAAAACTTACCAAATGAGGACATGATGGCGGTGTTGGCCCCATCTTAGTAGATCTATGTAGAGGTATTGTATAACTTCCAACTTGCGGGAATGATGAAGGCGAAAAATATTGTTGTTTATGATACCCGAATTTTATCTTATCAATTTGGTCTTGATCTTCAACTTAAAAATTTGGATCTATTGGACGGTTGGAAGAAGGCATCGCTTTCTTTCCGGTTCTCCTAGACATTTTGCTAGAGTATGAGAAATAATGTGGGAAATGAGCTTTGTAGTAGCTAAAATGCTTAATAACTCTTAATTTCACAAGATAATAGTAATAATAAGATAGAGGAAGAGTATGATGAGTTGTGTGGTGAAAATGATCATAAATGATGTATCTATAGGGGGTTTGAGGGTATATAGCCGTTTATAACCGTTACATACAAAGAGAAAAGAGTTGTTGGAGCATTTCTTCCTGTAACCGGTTCTGCTTCCAGCAACTATATTGCCAAATGGTCGCGCACCACTGAGCCAAAATGACATCGTTTTGGTGGTTTGACCAATGGTAACTTTGACCGGTTCTGGGGTGGTTACACCGGTTCCGGATCCCGTGGTTCCGATTTTGATACCGGTTCTAAGCAGTTCCAAGCGCTTATGGTTCCATTTCCACTTCTGGTTCGGTCCCGAATCTCCAAAGGTGTAATCAGATTCACTTCGGTAACATGTGGTTTTGGTCCCGAACTGGTTTCGGTTCCAACCGGTTGTGGTTTGGTCCCACCGGTTTCGGTTTGATTTTGTCATGTTGGCCAGCTTTAACTTGGATGGAAGAAAGTCCAGCTAGTGCATGCATGCTCATGATGCCTTGAAGGATCCACTTGGGCCAGGGTCTGAGGACTCGGATGAGGATATTGACCTTGAGGTGGAACCTTTTGCACCCAAAGGACTTCTCAATAGGTTAGGTCGGATTCCCACCCTAGCCTATCATCTTCGATCTCCAAACCCTCGAAGCTAGCTGACGACCTTGTGGGAGAGATCCACCTGGTTGATTTTCCTGTTACCATGCATCATGGGATTCCCCTGGAGATGCTCGGCGGTAGGAAAAGGAACCTTAGCGGAATGCATCACAAAGTTAGTCCGAGTCTTAAAAGGGGAAACGACAATATCTCGTCAGGATTTAGCCCCAGGTGCCTTGATTATTGATCTCACCTCAATGTTTGAGGAAGGTGCAACTGTGAATGAGACAACTTCTTGTCCTTGGAGTTTCCAGGAAAAAATGAGTCCATAATGGGCTGGTGATGAGGGGTGGGCAGGAATCCTTGATAGTCTTTGTCCGTCTTCTTGCAGGGTGCGATGGTTTGGTTTTAGCTACTTGTTCTTTAAGCTTAAGTTGGTCTTTACAATCTTTGCTCTATTTTATAATATGTTTGTTTCTTGGATGGGTCTTGTATCACATGTTTGGTCTTTGAGCCAGAATGGCTCTCTCTTGTTTGGACATTTATAAGTGTATCCTAGGATGTACTTTACATTGGGGTTTTCATCTTTTGCTGGAACGTTCCAATGTTGTTTCCTTATGATATGATCCGTTTATGAAAAGTACAATGTTAGTATTCTAAAGAAAAGAGTTTTTGGTCATGTGTGGAGTTAGAATGACTGTGATAATGAAAAGTTGGCCTATTATGCTAGGGTAAATGATTCTTCAATCAAGATTCTTTTGTAAGGGAATAGGTTATAGCATTTATCTTTTAAGTGAAAGAATGACTATAGTGTCTAAGACACAACTTTTCAACGTGTGATTCAATTAAATGAATTAGAGGAAATGTAAGGATATTTTATTTACCGTGCTTTCTGTTGTTCCTCAAAATATCTTAATTATCATCTTTTAACAACACTTTTTTTAAGGCATTCATTTCTCTATGGTACGTAGGGGTAAGACTGCATCATGTAGTAATTACACTACACTTAGGTATCTTTCTGGTATAATCTAATGGTTCATTTTTGTTGTGATTATTTAGTTAATGGTGTGAAGATTAGATGGTGTGTACCCCAATATCAAATATGGATCTTAATTATGTTTGTGTGCTTTAACACTCTTTCCTCACGGTTATGATTTTTCTTTTGCTAGCAAGTGTGTCAAACTTAATTTCAGTCCATCTAATTGCTAGACCAAGTACTTGTAGTAATTAACTAAGATATGGAAGGTTAACATCCTCTAAGACTTGGTCCATGTGTGTGTAGTGGAGATGGAGGAGGCTGCATAATTTCATCTCACTTGTTTTGTAAAATGATGATCACTCTTGTTGTGAAAACAAAAATGGAAAAGTAAAATAACAGTATACATCTACGGCCCAACATTTATTAGTAGCAAGTTGGGCCCCGTTAAGGGCTCTTATAATTACCCGATAATTCCAACCCAGCCTATTGGCTCAAGAATCGCTAGGCCCAAGTTTTCCGTACTCGCCCATTAAAGGTGTACTGGAAAAACCTAGAAACAGTCGGGCAATGCTCTCTTCTTTCCATCGCTGCCAAGGAAGTACGCGAGTGCGCTAGGGTTCCCAGACAGACCTTGTTCTTTGTTGCGTGATCAACCATGAGAGCCAAGGTAAAAATGCATGCTGTTTGAGATGAAACCATTCCCCGACTATGTTTTCTTAGTTCTCTTTATTAGCGAAATCCAACCATCTGCTAGCTGTCTCTGTTTTTTTCAATTTCTCGTGGTTTCACTTTGCAGTGGAAGAAGAAGCGTATGAGGAGGTTGAAGAGGAAGCGCCGAAAGATGAGACAAAGATCTAAGTAGTTTGAAGCTGCGTCTCAAAGCTAGTTTGTAATCTTTTCTTTATATTTGTCTATGTTTGGATTCGTCTTCGTTTTTTACCTTCTTGCTAGGGTTTTGTTTGTTTAGATCTGAGTTTATCGGTATCGGATTTTCTGGTAGAATGTTGTGTCGGAACTTGCTTAATGAGATCTATTTGCGCTTGTTATTGCTTATCGATGATCGTTGATGTCCATTTATTATTGTTACAATGGATTTGATTGTCGGGTATTTTTGGTTCTTGATTTTTCTTATGCGTTAAATTCCTTTTGGCATTATGGATCCCTTATGGTTTAATTTTTTCTTGATGACCGCTCATAGCCGTTCTGATTAAACATCCACTTGCATGATAGTTCTATGTACTAGCGTTATTCGAATCGATCATAGTATGGATTAGCTTGTTTAAGCTTGGCTTGCAGAGTTGTTCTAGGTGCAATAAGGAGAAATTCAAATTTTAGACTGACTCACATATCAAATTGGATTAACGATAGGGATTGGTAGGATTTTCCATTCTGTATGAAATAGTTCCTGAAAATGGAAAGTGTATATGAATCAACAATTATAGGTCAACGTCGGATTACCATTCTAAACAAACATCTATTCCTTCTCCTTATGCCCCCTTCATATATCCGTGGCTATGGTTGCACCCTCAAGTATTATCTCGATGGAAGTACCCTAAAATGAACCAATAATTGCCTGCTGCTGTAGTCTTGAGGGCCAAGAATGGCCTCACGACAAAGGTACTTAATATCACATACAATGTAGTCAAGAAGCGAGGGCATGCTCAATCGTACAACGACCTCCTTTTCTTTGTCATAAGAAATTAGACTCTATCACTTGTTCGATGTTGCATGTTGATGATTTGATAAAAATGAACAAGTTGAGTTCTTTCAAAAATATAAGAAAAAATGATCAACTCGAGAACATTAAATTAATTAAGGCATTGGATATGAAACTTATTGGTTGAATTGGAACTACCCGGTTTTTGGTCTTTGTGGTATCTTAAAGGAAGTTTTGTGTAGCCATGTAGCAAGAGTTTGATTTTTTGAATTGTAACGACAATTGCTGTTGAATTGTCTATCACACTAAAGGCCTCCTCTATGCTTCACTGTTCAATTTATTGAGCTAGCTTTTGCATCAAACTTGAAGGGTAGTTTAAAGTAGACATGGAAGTTCAAGTCATTCGGTTCGGGTTCAGTTGATTTTAAATTGTCCGGTCTTCACTTCGGGTTGGACAGAGTCAGGTGAGTTCGGTTTGTTTGAGATGAGCTTGGTTTATTGAAATTTCAGCTCAGTTTAGATCGGTATGAGTGACTTTTGATTTGGTTATTTTCAGCTTGGATGACTTTGATTTGGTTGACTTTTGGGTTGAATAACTTTCTGTTCCAATTAGCCTTTAGTTTGCTTGGTTTTTCGGGTCATGCGTCTTATTAGGGTTAATTATTCGGTTGTTATTATAAATTCAAACAACTTTTTAATAATCATTTGTAAATTTGATTTCAATCCATGAATCCATCTTAGTAACTTTTATTAGGTTAGGTCGACACTAATGTAAGGTTAAGCGTTGGTTTCAAGTATACAAAACCTAGACATCTAATGAATATCATGCTTGTCTACTATATCCTTATTTATGTTGTGTTTCTTTGCTAAAACATACTTGTTCTATTAATTGCATTCGGGTCTACAGACGAGTTTACTTGTAATTTGTTTCCATTGAACTCATGAAATCCTTTCGAATATATTCTAGTGAGAGGCATGCTTGAGAGTGCGTGCAAGGAAGCAATGAGGGGGCATAGGGTGTTGTGGGAAGGTAAGGGAGCGAGACACATGGAGATGACCTGGGAGCGAGCTTCATGCGTGGGCTGGGCCCCAATTGTGCGCTGCAGGTTGCATGGCGCGGGCAGGCGTGCACATGGACGTGTGCGCTGTGACGCTGACATTGTGCTGTTGGGCCCCGAACTTGGTGTGCGTGGGCGGTGTGCGCTGCGACGCCAACACTATGTTGTTGGACACCACACCAGATCTACATGGCACCGCTCTAGGTGTGCTACACCCCAGCAGTGCACGTGTGCCACACCAGGTGAGCACGGGTATCGTGCAAGTGTGCACGACACGAATCATACAGTGGTAACTTAGGGGGCGTTTGTTTCAAGTGGGGGAAATAGAATAGAATTAAGAGAAAGAGAACAAAAGAGAGAGAAAAAGCCATGGAAGCGAGATGAAAAGAGCTTCAATGGTGATGGGGTTCTTCATTTTTATGTTCTTCCTTCTTCTAGCTCCAACAAATGTTATTTTCTCTCTATTTTAATGTGTGGTCGTGATCTAAAAGATGCATGAGAAGATATGCCAAAACTTGACTTTAAAGTATAAAAGTATGGGCAGATTTTCGTCCAACCGACCCATTGGGGTGGTCACCTCTGGAAGAAGAAACCACGTGCAACTTAAGTCCGACCGACCCATTGGGGCGGTCGCCTGGGTCACATTTCGAATGCAAAATGCATATATAACCGACCCAGCAAGGTGATTCTGTGGGCCGGTCGGCTTCAAAATCTTCTTATTTGCACCGAAGTCTTCCTGAAATGCCTCGTGGTCCTACTTCCTAAAGTCTAATTGTTGGCCCCAACATCTCTTTACGTCTTCCATGTATGCTCCAGAGAGCTTTTACTTAATATCATATACAAAATGTGCAAGACTCACCTATATTAACAAAGTACTTTATAAAGTGGTGAAATAGCTTAGAAACCACACAGAATGAAGGTGAATATAAACCCTTTAATTAGATATTTGACCCACTTATCAGATACGGTTTGGTGTTTTGGGTTTAGTTTACTTTTGTCAGGTCTAGTTTTAAGGGAGTCAGACATGGACATATGTGCCTAATTGTGGAGTTCTTATTTACAAAAACAAGAATTATATTTGATAGCATTATGTCACTCTACTTGGGCATCCTTCTCTAATATCATAAACTCGGTTGGTGGCCTATATACTTTGCTGGAAAAAGTTTAGTTTGGTGAAACTGGAAAAAGATTCCAAGTTTAGTTTGGTGGAATTGAAAAAAAGAAATATGTGTTTCTTCATCAACAACTATGTTACAAGATAGGTCTAAAAATTCACCATGTGGATCATGTAATATATTAGTGAAATGCTCCAGAGAAATTTGTCTGTTTGTGGACCTTGTTAGAAATATTGTGAGAGAGAATATACCCAACGGTGGGAATTATATAAAATACCCAAGGTTGAGTCCGGGCTCTGATATCATGTTAGAAATATTGTGGGTGGGGGGATAAGCCTAACAGAGGAAATTATGTAAAAAATCTATATAGACTATTAAGACCCAATAACCTATGAGGTCTCATTCTAAAAGTAATTGACATTAGGTGGAGTAGCTCATATGCTATATGAGCTAGTTACTAGCTATATAATTTTTCAATGTGGGACTTACATCTGATTTCCAATCCAAACGGATCCAAGTTTTACAAAAGATTTAAGTGAATAAGTTTGAAAAATAGCACTAACATAACTAGATCACCTTTTATTGTAGACTTTTCTTTGGGAATTTATTGTCCTGTTGTGGTCAATCAATCAATCTTACCAAGCGCAACAATAAGTTTTTATTGAAAGTCATTGATTGATTAAAAGCATAACAATTATGTTCCAAATTGTTCTTGTAGAGCTTAGAAAAATGGTTTTGTGCCTTACCCTTGGTCTAGAACCCCAATGCAAGAGTGTGGTTTGTATATGAAAAAAAAATCAACTAGAGTTGTCCAACCTCTTGAACATTGAAATCTAAGGGAAAACTATCCCTTAGAAAGGAGTGAGATACTTAGCCTATTTTGCCCTAGTTCATGCTATATTTTACTATAATCTTTATACTTATATATCTCATATGTACAATTTAAGTGATTTTTTGTATTGACTAGGAATGCCTGTATATGAGTTTAATGGCTCATGGGTTTCAAGGAGTAGAAATGGTAAAGGACTAGTTAAGCATCCAACACCTATTATAAAGAAAATATAAATACTAAAAAATTCGACAAAAACAACGATAGTTCAACGCTAGCCGCGGTAGCACATGGAGCAAATTATTTTGAATAGAAACCAAAATGCTTTGGTCACGTCTAATTTACTTGGGCTATTGCGGACCTAGACTTTAAAACCGCTGGGATAATATCAATCTAAGTTTTGAATATGGACTATTTTGAATGTCAAAATATTATATTTCGGTTATACTATTTAATTATCTAATATGTATTATTTATTTTATATATATATATATATATGTATACTTATTTTTTTTCCAAAAACCTGTGGGGCATGTGTCCCCACAGATCACAACCTCGGTCCGCCACTGAAATATAGGATGTTGGTTCAACTGGTAGCCGAAATCAACTAGTCACGACCAAAATCAGTTCATGCATGGTTGAGATTCTAGTGATCTAGTTCTTTTGTCTATAAAGTAATATGGACCCTTGAAACTGAAAAAAGAGGGAAAGATGTTTTCACCTACATGACTACATGAGGGAGATCGAATGAAAGTTTCAAGTTAGTTCCACAGTATTTCTCTAGTTCTTTTATTTCAATAGTTTTCCTTCTACAAACCTAATTGATTAGAAGTACTCGATATCTATAAATTAATTGGATAGTTGTAAAATGCTAACATTAAGTAAGACATCTAAAATTGGGAGCAATTAGGCCACATAACTGCAACATAACAAGATATAAGATTAAACTGAAGCAACTTAAATATTGTATAAAAATGTAGTCAGGTGTTATTATCACCATTTATTATTGCTTCATCAATTAATCAGCTTTCGGATGAACTTGTAATATATGTCTACAATCTTTTAGTTATATGATTCCCACATTTTTTTAAAAAAGGGACAAAATATATAAGGAAAAATGAAGCTGACCGGCTGAAGAACTTTTGACAATTAAAAAAAATACAAGGATGTTTTGCTAATCGTAGACTTAGAGAGAAAATCACTCTGTTTGTTACCCTAATTTGGTGAGTCAAAACAATAGAGAAAAACTAGGACATCCATACATCAAACATGGTAAATCCCACAAAACATAACATGGTCAAAAGAGGTTAAAATGGCAAACCCTTTCAGGTCCATATCTCCCGAACACATTTGAACTAATAATAGGCACCTATTGCCACATGTACAACATGATAAATAGAGAGTCACAACCCTCAAACAAAGCAAGCACCGTGAGTAGTAATTTCTTAGCTTTTGCTTGTTAATTCGTTTGAGAGTTTCAGATACCCAAAAGCGTTAGCATTTTTACAATTAGAAAACAGAAACAGAATGGACAGCTCACAGAGTGCAAGTTACAATGCAGGACAAGCTAAGGGCCAAATGCAGGTATATACGTTTTTTTTACCTCCTATAGTTTAATGGACAGTTCCACTCCATTCATTGTGCAGATTCGCATGTATACTTTTTATGCAAGGCCAATTCTATTAGTAATATGTATCCTTTTTTTCTTCTCTACCCTTAAATTATTGCAGGAGAAAGGAAACCAGATGATGGACAAGGCCGGTGGAATGGTCCAATCTGCCAAGGAAACAGTTGAAGAGGTATTGTTACGAACTATAACAATTCATATAACAATAAACAATGCACTCTATTCCATTGTAATAAAGGGCCAGCGTACTTTGGTGTAAGAGCAATTTTGTTTATTTAAATCGCAAGAAATGAAGTTTTGTTCCTTATCACATATCTGAATGTAACGATCCTAATTACTATCTTGGGGAACAATGCAGGCTGGATCCCAGATGAAGGCTAAGGCAGGAGACGCGGCTGAATCTGTCAAGAACGCCACTGGCATGAACAAATAAATGCGCATATAAATAGCATGGCCTTTGGGATTTTGTTTTCTTCTGAATAAAGTTATTAGTATTCAAACCAGATACATTCTACGATGTATCAGATTGTAGTTCACGAAAGAAGCTTCTTGAAATTATAGTTTGCTTCCGTAAGATAAATATTTGTTAATCTTCTACCTTCTTGTTGTTTTTATCCCTTAAATGAAAAGATGATAAAATAATTGACAACAAAAGAGGATAAAATTCAAACTTATTTGAATATATATCAAGAAAATTATCCTCGGAGAAAAAAGACATTGTGTTGCTTACAAAAAAAAAAAAAAAACGAATCCACCTCTCTGACCTGCTTAAAATTACATTTTAAAGCCTAAACCATTAATCCCTTTGAGCTATAGGTTCGGAACAAGTGAAATGAGTTTGGAAGCACAGCGGTCTCAATCGGCCTATGCCGCTTAAATACATCATATATAAAATATTAAATCATATATAAATTATAAAAAATAATTATATATTAATTTTAGTGATTCTCATTACTCAATATTTATTAATTTATCAGCTTTTTATTGTATACATTTTGAATAATTTTTTTATTGAATATTAGTTTTAACATGTTTTCTTTTATTAATTAGTTTATTATTTTATATACAATATAAAGTTTAATAATAAATTATCATATTTTATTTTATAATTTATTTACTTATAATTTTTTATATATATTAACAACAAATTGACTTTAACAAAAAAATAACAGTACCCTTAAATATGAGCCCTAATAAGTAGGGCCCAGTGTCAAAACTCCACTTGCACACTCTCAAAGACGGTCTGCTTGGAAGAAGATGGTGAGACACCGGCCACCTTTTGATGATATGGGTTTAAATTTGAATATGACAAGTGTGAGGGCAGTAAGAAGACTACAAGGATTTGAGAAAGATGATTTTTGTTTTAAAACTAAAAAAAAGCATAACTTCCATTGATCAGCATAAGTTTGTTACATCAGGAGGCACATAACCAATCCAAACACCGCTATCCATACTAACCCTAGCTTTGTTAGCAAAAAAATGAGCAGCAACATTCTGCTCTCTATTCACAAAAAACCAACAAACTTTCTCAAAAGATTTACTAAGAACATCAATATCCTTCAACACCACCCTAACATTCAAAGGGGGGTATCCCTTCTATGAACATAGTTAACTAAAGCTAAACAATCAGTCCACATACTAATCTCCTTTGCACCAGCCATCCTTGCAATCTTCAATCCCAGCACAACAGCTTTTGCTTCCACCACATCAATTGGATAAGACATTATGTCCCCTTTGAGTCCAACAGCTATGATCTTCCCATCTCCGTTTTTGCAAATAGCTGTTGTCCCATAGCCCCCATCTTGTTTTACACTTCCATCGACCCACACCTGTATGGTTGAAACAGAATCACGGGAAACATTTTCATTAAAGGGCACTTGAGAGTGACAAGCAATATCCCATTGTTTCCAAATACTTATAGGCTTGCAGATAGCTAGAGCTGCTCAAAACCTGTTCGGCCCGGTGACCTGGCCCGGAAAAAAGCCCGGTTGGCCCGAATCCGACGGGCTGTCCGGGCGGGCTTGGACAAAAAAATGAGCCCGAATAAAAAACCTGACCGGGCCGTGGCAAATTTTCAAGCCCGCGGGCCAAGCCCGCCCGCCCGGTTTTGAATATTATTTATTATTTAAAAAAATATATATAAAATAATGTATGTCTTATATTATTTTATATAATACATATATTAAAATTATATTTAATAGACATACAATATAGAATTTTACTCAAATTTATATATATAATAATGATTTTGAAATTAAATATATATATATATTTTTAATTTTTTTAATTTAAAGAATAAAAATGAGTAAATAACCGGGCCGGGCACCGGAAGAGCTGAAAAAAACTGGGCCTAGCCCGACCCGGCCCGAAGATACAAAAACCGGGCCGGTCTTCATGAGTAGGCCCGACGGGCCCAAAAAATCTCCCTGGCCCGGCCCGAACCCGCCCCGCCCGCCCGGATGATCACCTCTACAGATAGCCAAACAAAGGCTTGGCTACATGTTTAAAGAGAATCTGGTTTATGGTAAACCAAATACACCAAAGATGCTTCACCAACTTTCAAAGATCTTCCAGCCCAGAGCTCAAACACATATGCAAGAACCAGTCAATAAGAGCTTCATCTGAATGCAGATTATGACTTATACTTAAACCAACATAATCCCACAGAAATTTGACAAAATGACAAGTGAAGAAAGTATGCAACAGAGTTTCTTGACGCCCGCACAAAGGGCTATCTAAGAGCTGGAAAGATTTACATCTCCTAGCTATCCTTGTCCTACATGGGATAATGGCATGCAAGAGCTTCCAAGCAAACAGAGCCACTCTCAGTGGTAAAGAGCATATCTTGATACGTAGATAAGCACTACCAATCACATTCGAAGAAACACATGGCTCTAGAGAAGTATTTGCAAAAACCATGTGAAAATAAGCTGATTCAATAGTAAAACAACTAGTCCTAGAAAACCTCCATGCCCAACCACCAATCGTCGCAGTTTCTCCCAGAGGCATGGCCAAAATGAGATTAGCATCCTCCTCATCAAACCATTGCCTGACAAGACCTCTATTCCAATCTTTATTGTTCTGATCAATCAGCCAAGAAACTCTCGCTTCATTAACCAAATCTTGAGGAACTAAGGACACATTGGGCAAACCATTATCATTTCCCACAATCCATCTGTCATTGAGTCTAATAGAATCTCCTATACCTATTGTTCTTAGGGCCCCAAACTTAACAAAGTCTATCACACTATGAAGAGATCTTCAAACTTGGCTAGGGTTGTGGCCTAACATAGCTTCAAGAAAAGGAGAGGATGGAAAATATCTAGCTTTCAAAAGCTGGGCCACTAGACTGCTAGGTGATTTAAGGATATTCCAACATTGCTTTGCTAAGAGAGCGTTATTAAAGAGCTCAAGATCCCTAAAACCCATACCCTCATCTCTTTGACTCAAACATAATGAAGACCAACTTTTCCAGTGGAGCCCCCTTTCCAATAGGCTTCCTTTCCACCAGAAAGCAGCTAAAGCAGAATGAATCTCTTAGGCAGGTTCAAGACATTCATGACATAAAAAGGGATGGAGTGCAAAGCATTTTTAATAAGAAGGCCTCTACCTGCCTGAGAAACCATACATTTTCAACTCTGGATCCTAGAAAAGACCCTGTCCCTGACATACCCAAAGACACTTCTCTTATTCCTCCCAATACTGCTCGGGAAGCCCAAATATAAACCTAAATCAGGAACCTCCCTAACTCTGAAAACAGAAGCAATTTGCTGGCATAAATTTGAGTCAACCCCACTAGAGAACATAATACTAGACTTTCTAGCATTAACAGACTGCCCAGAAGCATCACTGAAGTCTCCTAAAATATCCATAATCTTACATGCATTTAGAACCCTAGCCAAACCCAAAACAAGGCAGTCATCAGTAAAAAAAAGACTAGTAAATCTTCTATTAAGACCTGGAATTTGTATCCCCTGAACAACTCCAACCGAATCAGCAAGAGAGAGATAGCAGATGATAACACTTCCATGCAACAAATAAAAAGGAAGGGGGACAGAGGATCTCCTTGCTTAATCCCCCGACTTGGTCTAAACATCCTCCCTGTCAAACCATTTATCAAGATAGACATAGAGGTAGTAGTAATATATTTCCTCACCGGATTAACCCACTTATCATGGAAACCCAGACTACGCAAAACACTAAGTAAGAAGCCCCATTCCACTCTATCAAAGGCCTTTGCCATATCTACTTTCAAAGTAAATTGGCCCCTACAAACTGCCTTAGAGTATCTCATATAATGAAGAAGTTCATGAGCAATAATCACGTTGTAAGTTATAAGTCTCCCTGGGGCAAAAGCCGTCTGGTTCTCAGATATAATGTCACACATGAAGGGCTTGACTCTATTAACAAGGACTTTGGTGATTACTCTATAGGCTGTATTACATAAGGAAATTGGTCGAAACTCACTCATTCTAATTGCTCCTTGCTTTTTTGGGATTAACACAAGATGCGTATGATTAAGGCTTTCAGGCATATAATCAGAATTGAGAACTCTCAACACAAGGTTAATAAAATCATCAGAAATAATAGACCAATAGGTTTAGAGAAAAGTACCGTTAACTCCGTCCGGGCTAGGAGCCTTCTAGGGATTCATCTCCTTAAGTGCAGCCATGACTTCCTCCCTGGTGAAATCTTTGCTAATAATCTCATTCATATGAGCTGTAACCCTCCCCTCGACACAAGCCAAAAAATGGAAATTGACCTCTGGATTTGAGGTAGCAAAAAGGTTTGAGAAAAACTCTTGCGCTGTCCTCTCCATGTCCCCCACTCAGTTTGACTAACCCCATTCTCATCCTTCAGCTCATGAATC
The DNA here is from genome assembly GCA_023374045.1 of Limonium bicolor. Classification (NCBI taxonomy): domain Eukaryota; kingdom Viridiplantae; phylum Streptophyta; class Magnoliopsida; order Caryophyllales; family Plumbaginaceae; genus Limonium; species Limonium bicolor. The sequence continues at coordinate 98,886,804 of CM041782.1, forward strand.
CAGTTTCTCCTCTTTCTAGCCTGGAGCCTGGAGAAAAAGAAAGCAGAATTCCTATCTCCAAGTTGCAACCATTGAGTACGGGCTCTCTGGGCTAGTCGTTCCTCCTCCAACTTCAAAAGCTCATCAAGCTTCTTTGATAACAAACTCCATCTATGCAAATTAAAAACAGTCATTGGCCCATCTCCCAAGCACCCTAGCCCCTTCTAGATTTTCTTCCATCTCTTAACATCAGCATTAAGCTTTTTACTACCCCACCTCCGTAGTTCCACCCCACATCTCTTTATCTTCTGTAAAAAATCTCATTGGTGCTCCACCCATACTCGACGGATGACCTCCAGACAGCCTTCATCCTTAGCCCACCAATCTTCAAATTTAAAAGGCCTACAACCACGTTGGGTAATAGAGGCCCATATCAGCATAATAGGCATGTGGTCAGAGCGCCCCAATTCAAATGAACCAGTGGGAAATGACTCAACCATTCTTGATTTGCCACAAATCTATCCAAGCGGCCCTTCACGTTGAATCTCCATCTCCTCTTATTGTTGTAGGTGAATTTGTTCCCAGCATATCCCAAATCCAACAGGCCACAATCAGCTAAACATCTTTTAAAAGCTCCCATCTGTCTCCTCTCCCTCTCCAACCTGATACATTGCTCATGAGAATACAAGATCTCATTGAAGTCCCCAAAGACCAGACATGGACCAGGGGGGTTCATCCAAAGATCTCTCAGGAGACGCCAAGTCCTCCATCTATCTACTGCTCTTGGCCAACCATAGATACCAGTGCACCTCCACCTCCCTTGACCAACCCCTACCCAACAATCTATATGATGTGAAGAAAAAGAGAGAATCTCTACTACAACTGATGCTTTCCAAAACATAGCCAAGCCCCACTTCGTCCTATAGAGTCAACAACAAAGCCTTCATATCCACGCAAGCCACACCCCACAACCCGAAATTCACTTCTAGATAGGTAAAGAATATGAATGCAAAATTTCCAACTGCTTAAACGTTAGTGGGGAAAATAATATTTTGAACCCGGGACTTCCACTTATTTTTTTAATGAACTTGTAACCTTCATATAATATTAAACAATTAGGCAACAAACTAATAATAATAGCATCAAGGGTACATGGAGGATCCCAACACCAAAATATATAAACCACTTTGATTTTGGAGAGACATAATTCTCATCCTAATACAAAGAACTATCAAAAGATTGCTTACCTAGCTTATAGGCCAATAACGATAAGTACCTAAATGTATAAATTACACCTGATCTAACCATACCATATAATCTATTAAAAGACAACTTAGAACTATTCCAAACCTTCTAGGTATATCGTTCACCTCTGTCAAACAACATATAGAAATTCTTGATTAAGACACCAAAGATCATATTAAGACATAAGTAGAGGATATCCACCAAAATAGTAAGCTCCAATGTATATTGGCATAACTTGATTATGATAAATTTCACCTTAATAAAGGTTTAACCAACCTGTTAAAATCCAAAGAAAGAAAGCTCTTTTGATTCAAAAAGCTGACCCAATTTTTTCTCACTTCTAGCATATAGAAAACCTGACCAGTACCCTTCCTGAGCAACTTCCCATGACAACACGACCACCTATCGTGCACACACAGAGCGAGGATGTATACTCTCTGACTATGTACCACATGCGACCTCTTTCTGTTCAAGATCTCCCAACAAGCCTGGACCATACTAGTAGGCGTGAGCATTCGGTTATTCGGTTCTAATCGAAAACCAAATTATGAATCAAAGTTTATCTTTTTTTATAACCAAATTAATAACCAAATTTTGGTACGAGAAATGAAATAGCCAAAAAACCAAAAAACCAATTTTTTTAAGGTCAGAATTGAGAACCGAACCGAAAATAAAAAGTTTTCATCAATTTTGGTTTTTCATTAGAACATAATTATAAAAAGAGCCGAAGAACTAAAATTGTTTTAAGGTCGAATTGAACCTAATTATAAAACACAAATTATACCATACCAAAACAATTCCGTTATTCCGCTATTTGGGTGATCGAATAACTTAACCATGAAACCAAAAATCGAACAAAAATTTATTTTAGTTTTATCTGAATAACCAAATAACCAATTTTTTAAAAACAGTTAAAATGTTTGGTTAAAAAACCAAAATTATTTTGGTTTTCGGTTATAATTGAACAAAACTGGATGCTCACCCCTACATACTATAACTAAAACTTGTCAAACCTGGAAAATAAAGATCAACTAACAAAAGGGAATGAAGCGGTAAGCCAAACACCCAGCAAACTAGACCAATCTTGGTGCTTAGGATGAAAACCTCAACAACCCAGCTTGAACAAAACAATCCATCAAACCAGACCAGCCAAAACCCTTCAAACGAGATGTCAATTGCCGATGCGACTTCACTCTGAATAAGAGGAATTGCTGATGAAATTTCCTTCTATATCCTCTTGGAAAAATTATATAAAATAGAACCACACGGTTTTTTTATAGTTTACTGCAATGCATCCATGGGCAAAGTACGCACAAATGTGGTGCACTCGCTTGATACAGATACCACTAGAGCAAACATAAAACCATAACAGTACAACAATACAATAGCAGCAAGAAAACTACATCAAAAGAGAAATCAGGTTCCGAGAGCTGGTGACAACATGCATTGACAAGAGCTTAGACGGGTGTTTTAGATGTATCCACTCCCAGACGTTCGCTTGATGGAAGTGGCGGCCATATCCCAATCAGGCTCCAATTCTTCAAAGATTAACATGTTTCAATTCCTAAAGTTTCCAAATTATGTGGATAAAGGTTGATATCCTTGGCTTCCACACTCGTGTAGGATCATCCTAGGAACTCCATTGATGGAAGAAAGCCATTCTTAAATCAGGAAAACAATGTTAACATTCCACCAAAGGAGAATATGGGACCACACACATTTTGACTACAGGCAATGGAGGAAAATATGGGAAGAAGTTTCAAGATAATTTCAACAGAATGAGCACCTAAGTTGTGTAATGGGCATGGTATTTTCAAAATACGGTTTATAGTTTGAAGGAAAACCCAAACTAGGAAGTCCTTTCTCGAGGGAGCATTTCGGTGCCAATAGTGTTTATGCTAAGAGGGGGGCTTGTACAATCCAGATTACAACCGATAATATAGAACTTCTTTGTAGTGTACAAAAATCTCCCTCCTCTTTCTTTTCCCAACAAATTCAAAAAGAAAAATTTAGATGAGCAATTTGGGAAGTTTCTAAGCATTTTTAAGAAGTTGACTATTAACATTCCTTTTTCTGATGCTTTAAAACAGATGTCAATCTACGCCAAATTCATGAAAGACGTCATTGCTAATAGGAGATCATTGGAAGTAACTGAACCCATCCACCTCATAGAAGAAGTTTCAGCAGTGCTACAAAGAAACCTCTCTCCAAAACTTGGAGATCCTGAGTTGCCTATCGTCCCTTCCTTTATCGGTAATATTGATTGTGTAAGTGGGCTTTGTGATTTAGGTGCTAGCATAAATCTCACACATCTTTCAATTTTCAATAAAGTTGGGCTTGGTAAATACACACCAACTTCAATTCAATTACAACTAGCTGATAGACCTTTGGTATCTCCTATAGGAAAAGTGGAGGATTTGGTAGTAATTGTTAGAACATTTGTTTCCCCAGCTGATTTCATTGTTATTAATATGGAAGAGGAAAAGAAAGTGTCACTAATATTGAGTTACCCTTTCATGAGAACAGCTAGGATCTTAATAGATGCAGAAAAGGGAAAAATAATTTTATGCCTCCATGATGAAAAACTTGAATTTGACATGTCTAAGGTTGTTTATAGACCCTCACAAGTGGAGCTTGTGTTTGAAACAAATGTCATAGATCAATATAGAGATGTCATATTCATTGAAAACAGTTTTCCCTACACAAGTTTTCATCAAATCCCAGCTCACATGAATTCTCTCACTATATAACCCTCATCATATCAACTCACCAACCACACCCTTCCCTTTAGCTGAAACACAATGACCTCCCCCTCTCCTTTTCCCCACTAATATCCTCCATCACCAACTTCTCACATACCTCAAACTTCAACACAACAATCAACTTCCACCATAAATCATACTCCTCATCACACTCCCTCTGTACATCTACTATATCATCCTCTTCATCCTCTAGCTCCCCTCGCTTACATTATCCTTTGACTGAAAATACTCCGCCCAATTCCTCCCTCCCCTCTCATCCCTAACAAAAGAGCAAGATACAATATAAGAAATCCACTTATTAAAACAGATGGTACATTAATGTGGCGAAATATCAATGTAACAAAATAGATTCCAGAGGAACCCACTTTCAAACAAGCTATAGAATACTAGCAATGGTGTGAAGCTATGTTAAAGGACTTTCAAGCATTTCAAAGAACAAATACTTGGGTTCTAGTTCCTCCCCCTCTCCTCACATATAGCCTCTTAGAGTCAAATGGGTACTTAAGACTAAGAAAAAGAATGATGGAACCGTTGAAAGAAGACAGGCCATACTAGTGGCTAGAGAATACACTCAAACAGAGGTCTACATTATGTTGAAAGTTTCATCCCCGTTATAAAACCCACACCAATTAGAATGATGCTTGCAAAAACAGTAAACTGGCACGAGCCAATACACCAGACTGATATTGACAATGTCTTTCTACATAGGGAATTAGAGGAGAAGATCTATATGCAACAACCACCCGGGTTCATTCATCCCTGTCTCCCTAATCATGTTTGTCTCTTGCAAAGGTGTATTTATGGGTTAATACATGCACCTCATGCCTAGTTTTCTTAGCTAAGTGATACTCTAATTACCATGGGCTTTCATTCATCTAGGGCAGACACCTTCTCTTCATCTACAACTACAAAGGTGACATACTCTATATTCTTATATGTGGATTACATTATCATTACTAGTTTCTCTCCTAAACTGGCGCAACACTTTATTCACAAGCTCTTAGCCTTATTTCATGTCAAGGATCTAGGTCCTTCACATTATTTCTTGGGGGTTCAGGTTCCTCAAACACATTCTAGCCTACACCCAAACCAATAATACATTGAAAATCTTCTCACGAAGGCCAATATTCTACACTCACGACCACTATCCACACCCATGAGCACCACTTTTCAAATAGACTCAAATGAATCACAACCCTATGTAAATCCTACACAATTTCATAGTATCCTAGGGGGTATTTAATACCTCAGCCTCACCCATCCTGATCCAAGCTACGTAGCAAATAAAATATGTCAATTAATGCACTCTTCCATAAAACAACACTGGCAAGCCTCACATGAATTCTTCACTACCTCAAATCCTCTCTTCATCTCTCGTTTCACATACGTACCCACTCCCCTGCTCAACTTGAAGCATTTTCTGATGTTGATTGGGCAAGTGACACCATAGACAAAAAGTCTACCACTAGTTATTGTGTTTATTTTGGTGAAACCTTAATTCCATGGCCGTCTAAAAAGCAACCTACGGTAGCTCGATCCACTACCAAAGAAGAATGTCATACCATGGCATATGCTACATGCGAAGTAATATGGCTACAAAATCTCCTTGGAGAATTAGGAATTCACTTACCTCAAGCTCCTTGCTTTGGTACGACAATCTGGAAGCCATGTACCTTGCCATAAACCCAGTACATCATGCATATCGGTTTAGACTTCCATTTTGTCCGTGAACGTGTGCACAATCGATATTTTCAAATCTTCTTCATCCATGGGGCTGACTTGGTTGTAGATGTGTTAATGAAACCATTCTTGTCTCTTCGCTTCTCTGATCTTTGCTCCGAACTAGGCTTGCACCCATTCAGAGCGTAGGGGCTTACTAGCGAAATAAGTGAAGCCCAAAACAAAACGAGGCCCAAATATAAACACAGCCAAATAACCGCCATATCCTAGAGATTCTCATGTATTTACTTAGTTCATCCATGCGTTTTGATTCCCTAAATAGTGTGTGTGTATATATATACTGCCACTAGGTCATGTAAATGATGCTAAGAACATTTAATACAAATTTGTTATTCATTTTACGATCACATCTGCCACTATTTTATCGATTTTAGCACACTCTGATGCCATGTTAGAGTCTAGCAGAAGAAATATCTTTATTTAATACAAAAGAAACAATGACGATTTTACAGAAGAAGAGACAATGTTCTCATGTTTTCTGGAGATAGAAATAGGAGAGGAAGAAGTAAGTGAACAGGAAAGAGAGAGGTGAGGTATTAATATGAAGTATGACTACTTATCTTAACAAAAGCAGAAAGAAAGCAACAGAGTAAAACATATCACACTTTCTAACATTATCGCCTTCCTCCTGGTGCTGTTGTGTTTTCCCTACTGCTACAATGAAAGAAAATGTGCTTGCATTGCATCCTTGAAGTTGTAATGTGTGTTTTTTTGGTGTGGGTTTTTCTTATGAACTAGTTTTTTAAACCTTGCAAGATTTTGTAGGATCGATAGGGCTCATGTAGTCTGTCTAAGTTGTTAGACTCAGACAGACTACCTTGATTGAAATTTAATTATAACGGACATAGTCAATCTTGTGGGATAGATGAGGATGACTAGTCTTTCTGGGTTGTTAGACCCAGACAGAATGGCTCGGGAAACTGAAGCAGTCAATTGATGGGTTTTCTTCAAAGTGTTCCAAGATGTAAGTCGTTGAAACACTTTTGACTCTTTCGGTGAATGGACGAAGTTGATCAACATAAATACCAATATAAGAATTTTTAGGGTTGCAAGAAAGTATCTCATACTTGGGGTTAGGGAGACACACTCTAAATAGCTAGATATATGAATTGTAGCTTGTAACAGAAGACATGTCTCTTTAGTCTAGTGACTTTTCCTAATATAAGAAGTATTGGAGCCGAAAAGCACACATTACAACTGCTAATCCCAGCTTTTTATATATCAAAGCCTCTAAAGCAGTTGAGGGAGTCCGTTTGCGTTTCCAATATTTTAGGGATCAGACTGTTTTCTAATACAAATTTCGGACGTGACTCAATTCTCGAATATATGAGGTTGTAACTCTGTTTTTTGGGATCAAGGAAGTTGATTGAAGATGATATAACGTTGGGAACAATCGGGCACAATTTGGACCTTAAATTCCACATTTGGTTACAACCGTATGACTTATTCTATCGACCGACTCGAGACATAGTTGATTGGCATGTATTTTGTTTGTTGCAGTAGGTTTGACTGTCATTCTTGATGGACTTTTTGCACATAGACAAACTCCATCCTCAGCAAGCAACACACAGGGTTCCAACATCTCTTCATTGACTCCATTTGCGTGTTGGTTGCGTCATCATCAACAAAACCCAAAAATTCCAACAGATTTGAAGGCGCGGGAGAGGTGTTTGGCTACTTATAATTTGTTTTGGTTATTCCACCCGTTTTATTGGCTTTTAGCTGTTGTTTTGAGATAACTTGTTTATCCATCCTGGACTTACTATAGTGATGGTTGTTCCCTAACCAATAACCATTTTCTTGTCTGTACTTAGTTTTATCCAGCCTCAGACACAAGTATCAAGAAACAGTTATAAATAAGATTAATTTGTTTGTTAATCATACAGTTATTGTCGTCTGATCCGGTAAAAGTACTTGAAGATAAATAAGAGGGAGCTGGAACCAGCTGGTAACCTCCTGCATTCTCTTCAGGGGCATAACACAAACGCAAACATCAAATATCAAGATGGAAACAAAAGCCTTTGCCTCCTGCTGGTAAACCGATAGCTCGAACTTGGGTTTGAGTTAGAAAAACAAACCAATCTATGCAAAGCGGCTCTAAGTGAATGCTTAATGGAGACGCTGCAATCTCCATTTGTGGAAGAGAGGACCAGAATGATCTTCAACCTGCCACTCAAAGAGGAGATGTCTGCTCGAACCACCACCAGTTTAAGCCCTTTGAGAGTATTTTCCAGTTCTGTTAAAAGCTCCGGCCTGTCTTCACAGCAAAGTGTTGCCTGGATCATCAATTGGTTATTTTGTCCGCATAACAGTTCTTCCACCTTCACTTCATCGATCTCTGATGGCACTGTGATGAGGGTTTCGTCAATTTCGTTCGCTTGGGTCCTTAGCTGCTTGACTTGATCAACAGTATTTCGCAGAAGAGCCGCCTTGTCCATCTACATATATATATTTAGTTTTTTAGTTATAGGATCAATCATTCAGTGAAATGAATCTGCGTACAAGATATATATTATATAACGCTTGAGGACTATATATTACGAGAATCAAATGATCATCATCACCTTGTCAGATTGTGGAATCAGTTTCCTAAGACTAGCAAGCTGTGCATTGATTCTATCTCGACGCCTCTTCTCAGCCTGGCTATGGCTTTTGGACGGACAAGAATAGGCGCTACTTCCCACGTCTCTTCTTTCTTCTTCATCACCTGCTGGGTCTGTGATCCTTTCCATTCCTGTTTCTGGGGAGCGTTGCCAAGCCGCAGCTGTATTAGGAGAAAATTCAGCTGCAGCTTCTAATTCGTAATCGTAGTTGTTGATCATCATATTATCACCATAACTATTATGATTGGGAATTGGAAGATTCATCTCTTCATGACCATCGTAATGAGGATTCCATGTAGTGGGCATTGTGCATGAAGATGGGTTTGGATTCGACGAGCTAGCACCGGAGTCTTCGTGAAACCATCCACCTGTATCCATTGCGGCACAAATTAACCTCCAACTGAGTAGCAAGATATGCTGCTATTATATATATAAACTTCAACTTCTTCAGCTAAAGTTATCGACCTTAATTAGCCCCTTCTCCTCCGACAAAGTGAGGCTATTTTTGGCGTATATGTGACAGGGCCCCTCTCTTAGCTCAATGATTATCTATTATATCTTCATAAGATCAAGTATAGTATCTATCATATCTTCATAGGGTTTTTGGGTTGTCAATGTCATACATTCATAAGTTACTTTGAGAAAGTGGGGGTAAGTTAAAGTGTCAGATGATCTAGTTTTGGACTGTGAATTTAATGTGTCACCTCACATATAAAGACAATGGAGAATTTCATGACTAGAGAGCAAAGCTGCTTACAAAAGAAAACAAAAACAAATTTTAAAAGATCTAATGAAATCTAGTAGTGGTTCATGAAACATGGATTTTATTGACCCCACGTCAAGTTTGTGGGTCATTTAACACCGTCTTATTGGATTTGACCTTTTACTAGAGGAGGTAGGCCGTCCTTGAAAGATAAGTAAAGGGGGACTCCAGGCGTGGGTGGTTGAAATAGTTTTTTTTTTCACCTTTACAAAAACATCAATCTTTCTCACAGAAACTGAAGAGCTAGCTAAAAAAGGGGGCTATATATTTCAGCAGACTTAGTGCCTTACAATTCTAAGGAGAATTAAATGTCAAATCCTGACAGGGTGAGAAAAGCAAATCATGTGCCCACTGTATTCAATCACAAACTTTTTTTCTTTCTTTTATGATCTACTTCAAGATAATCATGATGGCAGATGGTGTAATTGTCAAATATTTCGTCTTTAGTCTGGATCATAATCCCACGTGATGATCTGTCCTCGTCTTCCTCCTTTTGTCTTTCTCGCCTACAAATCGCATGTGTTACTATTATAGATAGGAATTATTTCTTTTTCTGTTCTAAGCTTGTGGTTGCTACGAAGTACGAATCTCTATCTTTGTTTTGTGGTTGCTATCTTTTGGATAGGTATGTACTTGGCTAAGGTAATTATCAACATTAATCCCTACCTAAATGAAGAAAGTACTTGTCGTAAGCAAAACTAAGTAACCTTTTATTGCTCACTTTAGAATATAATAATCGAATTCTTATGTAGAGAAATATATTTAATAATGAGTGCTGATTATATAGTTGTTCTATTTCACTAGTTATAGATGTTATTTGTTTAATCTAATCTAACCTATTAGTACATAAAGATATAGTGTAGAAAAGAGGGTGACCATCCACCCTTGGATTCAAATTAACCTTAGTAATTGTTAGGATTAATGTAAATATTTCATTACTACATGGAATGAAACATTTTTTTGAAACATACCTTTAGTCATTTATTGAATTAGACTAGGATACATATTAGTATGGGATTAAAGGTCAACATTGACTTGTAAACACAACATTTACAAGATGACTAGCTACATGGGTTGTGTCCACACCCATGCAACTAGTAAATTCAACCTTAGTCCCTATGCCGATTCTGAGTGGACTCGGAACCGCCTTACCCTTATCAAGCGTTCCAAAACTATCACAAACCTCCTCACCTGCACGACCAACTTCCTGACCCGCGGTTTCCCTTTTCCTTTGTGTCTTGTCTTAGACAAACAGGGATCCCAAAGTTAGGCATCCATCAAGACATCAATGAAATTAAGTTTGTGGGTGCCAGTAGAGGTGTCTAGGATGTCTTCATTTGAGTGTGGGATTGTCGTATTTGTAAAAATATCTCCTAACAACCTCCTATACTTCCTAACTTCTTCCTATTTTTATGTCACTAACTCATGTACATAATTCTATAATGGAAGTAATAACGGTTATCCTCATCGGGATTTACATTATTATTTCACATGGTATCAGGCCTACCACTATTCTCCTGATTTTCTCCCACGCTCATACTCTCTTTCTTCATCGCTGCTTCTTCATCCCTGCCTCTGATGGCGGACAACATCAACAATAATTCCCCTGATAACTCCCCCCTGCTTCTGAACGAACTCTTCTCGCCTCCCCACCACCATCTCCTCCTCGCCATTCCACTACCGCACCTTCTCCCGGCGCCATCGCCATCTCCCAAGCTCTACATGTTAATTCCATTACCAATCATGTACGCATAGAGCTCATGTAAATGTATGTGCGCTATACATACTTATTGTTTTTTGATGTGTGACAAATATGCAGAGCCGGTCTTGTACTCAGCATATGACCTTTTCAGTAAAATCCCTTTGAACTTCAATAGAAACGGAGCTGCTCACGTGATAGTATTTGCGGCGTCAGGTTGTTAAGATTTGCCCCTGATATATCTCCCTTATTTTACGTTATTGTTACTTGAATACTCTTGGAGGGAAGTTTGTTTAAGTTTGGGAAATACCCATGTATATATATACTGTATAGGTTTAGTATAGGGTTACGCTTTCGGGTACCAAGAACAGAGTTACACCCTTTACGGCGAGACCCATTTAGAGAAACGAGAGTTATTCTTTATTCATTGATTTAGGTGTGTTACTGTCATTCGAAGAGTGATATATTAGAGTGTGATTGTTCAAGGTGTTGAACAGATCAGGTGAGGAGTTTTTCATGCTATTAATATATATTAGTGGCTGAGTTTTCTTCTATATCTGGATTGCAATCTTTCTGTTGGTTAACACCAAGAACTCAGTTTAAGACTGGGTATACTGGAAGTTACGTTACGAACTGTCAAGTGGTATCAGAGCAGGCTTACCTTCACTCGAGGCTAACGCTTCAAGGTAGATCGTGAAGATGAGTTTGTACAATGTCAAGGCCCCCAAGTTAACCAAGCTGAACTACTCCAAATGGTGCGAGCAGATGGAGGCTCAACTAATGTCTGTAGATTATAAAGTCTGGAAGGTGGTCACCAAAGGCGACTTCAAACCCACTGTTACCGTAGACGGACTTACTTAGGATAAGCCTGAAGAACAGTGGACGAAGGATGATGAAAAAAACTACTCAGAAACAGGCCTTGCGGATTCTCGTATCATCTCTCTCAGATGAAGATCAGGGAAGAGTTCTCGGTATTCAAACGGCAAAAGGTGTGTGGGATTTTCTCAAGATAGCGTATCAAGGTACTGAGTCTATTCGAAAAGCAAAGGAGAAACAGTTTAAGAGAAATTCAATAACTTCAAGATGGCTGAAGAAGAAACGTTGGTTGCTTCGATTGAAAGATTCAATCAGATTTTAATCGAAATCAAGACTGTGGGTGCCTCGCTCTCAAATGAGCAGACTAACGAGAGATTTTTGGAATCACTCACTAAGGATTGGTTAAATTACACCTCTATGCTGGAGAAGATGGACAAGGTGTCATTGGTATCCTTTGAGGAATTGTGTTCCGATTTAATCGTTCATGAAAGTAAGATAAAGGAACAAACACTGGAGGGTGTTTCGATTGAAAGGAAAGATCTTGCCTTGAAGGCAAAGAAGGTGGTTGAAAATACCGATTGGGAGTCAGATGATGACTTTGACACAAAATAAATTACTGGCTCAAGTTTGAAGAGAATCATGAGCAGGAAAAGAGGCGGATTTCAAGGGTCAAGCAGTAACCGCCGGGAATCTGATATGAGTAAGGTATAATGTTTTCGGTGTCACAAGCTGGGTCATATGATAAAGGATTGTCCTTTGTCATCCTAGCCACCTTAGTATAGAAGTCGAGACACCCGTATTGCTGCAGCGGTATGGGGGTAGGAGTAGAAGAAGAAGAGTCTGAACTAGTTGAAAAAATGGAGGCGCATTACTGTATGACGGCTATCCATCGATCTCACACTGATGAATCGGCATACGATGAATCAATGTGTCTGGTTGCGAAAGATAAGGAGCATCACTCTCTTGTGGGAGAGCAGGTAAGTTCTCTTAACTTAGATAATATTTGTAGGGAATCTCCGAAAGATCAGATTTTTGACGCTATGACAGCTGCTCTATTAGAAATTGAGGGTTTAAAAGGAAAACTTGACAATGCTATTAATAGAGAAAATCAAATAAAACAACTAGAGCTAGAAATAAATGAGTTGAAAAAGAAAAATCAGGAGCTAGCAGAAAAGCTAGTAGAAAGCTCATCCAAGGTGCTACAGTCCACGTTCACATCGTCGGTTAAGAGTAAGTTGAGTTCTATTCTAGAATGGGCAGAAAAGGAAATTCAATTACTTAAGGCGGATAATGAATGGATTCGTCAGGATAACGTTGATCTTCATAAACAATGTGATACTCTTGATAGAAGACTGAACATCATTAATTTAGAAAACCCATCGTGGCATACAGGAAAAATCAAACTCAATGAAATCATTAGAAAACCAAATCAAAATCGCAATGGACTAGGATTCCGTGGAGTTGAAGCTGATCTAAGACCGAAGAAGCAATATGCGCAAATTAAAACTCTTCCTGTAAGGAGAAACTTTTCGTCTTGTCCTGCAGCGATATAATGTAGCTATTCTCATATTCTTGGACATCATATAAATTCATGTTTTAAGCTACAACGAAAAAATGCTAGGGATTCTGCTTCTCGCACTGTTAAATATGCAAGTATATATTCTCGTCGACCCAAACAACAATGGGTCCCTAAACGTTATTGATTCTTTTTTATTTTGTGTGCCAGGACTATGCTGACGGAGCTAATATATGGCTTATGGATAGCGGATGTTCTAGGCATATGACTGGAGATCATACGTTGTTTCGGGAACTTGAAGGTTTACATGGAGGATTTGTGACATTCGGAAATAATGGGAAGGGACAGATCATTGCTATAAGCACAGTGGGTCATCAGGGAAGTGTTTGAAGATGTGTGCCTGGTGGATGGATTGGAGCATAACCTACTGAGTGTGTCACAAGTGTGTGACAAGGTTCCCTCCTTCATTACCTTTGATTCTTATGGTTTCATCGTTACAAATTTGGCAACTGGAGCACCTCTTTTGCAAGGATATCACAGGGGAAATTTGTATCTAGTGGATGTTGATGATCAGAATTTGGACGCCACCTGCCTCACTGTCTCCACAAATAGTGCAAAGTTATGGCATCAGCGTCTCGGTCATGCTCACACTCGGTTGATCAATAACTTCCCACTCAACACCTGGTTGAAGGGTTACCATCTACAGTTCTTCATGAAGACAATCCCTGCAGTGCTTGCCAGCTGAATAAGCAGACTCGCTCAGCACATATTCCCAAATCTATAGTTTCCACCTCCACTGTGCTGGAACTAGTGCACATGGATTTGGTAGGACCTATGCGTACTATGACCAGAGCAGGGAAGAAATATATCTTCGTTTTAGTTGATGATTACTCTCGTTTTACTTGGATTTACCTACTTCATGCTAAAGCCGATACTTTCAATCTGTTTAAAGGCTTCTGTGTTCAGATACAACGTCAATTGGGATTTCCTTTGCGTACCATAAGGTCGGATAATGGTACAGAATTTGTCAATCAACAGTTTCAACAGTTTTGTACTGATCAAGGCATCACTCATACCTTTTCAGCAGTGCATACACCTCAGCAGAATGGTGGTGTCGTGGAAAGGAAGAATCGGACATTAGTTGAGATGGCACGTACAATGCTTAATGCTAGTGGATTAGCACCTAGTTTCTGGGGAGAAGCTGTCAATACGGCATGTTATATCCTCAACCGTGCTCTTATCAGACCTATACTCAATCAAACTCCATATCAACTGGTGAAGGGACGACCACCATCAATTGGATATTTTAAGGTCTTTGGGTGCCGGTGTTTCATTTTGCACAATGGCAAACAGAACACTGGGAAATTGATACAAGAGGGGATGAAGGAGTATTTTTGGGATATTCCACTACCAGTAAGGCTTATCGAGTGTTAAACAAACACACTCTTGTCGTGGAAGAATCAACTTATGTACGATTTGATGAAACAAATTTTGGCTCTCGAAATCCATAAATATTGGGTCAGAATAAGTGTCGATGATTCTGATGATTCAGACTTGGATACACCACCTCCCTCTGTTCAAATTTCTCCCATTACATCACAAACCAATTCACTTTCAGCTCCTTCCACTTCCTTACAAACGTCATCTGACACTCCCAATAGCTCTCCTATGCAAGTTGAAACCTCTGGAACAATCAATTCTGTGTCGGAATCCGGTGATAGTCCAAGCTCACAATCTGATGATACTACCGTTCCTCCTATTATTCCTTCTCGTCGGGCTCCTGGCGTTACGTTGGATAATCTTCTCTCAGACTTGAACTCAGGACGAGTAACTCGCAACTCACTTCGGAACTATTGTGCTCATGAGGGATTCCTGTCCAGTATTGAACCCCGTAACATAAAAGAAGCCCTTACTGACTCTGATTGGATACAGGCTATGCAGGAGGAACTCAACGAGTTCAAATGGAATGATGTTTGGACTTTAGTTCCTCGACCGAGTCATAAGAAGGTTATTGGCACACGGTGGGTTTACCGCAACAAACTCGATGCAGATGGTCATGTCGCCCGCAATAAGGCTCACTTAGTAGTTCAGGGGTATAATCAACGGGAGGGTATAGACTATGATGAAACTTATGCACCCGTTGCCCGTCTAGAAGCTATCCGTATGTTGATTGCCTTTGCTGCTCACAAGGCATTTCCTTTATATCAAATGGATGTTAAATGTGCCTTTCTGAATGGCTATATTGATAAAGAGGTCTATGTAGCTCAACCTCCAGGTTTTGCTGATCAGTTCAGACCTGATGATGTTTATCTACTCAAGAAATCCGTTTATGGTTTAAAGCAAGCCCCGAGGGTCTGGTATGCATGTCTCACCTCTTATCTACTTCAGCAAGGTTTTACTCGGGGTAAAGTGGATAGTACGTTGTTTCTTAAATTCCAGGACTCTGATATTTGTTGGTTCAAATCTATGTCGATGACATTATGTTTGGTTCTTCTTGCCCTAAGTTATCCAAATCGGAAACTGTAATGACTAATGAATTTTCCATGAGCAGTATGGGAGAATTCACTTTCTTCTTAGGATTACAGATTCACCACACTAAGACTCACACATTTGTTTGGCAAGGAAAATATACTATTGAGTTACTGTCCAAGTTTGGGTTTGACTCCGCTAAATCCCTGGCTACTCCGATGTCTAGTGTTATCAAACTTGGTTCTGAAGCTCATACTGAACATACTGATCCCACTGAGTATAGAGCCATGATCGGTTCCCTAATGTATCTCACCGCAAGCATACCTGATATCCTCTACAACGTCTACTATTGTGCTCGGTTTCAGGCTGATCCACGGGTTCCTCATCTTCAGGTGGTGAAACGTATTTTTAGTTATTTGAAAGGCACTCCTAACCTGGGTTTGGTTTATCATGATGTGCGCAGCTTCTGGGTACTAGTTTGGTATCCTGGTTCTCTAAGAAACAGTCCTCTATGGCATTGTCCACCACTGAAGCTGAATATATTGCTGTTGCTGCTTGCTGCGCCCAAGTTCTCTGGCTACAATATCAACTTGAAGACTGTAACACCCCTACCGTTAATCCTATGCTTACCGTCTAAACGTCCTGTTAATCCTATCAGTTCACAGCGGAAATACTACCATTACTATGCGGGTGATACAACGCCGCTAACCGCCCATACGGCTAGCTAGGCTTACCTTCCCTTACAGTCACGGTCTGATGATCATAGTGTACCGAGCTACTATATTACTTACCAAAATACCGCATACCGAATACTTACATCAATGGATCACCGAGTATTTAAGTATATTCAATTACATCCAATTTCAACTTCCCAAAAGAATGAGTTTCTAAAGCTACTCATCTATACCCCCAATCCAATACTTCCACTATTCAAAAGGGTGTACCCCATGGTACACCGGCTAACAAAACTTACAGCCGTGTACTACTTAGTACACCAATCATAATTCATTGTTTACAACCCAAAAAGAAATCAAAGGACTAGCTACATCTCTTCATGGCCTTCATCCTTCTCTTGTACCTGCGTGTAGTAAAAACGGTGCCCCTAGGGGCTCAGCAAAAGCTGCGCATGAACTCCGCATATACCGCGTGCTAGCTAGGGCACGCCGACTATTTGACGTCCACTAAACATGCGATTCGTTAATTTCATACATACATGCTTTACATTCAACATTCATGCATATACAATACATTACACAATTCAAGGCATCAATACAATAGCTACATACAATACTTACCTTCACAATGTTAGCCAAGTTACGCATTCGGGTTAATCGGAATGCTGTTTACTCTTTTACTCATTTCACTTACTTTCTCTTACTTACACTTACTTACTTTCAATTACTTTACTTACTCATTCTTACTTACTTGCTTATACTCAAGTTAAGTCGGTATGACCTCCGGCCCTGGGGACTACTCCGTCCCACCTCCGGGATTTACTTGACTCACCAATCCGGGATGCTACCCACTTAAGGGATTTGGGCGCGGACCAGTTTAAGAGTCAGGAATCGGATCCAACCTCTTGTGTCCTCATCCTCACGCGTGGCCGAAACTATATCGGACTTCTACTCATTCCAATTTAATTACCAATTTAGGTTAGATCGGTTAGCTTGTTGAATAAGTTAGAAGTCCAAGCACAATCACAATCGGTCACAGTACAATACAACATACATACATGCATTCATATTCATCCATACATTTCATGAATTATACAAACTGAGATTTAAGAAAATATTCACAACATACAGCACTACATATTCACAGGTATGCATAGTAACTCCGATTCGTGCATTTATCTTATTTGGTGATCAATTAGCACACAACACACAAATCAGAGTAACCAAGATAGCATACGGGGCATGAGGAATTCATACCGTTCACCGTCGTACGTGTTTCCGAACGTCCTCCGGTGTCACAATTCAAATCCTATGATATACATACAATCGAATGATTAATCTAACTATCATTAACTTAATTCGATTACTCTTACGTTTCCTAACTCATACTTACTAAGTCTTTACATTCCTATACTTTACATTTTATTTACTTACTTTTAATTACTTAACCATAGTTCACTTACATAAATATTTACATATGTATAGGTGGGTATACATATATATATATATATATATACTAATTATAAGCTTACAGTTTTTTTTTTGTAAGTAATGGGCCGTCCGACCCACCGTCTGAAATACCCGTAATTAAAAACAGTGATTAATTAGGCTAATTATATTTTTAAAGGCTTAATTACACTTAAATAATATGAGGGAACAAATCCCGAAGAAAACGGACCTTTAAAATGGGTTAAAAGCATAACGAACCTTAAAGCGCGTTTTTTGAGGAAACCGGGAAACGTGACTTTAAGCGGGTCAAATAGACTCGTAACAGTTTGGTCAACAAACTAAAAGTCAATACTAAATATTAGTGAAGCTTTAAACCAATAAAATTAATTAAACGAGAAAATTCCCGGAAACGGGTACCCTCAGATAAGAACCGTACCCACCGGAGAAAGTTGTGGGGTGAGAATGCAAATAAGAAAAATTAATGTGTCCACTTTTGCAAATAAAAAGTAAAATTGATTGTGTGTGAGTAAGGGGGGCGGCAGCTCACTCTCTCACACCCTCTAATTCCCCTCTTATTTGCTAGAAGACAAACCTATTAAGTAAACAAAAAGAAAAAAAAAAGAGACTCTCTCTCCTACCCCTCACCCTCCTCTCACGCTTCCCTCCTCTCTATTCTCTCTATTTCTCCTTCTTCCTCCAGCGACAGCCATGGAGAATTAGAAGAACTCATACAACTCTCTCCTTCTCTTCTTGTTAACCATTAATCTTGCTCCAAAAAATTACAAAATTAGTACCATTGGAATCCCCTTGCAAAGGAGAACATTTCCTTTCCCTTTCAAAAATCCAAAAGCTCAACTTTCGTTTTTATGGGTATTCTCCATTTGAAGATTCAAGTCCACCATTAGAAGCACCTTCACCTCCTTATCATCTTGAGGTAAAAAGAAGTTCGAAAATCCATCATTTCTAGCCCTTGTTTGCATTATAAGAAATTTCAGATTTTGAATGTCTTGTTCCTTGTTCTCCAGCCGATTTTGGCTTCTTATTGGGCTAGGAATATTGTTCTCTGCTAGTCAGAGAACTCCATTCATCCATTGGAAGGTAATAGCTTTTCTTAAACCCTAAAACTATGCTTTAAGCTTTAGGTTTGATTAAGGGTAGAATTTGAATGGTGTTGTGTATTTGGTATGGGCTGTAGCACTTTGTGTGTGTGAACTCATTGGGACCGAGAACAAAAGAGAAGAAAGGAAGAGGAGGAAAAAAGGAAAAAGAAAGAAAACTAGAAACACAAGGTAATTATCTTTTACCTGAGCTAGTTTGTATGTAGTAATGTAACAGTTTTTGGAGTAGTAAAATGAGTAGTGAATTGAGTAAGGAGTAGTGAGTATA
Organism: Limonium bicolor; assembly: GCA_023374045.1. Taxonomy (NCBI): domain Eukaryota; kingdom Viridiplantae; phylum Streptophyta; class Magnoliopsida; order Caryophyllales; family Plumbaginaceae; genus Limonium; species Limonium bicolor. The sequence goes on from CM041782.1 coordinate 98,905,905, forward strand.
TTGTAGTTTAATGAGTAATGAAGTTGTAACAGTTTGGAAGTTTTTAAATGAGTTTTAAAAGCTTGGGAAAACCATGGGTAGTATGTGTATGTGTGCAGGATTTCATTGTTGTTGTAGTAGTATGAAATGTGAGTATAATGTATTGAGTAAAAACGGGTTGTGAGAAGATGAATATGTGAGCTGAAATAGTGTGTGAGAAAAGTAAGAATTATAGGGGAGACTATGTCAAATTTTGTGTAGGAATGAGAGGACTTAAGTGTTTAAGAAGAGGAAGTATTTGGAGAGTATAATGGGAGTAGTTTAGTGTCTTGCAACAGATTTGATATGAGTTGAAAGTGGGATGGAGTTAGGATGTGAACTAGTGTATTTAAGATTTTAAAACTGAAGTACTGGGCCGGACCGACCTTAGGACCGAACTTGCAAGGTCTGTCGAGCCCAGATTTACAAGACGGGAAACCTTCTGGAATCGACCGACCTTGTGACCGGACTTGCAAGTTCGGTCGGACCAGAAATTTCTCTCCGTCAGAAACCTTCTGGAATGGACCGAACTTGCGACCGGACTTGCAAGTTCGGTCGGCCAGAAAAATTTTCGTAATGCAAGCTACTGGAATGGACCGACCTTGCGACCGGACTTGCAAGGTCGGTCGGGCTAAAATTTCACATACGAAACTTACTGGAATGGACCGACCTTGGGACCGGACTTGCAAGGTCGGTCGGCCCTGGAATTTTCACACGATTAGCCTACTGACTTGGACCGAACTTGCGACCGGACTTGTAAGTTCGGTCGAGTCAAAAAAAAAAAAAATGTTTCATTATATGATTATAGTTATCATATGTATATATATATATGCCTGTACAAATATAGCAGCATATATATGTAGTAATACACCATTAATGAAGTAATAATGGTAAGAAAGTAAGTGAATGAGTAAGGAAACAAGTTTAAGAAGTAGTAAAGAAAAGAATGGTTTTATAACCAAGTAAGAAGGTAATAAAGTAGTAAGTATATATTGAAAGTATCAATGAAGGAGTAAGTAGATCAATAATAGATCATTGATCATACTACTTCATGTATGTATAGGAATCAAATAGTTGATCCTCGAAGGAACCCGGTAGTACGTATACGACGGTGAACGGTATGATTTCTTCATGCCCTGTATCCTAACTTGGTTACCCCGATTTGTGTGCTTATGTGATCACCAATAAGATAAATGCACGAATCGGACTTATATTGCACTTAACTGTGTTTGAACTATTTGTTCTTGTTGTATCTCTTGAACAATTAGTTTGTATAATTCATGAAATGAGTGAATGGAAATGAGAAGTATGTGTAAGTATTGCGTACTTGTGTATTGTATGTATGTATGGAAATGAAGTACTGACTTCTACTAAATTCCTAACATTCTAACTCCTAACTTGAGTAATAAGTAAATGGAATGAGTAGAAGTCCGATATAGTTTCGGCCACGCGTGAGGATAAGGAAACACAAGAGGTTGGATCTGAATCCTGGCTAACTTTTCCTTGGACCAATCCCCTTTAATGGGTAGCATCCTGGATTAGTGGGCCACCCTAAAGCCCGGTTGGTGGGATGTAGTAATCCCTGCCCGGAGGTCATACCGACTTAACTGGAAGTAAAGTATGTAAGAAGTAAGTATTGTATTGTATTGGTCTTGACTATTGTAAGTCATTGACCCGGATTAAAAGTATTGAACACCCGATTAACCCGGGTGTGTAATGAGGCTAACAAGACCTTTGTATGTATTGGAGAATTGTATCTCCGTAATGCGGTGTGAAATACCCCTAACCTTTAAAATATAATTAAATGATCTATTAATGATCTAAGATGATTATTAAACATCTAAATATTATTGGGGAACAATCTAAAAGATCTCAACAAGGCAAAAACACGCCTTAAGATCGGTAAAGCCAAAAATGTGCTTTAAGACACCATGAAGATTGTATGACCTCAAATAGGATCCAAAGTGGATTCCTAAGTATTATAATGAAGTAAGGAACACGACAAAACTGTTCTCAAGGAGAACTAAGCTCAGGAACCCTGTGACACAAAAATGTGCGCTAAAACTCCTTAAAGCACGTTTTTGTGAGATTGCCTTTTAAATTGATTTTTAATGGGCTTAAAAATTATAATTATCCTTAAATATGATATATATCATATTATATCATATTAGGAATTTAATTCCAGAAATTTACGAATTTTTATAAATTTAATATTAAAATATTAATAAAACCCTAAAGTGGGGCCCGCATGAGTCAAATTGACCAAGTATGGTCAATGGTCAATTAATTGACCCACTTGGGACCATGGAAATCGGCTGGCAATAAGAGAGGAGGCAGCATAAGTCCTTGATTGACAATAATTGCTACCTAATACTTTACTTTTTGAAAATTAAGTTACTTTTTACATTATTTCAAACCTTACCTATCTTCTCCTTCCTTCCTTGTCCGATTCTCCTCTGCCCAGCCGACCTCTCCCTTCCTTTTAAGCTCTCAAAGCTTGTTCTTGAACATGAAAGGCAAACCTAGCTCCTAAGTCCTTAAGGTAAGTGTTTTAATGTCATTTTTAGCCCTTTTTCTTCATCTCTTCACTACCAACACACTAGATTTCGTGGCTCAACAATTCCTATGGCTTATTCTCAATGTTCTAAGGTTAGAACAAGAGCTAAACTCGGTTGAGACCAGTAGAGGGACCAAGGTTGTTCAAATACATTTTAAGGTAAAAACATACCTTAAGCTTCTCAATCTTCCATGCGGTCTTCTTCCTTCAATTTTTATGAGTTTATACACTCATAATCTTCATATTTACATACTCATTCAGTTGGTTAGCCATTTGGAGCAAGGGTGACCAAGATCCAAGAGAAATACTCTCTTTTAAGGCAATTTTCCAAGGTAAAACCTAATAACAAGGTAGCATTTCGAGATCTAACTATTTCCTATGTCAATATGGTGGATCTAACACCTTGTGGTGTGTTTGGTTCAGGTCGAAACCACTTAGAACTTCCCTGCATTTTTAAGGTGATTTTGCCTTAAATCTTACATTAATTTCCTTATGGTAAGATCAAACTTGGAGTGTAACCATATCTTGTTTTTGTGTATTAAACATGTCTAAACCATGTGGTGGTTTTTTCCTACAAGTGGCCGAGAGCATACAAGGATAAATCAAGGTATAAACACCTTAAACTTATGATTTTTACAATTTTTAAGCATATATATATATATGGCCGAGAGTGAAACTTCATATATAGGTCATATTGACCTAAAAATGGAAAAAAAAATGACTAAGATAAATTAAGCTAGTCATTTAAGGGATTTAATTAACATAATGGTCAAATTATGACATTATGTGGAAAAATAATTAAACCTAAGTGAGGCCGAATATATATGCTATATTTTGAGACATTTATTGTGTATTATTTTGCAAGTTCAAGGTTGTAATAAGGCCATGTCATTAGGCCATTTTAATTTAAGTTTATAAGCTTATTTAGTTTATTTATGCTTATAATTAAAATTGGGGCCAATTCATAATTACTAGGAATTTAGAAGCCGTGGGCTTAATTTAGAGCAATTTAGGGTTTTTAAATGAATTTAATAAAATTATAACATTTTATAAAGTTTTGGGTCAAAATTGTAAAAATAGAAAAGTATAGGTTATTATTGGTATTACCGAAAAAATTGGTTCCCATTTGGTATTAGGGTCAAAGTTGACTATATAGGAGACTTTGACCAAGTTTAGAAAATTTAAGAAATTAAAACTACCTTATAATAAGATACTTATTAAATTGTAAAAGATTTATAAGTCTTGGGGTAGTAATGTAATTACCGAAACTTAAGGGTGCTAAATGGAGTTTAGTAAAGTCCCTAAGTTATTAGAAATTTTTAGAAGTTTATTTGGTTAAATTTGGAGTTCATATGAATTATATAAGTATAATATATGATATTTTATAACATTGTTACAAATAGGTAACAAATGTATAGAAACAGTGAATTAAAAGAAGTATAAGGTTAGGAATAATATTTATAACCTTTTGGTAAAGTTTGGTAATTTTTGGAATATATATGAGGTTTTATAAAGATATATGTATAATATATAGTTTAATGGAATTAGGAAACTATGTATTATTTGGGATTGAATTGTGATTTTATAGAAGTTTAGTGGTTATAAGTAAAAGCCGAAAATATTAAGGGCTGTTTAGTATTTTTAAAACAATTTACAACTATAGGTTATAATTGTTTTAATGACTTAAATGTCATAAGATATGTTATATAACTAGAGTATGGCATTATATTAATTAAGTGGTGGATTTTGTAAATATTTAAGAACATAGGTGCTGTTCGAAAATATTAACATTTTTAAATGGAATTTATAACATGGTTTTTAATGTTATAAGAATTATAACATTTATAATATAAGAGGTATTCATTAAAAGGAATGAATATAGATTATAAGACTTACCATATAATAAATAGTTCCATACTACACATATATAAATAAAATATATGTAATGGTGTAGAAAATGTGATGTGGTTCAATAATTATAAATTATCATAATTAAAATGATAATAGATAAGGAGAAAAGAATTATAAACATTAGATATGGAAATTCTAATGTTAAGAGTATTCATGGGATAATGGAGATTTTAAATATTAAAAGTATAGTTTACAAATGAATTATACCACATTAAAAAAAAAGACAAACCTTAGAAAAATAAATACTAAGGTGAGATGTATAGTGCATGACAAAGAACCATACATGCAATAAAGAAACAAACTATGCGACCTACAAACATTAAGTTACATGCGATAACAAGTTTAACAATAACTATACAATATGCAAACAAGACTACGCATGTAATATAACACTCTTTCCCGATCTCGAGTTAAACCTAAAACCCGACAAACATTGATAGATAATAACGGGGGGGTTAACCGGGGGGTGTTAGTGACGGTACGGGGTACCGTAGAATTGTGTTGTTATACGGTATGCTAATCAGTAGCATTATGTATTGTTTAGATTGTTAGAGACTACACAAGGAGCATAGGATCTTGCTGATTCATACTCCACCGTAATACATCAGGGTGAACGGTATGTTGTTATGTGTCTCTGATTGTCTCTGAGGGCTTCCTCAGTTTAGACTTCTGTGTGATCTGTGATAAGATTGTTTGTCTGAATGTTTAATTAAATATGCATGAACTGTATATTTGTAGCTGCTCATTATTACTGTTGTTGAGTTAACAGTACCGGTTCGTATATATGAACCAATATATATAAAACGAACTAGCGGCTATGGTGCTATCTTATATGAAATATAAGGATCGTCAGAAAAACGTTGTAGCACTAGGATAATAAGATACACATATTATCCGAGACTTTATACGGAGCATTGGCCTTTCTATACGCCGCTCTCGTATCTAACACTGGATCCCGAGTTTACAGACTCTGGATTGGACTAATGACCTTAGTCTGCTGTGTTAGTAAAATTTGGTAATGCGATGCGATGGAATAAATAATTAATTAAAGATGGAAAGTAAAGCCAAGAGGATGTGGCTCTTGGTGCGCGCTGTGATCACAAAAACGATACCAGGATGTCCGCGTACGGGTCCGCAAGTATCAAGAAAATTTCCCGTGAGCTAGAATGGCTCGTTGGTCGGAGACTCTACCGTTGGAGTGGCTACTGCCGTGGGTGACCCGCCATAGTATATGGGTAACTAGAGACATGTCGTTCTAATGAGACATTGTCACTAGGTATAACTGAACAAAATAATACAGTTGAGAGTTATACAGTGGCGATCGATATGGTTTCTATACCATGGACGGGAATTAATAATTATTTATCATTCTCGTTGTTTGCTTGGGTGTTCATTGGTTATACTTGTGGTTTTATTATATATAATGATGGTTGTGTTATTGTATGGATGTTACTGTTGATCGTTTACAGTTTTGAATATTAAAACGGTATTGCATGTAATGAACCCCATGCTCTCGACCAAATAATTGAGGAATCTTTGGGGGCATGACGGGGCATGTGATGACATACTCAGCAGGGGCTGATTCCATACCACAAACCATCTTTATTTCAGGTGAATAGCTGGTGGGTCGCAGCGAGGTGACCATTGTGATAGTACGGTTGGTTTAGACTTGGTACGGTGTGATACTCAGGTTGTTTTGGACTCGGGTTTTAAACCGAGGTGTATTTGGTTTAGATGCTCACGGTCTGTAATAATTGTTGATGTTAGATTTGTTTTAAGTTGTTTAAGTTCTACTATCTATCTCTTGTGGTCACTACGGGAATACGTTTCGCAAGTTGATTATCAGGTAAATCGTTATCACCCGTATGGGCGAGTGATAACAGTGACACCATTAGGGCGATAGTTTATTATTTACCGCTGCGAGATATTATTGTGCGCGACTTCTATAGGATTACTAGGAACCGATTTAGTAGGGGTGTTAACGGTGAGTATGGGTAAGTATGAATGGTTGACCTGAATTGTCTTCCTTGCATGTATTGTATGTATGTATGCCTTGTGTATGGAATGTATTGAATTGTATTGTATTAAGCATGTATGTATGTATGAATGAAACGAACCGCATGTACTCGACCAATTAGTTGGCGTACCCTCGCTAGCACGCGGGGTATGCGGTTATCATATGCAGCGTAAGCTGACCCCCTAGGGGGAATGTTTTTACTCCACAGGTAACCGCGAGGCGTGACGGTAGGGTAAGGACGGGATGTGATTCTTTTTGATGTAGTAGTAGGATTGGAATAGTGTACCGAGTTGTACACGGCTAGGCCATTTTGAGGAGCCGGTGTACCATGTGGTACACCTTTTGGATATTGAATTCTTAATTGGATAGTAAGGAGAGGATGTATAAACTCTTCATTTTTGGGAAGTAGTCTTGAAATGTAATTCATATATTCAGTATACTCGGTAATCAAATGTAATTAAGTATTTGTTATTGTAAAGTAAGTAGTATGTATTTGGTTTATTCTAATCGTCAGACCGAAACGGTAAGTAGTAGTAGCCTTGTTAACCTTGGAAGGTTAACGGCGTTGTATCACCCGCCGGGAGTAAGTAAGTATTCCGCTGCGAGTAAGGTATTATAGGAATGATTAGAGGATAATGGAAGGATTAGCGGTTGGGGTGTTACAAAAAGTGGTATCAGAGCAAGTCTCGCTCTGATGATTAGAATCCTAAGTGTAGTGATTACCGAGTTAGGATTTCAACCGTCTTAAGACGGATATTTAGAAACCTAACTAGGAACTACCGTTGTTAACAACGGATACCCTTAACGTCTGCAAGGACGATACCATTGTTTGAATCAAGACCATGAGGTCATAGTATCATGACATCTAATGTAATCCACACTTGTTCAGATGTCAGGACGAGGTCCAGGTCGTCCCAGAGGAGGGGGCAACGAAGGACCGGGCGCGCAGACGATAGCTGAGATCGTCGTCGCCACGGTAGCACAGATGCTACCGCAAGTAATTACCGTTGTACAGCAAACACAACAAACTCAACAACAGCAGCAGCAACCCCGACCCACCTCATCCCCGTGAGACCAATTGGGTAAAGGCAATCGCCGACCTTCGACCTCCATGCTTTAGAGGCGAGAGCGACCCCGCCAAGCTCGAGGCTTACCTCTCCAAGATGGAGACGGCCTTCGAGACACTTGAGACTCCCGCTGGAGTTCGAGTGAGGATAGCTGCGTACTACCTCAAAGACGCGGCTATGGACTGGTGGAAGCTCGTTAAGGCCGAGCACGTAACTGATCCCGCATTCGGTTGGGAAGCATTCACCTCTCTCCTCCGATCTAAGTATTACCCCAGCTGTCAAGACCAAGAAAAGGCTTGAGCTCGATGCACTGAAAATGACCGAGAAGATGACGGTTGATGAATATTACCGCACCTTCACCTCTCTTCTCAGACTTCTACCCGACCTTGGGTATACCGGCCAAGTCTTGGTCGACCGCTTCTACGGCGGATTGAGCCATCGACTCCGGTATGGCATGGGCTTCACACGGTTTACCTCCCTTCAGGTAAACAAGTTGAACCCTTAAAAGCCATGAGTAATGTGAATTAGTATTCCCGTATGTAAATGTGTAACCTAATGCCTAAGTAATTCAGGAGTGTTACCACGCTGCATCTCGAGTTGAGATCACCTGCCAGCTAAGAGATGAGGAGCAAGCGCTGAAGCGCAAGGTGAGCGGCAGGGTAACACCTACACCTCCGATGACCAAAACCAAGCCAGACCTTGGAAGAAGAAGAAGAAAGGGAAGCATTCCCACCATAAGAACACTCAAGAGACGGCGGAGCCCATACTGAGAAGGGCAAGGCAGCTGAACCTTACAGATTGCCTACACCGCACCAGTGGCAACGAAGCCACTGAGGTCTCAGCCCTACAGGGGTAAGAACCCGAAACCGAATTAGTACACTTGTGAATTTGTATGTATATGGAGTATTGTAAGTATACCGAACCTCGCTAACTTAGAAGCTATAGGTTCTGGATTTGGCCAAGGCAAGAACCAATCTGATGGCCGCAGCTACATATGCCGTAACTGCAACAAGGATCATCCCGGCACAGATTGCCAAGGAAGGGAGATCCGCTGCTACACTTGCCAGAAGCCGGGCACCGTGCTAATGCATGCCCAGAAAATTCTAAAGCCAAGGGCAATTATCAGGGCTACAAGCATGTGAAGGCAAGGAGGAGACTGCACCTGGCGATGCTCATGCCCAGCATACCTCACAGGGACAGGGATCCCGAGGTCCGCAGAAGGGCGCACCGCAGAGGCAGCCGGCCTTACACATCATTGACCGTGACGGGACCGGGACTAAGTCCGGCCCAGGTAACTACCGTAACCTTTAATCCTTGAAGAGCATGACTAAGTATTAAAGTAATTGTATGAATGAAGCATGAATGCGTAAGTACTTGAAGTATGAAAATTGAGTATGAGTAAGTAAAATGGAAGTATGTATTGAGCATGAAATGAATTAGTAAGCCTAGAACTCACACTAGATGTGATTACCACCTTAGGGAAATTCCTTATCTGTTACCCAATACCTTCGAACTCACCTCATGAAGAGATCGACATCGCCACTCACCACTTCAACAACAATCAGTGTCAGGTCATCCGCCCAGGTATGATCTTATTAAAAGGATACCTGACACCCGAAGCACAAGTTTCAATCATCCGACGATGCAACGAGTTAGGAATGGGTCCAGGAGGATTTTATACACCCCGAATTCCCCGGTGGAGCTACAATGAAGCTGAAAATGATGTGCTTGGGAAAGGATTGGAACCCTTATACCAAGACATACCAAACAACGCGAACAGAGACGGAGCCACACCTCCAGCAATACCCCCGAATTCCAAATGCTTGTCACTCAAGCTGTAGAAATTGCACAACAATGTGAAGATGAACCAATCCCTGCACTTGAAGCAGATCTATGTATCGTCAACTTCTATGAGAAAGAAGGACGACTTGGCTTACACCAAGAAACGAGACCGCGGAATCTCTTGAACTAGGAGTGCCCGTAGTGTCTTGGTCCATTGGTGATGACGCCGTATTTTTGTATAGCGAGCAGAAGCGTGTGGACCTCGCAGAGAAATTGGTATTGAGATCAGGAGATGTCCTAATCATGGGTGGAAAATCAAGGTTGCTGTATCACGGGATCCAGAAGATCAAGTTGAATACGGCACCACCGGCAATAATCAATGCCACACACATGAAAACCAGGACGCCTGAACCTTACCTTTAGAAAGTATTAATCTTGTAGTAGCATGTAATCCAGTAGTAACGTGTATTAGAGACACAGCATGTATGATGGTTGGTTATTCAATAAAAGCAGTGTTGGTTATTAAATTCCACTTGCGTTCCACCACCATCTTTACTTATAATCTCATGAATCAATAGGTTGTGGACTCGGTACCGAAGGTAACCTGAGTATCCTCACCGAAGAACAAGCCGGCAGAAGCGGCACCATTCTAACGGGAACATTCCCAGTAAACGGCATCGAAGCCTCAGTATTATTCGACTCCGGCGCCTCTCACACCTTTGTATCGCCATCATTCGCTACAAGGTTGGGGCTAGACGCAGATGAGCTACCAAATTTCTTGGTTACTCTCCCGTCGAAGGAGCGGGTAAAGTGTACTAAGTATTACCACACAGCCACCATTCAAATCAAAGGTGAAGCGTTTCCCATTTCCTTCATTGAATTCAACGGATTGGGATTCGATTTGATTTGGAATGAACTGGTTGGAGCGGCACAAGGGACGGATCCTATGCGCCGAGCACCGATTGCTGCTCAAGAGTCCATCTGGGGTCACTGTTTCATACCGCCAGAGACCGAGAGAGCCTTCAACTACAGTCATCTCCGCTATGGCAATGTATCGGGAGCTCAGAAAAGGACATGAAGTGTATTTATGCCATGTGCAAGATCTGGAGAGAGATCCAGAATTCAGTGATGATGTGACCGTAGTCTCAGAATTCCCTGATGTATTCCCGAAAGAGCTACCTGGTATGCCACCACAGAGAGCAGTAGAGTTTGAAATTGACCTTGTACCTGGTACTGGTCCCATTGCTAGGGCACCATACCCATGACAGCACCAAAATGACAGAGTTGAAAGAGCAACTACGTGATCTTCTCGACAAAGGGTTTATACGCCCGAGCGTATCACCCTGGGGAGCACCGGTCCTCTTCGTGAAGAAGAAGGACGGTAGTCTCCGCCTCTGCATCGACTACCGCGAATTGAATGCGGTCACTGTAAAGAACATATCCATTGCCACGCATCGACGACCTGTTCGATCAGTTGAAGGGAGCATCTGTCTTTTCTAAGATTGATCTCCGATCCGGATATCACCAAATTGCTATCAAAGAGCAAGACATTGAGAAAACAGCATTCCGAACAAGATATGGCCACTACGAATTCACGGTGATGCCATTCGGTTTGTCTAACGCACCAGCCAAATTCATGGACCTAATGAATCGGTTATTCAGTGATCAGCTGGACACTTCAGTAGTAGTATTCATCGACGACATCCTTGTGTATTCGAAGTCAGCAGAAGAGCATGAAAACCACTTGAGAAGAGTACTTGAGACACTGCGCGAGAACCAGCTGTATGCGAAGTTCTCCAAATGCGAGTTTTGGCTAGATCAGGTATCATTCCTCGGTCATGTCATCTCGAGCGCGGGTATTTCAGTAGATCCATCCAAAATCGAAGCAGTGCGATCATGGCCTAGACCTAAGACTGTTACCGACATCCGGAGCTTTCTTGGTTTAGCCGGTTATTACGGAGGTTTGTAAAGGACTTCTCAAAAGTCGCTAAGCCCATGACGTCATTGATGAAGAAAGATGCACCGTTTGTATGGACAAGCGAGTGCGAGGTATCCTTCCAGAACTAAAAGACTCATTGACCTCAGCGCCAATTCTCACACACTTCCAGAGGGCACAGAGGGATTTGAGGTGTATTGTGATGCATCGGGCAAGGGCATGGGATGCGTACTCATGCAGCATGGCAAGGTAGTAGCTACGCCTCCCGCCAGCTGAAAAAGCATGAGGAGAATTACCCGACACATGATCTAGAGTTAGGAGCCATTGTCTTCGCCTTGAAGATATGGCGACACTATCTCTATGGGGTAAGCATCACCATCTACTCCGACCACAAAAGTTTGCAGTATGTATTTACCCAGAAGAATTGAACTAAGACAGAGGAGGTGGATGGAGTTCCTCTCAGATTACGACATCAACCTCCAGTATAAAGAAGGGAAGGCAAACGTTGTAGCCGACGCCCTGAGTCGTCGAGCACACTCGCTCCATTCGCTACTCGCTTCTTCTAGCTTGGTTGACGAGGTGCGAGACGCTCAGTTGAGCGACCCTTACTTCACAGAGATCAGACAGAAAATCACAGATGGTACCTTCGAGAGCCGAAAGTACGACTTCAAATTGCATGAAGATGGTCTGATCCGATTGAATGGCAGATTATGCGTCCCCCGAAGCAATGCTGAGCTAAGGGATCGCATTCTGCGAGAGTCACATTGTTCGACATTGCATGTCCATCCGGGAGCCTCTAAAATGTACAAAGACATGAAGAGGTACTTCTGGTGGTCAGGAATGAAATCAGACGTGACTGAGTATGTTCTGAGGTGTCTCACATGCCAGAAGGTGAAGTTCGAGCACCGAAGACCGGGAGGAATGGTGCAATCCATGCCCATTCCGGAGTGGAAATTCCACGATATCTCTATGGATTTTGTTGTTGGACTCCCACCTGCTAGGGGAGGACTCAACATGATCTGGGTAGTAGTCGATCGCCTCACCAAGGTTGCCCGATTCATACCGATGAAGGACACCTGGAAGGTGGCGAAGCTCGCGGAGCTATTCGACAAGGAGATCATCCGACACCACGGAGTCCCGAAAACCATTGTATCTGACCGCGACACCAGATTTCTTTCGAGATACTGGAGAGCAACACGGGAAGCGCTGGGTACTGAGTTGAAGCTTAGCACCGCCTTCCATCCACAGACCGACGGTCAGACAGAAAGGACCATCCAAACACTAGAGGATATGCTTAGGGCATGTGCCTTAGACTTCCAGGGGAGCTGGATTGAGAAGCTTCATCTTATCGAGTTTTCGTATAACAATAGCTATCATGCTTCGATTAAGATGTCGCCATTCCAAGCTTTGTATGGTAGACCTTGCCGTACCCCGTTGTGTTGGGATGAGTCAAGCGAAGCGGTCATCATAGGACCGGAGTATTTGGAACAAGTACAAGCTGAGGTACAACAAATCCGAGCAAATATGAAAGCAGCCCAAGATAGACAGAAATCCTATGCGGATGTGCGACGACGCGACCTTGAGTTCGCCGTGGGCGACCAAGTGTTCTTGCGTGTCTCACCTATGAAGGGCGTCTTTCGATTTGGCCAGAAGGGCAAGCTGAGCCCAAAATTTGTAGGCCCGTATACCATTACCGAGAGGATTGGAGCCGTAGCTTATAGGCTAGCATTGCCTGAAGAATTGGGGCGTGTTCATGATGTCTTTCATGTATCACAACTCAAGAAATACATAGCCGATCCCTCTCATGTATTAGAACCCGAACACTTCCCTAGAGCCGACGATGAGATATGTCGAGACTCCATTGCGAATCCTTGATACAAAGACAAGAGACACTCGCCATAAATCTGTACGAATGGTGAAGGTCTTGTGGTCTAACCACGATGTCGAGGAAGCGACTTGGGAATTAGAGGACGCCATGAAGGCGAAGTACCCGAATCTATTTGTAGACTAGATGTCTAGTATCCGTATAGTACGGAGGGTACGGGGCGTACCCCTTTTAAGGGGGGTAGAGCCTTTTGCTTTTGCATTGCTTCGGGTTAGCATTGCGTAGTATGTATGTATTGTAATTGTATTTTGTTGGCACATGTAGTGCTAATTGTATTTATTGGCACAAAGTAGTGCTAGTAGTATTCAGTATGTAGTACAATGAGTATGGTATGGTATGGTATGTGTGTAATGAGTAATGCATTGTGTGTACGGTTATGACACGAATGACATTGTGAAGTGTATTGTGAATGTATTGTGGAATGTGCGAATTGAATGGTGTATTGTGTATGGTATTGATGGAGTATTGCGTATGAATGGAGTATTGTGTATGGATTGAACTGAGTATGATGTATGGTATCTGAATTGTGTATGCTGGTAGTGTAAGTGTGAACACCTTGTAAGGTGGTAGTAGAACATTGTGGCAATTGGTTTGCCAAATGAGTAGAAATGTAAACCGTAACCTTGAGCAACTTTGAGGGCAAAGTTTCTTAAGGGGGGTAGATTGAAATACCCCGTAATTAAAAACAGTGATTAATTAGGCTAATTATATTTTAAAGGCTTAATTAATTACACTAATAAATATGAGGGAACAAATCCCGAAGAAAACGGACCTTTAAAATGGGTTAAAAGCATAAACGAACCTTAAAGCGCGTTTTTCGAGGAAACCGGGAAACGTGACTTTAAGCGGGTCAAATAGACTCGTAACATTTTGGTCAACTAAATAGTCACTAATAAATATTAGTGAAGCTTTAGAACCAATAAAATTAATTAAACGAGAAAATTCCGGAAAACGGGTACCGGAGTAAGAACTGTAACAACCGGGAAGTTGTGGGGTGAGAATGCAAATAAGAAAATTAATGTGTCCACTTTTGCAAATAAAAAGTAAAATTGATGTGTGTGTAAGGGGCGGCCAGCTCACTCTCTCACACCCCTCTTAATTCCTCTCTTATTTGCTAGAAGACAAACTATAAGTAAAAAAAGAAAAAAAAAAGAGACTCTCTCTCCTACCCCTCCCCTCCTCCACGCTTTCCTTCCTCTCTATCTCTCTATTTCTCCTTCTCTCTCCTTTGACGCCATGGAGATTAGAAGAACTCATCAACTCCCTCCTTCTCTCTTTGTTACCCATTAATCTTACTCCAAAAATTACAAAATTAGTACCATTGGAATCCCCTTGCAAAGGAGAACATTTCCCTCCTTTCAAAAATCCAAAGCTCAACTTTCGTTTTTATGGGTATTCTCCATTTGAAGATTCAAGTCCACCATTAGAAGCACCTTCACCTCCTTATCATCTTGAGGTAAAAAGAAGTTCGAAAATCCATCATTTCTAGCCCTTGTTTGCATTATAAGAATTTCAGATTTTGAACTCTTGTTCCTTGTTGCTCAGCCGATTTTGGCTTCTCTTGGGCTAGGAATATTGTTCTCTTGCTAGTCAAGAACTCCATTCATCCATTGGAAGGTAATACTTTTTCTTAAACCCTAAAACATGCTTAATTTTAGGTTGATTAAGGGTAGAATTTGAATGGTGTTGTGTATTTGGTATGGGCTGTAGCACTTGTGTTTGTGAATCTCATTGGGACCGAGAACAAAGGAGAGAAAGGAAAGGAGGAAAAAGGAAGATAGAAAACTAGAAACACAAGGTAATTATCTTTACCTTGAGCTAGTTTTGTATGTAGTAATGTAACAGTTTTTGGAGTAGTAATGAGTAGTGAATGAGTAAGAGTAGTGAGTATATTGTAGTATAATGAGTAATAATTTGTAACATTTTGGAAGTTTTTAAATGAGTTTTAAAAGCTTGGGAAAACCATGGGTAGTATGTGTATGTGCAGGATTTTATTGTTGTTTAGTAGTATTGAAATGTGAGTATAATGTATTGATAAACAGGTTGTGAGAAGATGAATATGTGAGCTGAAATAGTGTGTGAGAAAAGTAAGAATTATAGGGGACTATGTCAAATTTTGTGTAGGAATGAGAGGACTTAAGTGTTTAAGAAGAGGAAGTATTTGGAGAGTAAAATGGGAGTAGTTTTAGTGTCTTGCAACAGATTTGATATGAGTTGAAAGGGGGATGGAGTTAGAGGTGAAATAGAATAGTTATTTAAGATGCCAGAGTGACATTAGTTGAGGGAGTATTGAGTATAGAGTTAGGTAAAAATCTGTAGCATAATGTGGAAACCAAAATCTGTAGCATTAGTGTGAGAAAATAATGTAAGTGTTGAATGAATGATGAGACTGGTGTAAGTTGTGTAGGAATTGAGTAGCAAGTTTGGTGGATGAATAAGGTGATTTAGAACCTCTAAATGAGTGGTAACATGTAGGGAAGTATTGGTAAAGATTGGGGAAACAATGGGTAAAGAAAACACCCAAAACAGATTTTAAAACTGAAGTACTGGGCCGGACCGACCTTAGGACCGAACTTGCAAGGTCGGTCGAGCCCAGATTTACAAGACGGGAAACCTTCTGGAATCGACCGACCTTGTGACCGGACTTGCAAGTTCGGTCGGACCAGAAATTTCTCCCGTCAGAAACCTTCTGGAATGGACCAAACTTGCGACCGGACTTGCAAGTTCGGTCGGCCAGAAAAATTTTCGTAATGCAAGCTACTGGAATGGACCGACCTTGCGACCGGACTTGCAAGGTCGGTCGGGCTAAAATTTCACATACGAAACTTACTGGAATGGACCGACCTTGGGACCGGACTTGCAAGGTCGGTCGGCCCTGGAATTTTCACACGATTATGTAGCCTCTGAATGGACCGAACTTGCGACCGGACTTGCAAGTTCGGTCGAGTCAAAACAAAAAAAAATGTTTCTTATATGATTATAGTTATCATATGTATATATATATATGCCTATACAAATATAAGCATATATATGTAGTAATACACCATTAATGAAGTAAATGGTAAGAAAGTAAGTGAATGAGTAAGGAAACAGTTTAAGAAGTAGTAAAGAAAAGAATGGTTTTATCACAAGTAAGAAGGTTATAATAGTAAATATATTGAAAGTATCAATGAAGGAGTAAGTAGATCAATAATAGATCATTGATCATACTACTTCATGTATGTATAGGAATCAAATAGTTGATCCTCGAAGGAACCCGGTAGTACGTATACGACGGTGAACGGTATGATTTCTTCATGCCCTGTATCCTAACTTGGTTACCCCGATTTGTGTGCTTATGTGATCATCAATAAGATAAATGCACGAATCGGACTTATATTGCACTTAACTGTGTTTGAACTATTTGTTCTTGTTGTATCTTCTTGAACAATTAGTTTTATAATTCATGAAATGAGTGAATGGAAATGAGAAGTATGTGTAAGTATTGCGTACTTGTGTATTGTATTTATGTATGGAAAATGAGTACTGACTTCTACTAATTCCTAACATTCTAACTCCTAACTTGAGTAATGAGTAAATGGAATGAGTAGAAGTCCGATATAGTTTCGGCCACGCGTGAGGATAAGGAAACACAAGAGGTTGGATCCGAATCCTGGCTATAATCTTTTCCTTGGACCAATCCCCTTTAATGGGTAGCATCCTGGATTAGTGGGCCACCCTAAAGCCCGGTGGTGGGATGTAGTAATCCCTGCCCGGAGGTCATACCGACTTAACTGGAAGTAAAGTATGTAAGAAGTAAGTATTGTTTTGTATTGGTCTTGACTATTGTAAGTCATTGACCCGGAGTAAGAGTATTGAACACCCGATTACCCGGGTGTGTAATGAGGCTAACAAGACCTTTGTATGTATTGGAGAATTGTATCTCCGTAATGCGGTGAGTATGGGTAAGTATGAATGGTTGACCCGAATTGTCTTCCTTGCATGTATTGTATGTATGTATGTTTTTGTATGGAATGTATTGAATTGTATTGTATTAAGCATGTATGTATGTATGAATGAAACGAACCACATGTACTCGACCAATTAGTTGGCGTACCCTCGCTAGCACGCGGGGTATGCGGTTATCATATGCAGCGTAAGCTGACCCCCTAGGGGAATGTTTTTACTCCACAGGTAACCGCGAGGCGTGACGGTAGGGTAAGGACGGGATGTGATTCTTTTTGATGTAGTAGTAGGATTGGAATAGTGTACGAGTTGTACACGGCTAGCCTTTTGAGTAGCCGGTGTACCATGTGGTACACCTTTTTGGATATTGAATTCTTAATTGGATAGTAAGGAGAGGATATAAACTCTTCATTTTTGGGAAGTAGTCTTGAAATGTAATCATATATTCAGTATACTCGGTAATCAAATGTAATTAAGTATTTGTTATTGTAAAGTAAGTAGTATGTAGTTGGTTTATTCTAATCGTCAGACCGAAACGGTAAGTAGTAGTAGCCTTGTAACCTTGGAAGGTTAACGGCGTTGTATCACCCGCCGGGAGTAAGTAAGTATTCCGCTGCGAGTAGGTAATTATGGGAATGATTAGAGGATAATGGAAGGATTAGCGGTTGGGGTGTTACACCGTCCGACCCAAGCCCTGGGTCGGACCATTCCATAGGTTTACGTCCTCTGAAATTCTCCCCGTCCGACCCATACCCTCTGGGTCGGACCGTTCCAGATGGTTTCGGTCCCGTGTCCCAGCTCAGTCCGACCCACTGTCCGACCCAGACTCTGGGTCGGACGAAGTCAGAAACTTCGACCACTATTTTTTTTTGCCTGTCCGACCCACGTCCGATCCACGGTCCTGGGTCGGACCATTCCAGAAAGGTTGATTATCGTTTCTTAAGCCCCGTCCGACCCACCGTCCGATCCAGACCCTGGGTCAGACGGTAGCAGAACCTTGCTACAGCCTTATTTTTTCTTTTCCCAATTTCACCCATTGTTTCCCCAATCTTCCTACATGCATCCTAACATGTTTTAGTACAACTTAAACACTCTAAATCATGCTAATTCATTTCCTAATTCATTACACCATTCTATACTAACTTATACACAATTTTCTAAGTTTCCAATTCAACACTTACATTGTTTTCTTCCTTAATGCATTTTGCTACAGATTTTTACTCTAACACTCCCCATCTTTAGTTCCCTCTTCTAATGTCATTTATTAGCACCTCTAATACCTTACCACTACATTAACTATCTCTCCTAATATACTCTCTATCTTTCTCTATCAAAATCTGTTACAACTACATTATCCACCTAGTTCCTAGTTCACTAAGTGTTCTTTTCCTATGTAAATTTTGCCATAGTCTCCCCTATATTTTTACACTCTCACCACGTTGTTTTACTCACATAATGATCCACACCACCTGTTTTATATCAATATCAATATTCCCATCTCTCATACACAAATACTACACTAAGCAACATTTATTTCCTGCACTCAAACATTAGCTCCCATTTATGTTTTAACAAGTTTTAGAATGTCTTTTAAAGGTTTAAAAGCTTGTTTCCTCCTACACATTACACTACCACTATACTAACATTTTACAATACATATTTTCATTTCTAAAAATCTGTTACATAACCATTTACAAAGCTATACAAAGATGAGCTTAATTACCTTGTTTTCTTCTTCTAGATTTTCTTTCTCCTTCTCTCTTGCTTCTTCCTTCTTCTTCTCTCTCTACCGGTTATGGTACTTCAACAAGTCTAACATTATAACCCATACATGCACACCATTTCAATACTAAACTAACCCTAAACATTGTTTAAGCTTTAATGTAAATTTCTAGGGTTTAGAAACTTCATTACCTTGCAAGGGTACAAGTGCTGTTTGGAATAGCTCAAGAATAATGTTTCCCACCTTCCAAGAGTGCCAAATTGGCTGGGTACAAGAGAACCAAACAAGGTTTAGCTAGATTTTCGTTTTGCCTTTGAGGCTAGAAAAAGATGGAGTTTTTAAGGATATTTTTACCTCAATAGAACAAGGAGAGGAAGGTGGTGCTAATGGTGGTCTTGAAGCTCCAAATGCTCCATACCCATGGAGATGAAAGTTGTTGTTTTTGAATTTTGGAAAGATAGAAATGCTCTACTTGGTGAGAGGAAGACAATGGTGTAATTTTTACAATTTTTGGAGGAGGTTCAAGCACTTACAAGATGAGAGAAGATGGAGTTTGTGAGTGGGTCTTCAAAACTCCATAGAAATCGCATGGGAAGAAGAAAGAAAGAAAAGAGAGAGTGTGGGGGTGGGTTTGTACGTGAGTGAAGATAGAATAGAGGAGAGAGAGTGTAAAGTGAGTGTGGGGTTGTTTTATTATTTTGTTGTTTTGTAAATAAGGGAGTGAGTGTGTGAGAGAGTGTGAGAGGGGAGTCCCCATCGGACACACACAGCACACACATATCACTTTTACTTTTTATTTCAAAGTGGACACATAAGTTTTGGGTATTTATGTTTCTACCCCACAACTTCCCATTTGACAGTTTTTACTAATTTCTCGTTTTATTGATTTATTGGCTCTAAGCTTCACTAATATTTATTAATGATTATTTAGTTGACAAAATTGTTACGGTCTATTTGACCCGCTTAAAGACACGTTTTCCCGTTACCTCGAAAAACGTGCTTTAAGGTTCGTTAGTGTTTTTAATCCATTTTAAGGATCCGTTTTCTTTGGGATTTGTTCCCTTATGATTATTTATACTTAATTAAGCTTCTAAATTATTTATTAGCCTAATTAATCACTATTTTTAATTACGGGGTATTTCAATCTACCCCCCTTAAGAAACTTTGCCCTCAAAGTTGCTCAAGGTTAATAGTTTAGTAAATCTACTCATTAGGCAACCAATTGCTCTAATGTGTCTTACTACACCTATGAGGTGTTTACTTCATTCCACATTGCAAACATACACAATTCATGCACATACGAATTCACATACCAATTCATCATTTCCATACATACCATCACATTCACATTACACAGTACATTACATGTTACACATACACATCCATACACATACAATACACATACATACACATACGCTCCGCACTACATGTGCCATACAAAACCTATTACAATACCTACACACTATGCAATGCTTACCCCGAAGCAATGCAAAAGCAAAAGGGCTCTACCCCCCTTAAAAGGGGTACGACCCGTACCCGTATTGCTAAATGCTAAACTCTCTAGTCTATGACAGCTGTGGGTACTTAGCCTTCATGGCATCTTCCAACTCCCATGTCGCTTCTTCGACATCATGGTTTGACCATAGGACCTTCACCATTCGTATAGACTTATGGCGAGTGTCTCTGGTCTTCCTATCCAGGATTCTCACTGGGGTTTCAACATATCGCATAGTCGGCTCGATGGATAGTCTCTCGGGCTCTAAGACGTGAGAAGGATCAGCGATATACTTCTTGAGTTGTGACACATGAAATACATCATGGACACGCCCCAAGTCCTCAGGTAATGCTAACCTGTAGGCTACAGATCCAACTCTTTCGGTAGTGGTGTACGGCCCTACAAATTTTGGGCTAGCTTGCCCTTCTGACCAAAACGGAATACACCCTTCATAGGTGAAACGCGCAAGAACACTTGGTCGCCCACGGCGAACTCAAGGTCGCGTCTTCTCACATCCGCATAGGATTCTGTCTATCTTGGGCTGCCTTCATATTGGCTCGAATTTGTTGCACTTCCGCTTGGACTTGTTCTAGATACTCCGGTCCTATGATGACCGCTTCGCTTGACTCATCCCAACACAAGGGTGTACGGCACGGTCTACCGTATAGAGCTTGGAAAGGCGACATCTTAATCGAGGCATGATAACTATTATTGTAAGAGAACTCGATGAGATGAAGCTTATCTAACTAACTCCCCTGAAAGTCCAAGGCACATGCCCGAAGCATGTCCTCCAGTGTTTGGATGGTCCTTTCTGTCTGACCGTCGGTCTGAGGATGAAGGCGGTACTCAACTTCAATTCTGTACCCACGCTTCCCTTGTAGCTCTCCAGTATCTCGAAAGAAATCTGGTGTCGCGGTCAGATACTATGGTTTTCGGGACTCCGTGATGTCTGATAATCTCCTTGTCGAATAGCTCAGCTAGCTTCACTACCTTCCAGGTGTCCTTCATCGGTATGAATCTGGCCACCTTGGTAGGCGATCGACTACGACCCAGATCATGTTGAGTCCTCCCCTGGCAGGTGGGAGTCATACAACAAAATCCATGGAGATATCATGAAATTTCCACTCCGGAACTGGCATCGATTGTACCATTCCGCCCGGTCTACGATGTTCAAATTCACCTTTTGGCATGTTAAGCATCTCAATACGAATTCTGTCACATCCGACTTCATTCCAGACCACCAGAAGTACCTCTTCATGTCTTTGTACATCTTGGAGGCTCCCGGATGGACTGACAATGTGGAACTGTGTGACTCTCGCAGGATGCGATCCCTTAGCTCAGCATTGCTTCGGGGGACGCATAGCCTGCCATTCAACCGAATCAAACCATCTTCATGTAGCTTGAAGTCATACTTCTTCTTTTCAAATGTACCATTTTCGATCTTTTGTCTGATTTCGGTTAGGTAAGGGTCGCTCAACTGAGCATCTCGCACCTCGTCAACCAAGCTAGAAGAAGCGAGTAGCGAATGGAGCGAGTGTGCTCGACGGCTCAGGGCGTCGGCTACAATGTTTGCCTTCCCTTCCTTATACTGCAAGTTGATGTCATAATCTGAAAGAAATTCCATCCATCTTCTATGTCTCAAATTCAGTTCTTTCTGCGTGAATACATATTGTAAGCTCTTATGGTCGGAGTAGATGGTGATGCTTACCCCATAGAGATAGTGTCGCCATATCTTCATGGCGAAGACAATGGCTCCTAACTCTAAGTCGTGAGTCGGGTAATTCTCCTCATGCTTCAAATTCTCCTATGCTTTTTTCAGCTGGCGGGGGAGGCATAAGCAACAACCTTGCCATGCTGCATGAGTACGCATCCCATTCCTTTGCCTGTGAATCACAATATACCTCAACCCCTCTGTCCCTCTGGAAGAGTAAGGATGGGCGCTGAGGTCAATGAGTCTTTTAGTTTCTGAAATGATAACTCGCACTCGTTTGTCCATACAAACGGTTGCATCTTTCTTCATCAATGTAGTCATGGGCTTAGCGACTTTTGAGAAGTCCTTTACAAATTCCAGTAGTTAGTCCGGCTAGACCAAGAAAGAAAGCTCCGAATGTCGGTAACAGTCTTAGGTCTAGGCCATGATCGTACAGCTTCTATCTTAGAAGGGTCAACTGATATACCTGCGCTCGAGATGACATGACCAAGGAATGATACCTGATCTAGCCAGAACTCGCATTTGGAGAATCGCATACAGCTGGTTCGCGCGCAAGTGTCTCAAGCACTTTCCTCAAATGAATTTCATGTTCCTCTGTGATTTGAGTATACAAGTATGTCGTCGATGAAGACAACCACTGAAGTGTCCAAAACTCACTGATAAACGATTCATGAGGTCCATGAATTTAGCTGGTGCATTTGACAAACCGAATGGCATCACTGTGAATTCGTAGTGGCCATATCTGGTACGGAATGCCGTTTTCTCAATGTCTTGTTCTTTGATGGCAATCTGATGATACCCAGAACGGAGGTCAATCTTGGAGAAGACTGATGCTGCCTTTCAGCTGATCAAATAGGTCGTCGATGTGTGG
Source organism: Limonium bicolor (assembly GCA_023374045.1). NCBI lineage: Eukaryota > Viridiplantae > Streptophyta > Magnoliopsida > Caryophyllales > Plumbaginaceae > Limonium > Limonium bicolor. The sequence continues at coordinate 98,928,823 of CM041782.1, forward strand.
CAAAGGGTATTTATTTTTGACCGTAACCGCATTCAGCTCACGGCGGTAGTCAATGCAAAGTCGGAGGCTACCGTCCTCTTCTTCACAAAGAGGACCGGTGCTCCCCAGGGTGATACGCTCGGGCGTATAAAACCCTTTGTCGAGTAAGTCACGTAATTGCTCCTTGAGCTCTGTCATTTCAGCAGGTGCCATGTGGTACGGTGCCCTAGCAATGGGACCGGTACCTGGCAAAAGATCAATTTCAAATTCCATGCTCTCGTGTGGTGGCATGCCGGGTAGCTCCTTAGGGAATACGTCGGGAAATTCAGATACTATCGGTACATCATCACTGAACTCTAGATCTCTCTCCAGATCTTGCACATAACACAGATATACTTTCTTGGCCCTTTCTGAGCTCCCGGTACATAGCCATGGCAGATATGAGTGTGGTCGAAGGCTCTCTCGGTCTCTGGCGGTAAAGATACGGTAACCCCAGAAGGACTCTTGAGCTGCAATCGATGCTCGGCGCAGAGGATTCTACCTTGTGCCGCTCCAACTAGTTCATTCCGATGATTAAGTCGAATCCCAATCCATTGAATTCGATGAAGGAAATGGGAAACGCTTCGTTTTTGATTTTGATGGTGGCTGATTGATAATATTTGGTACACTTTACTCGCTCCTTCGATGGGAGAGTAACCATAAAATTCGGTTAGCTCATCCGCATCTAGCTTCAACCTCTTCACAAGATGGTGATACGAAAGTGTGAGAGGCGCCGGAGTCGAATAACACATTGGCATCAATGTCGTTCACTGGGAAGGTTCCCGTTAAGATGGTGCCGCTTCTCCGGCTTGTACTTCGGTGAGGATGCTCAGGTTACCTTCGGTACCGAGCCCAAACCTATTGAAGTCACAATTGGATAAGTATTGATGGTGGACACAAGTGGAATTAAATCAACACTGCTCTTTATTGATAAACCAACCATCATACATGCCGTGTCTCTAATACACGTTACTAATAGATTACATGATACTATGAATTTAATACTTCCTAAAGGTAAGGTTCAGGCGTCCTGGTTTCATGTGTGTGGCATTGATTATTGCCGGCGGTGCCGTATTCAACTTGATCTTGTTGATCCCATGATACAGCATCCTAGAGTTTCCACCCATGATTAGGACATCTCCTGATCTCAATACCAATTTCTGGCGAGGTCCACACGCTTCTGCTCGCTATAAAAAAGATGGCGTCATCACCAAATGGACCAAGACACTACGGGCACTCCTCTTTCAAGAGATTCCGCTGTCTCGTCCTTGTCTTGGTGTAACCCAAGTCTTCCTTCTTTCTCATAAAAGTTAACGATACAAAGGTCCGCTTCAAGTGCTGGGATCGGATCATATTCACATTGTTGTGCAATTTCTACTGCTTGTGTGACAAGTGTCTGAAATTCTGGGGTATTGTCGGTGGCGTTGCTCCATCTTGTGTTCGTGTCTCCTGGTATGTCTTGGTATAAGGATTCCAATCCTTTCCCAAGCACATCATTTTCAACTTCATCTTCGCTCCACCGGGAAATTCGGGGTGTATAAAATCCACCTTGACCCGTTCCTAGTTCGTTGCATCGTCGAATGATTGAGATTTGCGCTTCGGGTGTCAGGTATCCCCTTAATAAAATCATACCTGGTCGGATGACCTGACACTGTTCATTGGTGTAGTAGTGGTTGGTGATGTCGATCTCTTCTTGGTTCAGGTTTACCGGTATCGGATAACAGATACTAAAGCTTCCTATGGTTACAAATTTCATCTACGGTGAGTACTAGCTTCAACTACTTCTTTTCATGCTTAATACACCCTTCATTTTATTTACTCATGCATTCATTCAAACAGTTACTCTACTACTTAGACATGCTACTTCAAGGATTAAGGTTTAGATTAATTACCTGGGCCGGATTTAGAACCGGACCCGTCACGGTCTATGACATGAAGGACAGGCTGCCTCTGAGGTGCACCCCTCTGAGGTCCCGGGATCCCGGTCCCTGTGGTGCCTGTTGGGCCGGTGCATCGCCAGATGCAACCTCCTTGCCTTCCCTCTGTTTGTAGCTTTGGAAGTTCCCTTTTGGCTTAGCATTCTCTGGGCATCTATTAGCTGTATGACCCACCTTCTGGCAGTTGTAGCACTTGATTTCTCTCCCATAGCAGTCCTTGTCGGGATGGTCTAGGATTGCACTTTCTGCACACATAGGTGCGGCCGTCGGAGAAGGTTTGGTGAAACCGGAGCCAGAACCTAAGGTGTGGAGGGTAGCACATGTGTGCGTGGATATACTAGATATGATACTTGTATGAATACGAATTAGGAATAGAAGTTTACCCTTTGGTGGGTGTGATCTCAGTGGCTTAGCTGCCACCAGTGTAGAAGAACCTAGTTGAAGAAGCTCAACTGGTTTGCCCTGCTCAGCATGGGCACTGCTCTCACTTGGGAATTCTTCTGAGATTGCTGAAAGAAATTTCCCTTCTTCTTTTTCCAGCTTTTACCCTGGTTCTGCTCCTCGCCATTGGTGTTCTTGTTATTGGCTTTGCGTTTCAAGCGCGGTCTCTTCATCCCGAAGTTGGCAAGTGATCTCAACGCGAGAAGCCGCGTGATAACACTCCTGAAGTTTCAGGTATTAGCCGGATTCTCATTTAAGAAAGGATAAGGAAGAGATTTAAGGAATTCAAGGAATTGAAATGATACCAAGGGTTAACCGATATTTACCTGAAGGGAGGTAAATCGTGTATAGCCCATACCGTACCGAAGGCGATGGCTCAGACCGCCATAAAAGCGATCGACCAACACCTGGCAGGTGTATCCTAAGTCAGGTAGAAGACGGAGGATGGAGGTGAAAGTGCGGTAGTACTCGTCGACAGACATCTTCTCTGTCATTTTCAAGCGTCCAGCTCTAGCCTTTTCTTGGTTTAACATGCTCGGGATAGTACTTGGATCGGAGGATAGCGGCAAAGGACTCCCAATCAAAGGTGGGGTCGCTGACATACTCGTGTTTGACTAGTTTCCACCAGTCCATAGCGGCATCCTTGAGGTAGTAAGCAGCTACTCTCACTCGAACTCCAGCAGGAGCTTCGAGGGTCTCAAAAGCAGTCTCCATTTCGGAGATGTAGGCTTCTAGCTTTGCAGGATCGCACTTGCCTCTAAAGCAGGGAGGACGGAGATCTGCGATAGCTTTTACCCAGTTTACTTCTCTGGGTGGAGGGGGAGGGATTGGTCCCGCTTGAGTTTGCTGGTTTTGCTGGTTCTGTTGCATAGCTTGAATTACTTGGGGTAGCATCTGTGCTACCGTGGCAGCGACGATTTCAGCTATCGTCTGCGTGCCGGGTCCGTCATTGCCCCCTCCTCTAGGGCGACCTGGACCTCTTCTTGACATCTGAACATTTAGCAGTTACATTAGTCTCCGCAAGATATGACTCAAAGGTCTTGGAATTTAAACATGGTATCGTTCCTAAGAACGTCAAGGGTATCCGTTGTTAACAACGGTAGTTCCTAGTTAGGTTTCTAAGTATCCGTCTTAAGACGGTTGAAATCCTAACTCGGTAATCCCCTATGCTTGGTACTTATGGACATCAGAGCGTAACTACGCTCTGATACCACTTTTTGTAACACCCCTATCGTTAATCCTATGCTTACCGTCTAAACGTCCTGTTAATCCTATCATTCGCAGCGGAAATACTACCATTACTACGGCGGGTGATACAACGCCGCTAACCGCCCATACGGCTAGCTAGGCTTACCTTCCCTTACAGTCACGGTCTGATGATCATAGTGTACCGAGCTACTATATTACTTACCAAAATACCGCATACCGAATACTTACATCAATGGATCACCGAGTATTTAAGTATATTCAATTACATCCAATTTCAACTTCCCAAAAGAATGAGTTTCTAAAGCTACTCATCTATACCCCCAATCCAATACTTCCACTATTCAAAAGGGTGTACCCCATGGTACACCGGCTAACAAAACTTACAGCCGTGTACTACTTAGTACACCAATCATAATTCATTGTTTACAACCAAAAAGAAATCAAAGGACTAGCTACATCTCTTCATGGCCTTCATCCTTCTCTTGTACCTTCGTGTAGTAAAAACGGTGCCCCTAAGGGCTCAGCAAAAGCTGCGCATGAACTCCAATATACCGGGTGCTAGCTAGGGCACGCCGACTATTTGACGTCCACTAAACATGCGATTCATTAATTTCATACATACATGCTTTACATTCAACATTCATGCATATACAATACATTACACAATTCAAGACATCAATACAATAGTGCATACAATACTTACCTTCACAATGTTAGCCAAGTTACGCATCCGGGTTAATCGGAATGCTGTTTACTCTTTTACTCATTTCACTTACTTTCTCTTACTTACACTTACTTACTTTCAATTACTTTACTTACTCATTCTTACTTACTTGCTTATACTCAAGTTAAGTCGGTATGACCTCCGGCCCTGGGGACTACTCTGTCCCACCTCCGGGATTTACTTGACTCACCAATCCGGGATGCTACCCACTTAAGGGATTTGGGCCGCGGACCAGTTTAAGAGTCAGGAATCGGATCCAACCTCTTGTGTCTCCTCATCCTCATGCGTGGCCGAAACTATATCGGACTTCTACTCATTCCAATTTAATTACCAATTTAGGTTAGATCGGTTAGCTTGTTAGGAATAAGTTAGAAGTCCAAGCACAATCACAATCGGTCACAGTACAATACAACATACATACATGCATTCATATTCATCCATACATTTCATGAATTATACAAACTGAGATTTAAGAAAATATTCACAACATACAGCACTACATATTCACAGGTATGCATAGTAACTCCGATTCGTGCATTTATCTTATTTGGTGATCAATTAGCACACAACACACAAATCAGAGTAACCAAGATAGCATACGGGGCATGAGGAATTCATACCGTTCACCGTCGTACGTGTTTCCGAACGTCCTCCAGTGTCACAATTCAATCCTATGATATACATACAATCGAATGATTAATCTAACTATCATTAACTTAATTCGATTACTCTTACGTTTCCTAACTCATACTTACTAAGTCTTTACATTCCTATACTTTACATTTTATTTACTTACTTTTAATTACTTAACCATAGTTCACTTACATAAATATGTACATATGTATAGGTGGGTATACATATATATATATATATATATATATAGCTAATTACAGTTTTTTTTTGTAAGTAATGGTCCGTCCGACCCACCGTCCGACCCAAGCCCTGGGTCGGACCATTCCAGTAGGTTTACGTCCTCTGAAATTCTCCCCGTCCGACCCAGCACTATTTCCGTCCGACCCATACCCTCTGGGTCGGACCGTTCCAGAAGTTTCAGTCCCGTGTCCCAGCTCCGTCCGACCCACGAAGACTCTGGGTCAGACGAAGTCAGAAACTTCGACCACTTTTTTTTTGCCTGTCCGACCCACGTCCGATCCACGGTCCTGGGTCGGACCATTCCAGAAAGGTTGATTATCGTTTCTTAAGCCCCGTCCGACCCACCGTCCGATCCAGACCCTGGGTCGGACGGTAGCAGAACCTTGCTACAGCCCTTATTTTCTTTTCCCAATTTCACCCATTGTTCCCCAATCTTCCTACATGCATCCTAACATGTTTTAGTACAACTTAAACACTCTAAATCATGCTAATTCATTTCCTAATTCATTACACCATTCTATACTAACTTATACACAATTTTCTAAGTTCCAATTCAACACTTACATTGTTTTCTTCCTTAATGCATTTTGCTACAGATTTTTACTCTAACACTCCCCATCTTAGTTCCCTCTTCTAATGTCATTTCTTAGCACCTCTAATACCTTACCACTACATTAACTATCTCTCCTAATATACTCTCTATCTTTCTCTATCAAAATCTGTTACAACTACATTATCCACCTAGTTCCTAGTTCACTAAGTGTTCTTTTCCTATGTAAATTTTGCCATAGTCTCCCCTATATTTTTACACTCTCACCACGTTGTTTTACTCACATAAATGATCCACACCACCTGTTTATAATCAATATCAATATTCCCATCTCTCATACACAAATACTACACTAAGCAACATTTATTTCCTGCACTCAAACATTAGCTCCCATTTATGTTTTAACAAGTTTTAGAATGTCTTTTAAAGGTTTAAAAGCTTGTTTCCTCCTACACATTACACTACCACTATACTAACATTTTACAATACATATTTTCATTTCTAAAAATCTGTTACATAACCATTTACAAAGCTATACAAAGATGAGCTTAATTACCTTGTTTTCTTCTTCTAGATTTCTTTCTCCTTCTCTCTTGCTTCTTCCTTCTTCCTTCTCTCTCTACCGGTTATGGTACTTCAACAAGTCTAACATTATAACCCATACATGCACACCATTTCAATACTAAACTAACCCTAAACATTGTTTAAGCTTTAATGTAAATTTCTAGGGTTTAGAAACTTCATTACCTTGCAAGGGTACAAGTGCTGTTTGGAATAGCTCAAGAATAATGTTTCCCACCTTCCAAGAGTGCCAAAATTGGCTGGGTACAAGAGGAACCAAACAAGGTTTAGCTAGATTTTCGTTTTGCCTTTGAGGCTAGAAAAAGATGGAGTTTTTAAGGATATTTTTACCTCAATAGAACAAGGAGAGGAAGGTGGTGCTAATGGTGGTCTTGAAGCTCCAAATGCTCCATACCCATGGAGATGAAAGTTGTTGTTTTTGAATTTTGGAAAGATAGAAATGCTCTACTTGGTGAGAGGAAGACAATGGTGTAATTTTTACAATTTTTGGAGGAGGTTCAAGCACTTAACAAGATGAGAGAAGATGGAGTTTGTGAGTGGGTCTTCAAAACTCCATAGAAATCGCATGGGAAGAAGAAAGAAAGAAAAGAGAGAGTGTGGGGGTGGGTTGTACGTGAGTGAAGATAGAATAGAGAGGAGAGAGAGTGTAAAGTGAGTGTGGGGTTGTTTTATTATTTTGTTGTTTTGTAAATAAGGGAGTGAGTGTGTGAGAGAGTGTGAGAGGGGGAGTCCCCATCGGACACACACAGCACCACATATCACTTTTACTTTTTATTTTCAAAGTGGACACATAAGTTTTGGTTATTTATGTTTTCTACCCCCAACTTCCCATTTTGACAGTTTTTACTAATTTCTCGTTTTATTGATTTTATTGGCTCTAAGCTTCACTAATATTTATTAATGATTATTTAGTTGACCAAATTGTTACGGGTTTATTTGACCCGCTTAAAGACACGTTTTCTCGGTTACCTCGAAAAACGTGTTTTAAGGTTCGTTAGTGTTTTTAATCCATTTTAAGGATCCGTTTTCTTCGGGATTTGTTCCCTTATGATTATTTATACTTAATTAAGCTTCTAAATTATTTATTAGCCTAATTAATCACTATTTTTAATTACGGGGTATTTCAAAGACTATGGCATGCCCCGATCACCTGTTCCTATCTACTGTGACAATCAGTCTACCATTGCTTTGTCCAAAATCCAGTACAACACTCCCGTACAAACATATCAAGATTCGTCATCACTTTCTTCGTGATCAAGTTGAGAAAGGGACAGTAGAATTACTCCATTGTTCCACGGAGCAACAATTGGCGGATATCTTTACCAAACCTCTTCCTCGAGGGATCTTCAATCGTCTGAGTCTAGCACTTGGCATGGTTAACATTGATTAAGGTCCATTCTTTTATTTTCTGTGTTTTTCTCTTTTGTGTACAAACATGGTACTAGGAATGAGTGGAGTTTATTTTTCGCATCTATGTGAGGATTCCGTTGATTATTGTGGAACACGTTATAGATGATCTGGATCAATGTTATAGTAGGCACGTTTTTCATGTTATTGGATTACCATTGTTTTGCTGTTCATGTTTATTTCCTTTATTCTGTTTCTATTTTTCGAACACAACACACAAAAAAAAACAAAAAACCACAAATACTCTCTCACATTCTCTCCAACCGTCGTCCACTCCACATACCCATTCTTCCACGTTTGTCAGCTTTTCTTGATTGTCAGTCTTAAACCCATCTCACCTACAGCGTCTTCCCATTTTCAAATTATCCGTTTTCTACTGCTTGCTTTTCTTCTTCCTTCTTGCTACTGTTCTTTCACCATGGAAATCGTCCTGTACGATCCTGCCTTCGCCTACCGCCAGCTCCTTTCCCTCACCATTCCACATTTTCCACTAGTAAAAATCAGATTTTTAGTTACATAGGTTCTGGTAACGACTTAAATTCGTTACCATAATTGTTATTAGTGACAAGTTTTCGTTACCAAGATAGTACTAAAGACTAAAAAAAATTGAGACTATAATAACGATATAAATGTTACAAAATCATATTTTTAGTAACGATATATATTTTTAATAGCGAATAAAAGTCGTTACAATAAATAAATTGATCTTTGGTTACGCCATCTCGTGTAACGACATGTAACGACTTTTGTCGTTACAATAAATTGGATTAGTAACGATTTTAATTTTGGTAACGATTTTATGTTGTTACCAAACATTTATATTCTAGTAGTGTTCTTGATTCGCCTCTTCCGCCGCGTATCTCCATTGATTCCAGCTTACTCCCCATGCAACCTGAACACCATGTACCTCTCGCCGTAATGCTACCTCCTCTCCCTTTACCCATGCCACCTTCTACCCCTGATTCTCCACGCAAGAAATGTGCCGATGATTTTCCCTTTTGCGATGTTCCATTTGAGGACTCCCCTGTTTCTGATCCTTCACCACCATCTCCACCTTTATCTCCGCAAAACCCTTCTCCTCCCCGCCAAAACCCTAGACCACAAGCCCGTCCTTCCCGTGCAGCTATTCTTCGACGTCGCCAGTCTCTTCGGCCACATCCCCAGCCTCCTCCGCCCTCATCTACCCCGTCGCACCCTGATACTCTCTCGGATGATAATGTGCCCTTGTTAGTCCTACGCCAATGCAAGCGTCGCGTTGCACAAGCTCAGACTGCGTCTACTTCGAAACGTCCTCGCCGTACGTCTTCGGTGCCAAGTTCTTCTGCCACCATGTCGTTGCTTCATCAGGTTCTTCATCGACAAATTCCGCTTGGTCTGGGTACTCTTTTCCCTATTATCCCTCTTTAAAATCTGAGATTCGTAATGCACATATTGTTGTGGGAAAACGAATGGATTATACCTGGCTCCGTAAGAATAAGTTGTCCAATATTGCTAGTTGTCTTTCGGCTCAAGCCTGGTCATCTGTGTTCACACTGGGTACGAAAATCTACTGGGAGTCTGTTAAGGAATTTTACAAAAATCTGCACTTTGTGGATGAGTATCTTGTTCGGTCCAAGGTTAAGGGTGTGGATATTGAGTTAACTCCTGACTTGATTGGCATGATTTTGGATGTTCCTTTTGAGGGTGTTAAGACTTTCTCTCGTGAGGTTAATACTTTTGCTCCGTCTCAAAAGGATGAAGATCTCTTTGGTTTCTTTGGGGTTGAACCTGAGACCCGAAAGATTAGGTCTGCTCCTCAACGACAACTTGATGTGCTTGGACGGTTGCTTCACATCATTGTCTATCAGGGTGTTGCTCCCAGGAATGATCAAAGGGGGACAGTTACCTTCCTGGACATATGTTTGATGTGGTGTCTCATTCAGAAATGTCCCATTTGTTTGCCTCATTTATGTTGTTCCATATTCATCATGCCATCACTCAGTGTACTTCGTCTCTGCCCTATGCTACCTGGTTGACAAAAATATTTCAGTACTTCTGTGATCTCTCTACTGAATCTGCCAAAGTCCTGGATCACAATCATGAGCTCTCTCAGGCCACACTCTCCAAGATGGGTGTGCACTCTGCACTGGAAATATTTGGATTGTTAAACAGCCTCCCAAAGTTGTTTCGGGCGCCTCATAGAATTTTGGCACTCTCCTGCAACAGTTGGATGAAATTCTGTCTCTCATCAAGGCTGTTGATGCTCGTTTGGCTCATTTGGAAGCTCATCTGGGGGTGCGACGTTGATTCCTCCTCATGATCCTTGCCCTGTCCCTCCCTTATCTTTGATGTAGTTGTCCAGTTCTAGGTTGTTGCAGTTGTACTCTTTTGCTGGTGTTTATGTTTCAGACTATTTTCCTTTCTGCACTTCGGATATTTGTTTAGCTGGTGCTCTGCTGACTTCGTCGTTTACCTGTGCCACTTTCTGAAACTCTTTCCTGCCATTAACATGTATAAAATGCTATTGCGTGTTCCTCGATATATCCTTTTACATTTCGTGAGTTTATAGGCACATACCATTTTTGATTGCGCAAAAGGGGGAAACATGGTGAATATAAGTTTTTTGGCTGTTGATCAAGTCAGCTTTGTTTCAGGGGAATCTACATTTCAAGAGGAATATGACCTGTGTGATTTCTTTATTCACCATGACCAAGTTTGCACACATCAAAAAAGGGGAAACTGTAAATGTATGTGCGCTATACATACTTATTGTTTTTTGATGTGTGACAAATATGCAGACCGGTCTTGTACTCAGCATATGACATTTTCGGTAAAATCCCTTTGAACTTCAACAGAAACGAGCTGCTCACGTGATAGTATTTGCGGCGTTAGGTTGTTAAGATTTGCCCCTGATATATCTCCCTAGTTTACGTTATTGTTACTTGAATACTCTTGGAGGGAAGTTTGTTTAAGTTTGGGAAATACCCATGTATATATATATTGTATAGGTTTAGTATAGGGTTACGCTTTCGGGTACCAAGAACAAAGTTACACCCTTTACGGCGAGACCCATTTAGAGAAACGAGAGTTATTCTTTATTCATTGATTTAGGTGTTACTGTCATTCGAAGAGTGATAGATTAGAGTGTGATTGTTCAAGGTGTTGAACAGATCAGGTGAGGAGTTTTTCACGCTATTAATATATATTAGTGGCTGAGTTTTCTTCTATATCTAGATTGCAATCTTTCTGTTGGTTAACACCAAGAACTCAGTTCAAGACTGGTATACTGGAAGTTACGTTACGAACTGTCAGCTCACCCAATCACCCCTTAATTACACACTGTGGCGTCAATTGTTTCTGGTGACACTCAGGAAATTCAATCTTCTCCGCCATGTCGATGGCTCTCCTCCCACCAATGATGAGAGCTGGGCGCTTCTAGACTTTACGGTCCTCTCCTGGATCTATGCCACAATACATCCTGATATCTTTAGCCTTATAATCTCCCCTAATGCCACTGCATTCTCGGTATGGCAGTCAATCGAAAACCTATTTCGAGACAACAAAAAAGCTCGGGCGATTCAACTCGAAGCTGAGTTTCACGGGTTCCGGCAGGGCGCCCTCACCATCACCGAGTATTGTGTGCGCCTCAAGTCTCTGTCTGATGCACTCACAGATGTCGACAATCCAGTTACAGATGAAAATCTGGTTCTACAGACTCTCAGCGGTTTGAACAAAAATTACTCTCCAATCTCAGGAGTATTCTCCAATTTCAATCCCCTTTCCCTACTTTTCAAACCGTCCGCAGTGCGCTACTTCTGGAAGAGACCTGCCGTGCGAATCTCCAACCCACCGGTACCGCCCTCAACATCACTACAGCGGCGCCTGCGACTCCACCCAGCCTGACAGCGCCAACGAGACTCCATCCGACGGCGCTACCACCACCCCGTCTGATCCTCCTCAATACGACCGTACAAACCGACGCTGCAGGGGCAGAGGACGCGGTCGAGGTCGCAACTCCCTCCAGTCCCAATCGTGGAACCTTCTCAACAGCAACCAGCACTGGCAGCAGCCCTGGACCGCACCAGGTATTCTCGGCGCCCGCCCAGTCATACCGGCTCCAGCCCTCCACACGACGACCGCCGCTCCAGCCTGGGACCAAACCGGCCTTGTAAATGCCCTCAATGCGATGGCGATTTCAACCCGCCCAACCGATGCGCAGTGGTATATGGACAGTGGCGCATCGGCGCACATGACTCCCCTCTACAGGTAGCGTCTCATTCCAATTTCTAATCCTTTGGGCATTAACATCCTTCAAAGGTTTTGGTAACGGTATGTTGCTACCGATAACACAAGTTGGCCACACAACCCTTCCCCTCTCCACATTTAAATTACGTAATATTCTCGTTACCCCTCGATTAATTAAAACCTTATATCAGTACGTCAATTTTGCCGTGATAATTGTTGCACTATAGAATTTGATCGTTTTGGTTTTTCAATCAAGGATCCTATCAACCGGAGCGTGATTCATCGATCCAATATGTCAACCCTCCACAGCTACAACCCTCTCGGCAGACACCACACCGTGGCATCAACGGCTTGCCCATCAGAGCCGTGCTGCACTACAACATATAATTAAACAACATTTTATTTTTACACCCAATAATACACACATCCCATTGTCACACATGTACTTTAGGCAAACAAACGCGTCTTCCTTTCACGCGGTCTACTACTACAACATTTCACCCCTTTGAACTATTACATTGCGACTTATGGACCTCCCCGGTCCACAGTTTAAGCAGTTTTAAATACTTTTTACTAATTCTTGACGATTATACTCATTATTATGGACTTTTCCGCTTAAGCAAAAATCTGAAATGACTTTTATATTGCAACGTTTTCATGCTTATGTTCGTACTCAATTTGATCGTTCCATCAAGCAAATCCAATGCGACCATGGTGATGAATTTGACAACCACACCCTTCGTACCTACCTTGCAACTCACGGCACGCTGCTTCGATTCTCTTGCCCCCACACCTCCCAACAAATGGTAAAGCCGAACGCATGATCCAAACAATTACCATTCCATCTGTACCCTCCTCTTTCAAGGCCATTTCCCCCACCGTTTTGGGCCGATGCCCTCGCCACAACCACTTATCTCCTCAATATCACCCCTTACTCAACTACCCAATACCGCCCACCCCACACATTACTTTACCACCAAACCCCTCATACACACATCTCCGTACTTTCGGTTGTCTCTATTATCCACACACCAACAACATCACCACAAACAACTCGACCCGCGAACCATTCCTTGCATATTCCTAGGCTATGCCCCCCATCACAAAGGGTATCGGTGTCTCGACCTTAAGTCCAACCGCATAATTATATCCCGTCTCGTTACTTTCAATGAAACCATCTTCCCCTACCCCACAATCCGTAACCCATCACCTTTGGCCCACTTCCTTCCACCTGCCACCCCCGACACGATGCCACTCCACCCATCTCGCTTCACCCATCTTCAATCCACGCATCTCCTTGGCCCACTACACCCTCCACATCTCCGCGGCCCAATCATTCCCCTTCCGTACCACGTTCTTCTGGCCCAGCCCCTGCACCATCTGTTGCACCTCCCCCACCATCGCCCGCAAATCCCTCCAGCCCAGGCCTATCCACCGGTTCCCCATCTCCCAGCACACACACTACCTCCACACGGCCCAATTCCCCCCAATTCCAGCCCTCGAATGTCAGCCCACACGCTACGGCTTCTCTACCCCAAACGCCCACCGGCCCATCTCCCCAATGATCTCGACCACCTACTACCACCTCGATCCTAACAACTCCCCAACAACATCGCCTCACTCCAACATACCCACCTTCACCTCTTGTCACCCCATGGTTACACGTTCCAAATCCGGTATCTCCAAACCCAACTTCCCTTCAACCTCCACGTCACCACCACTCCTCTTCCCAAAAACCACAAAGTCGCTCCTCAAGACCCCAAATGGTTCAACTCAATGAAGGATGAATATGATGCCTTGATTAAGAATAGGACGTGGGACCTTGTACCTCGCCCCCCAACACTAACGTTGTTTCTGGAAAATGGTTGTTTCGGCATAAGTTTGATGCAGATGGTAATCTCACCCGTTACAAATCGTGTTGGGTCGTATGCGGATTCTCCCAAGAATACGGTCTGGACTTTGACGAGACATTCTCACCAGTCGTGAAACCCAGAGTACCGTTCACACCGTCCTTTCCTTGGCTGTCACCCGTCACTGGCCGATACACCAACTCTACGTCAAGAATACCTTCCTCCATGGCCACCTTGCTGAAGATGTGTACCGCCAACAACCTCCTGGTTTCATCGACCCAAAATTCCCCACCCATGTCTGCAAACTCCGCAAGGCCCTCTACGGCCTCAAGCAAGCTCCTCACGCCTGGTATCGCCGCTTTGCGGACTATATAACTCGCATCGAGTTCACCAGCTGCCGATCCGACCCCTCTGTTTGTTTTCCACCACGGTCCCAACCAAGCTCACCTACTTGTCTATGTCGATGACATAATCCTCACTGCCTCTTCCACCTTACTCCTTCGCAAAGTCATCAATGCCTTCAGCACCGAATTCTCCATGACCGACCTTGGGCCCCTTCATCACTTCCTTGGCTTATCAGTCACTCGCTCCCTTACCGGCCTCCACTTAAATCAAACCACCTACGCACATGATATCCTTCACCGCTTTGGGATGACCCACTGCAACCCCAGCCGCAACCCTGTCGACCACAACCCCAGCCGCAACCCTGTCGACACCAACCCCAGCCGCAACCCTGTCGACTCAAACCCAAACTTGGACACGATGCCGGCCCTCCCGTCTCCGACCCCACCGCATACTGCTCCCTCGCCGGTGCCCTACAGTACCTCACCTTTACCCGTCCCGATATCAGCTACGCTGTCCAGCAATGCTGCCTCCACATGCATGACCCTCGCTAAGCCCATCTCACCGCCTTGAAGCGCATCTTACGCTACATTAAAGGCACTTGTCACCTCGGACTTCACATTACTCCGAACACGTCAGATAAACTCACCGTCTACTCCGATGCTGACTGGGCTGGTTGCCCCAACAACCGACGCTCCACCTCTGGATATTGCATGTTCCTCGGTTCCATCCTTGTCTCCTGGTCCTCCAAACGACAACCTACTGTCTCTCGCTCCAGTGCCGAAGCAGAATACCGAGCCATCGCAAATGCCATTGCTGAATCCTGTTGGCTTCGCAGCTTACTCCACGAACTGCATGCTCCCACCACTCGAGCCACCATCGTTTTTTGCGACAATGTCATGTTGTTTATATGTCTGTGAATCCCGTGCAACATCAACGAACAAAACACATCGAGCTTGACATCCACTTCGTCCGCGAAAAGGTCGCCTTAGGACAAGCACGAGTGTTTCATGTCCCCACCACCAGTGAGTTTGCGGACATCATGACCAAAGGATTACTGTATTCTATATTCGTAGATTTTAGGAACAGTCTTTGCCTTCGCTCTCCTCCGGCTTCGACTGCGGGGGGCTGTAAAAAAATCTCCTAACAACCTCCTATACTTCCTAACTTCTTCCTATTTTATGCCACTAACTCATGTACATAATTCTATATAATGGAAGTAAACAACGGTAATCCTCATCGGGATTTACATTATTATTTTCACAGTATTAACCTCATACCCCTGCAAAGGAATTCTCTGTCAATTTGCCCAAATGGAAACATTCATGGGAATGGGTCCTCAAAACAAATGATTCTCTGTTCTCTGTGGATGATTCCAAACATCCGGAGGTGCGTGGTACTCTGAGAGCGCCTCTTTGCAAGGTAAATATTTATGTTGAGCCATATGTCGTAGGAATCCCTGCTTCATTCTCTAGGCGTGAGTTGGATGAGTTGGAACATGCATCGGAAGAGTGAAGAAAATGATCATAGTTGGAGTATAAAAATGATATTATTGTTGTAAGTGATCGGAAAACGCATTACAGCCCATCCGGTGTGCACGAGACTGCGCGAGAGAAATAGTCAGTTTCTTCTGTTCGGTATGGCTGTTTTGGCAGCATAAATACGCTGACATAAATGCAGCATATTTGCTAGCAGGAATGTGCTGGCATAAATGCAGCTGTTTTGAAAACTGCTGTTTGCCAGTGCAGCATATATGCAACATGTTTGGTTAAGTTAGTTATATGTAGTGCGTTACCGTTTTCGTATTACAATTACAATTTATTATATTATACTACATAACTTTATTTTGTTAGTAAAAATAAATAGAAAAATTCACAAACAATATATTACTACAGTAAAAAAAACTTGAGAAATCAAAAAAATAAAAATATTTATATAACCAATAAATTTTTTTTTATTATTTAAGCAAAACTTGTAACTTCTAAACAATATATTTTTATTATCTAAATTTTATAATTCTTACAAATATAAAAGCGAAAAAAAGAGATTAAGCGGTTTAAATTTTCTGATAATATTATGTAAATTTATTTAGTGAAATTGTAACTTTTAATAATATATTATATTTTTAACTTTGTATGTTAATAAATTTATATGCATTCATATTTCTATATACTATTTTAATATTTTAATTTATATATCAACAATTGTGTATATTTATTGGTTTTTTTATTTTTATTAATCTATATGGTATTACAAATAATATATTGTAGATTTGTATTATAAATGTTTTTTTTTAATTTGGCTAAAGAAGTAATACTATTTTTATAAATTATTACTATGTAATTTGTAACAAAATAACTTGTAAAAAAATTCTATTTTTTAAATCAATAATCACAGTAATTGCATTATGGAGTGAGTAAAGAAACAGAAGTGAAAACACGGAAACGAAAAATAGTATTTTCTGCAGGCATTTATGCTGACATTTATGCTGTGTCATTATACTGATTTTATGCTGACATTTATACTCTTTAACCGAACAATAAAAATAAATAAAAAATCCAAAATAACATATACTATATATTTATACTCCTCCATTTATACCATGTTTATATCATGCCGAACCCTCCTTACTGGCGCATGACTTGCCAATTTTTTTTCGGGTCCCTAAACTCTGATTTCTCCTCTTAAAATTTGCGCAATTAGCGAGTGTGAAAAACAAAAGCTACAATAATTGTAAGGACCCATTAATCTTACAGGCCGCAATTCCAACCAATCATTGAAGAGATCATAAAGAAATGGTGACCCAATCATTATTTCTCATAGAGGGCAGACCGCCTTTGTGTTACGATCAATCTAGTCTTCTTCACCTATCCATGTGGTGTTCAAGGATTCCCCCGATTCATGTTCTTTCTTTTTCACGCCAAACGAAATTTACTCCTCGGTATCTCTATCCTTTTGGGGGAGATGTCATGATGATATACCCCCGTCCCCATTCCATTTTTTTGGGCAAAAAGAAACCCATACATATTTTTCATGTTGTTAGATTAAAGAATATGCATGCAGTGTCGGCATACGGATGATGATACTTTCTCGAACGGGTACGAGAAAGCCATTTTAAAGATTTAGGCTTCATCTTTTTGTCACGGTATTACAAAGTTTATTTAATTGATCAGTTAAGTTTTTTCTCTATATGTATCACATATATTAATTGTTATGTCAATTATTTTTTTATCTAATCTTTTTAATTTCTGACAATTGATATCGGCTATATGTTTCAGCTGATAAAAGAATGAACGGTTGGATATTAGGGTTTGTAAATCGCTAATGGTCTTATACACAAACTATTTTTAAGACAGGAAGTGAGAGAAGATGTCAAGTGAGATTATAAGGAGTGGGTGCCTACTGTGTGTGCTGCTGAGTAGTTGATGTATTGTTGATATTATGTTATTATAAATAATGTTATTGTAAATTTGGTATTGTGTAAATATTTTTTCCACTTATCAATTTAGGTTGGCACATCAGTTTGACTCTGAAATTTTGACAATATAATGAATCTCCTACATCATAAACTTAGTAATGGACACTAAAAAATCAAGTAGTTCTTCCTACAGCCTGATCTGGCCTAAAAAATTTAAAGATAACTAAAAAAGAATTGCTAATGTCTCCCTCCCTTAAAAAAATAGATTTTGTACTTGTAATGTAAGTTAGTTATTGAGCCAATTTTATTATATTTGAAAGTGGACTACACTAGAAATTGATTTAGACCAAAATTTGGCACAACTTTCAGAGGAGAAATCTAGAATAATAAGTGATTCAAATATAACCAAATTAAACATAACCCGAGATAATAAATTATCTTAGAGGACTCTAAACTGACACAATCCGAACCTAACGCGGCTTCAATATATATATATATATATATATTATTTCTATTCAAAATATAAGTCATTATAGAGCTGTATCTAGACTTAAATCTGTCTAAATCCAACTCTAAAATGACTTATATTTTGAATATAGGGAGTATAAATTAGTGCATTCTGCTCTACCTGATATGCACGCACCTCTACAAGCATGCTCTAAATAGATAGGTGAAGTCGACCTCCATGGCTTCTAGCTAAACTAGCTTGTGTTATTGAGCCTCTCACTACCTCTTGGAACTATTTTGGAGCTATTTTGGTGGAAACTTGATAAACCATTACCATGTATAGGAATGGTAGTGAATGAAGCCAAAGATTGCTTTTGTGGAGGGTAGCGGTTGATTGCATGGTTGACGGCGCGAAAAGAGTGATTACAGGGTGGGGTTAGTTTGGAATAATGGAGTGAGGAGGGGCTGTCACTCTCTATAAAGGCCATCCAGATTTGAAGTCTCTTCTTATTTGTACATGCAAAGCCAAACGTTTGAATTTCCTTGGTTTCAGCTACATGAATGTACATACGAAGTGAAGGTATCGATGCTTGTCCAAGTAACTGTCGGACTGGTGATTGTTTATTTGTGTTTATAGAAAGCATTCTATTTACCTACATGATTAATTCTGACGCTAAAAAGCAGCTTTTGAAAAGTGATTTCTGATTAACAGAGTCTCTTTGAGGAGCCCGAGTTTCCCCTAGTTTGGAACCAGATAAAGGATTCTATCAGCCAAAGATGTGTCCAGAGAATAACAGGGATTCGTCAAAGAGGAAGCGAGACAGAACCTTCTGCTAGCGAAAGATCTTGGGTGCCATGTGCAGGATGAGGAACGTGCCCTAAGTAATTTTGAAGAGATCATTCGTGATCACAGAGCTTCCAGCAGAGGACCCAAGAGTCTAAGACAACGGTTGAGATGGATGAAGATAGATGCTCGCAATCCGCTTCTAAGTGTAGCTCTAGAAGGGGAGTAGGGTCTAAGAAAGGTATAGTGGGATTTAGTAAGTTCTCTCGTGTGAATAAGGCTGTAAATAGAAATAAGAGAAGGGTTAAAACAAGATAGTAAGGAATGCGGTAACCTTGTGCTAGATTGAATTGGTAGGCTAGAGAGGTATGTTCGTGTTTTTTGTTTGGCTTTTTGTGTCGTGTGCTGTTGGCTGCCTCTGCGGCTCATTAGGCTTTATGCCTCTATTTAGACCTTGTGCCTCTAACTATCAAAACAAAGTCACATCTCTACACAAGTCTGCATATACCGCTAGATGTTGCTGCGGGTGAGAGTACAATGCTTGGCATGGTTTTTCTCATCTAATTCAGTACATAAATGCTGAAATACCAGTAGAATGATTATAATTGCAACTCTTGTAACTACATTCTTACACAATCAGCTATGTACAGACCAGTATATGCAGAAGATTCCACATGCGGACTCTACAAAGTACCCAACTTCCAATACCAAGATCCCTCACTATCCTTTTGAGTGTCTAAAAAACATCTACTCATTGAAGTGGATAGCACCAACTTTCCACACAAAAAAAGTTGTAGCAAACATCACAGTGCTGATGAACACAAAAGAAAATAAAATCACGAGCAAATCATTACCCCCTGGGAAATCGAAGGTCAACCCTTGTTTGGGCATACCCCTTTTGCCATCATCAAGCATGTTTGTTGGAGCTTCAGGGAGGCCCTTCTTCCCCTTCTCACTCTCTCTCAAAGCCTCTAATAGTTTGCTCCCCATCCTTGGTTTTGAAGAAGAGGTTTTTGTTTCTGAGTAACGGCTTAGCACCCTTGCAGCTCTCAGCTTCTCTCTTGCAGTTAGAGGGGTCCTTTTAAGTACTGTATCTGAGTTGGAAGATGAGGATTTTGAATTAGCCGAACGAGAGGAAGTTGGAAGTGCTGAATTATTGCCATTGCTGATTTTACTTTGGTCAAGCTCAATTGAAGAGTCAGAGGATGGGATGTTTGCCTCCTGAGAATTACTAGACCCCTCTTCACCATTAGAGTTTGTGGTTGTGATACTATTGCTCTTGGCGACTAAGAGCTGGTAATAACCATGTTTGAGCTTTACATGATGTCTTGACTTGAATGGTGAACTTGCTGAAGGAATGCTGATACTTTTCGACATAAAACTTCCAATGCAGGATCCAGATACCTGCATCTGGTACGTCAGGGAGATGCATCATCAGATACGCAAGGTTAGAAACAAAATGACATGCCAACAGTGCAGTACAAACTAGAGTACCATACTTACTGCAAATCCCATACTAGATATCATGGGAAATCAAGTGACAGCTTTTCCATCAAATAGATCGATCAAGGATATATGAAATATAGCAGCAGTGCATTATATTGAGCTCAACATAACCAAAAATGCATATGTCATAGTGAAAGCAATGGTTTTACCACCACCAAAAAGAAACATGTTTCAATATTCTGCACAAACGAGACATCAAGGCCCATTCGCCTTGGCATATTTGATGTCATATGTACAGCATACTGTGGTGGTCCCTCCTTAAGTTCCACGTGGGTCCTATTTTAATAGCCACTCTCATGAATCATTCTCATTCTCTTTGTCTCCTACGTTGTTCTACCTCTGCTTAATTCTGTCTTTTCAAAGGGGGGGGGGCAAGGAATACATCAGTCACTCCAGAACAAAAGCATGGACACCAAAATTACATAAGTTTAGCCACTACCCTATGGCTATCCAGTTAGCAGCTACATTCTGATGAGAACGAGGCAGCTGCTACTATGGACCAACCACCACTGTGTGTGTACCTAACAGCGCAGGCACAAGAAGAGACCATGTCCAGCTGGCGAGAATATCCCCTGCAGGCAGCACTAGGGAGCAATGCCGTTATGACAGTACTAGCTATTTTAGCCTCATTCTTTTCCCTTCTTAGTAGTATAAACAGACAGCAGTCTAGACAGGGAAGATTATCAAATGATTTACCTCTTTTGGCCACCTACATGGATAGGCTAGCCGTGAATAGACTCCTTCGGGAGAGCACTGTTCCATTACCTTTTCTCAGATTAGCCATTTGTGGTATCAAGCTTGTAAGGCAGTAGCCAATTTTCCCCTACTTAATTCAAGCCTATCCTATTATTCATCGTCAATTGTGTTTAGGGGAAGGTCTTATCACATTCTCTCAAAGATCTTAATCAAGACTAGAAAATCTACACATGACGCACCATACAAGACAACAGCCAAACCACCCAACAATTGACCTAGGAGTAGCAATTCCTCAATATCAAACTACAGGAACCCAAAGTAGAAACTAAAAGACATCCAGAGCTCGAAATACAATCAACCCGGTAATATGCACAGCGTAAATCTATTTAAATTCTGCCTCCCCCCTGTCAAAGTACTCTCCCAACCATAAATTTTCTATTTCATTGTTTCCTCGGTAGAATAGAAAAGTTAAGTCGAAGACATTGTAAACCCAGACCCATCCAACTGCTAAGCCATCAATGAAAGGAGCATCCCGGTGACAAAAAACAAAGGGTTTAAAATCTAAGTAAAAGAGTAGATGAGAGGATATTTTTGTTCGGCAAAACACTAGAAGCTCCTAATTAACATAAGGTACTGATACGAGCTAGAACTCACTAGGTGAGACCTCCCAAAATCCTCTCACGAGGCCAGAAATATTCATTCACATTTTCAATAATTCTCCCACCTACAAGCAGCACCACCCCTTAAGTACAAGCATAAAGAATAACAAACAACCTGCTGGCACAACAACCATACTGCTTGCACTCACAGCTGGCATACTTTTCTACAAAACCAGCTAACAACAGAATTATTCTTTATTTCACTCTCTCCTAACATAGACTTAACCAAAACGACTACGTATAGCCTCAACAGGTACTAGCTTATTACAGCAACAGCTTTGCTTGAAAGTCATTGTTGGAAGCCTTCCAGTAAGGTATCTTGGTGTGCCAACTCAATCTAAAAGACAATCACAGCCTGAGTCCATACAGTTGGAAGACAAACTGATTGGAAGTATGAAACCTTGGTCAGGTCATAACAGTGTCTTATGCTGGTTGTTCACAACTTACCTGAATCTGCAATTATCTCTATTCAAACTTAAGGGTTATCTATACTAGTGTTACCACAGAAGAGTATCAAAACTTTTATAGCAATTTGTCAACCCTATCTATGGGATGGCTCAAGCTTGGCCTCTGAAAGCCTACTGTGTCAGCAGCTAGAGGTCTTGGAATTATTGATATCAAACATAGTCTTGATATAACATCTTTGGATGATCATCAACATGAAGTGGGACTCGTTATTAATTACGGGGATCCATGGACGAATACTACCTCCAATGGGAAGGTCTTTGGTAAATCCAAGCTAAGTTTGATGATGATGATTGGGTTTTTGAAACAGATTCATCAACAGAAACAGGAAATCTGTGTTGCGGATACGTTCCGTTACAGAATAAGTTTAAATGGCTAGAATGTAGAGGCAAACTCTTCATAACATGGTGTTATCAAAAGCTGGTCACTCGAAGATATATCAATCTTTGGTGGGTAGAGCTAGTTTGCAATGATAAAGGTATTACCTAGCATAAATTTAGGCAGACTAATGAAGACAGTAAGCACTAATCTTGAAGTTGAGTCACCCTGTTCAAACAGTACTGAAAAGAAAAAGATCAACTCAAAGAAGATCATCAAAGAGAAATTACTTCAGGTTTCTTGATCGCATTGAGAGCACACACACAGACATGCACAAGTCTTTCAGAGGAAAGTAGTCAGTATCATCGCAGCCAAATTCGAATACAACAAGGAAGCTCTTATCTTATCAATCGTAGCCTGAAGCTAATTCGAACACGGATATGGTGTACAAACTGAAAACTGAAACCCGCATTGATTTACCCTTTGCAGTCGAACCGGAACTTGGTTCAAACTTCTGATTCTAATTCGAAATTCTATTGAAGATTTTAGATAACTTCTCGCTTCAACAAGTAAAGATTTAAAGGGTTAGAAAATCAACCGTACCTGGCTGAGGAGGTGAGTGTCCAACGGAGTTGAAGAGGAAGGCGAGCGGTACGGAGAGGATATTGACCTTTTAAGGGCGGGCTTGTAAAATGAATGGATCGATGGAGTCGCCATGTGTGCGGAGGAGGTTGGAAATGGAGAGGAATTTGGAAATGGAGAGTGAAGCAGACAAACAACACCACTCAGAGTCTCAGATTATCCCGCGAGTGTGTATCGTCAGAAGATAAATGCTAGTTGGGCCGGGTGAAAGGTCCGGTCCGACAACCGATTATTCCGGTTGGATTGTAAGAACGGGTTCGATCGCTACATTTTATAAGGGGGCCAACGTCGCAGACAAAACCAGTGCAAGCTGGGCAAAATTTAATTGGACGAAAAGATCAGGATAAAGGCAAGCAGCGGGCTGGGCATCTTGGCAATGGTTGGCCTGGCAATTGATGCTCTTTGGTGGATGAAAATTCGAGCAAATTAGGGAAGATATTCAGGGTGAAAAGGAGAGAAATCTGCGCTCTGCAGAGACAATATACGTTGAGTAGAGAAGGTGCGGGACTACGAATCTTTATCCTTTTTTTTACTTTTTTTTTTTTGAGAAAAAAAAGGAAGGGAATGAATAACTTTTTTGAGGCATCCAAGCGAGAGTGTTCTGTATTCTTGGGTTATTCTCCGTAGCTTTTAGACTGTCTTTGAGGGTTGAAAAAGTATGCAAGTTTCCACATTTCGGCAACTCCTTCCCTTTTTATTTCTTCGATTGGACTGAAAACCTCAATGAATCGGCATAAAAATTCCTTCTAATCTAATAACCAAACTAGTAAGAACAATTAGCAGAGCGTCAATATTAGCTTATTATATGAATGTTCACAAAATTGATTTCCACTTCCACATGTACAAATTTCAGGCAGGAATGCTACTGCTACAAAGGCTAAAAACTAAGGTACACTTATCTAATCTATCCTCAACAAAAACCGTACGGGTTATTTGGTTCATGAACCAAAATTAATGGTGCAGTAGGATGACCATTGCGGTTGCATCATCCTGTGATCCTCTCTTGACAGCCAATTCAACCAGTTCTCTACAAGCACCAGGAAGATCATGCTGCTTATTTGTCTTATCATATGAATCTCCATTTCCAGCCCAACAGAAAGGGAGAACGGTATCAACCGCTTCCTGATTCGTAACCTGTAACACACACACACAGATACTAAAGTGGTTTTAGTAATGTGGAAGCTAGATTGTAATATGACAAACAAATTACTACTATTATGAATTTGCGTATTTCTAAAAACAACATTGGTTCAAAGCCAGCCGGTGTTAAGAAGGGTGGTTCTGTTTACCTTGTCCCAAACGCCGTCAGAGGCGAGAATGAGAAACTGACAATCAGGCTCAATCCTAAGAGAAACCGTTTCAGGCTCCGCTATCACCCATTGCTTCAGATGTGCATCGCCTAATGATCTTGACACGGCAAGTGAGCCCTGTATCCTCCAAACTCCATTGCAACAATCCACATAACCGCCCTGAATCAATTCATCGAATCATAATCAGCAAAAACATTACACACTCAATTCATTAATTACCAAAATGGTGCAACATTGTTCCAATCCAGTGATCAGCAGATCATCCCGTACTGTGTTGTTTTAATAATCAATTGTTATAACTTCACTCACCGATGATTCGATACGAATTCGTTCATCTTCTCTTGAAGGCTTGTGATCTACAGTTAGTGCTTGAGCAACCCCGTCCCTGCTCAAGACAGCTCGACAATCGCCAGCATTTGATACGATGAGATTGTTGTTATGGATTAATGCTGATACACAGCAACTACCACCAGTACTGCCGCTGTTTAAGTAGTCTGAATCTGTTGCTAAGTAACCGTCTCTGACAACCGTTTCTATGTCGTTAGTTTTACCTACTATTCTGTCCAATATGCTCTTTCCCAGCTTAGATGCAGCGAATTCCGCCGCTTTTGCTCCACCGTGCCCGTCGAAAACGCCAAAGAAAGCCTGCCAGATTGATTTCACATGAGTTTGTCAAAAGTTGCTCAAATGTAACTCAAACACTACGTCTACGCATATGTACATTGAACTTGAATCAATTAGTTAGCTAGGTTGATCCATCCACCGCCGAGACCTTCAAATTTCATTATTACCTGCTTAGAATCACCATCGATCACATCAACGGAAGCAGAGAATCGATCCTCAATCTCACTCCTTTTCCTACCTCGCTTACTATACACAGCGTAACTTTCCCCTTTTGCTTCAACCTCATTCACTCTCTTCTCTCTCTTTCCCTCCATTTCCAGCGAACCACAGCTCATCAAGCTCGGTCCTTCTGGTATCTCTATTCTCATCGCTGGCCTTTTCCTCTTCAATAACGATTCATCTGGTCTCGGTGCTGGTGCAGTCGTCGTCTTTGCCGGTGGTTGGAAGTTCAATACCGCCATCCAATTTGAAGAATTCGATGCGAGCAGAGGCGGAAGCGGTGTTGGGAGGGTAAAATCCGGAATGGTGTAGGAATACTGAGGGTGAGCGAGGGAGTTGGTTGGAGATGGGGATGATAATGCGATGACACAAGGCATTACTAATTTCTTTTCTGTTACGTTTTCTTGGTTTAGTTGTTTTTTTTGTTGTGTAGTAGAGAGAGAATGGAATGGTCTTGGTGGAGGAGAAGGACTACGTTAAAAGGGCGTATATATAGTCGGTGAAAGAAGATGTTTTTTATTGACTCATACACGATTCAACGGTCAAATATTTAACCTAGAAACGTGAAAAAGAAGAATAGCTATTGATTGGAGAGCGAAGAAAAGGTATACGGAAGAAAATTAGTCGGTGGGTGGTGGGCCGTGAGCGGGTAAAGGCTTGGTTTGGGTTGGGTTGGATCTGGTCACGTCAGGATGCGGTGCGGGCCCGGAGATATAACTTGTTCACTTGACCAAGCCATAGCCCGCAGGCGGGATTTGTTGTTGTTTGGCTAGCTCACCAGTCACCTGTTGTAGGAGTAAGTCCGTAATTGGTCAAATGTATTAATTAAGAATTAAGACATACATACGCAAACGCACTGGATGATTCTGTGTCGACGACGCGGGTGTTCCGTGTGTGCTGCCACCGATATGATAACTGTTAAAAGGTGGGAGTGGATTCCGTGACGGACAGTGTTTTTTGGTCCGGAAACCTTTTTTTTTTTTTTATCTCACCCCATCATCCATTTTGTTTTTAATTAGACAACTAATATCATTATTTTATTATTTTTCTTATATATTTATGTATATATATAAAAATAGAGTATAACAATTCAAAGGTTATCATGCATACATAAAAACCAAAGGTTAATGAACATGTAAAGTCGACTCCAACAACTTAGTTTATCGTTTCCAAAAGTTTATAGCCTTTTGGTTTATCAATATATCAAGATCCATAAACTGAAAAAAAAATGCTAATAAACTATTCTTGTACACGATGATTCAATATGAACGACTAAAGGATAAGATGTATATTAGTTAGTTTAATATTTTCTATAATAAAGATGGAAACGATTACAAATGGTTGTGTATAGTTTCTAATTATTAATCGAAATGTTTATAAGCTATCGTGGATACGTAAAACCATATAAATTTGTTTTTTCATTTTAAAAATGTTAGAGTGTAATTGTTTTGTCCTTCTAATAATACATTCCGTAATAATATAGCTATTAATAAAATAATTCACTAATTATATAAAAAATTGTTTGATTATATTCATATGTATATATGATTATTAAATATTGTTTATTTAATTTGATAATATTTTTTTATGAACATATTTTCCGATTGAATTTTTTTAAAGTTGAATTAATGCAAAAACACCAAGTTAAATATTTATAATTTTTTAAGAAAAAAACTAATGACATCGCTATTGTATTATAGTTTTCTAATCTTATAATATTTGTTGTTGATACATATATGTTAATGGAGTGTAGCAATTCAAAATACACCAATCAACAAATTAAAATTAAGAAAATTGCTAATATAAAAAATACCAAGCTAATACTTATATTATTTTTGAAATAAAAAAAAGTGATGTATAATATTTTTAAAAAATATTGCACATTAATTTTTTAACCTTCATGTGTATAAGTTATCGTGTAGTGCATATATAAAAATCAAATGTTAATAACACGTAAAGTCGACTTCAACAATTCAGTTTTTGTATAATGTTGGAAATGTTATGTATAATCATGGCGTGAAAATGTTTATATATAATAACGGAATCGTAGAAACGTGGAAACGCTTATATAAAAACGTGGAAACGCTTATATAAAAACGTGGAAACATTTATATAAAACCGTGGAAACGTTTATATAAAAACATGAAAACGTTTATGTTAAAACATGGAAACGTTTATATAAACTCGTGGATACGTTTATGCATAACGGTGGAAACGTTATACTTGATTGTGGCGTGGAAATGTGTCGTAGAAACGTTATATTTAATTGTGTAAATGTATATATGTAATCATGGCGTGTAAAGTCGTGGAAACTCATTGTGGCAAGGACATTCATATATAATTACAGAAATGTTTAAATAAAAACATGGAAACGTATATATAACAACGTGGAAATGTTTAAATAAAAAGGTGGAAAATTTTAAATAAAAAGGTGTAAACGTTATCTGAACTCGTGGACTCCTTTAGGTATAACGGTGGAAACATTATATATAATTGTATCAAGGAAACATCACATATAACTATAAAAAGGTTTATATATAATCATGCAGTGGAAACGTTTATATGTAACCGTGGTGTGGAAACGTTATAGATAATCATGGAATTGTAGAAACGTGGAAACGTTAAAATAAACATGTGGAAACATTTATCTGAATTTGTGGACATCTTTATGTAAAACGTTGGAAACGTTATTTATAATTGTGGTGTGGAAATTTGTCGAGTTAGTGACGATAATACAAAGTATAGAAAAACTTCAAAATAGATTACCCTACACCATACACCCTAAAAATCACCCTATGAAAGCTAAAAACGTCAAAGAGATTTTCAGGGTTTAGACCCTAAACCCTACACTACAAACCCTGAAAAACTGTCGAGTCAGTGACGACAATACAAATTATAGAACGACTTCAAAATAGATTACCCTACACCACACACCTTAAAAAAGCTAAAAACGCGTCGAAGGCATTTCAGGGTTTATGGTGTAGTGTTTAGGGTCTAACAACCTAAAGATACCTATGAATGCAAAATCGTCAAAGGTTTATTTTAAGATTTGTGATCAAGGTTTTAGGATTTAACAATCCTACACGTAAAATAATTATAACCGATTCGTTAATAACAAGTGATAGCACTAACTACCACGATAATATACTTTTAAAAGATAAGATGTGAACTATTATAACTTTGTTATCAATGCGTATGTAAAATGCTAAAGTAATGCATTTATGGTTGAATGAGGGGATACCACACATAAATTTATTTATTTTATTAAAAATTGAATTTGTCAATTAGTATCTTACGATAATGTAAATATATATAGATTCCATATATTCTACACTCGTAAGTCTTAGATAGTATTGTTTAAAGAACATACAAAACCAACATAGAGCTTGACAACACTTCAGTAAGTATATATATTATGTTAACTTTAACATATATAAAATTACATATAGACCTATTTTTTTGAAACAGATATATATAGACATATTTGGTCTAAGATCCAGGAGATAACTTTGACTTATAGAGAGTATAGTTCACAACTTTTTAGTTGTAATAATTTCGCTCCATTTCTATAAACTATATATTTTTATAATGAAAGTATAATTTTATAATACATATATATCATCAATATTATAGACTTATACACTTACTCACAAAATATAAATATGCAATAATAGATATACAAAAAGGGATTGGAACTATTGTATTGTGCTTCTCAAAATTTTTAAAGGGAAAGGTCATCATATCCTTATCTTTGCGGGAGAGACAGAAGGCCGGGGAAAATAAATTAAAGTCGCACGTCATTAACGGCTAAGATTAAAATTTTGTAATTTGATATAGACGTCTTAGATCTTGTCCGTCAGGGACGGAAATTAATCATCCGTCACAAAAGCCTCGGCGGTTAAACGGTGGGGCTGAGATAAAATATACTCCTTTTGATATAACATTGAGAGAATAAGAGAGAGGATAGTAGACAATGTTGATTGTAATAGACATCCTCCGTTTTATTCCATTATGCGTCTTTATATAGTACTCCATCCGTTCAACAAAATCTGTCATTCTAGAAACTTGCACACTTATTAAGAAAAGTAGAAAAATGACGCATGTACCCCTACTTTTTACTTTTCCATCTAGATAATAATTACTTTTGTATTGAAAAGTAGGGTTAAAAGTGGAAAAAGAAGTGTCAAAAAGCTAGAATGACATATATTTTTGAACAAGAATCACTACCTAAAACGACAGTTATTAATTAACGGAGGGAGTACATAATACTAACCGTTATTGAACCTTTGAGTGGTAGGAATACAAAATATCAAAGGACTTCTAACGAAGAGTTTTGGGAGGTTACGAGAGTTACACAGACGAAAGGTCTAAGATAGACCAAAGGATGATTGGATGTACATCCACTAATTGTATTATTCATAACACCTTTGTTTTATGTTATATTTTTCCACTTTAATCTTAAGTTCAAAAATTATGAAATTTTATAATATATAGTTAATTATATAAAGAATCATTTACAAAACTTAAAATTTTAAAATAATTGTATCTTATATGTTAAATATTGAAGTCAAATAACATATTCAAATAGTAAACATGACGGTCAATTCGAGACGGAGAGAATAAAAATACACACATTGAAACTAATACTACTAAGATTTTCCCTAAAATAAAAAAATTTTCAAAAAAAGATTTTCCGTAAAGAGAAAATAGTTAGGGGCTACCTTTTGTGGTCATCCACGCATATTCTTCTACTATCTATGTTCCACCAGAATTGTATTTTTTATTTTTTGATATATTTTTTTATATTAATATTTAACATATAAGATAAGTTAATTTTATAAAACTAAAATTGTTAAGATATGGTTTATTATGTAAAGAATTTATTGCATAACTTAGATTTATAAAATTAAATATTGAAATAAAAAGTAAACAGGATATTGCGGATGAGACGGAGGTAATACAATTTTATCTGATACTTTATATTATATCCCAAACAGCGGTATGAGCATAAATGTGTGCTTGACTCCGGTATCTCTCATACATAATATATTATAAGGCATACGCTACGTACAAATTGATCCATTTTAATAATTGGTCAAAAGTTTTTTTTTTTGAACCGGTATCTCTCATACATAATATATTATAAGGCATACGCTACGTACAAATTGATCCATTTTAATAATTGGTCAAAAGTATGTAGAAGAAGAAACAAAGAAACAAGATGCACGAAAAGTGAAAGCAATCAATGTGTCTACTCCATTCACCTTCATTAACAAGGTACGTAGTACGCATGGTGTACGTTTGCGGCTGCTCTGTCGACTGGCCAAACCACCGCTTATATTTAGGACCTACTCCATAGTACCGCTACTTTTCGTGCATGTTTTTGCCTTCTCCAACCACACTACTCTTTATCTTTGTCACAACTTGCTTGAACAAACAACAGATGGGAGAGGACCGGGGTAGAATGGATTTAAGACAGGTGCAATTATTGAACTATGTAACTTTTGGGTCGGACCAAACTACTTTAATTTAGGTCGGAATATTATACCCACCCACGTATTAATGGGGTAGCAATTAGCAAACGCATGAAGGTGAAAAAAGATGGGAAGATTTTTTTTAACCACGAGCAACCAATATGATTAGAAGAGAACAAGAGTACATATAAGGATATAGCCATAAAGCAAGGTACAGGGTAGAAGGCACCGAGGACCCCTGACAGAAACAAGTATGAATTGGAGTAATATCAAACCCCCCAAACTTCTCATCCTAGACCACGTCTGAAGAAGCGGATGTTTACTAACAAGATAAGAGAAGCAACCTTGACGAACAAAACCAAACGAAGAGGGAAAAGAGATGGACAAGACGACTACACAGGTTCCCACTCTCCATTGTACACCAACCCCTAGTCTGAATGCTGCGCGTCAATACCTTGGTGCTTCCCATCATCAAGCTCAATAATGAAAGTAGAGTCTTGATCATGCCCCATAAATAGTTTCTCTTTCTTAACATTCAGTTCATTTCTAGGATGTTTCCAAGCCTCAAGAGGGAAACCCTCCTCTCTAATCTTATCTATGTTCCTCTTCTTGCCCCCTCAAGTCCCAAAATTCTCCTATGAAAGATAAGTTATGATGCTTTATTTTAAGAGAAAGCGTGTTCGGATCCATATAACAAGAGTGAATAGTTGGATTTTTAGTGAAGTTAGTGTCCACGCTATAAAATATGCAAGCATGTCTTTTCGAATTGAACTAATTTGATCAATTTAATCTAGGAGAATTCACCGGATACAATGTTGAAAATCTGTTAATTCACAAAATACCATAAATTTTATAAAAGTTATTTATATCACTATAACACCACACCTTTCCTAGCTCTATTTTTTCATTTATTTCTATTTCTCATTTTATACAGTGGAAGACCTACAAAGCTAATCGGGGTGCTACCGCCACCCCCACACTCACTGTGTATGCTAAGGCTAAAAACTAGCACTATACCAAACCAAGATGAAACTTTAAAACTCTTATATATATGTTCAAAAACCACACCTTAACCTTTAACAACTTATACATCCATAAACTAACATCTTCTTTCAAAACTCATCACTAGTTTACACAAGGAGTTTAAACCTATTACACATGGACTTTATGGAAATGCTACATCGCCTTCTAACTTCAGTCTCTAGTCCCCTTTAGCTCCATTCCCTCATGTAACCATCTTAACCTGTACTTGTGGCCATTTCAAACAACACACAAAGGGGCCACAGGGCACATGCTAAAAAACAAACGTCAGCAAAGCTGAGTAATTCGTGTCACCACCTGTAAAATTCATTTTAGTTTACAAATCGCTTTAATCTGCATAATAACACACAAGTAGATACAACAAGTCATACCACACAATAACCTTACCAAAATATAAGATATATACCAACCAAGAAGTTACCACCATAATTTTTTAGTCCAAAATAATTATTCCACCAATCATCGGGCACAACGGTCTTTTGACAATGGGCATTAAGACCCTTGGCCCCTTGGACAATTATTTCCACCTCACCCCATGTCCTTAAGTGTGCACAACCTCTATAGGTCATCATCCCATAGAGTAGATCATGATGGCTTGCCCACAATTCATTGGTAGTGGGAAAAATCAGTGTCTGGCCTCCGAGGGCTCATAAACTTGTGTAACCATATTCCATAGTGAGTACCAAGTGTTTAGGTTGTCCAACCACGTCCTTAACCTTATCAAAACATTCACACAATATACCAAGAAGATAAAAGCACATAAACACCATTAAACAAACAAAAACTAAGTTAAAGCACACACAAAACACCTTTAAGATACCTTTAAAGCAACTCCTAATTTAAGGTCACCCCTTTTTAAATTCGACCTACCATTTTACCAATTCAATATCATCATCTTATTAGTAATTAGTCATGGAACCAAAGCAAGAAACCACCAAAAAAATCTTCATAATTTTAGTAGAAACCGGAACGGTCTTAAAGCATGTTGTTAAAGCATGTTGTTAGCTTTTATCTTACCTTTAACTCATCAAAACTCAACTGAAGAACTTACCAACGAACTAGAATTTTGTAGAGTGATAAGTAATCATCATTTTTAGCTTAAAACCCACGGAAGTAATTTAGGAAAATTATACATAAATCTAGCTCCAAGTTAAAACATAAAAAATCACCGAAATTGACATCAAGAATCCAAGGGTTGTTCACCAAGTTTCCCATAACTTCTCGGGGCCAATTATTTATTAAAATCACCAATGGAGAGTTTAATTTCACACCATGAAAATAGTTAGAATAGAACCATAGCTTATGCTGTCAAAATCAACCCAAACAGAAACTGTCGCCATAACTGACACATAAGGAAAGTTGGGTGGAGCACATGAACTACCTGGCTTCTTCTTGCCATTACTTTTGACCACAACTTAGGTACTTCAATAAGATAAAAGGGGACCCCAATACCTTCCAATAATTCACCCAATAACACCTTGAAAACTCCTCACTTCTCGGTTTCAGCACTTCCTCAGCTCCTTGGCTTCTGTTTTGGAGTTCTTGGTTGGCTTGCTTTCTCTTCCTTCTAGCTAGAGTTTCTTTGTGTTAGAGGAG
The DNA here is from genome assembly GCA_023374045.1 of Limonium bicolor. Lineage (NCBI taxonomy): Eukaryota > Viridiplantae > Streptophyta > Magnoliopsida > Caryophyllales > Plumbaginaceae > Limonium > Limonium bicolor. Next base: position 98,962,179 of record CM041782.1, read on the forward strand.
GTTAGGGAAGTATAATGGTGTGTGGAATAATCCCAGGTCGTGGCTGTTGTTTTATAGCTAAAGGAAAGGTAACTTAAGACTAAGGAAAGCCTTAATAAGATGACACCTCATTACACCACATATCTACCTTTGTAACCCTTGATTTGAATAAGAAATGTGAACACATCTAAGGGCTGAGAATTGATAGAGGAGGTCGTGGCTGCAAGAGTCATAATGGGCTGAAAAATAATCATGACAATAAATGACATTAATGTGACCGATTTTTCTAAGGCCTTGTTTGGCTTGTCTTGGCCGAATTTTACAAGGCTTGGTTTGGCAACATGTCCTACTAATGTGTAAGTGTAAATGGAAGTGAATACACTTCAGTTTATAGCTCATTTAAGGCGCCACTTAAGGGTACAAAAGGAATTAAGGTGTTTTAAGTGTAATTAAGGAACATGTTGTTGCTCTTTGACTTAAAAGCTAACCAATGACCTCATGACACCTTCTACTTGCTTGCTAGCTTGTGTGGATCCTACTGGACAGCATGTTAACCAATCATTTCATGACACCTCGTGCTTAAGTTAACTAGGTTGCCACCTCGTGCTTTCTACCTACTAGGTCGCCACCTCGTACTTACCTCAACTAGGTCGCCACCTCATGCTTAACAAGCTGCTTAAGGAGTTTCTTAGGGGGGAAAATGATTATGATGGAATAAAACTAGTTATGGGAGTATTTTCGGCTACTAGGATTTTACCGGGTAATCTAAAGAATTCCAAGGCTGTCCATCTTGAGTTACTAGGGTTTCCTAGGGTTTTATTAAGTTTTCAAGGCTTTTCTAGAGTTTTTAAGGCAATTTCCATGATTTCCGGGACTTTCGGGAACTAGGGTTTCTAGCATTTCTGGGACTTCCGGGAATTAGGGTTTCTAGCGTTTCTAGGACTTCCGGGACTTTAGGGTTTCTTCCTAACTTGGGGTATTTCATTATCACAAAAAAAATTAATTCGTCAAATACTACAAAGCTAATTCAATTCATTTTAATACCAAAATACCTCCACCTGTTAATAAACATAGTTCACATTATACCATATTAATGCTTTAATTCACAAAAAAACCCTAATGTTAATAAAAAAATATATAAATAAATAAACTAGAAATAATATAAATTAATTAATTTTATTGATATTTTGACTAAAAGTTGTATAAAATAATATAATAAAATATAATTCACAAAAATGAAGCAAGTATATGATATTATTTACAAATTAGAATTTTAATTAAAATACATAAAAATAGTAAAAAGAATGAAATTTTGTTTTAATAATAATATTACTTTATATATTTTACATAAAAATTATAACAACCAAATAATGCATTATATTTTTATAATTTATATATTATTTAGTTTTAAAAAATTACAAAAATTATAATATATTAAGTAGATTATACAAAGTTGCAATATTACTGAAAAATATTAAACTTTCATTCTCTTTATTATTTATTATTAAATGAGAAGGCAAAAGGCTTGAAAAATTAATATTTCCAATAATATATTTTTTCATACATATTAAGTAACTTTGAAAAATATACATAGTACTATATTACAATTTTGTGATACTCTCAAATTTAATAATATGAACGGCAATAATATAATGCATTATCTCAATGTTATAAGTTTTACAAATACATAAAGTAGTATTATAAAAAAACTTTCATTCTTGTCTACTTTTGTATATTTTTAATCAAATTTGTAATTTATGTGTATTATATTATACTTTTTATATTTTAAAAACTCTTAGAATTATATAAATGTATTTTTTTCTTATTTTATAAAGTATTTAGCCAATATATCAATAAACTTAAATTGTTATTACTTTTATTTTTTTATTTTTTTTGTTAATTTTGTGGTACTTGTGAATTAAAAACATTTAAATGATATAATAAGATCTATGCTTATTAACAAGTTGGAGTATTTTAGACTTAAAATGTTTATGGTGAACAATTTGTGGCATCTCATGAATTAAAATTAGTTTTTGTGATATTAGAAAAAACTTTTCAAAATTGTGGTAATTTGTGAGATAAGTGCTATCCACAACAACCCAAACCAAAGCTATTTATATTGAATTCCAGCTAATTTCATTTGAAACCCAATTCACGTTGAACACATGTATGTTAGAAAAGTAACTTATTGTATTCTTTTATTGAAAGTCACTTGCATGGAAGTTACCCACACCGATCCAAACTGGCTCGAGGTACCATAAAACGGACATAACTAAAAACTGAATTCACCAAATTTGAAATAAATTGTAGATCAAAAAGCCTAATTCAACCTGAAACAAACACACACCCATATGACTCAAATTGTCAAGTCTACTTAAGAGCTTGCTCACCCGTGTTTGGGTTTTATACCAATAAAACTCTTTCACAGTTAGAAATTTTGGAAATCATTGGGGTGCATTTGTCCAATGGAGTGCATAGAATTAGCATCTAGGCAAGAGTGATATTTGGATCTACATCAAATTCAATCTTTTTGCCTTCTTGTCTCACGATTTGCCTTCAGGTACTCAAGGTGGGGGATTTCAACTAGGGTAGAGTATGAGATTTTGCTACAGATGTGGTAAATTGGAGGATTGTGGCCTACCAAAGCTTAAGATTATCTTCAAAAAGCAAGAGAGCATAAATAGTTGGGTATTGGTTGCAAGTCAATTCCATCAAATATAACGATCTCGTGAAAAGGTATGACACTAAGCTTGTTTATTCAATCTCCAATGTATGGTCCATGGCCCAAGGTTTTCCCATCAATATGTTTTCATTTTTAACATCCCAGGCCTAATTCCCCATGTCCTATTGTTGATTTGGAATTTTCTTCATCAAGGTTGTAAGTTCGTAATATATAAAATCAGAAGCCTCAGTACGAGACTGACATAGAGCAGAAACGAGAAACGAGACAGAAAGTATTTTAGAAGAAAAACTCCGCTACCAATCTTATTATTGATAACTTGAAAACTCCTCACCTGATCTGTTCAACACTTTGAACAATCACTCTCACGTCTAATTCTAGACAAAACGTTGATTACTATCAACAACTCTCTTCTCTCTCAAAGACTATATTTTTACGGTAGAAGCTCTACCTTTTATGATGTTTTTGCTGTACATTTATACTACTTGGAGGCAGATAACAACCTCCTAAATATCTACAAAAATCTTAATCTAAAACTAATATAAATACAAACTAAAAGATCCTAAAATATCTTTAAATTGTTTCATAGTATAATGCTGGCGCCTCTGATTTTATTCCTTCTGAATATTGAGTAAATATTCTGTTAAGATCTTCTAAAGGCTGGCTGTAGAGGTTGTTGAGATAATATAGGAAAGCCCATGCTTGGTTGTTGAGATAATATTCTGATGATTTTTCCACATCAAAAACCTTTAATAAATATACATTTACACTTTCCCCCTTTTTTATGTGAGCAAACTTTGTATGGTGAGATAATGTAGCATTCCCCCTCAAGATATGCATTCCCCCTGAAGATGTTAAAACCTTGCAGCACTTGAACAAGATTTGGTTAATCAAGTAACATATTCAAATTATCCACCATATTTCCCCCTTTTGCGAAATCAAAAAATGGTACTAAAAAGTATATCTCACGAAGTGTAAAATAGCATGCAGGATCATCAAAATGGCATTTTATACAAATTCATGCATAGGAACACAGAACATAAGGATAGGTTGTCCATAGAAAAGGCACTGAAGGTGTGGCAGGGTCAGGATAAGGCTGACTAGAAAGCTGGCTATCGAAATTAAAGGAAACAAGGTAAAGGATCAGCACATACTGCAAGAATAGCTTCTTCAAATTTCTTCATCTACTGAGGCAGACAGGCCAGAAGCTCTGAAGGTTGTGAATACACACCCAAAGCCTTTAGTGGTTGTTTAACAATGCACTAATCATCGTTCAGTCCAAGACCCATCTTGGAGAGAGTTGTGGATCCAATCTTGCTTATGATCCAGAGGTGTAGACATGACAACATCCAGAGGTACACCATGAACAATTATTTGTGTAATCTTGTGCAACATATGGTACATCATAATTGGGTAAGACTGATACAAATCTTCATTTGTAGGGTGTTGCATAATTCCTTTATTTCTTCCCACTAAACCTCAGTCTAGTCTTGGACCGAGTTGTTCAGCCTTGTGCTGAAGCAAATCTAGCATCTGATGTTGGATGATGCTTGTACAACCAGAAGCGAATCACCCCCTTTTTTTATGTTACTATTTGAGAATCCTTTATGGGATAGGAAGAAAAAAAACTAGCAAAAATACCAGTATGAAAGCCATTGGTGAGGTAAAAATGTGTGCAGCAAAGAAACTGGAAAAATGGTACGGGAAACTTGTAGAGAAAATGATGAGTGTAAAGTGACCAGCGAAAGTGGGTTCTATGCTGAGGGAATAGTTGGTCAGGTAGAGAAAACCGGAAATTTAAGTGGTGGTAATAAATGGATAGTGCCACCAGATGTTCAATGTTCCAACTTAGAATTTGATCCAGATCAGCCAAATTAATAATCAAGAAATGCCACGGAAAGAAAAGTAATCCTCACTTTATTATGGAGTTAAATGAAATAATAAGATATACGTCACGCTCCACTCACTTTAAAGTACCAAGTTTGATGCACACAATAGAAGTCAATACGATAAATAAAAAGAATACACCTTTGTCAACATAGAGCATCCACAGTGCAAGACTGAAGGAGGATAATGTTTCGTGTGGAAGAACTTTGGTAAAAGTGTTTGCCAATTGTTAATCAGTGGAACAATGAGGAAGATCCACAATATGCTTGCCAACTCGATTTTGAGAAAAGAGATAATGAATCTCAATATGTGTAATCATGGAATGTTGAAATGAATCATTCGTCAGTGCAATACTGAAGAGAGTATCATAGTAGATTGGCACAGGAGACTAAGGAACACCATAGTCAGCCAATTGATATTGAAGGTAGATGATGTGGGCGCATCAAGCAGTAGCAACGATATATACCACTTCAATGTAGGAGAGTGCAATATGTGATTGCCTCTTGGAAGAACCAAGACACCAGGCTTGAACTGATCAATTTGAGGCAGAACCAGAAATAAATTCCTTTTTTTTATCAGTCTCGATCTATGAAAGCCCTTAGGAAGAAGGCAGATCCTACATGAAAAACCAAACCAAAGTTAGTAGAGTACGATTTCCTTTCATATGACAAGAACATCCAAACTCCATCAGCCGCCAGTTTGGAACTTTATTATCCTGAGAAGAGAAAATAGTTAGTGCCGCTTAGGGACCCATTGTTGTCTGGGACGTCTAAGATTGATATAAAGCTGAGCATATTTAACAGTATTAGACTGAGCAAGTCGAGCATTCTTGCGTTGAAGCTTATGACATGAACGAATATGGTGACCATGTATATGACAGTAACTACACTCTACCCTTACATGTGAAGTAACATTCATAGCAGTAGTATATGAAGTTCGTGAATTAGAAACACTAGGATATCTTGTAGGATCAGCCCTTGTCTGTGAATTTTGTTTCTGAGGTAAAACATTAGACGTTGACGAAGTAGTGCCATAAAAACCTAGACCAGCACGTCCTTGATTTGGTCGACCTACCATTTCATTAAGTTTAGCTTTTCCTTTATACCAAGAGGGATTTTCCAAAGTCATAATGTCTAATTTTCTACTAAGTGCATCACACTGCCTTTGTAGATCAGCATTATCCTGACGTATCCACTGATTATCAGCTTTGAGAGATTGAATTTCTTTTTCTGCCCACTCAGGAATAGAACTCAGTTTAGTACTGACAGGTGCAGTAAACGTGTACTGAACAACTTTAGCTGAGTTTAAGACTAACTAAGATGCCAACTCCTTATTTTGTTCTTTCAAAACAACCATCTCTTCTTGTAGTTTACTAATCACAATAAGAGACTCTGTGGTATGTTCCTGTTTCGCTTCCAAATCCCTAATTTTTGAAAGAGCATCTTTCAACATATCAAACACTTGTGACTTAGTAGAACTATCATAAAAATCATTCAAACTTTGAGAACTTACCTGATCCCTTATGAGGGATTGAAGTGTCTTATCTCCAGCAATCAAACACATAGTCTCATCATATTTTGCAGTGTCAGTATGAGATCGATGGATTGCAGTCATGCAAAAATGTGCTTCATTGCTATCTTTGCCATCTGATTTAGCATCATCCTCACCCCACACGGAAGTATCCATGCGTGACTCACATCCTCGATGTTGTGAAGATCTTGATGGTAAAGGGCAATCCTTTATCAAATGTCCTGTTTTATGACATCAAAAACATTCATACTTGCTGGTATAATACTCACATCTAGACTTTCCACCTTGATAACCTTTTCGACTAAGAATGCGCTTTAGTCCTTGTGCTAGCATAGTTATCTCATTCTCCATGTCATCATCATAGTCCCAGTCTGGTGTTTTGACAGACTGCTTTGCCATGAGTGCGAGATCCTTGTGCACCACTACATTTTGTTCATTCATCTTGCTTTCATGAACTATCAGATCTGAACACAATTCTTCAAACGACATAGATGATAACTCTTTCATTTTCTCAAGAAGTGAGGTATAGTTAAGCCAATCCTTAGTTAGTGATTCAAGAAATCTATCATTAATAGTCTCATTAGAAAGAGTTACCCCAACCGTTTTGAGTTATGTAAGCACTTGATTGAACCTTTCCACCGTCAGTGCTAGACTCGCGCCCTCTGTCATCTTGAAGTTGTTAAACTCTCGTTGAAATTGTTTCTCCTTAGCTTTGCGGATTGATTCTGTTCCTTGATAAGCAAGCTTCAGAAAGTCCCATACTCCTTTTGCCATTCTTATACCTAAGACTCTTCCTTGATCTTCATCGGATAAGGATGAAACAAGAATGCGAAGAGCTAGTTTATTTTTGCTTAAGAGATTTTCATCGACTTCTGTCCATTGATCCTCAGGTTTGGTTTGTCTCGTACCTTCAACAACGATAGTAGGTTTGTAATCACCTTGCATCACCACCTTCCAAACCTTGTAATCTACGGACATCAACTGAGCTTCCATCTGTTCGCACCACTTCGGATAATTGAATTTCGTCAACCTTAGTGCTGTTACATAATACGAACTCATCTTTCACGATCTACCCAGAAGTGTTAACCTCTATATTGGGTAAACCGGCTCTGATACCACTTGTAAGTTCGTAATATATAAAATCAGAAGCCTCAGTACAAGACTGACATAGAGCAGAAACGAGACAGAAAATATTTTTGAAGAAAAACTCCGCTACCAATCTTATTATTGATAACTTGAAAAATCCTCACCTGATCTGTTCAACACTTTGAACAATCACTCTCACGTCTAATTCTAGACAAAACGTTGATTACTATCAACAACTCCCTTCTCTCTCAAAGACTATATTTGTTACGGTAGAAGCTCTACCTTTTATGATGTTTTTACTGTACATTTATACTACTTGGAGGCAGATAACAACCTCTTAAATATCTAAAAAAATCTTAATCTAAAACTAATATAAATACAAACTAAAAGATCCTAAAATATCTCTAAACTGTTTCCTAGTATAATGCTGGCGCCTCTGATTTTATTCCTTCTGAATATTGAGTAAATATTCTGTTAAGATCTTCTAAAGGCTGGCTGTAGAGGTTGTTGAGATAATAGAGGAAAGCCCATGCTTGGTTGTTGAGATAATATTCTGATGATTTTGCCACATCAAAAACCTTTAGTAAATATACATTTACAAAGGTTTTTCCATCAGATCCCTCTAGTCTTCAGAGTGACATCCAGCTAATGCTCCTATGGTTTCTCTTACTCTCATTAAACACATCAGAGAATCCACCTCTATTTTTGATGCTTTGGGTGGTGGAAACTAAAGGAAATATCCATAAACAAATAAGAGATTAATTTACCTTTAACTGGTATTAGCTTAAGCTGCATTTCACACTTGATATGTGTTTTTCTTATAGTTTATAATATTATAATAACTAATGCATTATATGTGTTAAGTGCGGATAAAACTCATAAAATAACATTTTGCACATCACAAGCTATGCGATGCAACAAACGACAAGCAAAATGAAGCCCAAACGATGAATCTAAACCTAATACAAGTTGAAGTGTCATGATATGAACCTGATAAATCCGAATTTAGAAGATAAAAATGGGTATCTTTAATATATAAAGGAGTTTAGGGCTCTAAAGAGAGGGATCACTCGTTATATCACACATTACACCATAGACAGAGAGAGACAACTGCAAAGACACGGAATGATTGAAGGTGGAGATGGGATCCAGATTAGAAATTATAACTGGGTTTCTTTTTCCCTTCTCTCAAATTAATTCTATGTCTTCCCTCTCTGTTGTTATAGTTGCTAGTTTTATGGCTGAGTAGTTAGTTTAAATTCTGGTTTGCTATGTATGCCTAGTTCAACAATTCTATATTTTATTATGATTTATCAGATTTAGTAGTGTGAAGTACTTTTATTTGTTTCAATTGTTAATCTCTGATGATTTGGCAAATTATTAGACTTTATTAGTTTATTTGCTCATAAATGAGAATTGCGCCAATCAATAGACTACATGAACAAAATCGGTTAGTCAAGACACGAGATTCGTTTGTAAACAACCTGACTATTAAATTGGAGCTGCTCTTAATGTTGTTGGTAATTGAGAAATTGTTATCAAGAGTTAGAGTGAGGTAATTGCTAATTAGAATCCACCAAGCGGGAGACCAAACGTGGATTAAATCGATCTAGGGTTTCATCTAGGAATCAAGAAATCGCATAGAAACGAGAATTAGATAACTATTGAGAGTAGTGAACTGAGATTGCACTATCAATTTATTAAAAAATCATAATTTTTCTTTATATTTATTTTTAATTGAAATTGTTTTAAATTTGTTTTCAATTCTTGTTCATTTTGGTAGTTGATAATTCACCAACAAAACATCCCATTTGGTATTATTTATTTTCCTTTTTTATTAATTTATTAAAGTCTAAGCTAAAAGCTACCTCCCTTGTATTCAGTACCTATGGGATACTTTAGGATTACTTGCTACAATCGATCGATACATTGTCGTTAGGTTTTTACCCATCAGAAGCCACACTACAAGCCACCCAAAATGATAAAAAAAAAACAAAAAGAAGCCCTAAACTAAACTCAGTGCAGACTTGTCTTTGGCTTATTGTCCTAGTATCGGTAGTCTTAGTCCAAGAAATGTCATGGTTTGTGCTCCTGAGGTCAAAGTCAAGCTAGGCATGATAAAGGAAGAATATTTGTCCTAAGAAAATACTTAACAATTAAGCTTCTTCTTCTTACTTGACTAAAGATGATTCAAATTAGAATAACCGACGACCAATCTTCTGGCATACCACCTTGATGTCTTTTTTCTCTTATCACACTGATGTGTTCTCCTTAGTGAATATAATCTCAACCTGTTTGTTGTATTTCCCTTTATTTACCTTTAATGATATTGTACAGGTAGGATTGGTTTTGATCAACACTTATCAGTCTTTAAGTAGTTGTTGTTAGAGTATGTCTACCAACATTTGCAGGGGCGAGGCAGGACAAAGGGATTTCTTGGTAGGAAAATTAGCTTGCTTCAATTGCTTAGGAGATTTTTATATCCAAAATGAAAAAAAGTTTCCTTTGTACCTTCTTGAGCATTAATTGGATGGAGATATCAAGTTATGGTTTCATGTGTGTAATGTTAGGAGTAGTTTTTCCTCTAGAGATAGTAAGACAACTCTTTCTACATTTGTCATCTTGTTAGTGCCTCTTCAACATCTCCCATGGTCTAGCCTTATTACCTTCAATGATAGTCTTTCATCTAGAGATAGTAAGATTTCACACTATGTATATAATCTCCTTCTTCGAGTCCAAATTTCTAGGAATGTAGTTTGATTTGACTTTTAGTACTGTAATTTTCCTCTTCTTTATTAAATCCCTAGTTTTCCTAAAAACATTAAGACAAGTTTCTCTTTAATTTTTTTCCTTTCATTTTCCTGTTTTGAATATACCGAGAAGATTACTTGACATTGGTGCAATCCAATCACAACTTTATCCTGATCAATGCAAATAATGCAATTGGACTTGGAAAATTTGTAGGTCACCATCGTACATCCATAAACCACGCTTAACTATACTTTTTGCTTTGGGTATGTAATCTTATACTGGAGTTCAATTGTCGAATTTCTCTTTCAGATTCAAATGTATAACTTTAAGTTGCATAGTTTAAAAATAATGTACAAAAGGATAAACACTGACACTTATTTGTCTTATGAAAAGGTTGTATTCTAATTTGTAAAACAAATTATGAGTAGTGCTTCAAGCGCTGTTCGAAGTTGATAAAACATTACATGGACGTTGTTAAAGTGTTATATTTCGTATCTATGCTATGTCAAATCCAATGGTAAAACAAGCTTACTCTAAACATGTTTTTATTGGGCTCATATGTCATATGTAAGCTTAAAAACTTTGAATTTGGCATATCATAGGTATGAAATATAACACTTTAGCAATGTCAGTATAAAGCTTTATCAACTTTGGACAGTGTTTGAGTATCTCTTTATCTGAACGAAAATCAGATAAAACCAGTACTTGCACTAGAATTCACAAAAAAAAAAAAACTTACTCTAAACGTGTTTTCATTGGGACCCTATTGTAATACCTTGGATTTTTTTTCTTTTTATTTATGACTTAATATTACATCGTATTTAATTTTTTTGGTTTAATAAAGGATTACAATTATTGCGAGGTGATAATTAGATGTTGATGCATTACATTTATTATAAGGAGATAATTTTGCGTATTTAGGTGTTAATGCGTATTATGGAGTTTGGTTAGTTTTGGCATTTATATAATTTGGAGTTGGTCAGTTTTAACATTTATTGGGTATAAATGCGTAATGTGGAGTTGGCCAGTTTGGTATTTATTTAGGTGTGTATGTGTAATTGAATATTTATGCATTATTTATTAAGTTATGTCGGTTTCTAGAGTTATTTCTGGAGTTAAGACGGTTTCTAGAATTATTTATGGAGTTATGTCAGTTTCTGGAGTTAATTCTAGAGTTAAGACGGTTTCTAGAATTATTTTTGGAGTTATGTCGGTTTTGGGAGTTAGGCTAGTTTATTTATTTAATTGCAAATGTTGCATAATTAAGAGTTTGGCGGTTTCAGGAGTTATGATAGTTTCATTTATTTTAATAAGGAGAGAGGAAGTGCTTAAGAACTCCACTATTTAAAGGGGGTTGGGATTAGGGATGGCAATGGGTGACGGATACCCATTTCACCCGACCACCCGACCTGTTAAAACGGGTGAAAAACCTATAAAAAACTGGTGACAGGTGAAACGGGTGCGGGTGACGGGTTGGGTCAAACGGGTGAAACGGGTGCGGGTGATGGGTCGGGTCGGGTGAACATTTTTCACCCAGTCACCCGACCCGTCACCCGCATATTATATTTAATTAAAAAAAAGTTTCACATGACAATTTTCAATTCAACTTAATTACCGTCGACATTACTAGTTACTACACTTTAAGCACGATACTATTGCAACCCTAACAAATCGATTTCATCCTCCCCGACACGACGTTGTTCTTCATTATCGTTCTCTTCAGTCTTCACAACACCAAATTCACCAATGAACTGATTCATCGCCATCACCAATTTCACTCACCACTCACCAGTTAGTTACCAACTCACCATGCCGCCATGCTGAGTCGCTATAACAGACAGGTAATATACTTGAACTCAATTCTGGAGATAGGCGAATGAAGTTCCATTTTCTTGGCAAACAAAGTTCCATTTTAATGTCATATCAATCGACCTGTAGACTGTACGTGATGGGTTAATTTTGCTGAGATTAATTTTCCACTTTGGTTTGGATCCGGATATTTGATATCAAACAAATTGACTTTGTCATGAGATTATTATGGATCTGGTTAGCACTTGACAATTTTTTTTTTCATTCCTTATACGTTATAAAATGGCTGGCTATGGAGTCTGCTAGGACCATTACAGAAAAAGAAATGTAATAGTATAGTTTTGTTCTAGGCTTGTGATCTCTCCATCCTTTGTCATTTTGTGTACCTTGTTATATAAATTCATATTGTTATAAATAGATATATGTATAGTGAACTCCACATCTTTATGTAATTAGGGTTTCCCCTTGTATCTAACCCTCTATAAATAGAGGCCTTGTATACTCATATTGAAATAAGAATATCAGTTGCCCCCTATCTCGTATCTCTCTGTAATTTCTTTTCCTCTCATTTACAACACGTTATCAGCACGCTCTTACCACTCACTATTGTTCCACTCTTTCTTCTACTGAATTGCGAAGAAGGAAAATGCTTTGCGCTAATCATTCTCTCACACACCCTATTGAAGAAGCAAATTCTGGGGAACGAGGAAAATATCCACCCCGCAAATCACCGGAATATTACTCTCACACACCAGATTCATCTCTAGAATGATGCCCTCGTGCACCAGATTTGAAGGAAGGCTAAAAAAAAATAGATCTTGAGAAGAAAAACAATTCACTGGAATGTTGCTCTCGCGTACCAGATTTTATTACTGGGATGTGCTCTCTCACACCAGATTTGAAGGAGGGCTAAAAAAAAAAGTTAGGTACAACAAAAAAAATATAGGAAAGGAAAACGGGAGAACCAAAGCAGTTCCGGGATTTTTCATGTAAGATTGAGGCATCGCGCCAGATCTTGTTTTCGAGTCGTTCAATTTATCAGTTTCGTATTTATTTATTTGTTAAATATAACGTGAGGCATTGTGCCTGAAAAAATAATCACGTTAGGCATCATGCCAGAAATAATAATCACGTGAGGCATCGTGCCAGAATTTAATATCACGTGAGGCATTGTGCCAGATTTTGTTTATTGTTATTTTCTATTTTGTGTTGTTTAATTTATCCAGTTTCATTTTTATTTATTTGTTAAGAATCATGTGAGGCATCGTGCCATGAATAATAATCATGTGAGGCATCGTGCCAGAATTCAATATCACATGAAAGGCACCGTGCCAGATCTTGTTTCATGTTAATTATTTTATTTATTTTGTGTCATTTTCTTTATCCATTTTCACTTATTTATTTTATTTAATTATAAATATTACGTGAGGCATTGTGCCCGATATTCGTATCAGGTAAGGCATCGTGCCAGATATAAATTTTCATTTAAGGCATTGTGCCAGATATAAATATCATTTGAGGCATTGTGCCAGATTTTATTTATTGCACTACCTTTATTATGTGTTATATGATTTATTTTGTTGCGATATATAATATACTTCATTATTTTATGATTGCTATTTATAATGTTTACCCCAATATATACGGCATTGCGCCTGATAAAATTAATTTTAATATTATTTGAACAAATAACGGCATTGCGCCTGAAAGTTTTTTTATTTTGATATATCATAAAAAATATCCAATATTGCCGAACTTGAGCTTACCGCATTGGACATCACTAAGAAGGGCATCGCGCCTGAAATTCTGACATCAATATACTAAGAAGGGCATCGGGCCTGAAATTTTGACATCAATATGCTAAAAGGGGCATTATGCCTGAAAGTTTAGTTGCCTATGTTATAAAAAGGCATCACACTTGAAAGTGTTAATATGATCAATATAAAGAGCGGTGCCAGTTTTTTTAAAATTACGTTTATACAGTATGAGCAAAGAAATTGGCATTGTGCCGGAAACTTTTGAACTTAATATGATATGGTATTAGCATTGAGCTAGATTATTGACAATATTTTGAAAAATAAATATATTGATCATATCATTGATCTAAAAAATGGTATAACACCTGGCGAATTCATCCGAAGTATCTATTTTTATGTATAAGATGAATGTTATTTGACGATTCGTGAAAAATCAATGATGGTATTGCACCAGGAGAAATTTGTGAAAATCGTTTGAAGTAATTCTTGGAAAACTACGCAAGTGATATACCATGATGATGAATATTCATATGTCAAGTTTGACCTCTATGATGATGGTATATGCATAATGTCATACAAATAATTCAGTTTGAATGTGATTTTACAAATGATTCTCAGTGAATCATAAGTTCATCTTCATTGAGATAGTGCTAAATCACAAAATGAGTGACTCTGGTGAATCATCCAAATATTGTTCATCTATTAAAGAAAACACTTGGCATGACAAATATCAAATGGTTCTTATTGGATCATTTTTATTCCATGTTTTTCATGAATAGTCAAAAGTCATGACCAGATTGTGAGAGATGACGAGCAGTTATTGACATCACAAAAGTATATAATTATCATGGTTGGATGTTATTATGATTGCAAGACTTTCAAGGTCTTTGTGGGCATAACTCGACTTATTTCAAAGCTAGCTCAAACATTGAAGCTATGCAGATTTTTTTAATAAGAAGTTATGTTGAGGATGACAAATTTAAATTTCTAAATATTATTCTATGTTTTTATATATTCTATATTATTATTGTCCATTGTTTATAATATTACGTATGTTCGTTTACATTTATGAGATTTATTCATTTAAAACAATTTGTACACCCTAAAAGGGGTCATGAAAGACATATGTCCGGGAAGGCGTATGTTCTGAATGAGATTTATCCATTTACAAGAATTTGTACACCTTAAAGGGGTCGTGAAAAGCATATGTCCGGGAAGGCGTATGTCTTGAGAAACATGATTAAAGACATTACAACTATAAATAATATTTCTTGATGGAGTCAAGAATTAACACTTGCTTGGGATGCAGTGCAGTTGTAGCTCTACCCTTTCCAAAGGATTATAGTTGACCCATAAGCATGTGTCTTGATGACAACGCATTAGTCTCATGTGTGAGAATGATTTTCCATGATTCAAAAAAAAAAATCATAAGATAAGGGTCAATAAGCTCTAGAAGAGCAGCTACAATACCACATATAGAATGAAATTTTTGTACTGAGAAAGCTTTGTAAATAACAAGTTTTCTCAAAAAGTGGTACTGATATACATGAGGCGGATATCACGTTAAGGTACAAATAAGAGAATATCAATGTATATTCTGGAAACGATATAAGTCATTATTGTAGCTGCTTGTTTTCTCCTTTGATTTGTATCACATGTGTGTTGGTACAATGGAGAACTTGAGATATAATATAAAGAAAACAATAAGTTTTTCATTGTTCCTTTTGGCATGACTGGTTAGACCATCCCAGTTCAAAAACGATGCAAATTGATATCCACTGTATGTGTGGACACTTTTTGAGGATTATATTCTTCCACCAAATGATTTGTTGCTTACTTTGAAAAACCTTTTATGAGGCTATCACCAGTCGATATTATGTGTAAACCTGAATTTTTATACGCGTGAATTCAGGTAAGATATTGGGGACCATTTTGGGGACCATATCCTGACCTCTTTGGACTATTAAGATTGGTTTAAATTGATGCATCAACCAAATGGTCATTAAAGCTAAAGTTTGCAAGATTGAATAACAAAGTCCATAAGATTGGACAATGCTGGTGAAATTTTAATGCCTTAATATGAACTTTTACATGTTCATTGGGATAAATTAATGGTTAAGAAGAACCATAGATCAAAGATCTGTAATGAATTGTAAGATCTTTTGGTTTTAGAATCCCAATATGCATTTGGAGACATGTAATTTACACAAAGCAACATTGATTTGCATCAAGCCAAATAGTGTTGATGAACTCTCACTCTTATAAATGACTTTGAGTCAAAAGCTAAATATTCTCCCATACAAGGTTTTGTTTGAAAGATTTATATACTATGCTTCAGTAGATCAATCAATTCCTTGAAGTTGTTGGGATTGTATGTTGAGTTCAAATTTTAATACCTTGAACTAACAAGCTGGGGATACCTTTATGACTCGATTGTCATCCAGGCGAACAATTTTTCCCAACATCAGGGGGAGAAAAGAAGCAATTGGAAGGTGAGATGATATGATATAAAATATATAATTGTGTCATCCTCGTCAGTAAGAACTTTTAAGTTCAATGTACTATTCATCTCCAAAAAGTTGGCAACCCAATTGCTTGATGTTGAGTGAAAAATATGCGCAACGTCTAATGCTCCTGTATTATAATGTCTATAAGGACAAGTGCAAATAAGTCTAACCTGAAGCATGGTAGACTATGTGGTTCCAATGACAAAGCCCTTAAAAGGAGCATAGAATTAAAATGGTCATACTACAAAGGGTATAGCTCTAGATGAGCTGTCAGACATGACAAATTACCAGTATATAAGGTAATCAGGTACCTGATGATAATAAAGATCTCGAGATATTATGTCATGTCAATAATATAATGGAACCGATATGAAATCAACGTTGATTATATATATGTATATGCATGCAAATGCATGTAGCGCTACATGTCACAATGATGACGAGGACATTGAATTGATTTGTCAAAAGTACTTGAAAGACGCAAATGAGAAGCAGAATTTCAACACATTCAAGTCGTGAATGTTGCAAACTTGATGTCCACATAATGATGTGAATCCAGCTGGATACAAACGGGTGTTTGTATGAAAATGAAAATGTGTGGTTAAAATTCATTTAATATACAACCTGTATTGGTGTATATAGATTTTTCAAAAGCCTTGTTATTGATTGTAAAAGGCTTTATCCCCAACAGTTGATTATTTTGAAGATATATATGGTTGAAATTATGATTAATTTGTATAGTTATACCTTATACAGGTAGATCACTTTGATAGTGCGTTTATATAAGATTCGAAAGAGATTAACTCCTGGAGGAGTTTAGTGAATTCTGAAAGGGAATGCCCCTGTGACCATGTTAATAAATCTTATATGAACCTCAACGATAAAGGTGATTGTGGCATTACTACCTTGGTGAAAAATATTGGAAAGGTATCTCTAGGTGAGTCCAATTTTATTGGATCATTTGTGTTGCTATAGTAGCAGTGTAAGAGTATAATTAGAACTCCTTACGAGTCTCCTGGTGGTCGTTGAATCAATGATCATGAAGTACCAATTTGAATGCTATTGCAACAGAATGATCAATGGTTATGGTATCTATAGATAAACACATATGAATAACCCTACCACCCATGAGATTAATGGAGGGTGTGTTTAATTGAATCTATGGCTTAATACCCAGATGATATAGATGATTACATCTATACTGATTAGAAAATGCATACCACCAAAAGTTTCTACTTATAAAAGAGTCGTTGATATTAATATAGAGCAGATATGCTAAAGTTCAAAAGTGATGGATGTATTCGACCAAGTGCTTCCCAAGTAACTGGGTGCAGGACCAATTAAAGATTGGGGATGCATACAATCAAAGTAATAAAGTGATGTTTTCAGCAGGGGGAGCAATGATGATTGTACTCTTTTTCCTTCACCATGGTGTTTTTTCCAGGTAAGGTTTTAACGAGGCAATCATGAAAATCATCCAATGGATTCATTTTATATGAATGCCAAGTGAAAATATATATGACTGATTATTATAGCTATGTAACGTTATTATAAGACTGTACTCTTTTCCTTTGCCCGAGGTTTTTATCCCACAGGGTTTTTCCAGGCGAGGTTTTTAACGAGGCAGCATATAACAAGATGTTTCGTCCAAGGGGGAGTGTTATAAATAGATATATGTATAGTGACTCCACATCTTTATGTAATTAGGGTTTCCCCTTGTATCTAACCCTCTATAAATAGAGGCCTTGTATACTCATATTGAAATAAGAATATCAGTTGCCCCCTATCTCGTATCTCTCTGTAATTTCTTTTCCTCTCATTTACAACACATATATATTTTTTCATTTGTGTTGAATCTCTTATTATAGCTAGGTATGGCTGATTGATGATAAAATTATTCTTGTTTCTGCACACAGAGATAATTCTCTGTGCAACTACTGTCTGGTTTCCTACATCTTGCTCACTAGAAAACAGGGCTGAAGAGTGAAGGCTGTCATTCTGCAATTGGTAATGTATTTTGCTCAAAACTCTAATGTTTATTGTTAAATTTATTTAGTAGTTTTTATACTTTGATTGAAATGAATGCATGAAATCAATTTGCACGTGATTCAAATGGGATTAGTTGATGCATGGGATTAAAACAGGATCAGTTTGCACAGATCATCTTGTGGATTTTAAACTAATTTGATTGTTGAATCTAACCTTAGAAGTTCAATTCTTTTATCGAACCTTTTCAGTTTGTTTGCACGGATCATATTTTTTTTTTCTTTTGTGTTTAATCTCTTGTTACAGCTAGGGATGGCTGATTGATGTTAAAACTATTCTTGTTTCTGCACATAGAGATAAATCTGTGCAACTGCTGTCTGGTTGCCTACATCTTTCTCACCAGAAAATGGGGCTGAAGAGTGAAGACCGTCATTCTGCAATCGGTAATGTATTTTGCTCAAAACTCTAATGTTTATTGTTAAATTTATTTAGTAGTTTTTATACTTTGATTGAAATGAATGCATGAAATCAATTTGCACGTGATTCAAATGGGATTAGTTGATGTGTGGGATTAAAACATGATCAGTTTGCACAGATCATCTTGTGGATTTTAAACTAATTTGATTGTTGAATCTAACCTTAGAAGTTCAATTCATTTTATCGAACCTTTTCAGTTTGTTTGCACGAATCATATATTTTTTTTCTTTTGTGTTGAATCTCTTGTTACAACTAAGGATGACTGATTGATGATAAAATTATTCTTGTTCTGCACACAGAGATAAATATGTGCAACCGCTGTCTAGTTTCCTACATCTTGCTCACCAGAAAACGGGGCTGAAGAGTGAAGGTTGTCATTCTGCAATCGGTAATGTATTTTGCTCAAAACTCTAATGTTTATTGTTAAATTTATTTAGTAGTTTGTATACTTTGATTGAAATGAATGCATGAAATCAATTTGCACGTGATTAAAATGGGATTAGTTGATGCGTGGGATTAAAATAGGAACAGTTTGCACGGATCATCTTGTGGATTTTAAACTAATTTGATTGTTGAATCTAACCTTAAAAGTTCAATTCATCTTATCGAACCTTTTCAGTTTGTTTGCACGGATCATATATTTTTTTCTTTTGTGTTGAATCTCTTGTATGGCTGATTGATGATAAAATTATTCTTGTTTCTGCACACAGAGATAAATCTATGCATCTGCTGTCTGGTTTCCTACATCTTGCTCACCATAATACGAGGCTGAAGAGTGAAGACGGTCATTATGCAATCGGTAATGTATTTTGCTCAAAACTCTAATGTTTATTGTTAAATTTATTTAGTAGTTTTTATACTTTAATTGAAATGAATGCATGAAATCAATTTGCACGTGATTAAAATGGGATTAGTTGATTCGTGGGATTAAACAGGATCAGTTTGCACGGATCATCTTGTGGATTTTAAACTAATTTGATTGTTGAATCTAACCTTAGAAGTTCAATTCATTTTATCGTACCTTTTCAGTTTGTTTGCACGGATCATCTTGTGGGTTCAGTAGGTGTAATTAATTAGGGAAGGTCCCAACGAATCTGTATCTACTGGGGTAACACCGATACCAGCATTCTCTGCTCCTCTTGGTCCTTCTAAACCTAGTCAATCGATTGAAAATGGCCCACAAACTACTTAATCAACAGCTACTGGACAACTAAGAAAGCTTAAATCTCTTGTATGGCAATCATTTGAGAGGAATGTAGTCAATGGTAATGTCACTGCAAAGTGTTTACATTACAACAAAGTGTTCTCAGCTGGAAGCGGAAATGGGACTTCTCATCTTAGGGATCATTTAAAGTTAAGATGTAGTGGAACAAATAAGTAAGTTGATATTCGATAGTGCTTCTTACATGCTAGTAAAAAAGTTGATGAAACAACAAGTTTGGGAAATTATAACTTCAATCAGGATGCTTCTAGGAAGGAGCTAGCAAATATGGTCATTTTGCATGAGTATCCACTATCTATAGTGGATCACATTGGTTTTAGAAGGTTTGTGGTCAGCTTAAATCCAAACTTCAAGATTATCTCTGAGATTTGACATTATGAAGATGTTCTTATGCGAGAAAGCAAATTTGAAGAAGATCTTTGACAGCAACAAGTCTAAGATTGCAATTACTACTGATATGTGGACTGCTTCAAACCAAAAAAGAGGCTATACGGTTGTGACTGCACATTACATAGACCAATTCTGGGTCTTACACAACAAAACTTTGAGGTAATTACTACTACATTATGTTATAATATCTTTCCTTGTGTTAAATTTGTTTTATATTTGCTATGTTAAAATTGTTTTCTAAAAATGTATGTTAAACTTGTTTTCTTAAAATATAGGTTTGTGTATGTCACATGTCCACATACAAAGGATACCCTTGCACAAGTTTTATTAGACACTTTGAATGGGTACCACATTGAGGAAAAGATCTCTTGTTTGGATGTTGATAATTGTAGTACAAACGATGCCATGGTGAATGTTTTGAAACCTAGATTTGGTGAAGATTCTCTTATATTGGCATCGTTTGTACTACAATTATCAACAACCAAACAAGAGATCTTTTCCTCAATGCGGTACCCATTCAAAGTGTCTAATAAAACTTGTGCAAGGGTATCCTTTGTATGTGGACATGGGACATACGCAAACCTATATTTTAAGAAAACAAGTTAACATACATTTTTAGAAAACAATTTTAACATAGTAAATATAAAACAAATTTAACACAAAGAAAGATATTATAACATAATGTAGTAGTAATTACCTCAAAGTTTTGTTGTGTAAGACCTAGAATTGGTCTATGTAATGTGCAGTCACAACCATATAGCCTCTTTTTTGGTTTGAAGCAATCCACATATCAGTAGTAATTGTAATCTTAGACTTGTTGTTGTCAAAGATCTTCTTCAAATTTGCTTTCTCGCATAAGAACATCTTCATAATATCAGATCTCATAGATAATCTTGAAGTTTGGATTTAAGCTGCCCACAAACCTTCTAAAACCAATGTGATCCACTATAGATAGTGGATACTCATGCAAAATGACCATATTTGCTAGCTCCTTCCTAGAAGCTTCCTGATTGAAGTTATAATTTCCCAAACTTGTTGTTTCATCTGCTTTTTTACTAACATGTATGAAGCTCTATCGAATATCAACTTTCTTATTTGTTCCACTACATCTTAACTTTAAATGATCCCTAAGATGAGAAGTCCCATTTCTGCTTCCAGCTGAGAACACATTATTGCAATGTAAACACTTTGTAGTGGCATTACCATTGACTACATTCCTCTCAAATGATTGCCATACCGGAGATTTAAGCATTCTTAGTTGTCCAGTAGCTATTGACTGAGTAGTTTATGGGTCATTTTCAATCAATTGACTGGGTTTAGAAGGACTAAGAGGAGCAGAGAATGCTGGTATCGGTGTTACCCCAATAGATACAGATTCGTTGGGACCTTCCATAATTAACTACACCTACTGAACCCACAAGATGATCCATGCAAACAAACTGAAAAGATTCAATAAAATGAAATGAACTTCTAAGGTTAGATTCAACAATCAAATTAGTATAAAATCCACAAGATGATCCATGCAAACTGATCCTGTTTTAATCCCACACATCAACTAATCCCATTTTAATCACATGCAAATTGATTTCATGCATTCATTTCAATCAAAGTATAAAAACTACAAAATAAATTTAACAATAAACATTAGATTTTTTAGCGAAATACATTACCGTTGCAGAATGATGGTCTTCACTCTTCTGCCCCATTTTCTTGTGACAAAGATGTAGGAAACCAGACAGCAGTTGCACAGATTTATCTTTGTGTGCATAATTTTATCATCAATCAGTCATCCCTAACTGTAACAAGAGATTCAACACAAAAGAAAAAAAATATATGATCCGTGCAAACAAACTGAAAAGGTTCGATAGAATGAATTGAACTTCTAAGATTAGATTCAATAATCAAATTAGTTTAAAATCCACAAGATGATCTGTGCAAACTGATCATGTTTTAATCCCACACATCAACTAATCCCATTTGAATCACATGCAAATTGATTTCATGCATTCATTTCAATCAAAGTATAAAAACTACTAAATAAATTTAACAATAAACATTAGAGTTTTGAGCAAAATACATTACCGATTGTAGAATGACGGTCTTCACTCTTCAGCCCCGTTTTCTGGTGAGCAAGATGTAGGAAACCAGATAGTAGTTGCACAGATTTATCCCTGTGTGCAGAAAAAAGAATAATTTTATCATCAATCAACCATTCCTAGCTGTAACAAGAGATTCAGCACAAAAGAAAAAAAATGAATTTATATAACAACATACACAAAATGGCAAAGAACCGAGAGATCACAAGCCCATAACAAAACTATACTATTACATTTCTTTTTTTGTATGGACAGATAAGCCTCTGGCAAGGCAAATGGGTTTTCTGTAGTGGTCCTAGTAGACTCCATAACCAGCCATTTTGTAACGAATAAGGAATGCAAAAAAAATGTCAAGTGCTAACCAGATCCATAATAATCTCATGACAAAGTCAATTTGTTTGATATCAAATATCCGGATACAAACCAAAGTGGAAAATTAATCTCAGCAAAATTAACCCATCACGTACAGCCTACGGGTCAATTGATATGACAATAAAATGGAACTTTGTTTGCCAAGAAAATGGAACTTCATTCGCCTATCTTCAGAAGTGAGTTCGAGTATATTACCTGTATGTTACACTTACATACAATTGCAGAGCGAGATGGGAGTATACGAGCTTAACCTGTCTGTTACAGTGACTCAGCGTGGCGGCACTACAGCTTGTTTGCCGGTAAGGGAAGGTGGGTAATGGTGAGTTGGTGACTGACTGGTGAGTGGTGAGCGAAATCGGTGATGGCGATGAATCAGTTCATTGGTGAATTTGGTGTCGTGAAGACTGAAGAGAATGATAATGAAGAACAGCGCCGTGTGGGGGAGGATGAAATCGCTTTGTTAGAGTTGCAATAGTATCATGCGTGAAGTGTAGTAACTAGTAATGCCGACGGTAATTAAGTTTAATTGAAAATTGACATGTGAAAACTTTTTTTATTTAATATAATATGTGGGTGACGGGTCGGGTGAACGGGTCGGGTGACTGGGTGAAAAATGTTCACCCGACTCGTCACCCGCACCCGTTTCACCCGTCTCTCGTTTTCACCCGTTTTTTACAGGTTTTTCACCCGTTTTTTACGGGGTTTTCACCCGTTTTAGCAGGTCGGGTGAAACGGGTACCCGTCACCCATTGTCATCCCTAATCCCAACCCCCATTAAATAGTGGAGTTCTTAACTACTTCCTTTCTCTCCTTAATTAAAATAAACGAAACTATCGTAACTCCTGAAACCGCCAAACCCTTAAATATGCAACATTTGCAATTAAATAAATAAACTGGCAAAACTCCCGAAACCGACATAACTCCAAAAATAATTCTAGAAACCGTCTTAACTCTAGAATTAACTCCATAAACCAACATAACTCCATAAAGAATTCTAGAAACCGTCTTAACTCCAAAAACCGACATAACTTCTTAAATAATGCATAAATATCCAATTACATATACACACCTAAATAAATACCAAACTGGCCTACTCCAAATTATGCATTTATACCCAATAAATGTTAAAACTGACCAAACTCCAAATTCTATAAATGCCAAAACTAACCAAACTCCATAATACGCATTAACACCTAAATACGCAAAAGTATCTCCTTGTAATAAATACTAAACGTTTCACCCGTTTTTTACGGGGTTTTCACCAGTTTTAGCGGGTCGGGTGGTCGGGTGAAACGGGTACCCGTCACCCATTGCCATCCCTACTCATATATTGAATCTGATATTGCAAGATGGATTAAATGTGATTGGTGGAGGGATTGAGAGAGTCCGAGATTGTGCTTCTTATTGGGTAGGAATCCGCGAAAAAATTGAGATGTTTGAGAACAAAGTGAAGTCAGTGAAAGGTGAAGATGCCAGAAAGATATCTCTTGATTGCAAAACAAGATGGAATTCTACTTTCCTTATGCTTCAAAGTGGATTACCTTACAAGGGTGTCTTTGCTAGTATCCATCGTCAAAACCCCAGGTTGAAGTTCACCCTTCCTACCCAAACTGATTGAGATTTGACTGCTTTGTTTTGTGAGAAATTGACCATTTTTCATGACTTGACAGAGTTGATATCTGGTAGGAGATATCCTACTTCAAATTTGTTTTTTCGTGAAGTTTGTGAAATTAAGCTTGCTTTGACTTCTTGGTTAGAAAGTGACAACCAAGTCATTAAAGATATTGCAACAAAGATGAATGAAAAATAGGAGAAGTATTGGATGACTACCAATCAAGTATTAGCTGTAGCAGCCATTTTAGATCCAAGGAACAAATTGGAATGTGTTGAATGTTACTTGAGGATATTTATGGTGACAATGCTGAATTGGAGATTTTGAGGGAAAAGAACACTTTGTATGAGCTCTTACATGAGTATGAAGATAACCTTGAGGGATGTCATTCCACTACATCTGAATCTAGTGAGTTGAGCATTCAAGGAGGTGATTGTCATAAGAGAGTTGATAAGTGGAGTAGAGTGAAGAAAACTAAGAAGAGGAAGCTTAATGTGAAGTCTGAGTTGGATTACTATTTGGAGGAGGGTGCCTTGCCAGAAGATGACTATTTCAACATTTTACAATATTAGAAGGTTGAACTCAAGTATCCAACATTGAAAAGGATTGCCATGGATATCCTAGCAATTCCAGCTTCTACTGTGGCATCAGAGAGTGCTTTTAGTATGGGTGGGAGAGTTGTTAGTGAACACCGTTCGAGACTTGTTCCAAATACAGTTGAGGCATTGATGTGTATGCAAAACTAGATTCTAGGGGAGCTTTCTTCAGGTATTAATATTCTCATTTTTCTTTCACTTACACACGTTTTCAACTATTATTTATTAACATTTTTCTCTTCTTGCAATGTAAATTAGATACTTCTCTTGATACAATTGAAGCTTGTGCTACAATCTGGGAAGATCATGACACAGTGAATGAGAAAAGTGTGGGGAACGAAATTGAATCTGAAGTTCATGATTTGGATTCGGTAATAATTATTCATACATATATCTAGTTTCAACAATGTCTTTATTTTTCTTAATTATTACACAATCCTATACTAATAATGCATCTTTCCTTGATAGGATCATTATTCAGATCAAGATTTCATGGATTTTATTTGAGGTAATTGTCTATCTCTTATAGGTATTACAATATTTATGAACTACTATCTTTTAATATCTATATCAATTATTGCTTGTACTTCCTAGCTGCTATTATTCGTACATGCATCACATCTCCAATGTACATTAAAGCTTTTGATGACTAGCTACATGACAAAATTATGCCAATTATGTATAGAAAGATTGAAATGATTATTTGTGTACTTTTTGGAACAGCTTTTGATGGCTGAGATCTATATCAAAATCGATATGTATACCTATTTTTTATTTTTTTTGGAGGTGCTTGTTCTCATGTCTCTGCTTTTATTGCTATTTCTTATGCTGATGCTTTCTTGCGGGATTTGTCTACAGTGTTCGTTTGTTGAGCACCGGAACTACAAAATTATCTGTGTGGAATGCCTCATTATTCTTCTTAGTTGGAGCTGACAATGAAGAGGTACAATATTGACCTTCATCCCTCTTTTTTATCCTATATTTTGAAGGGTTCATGTATTTTGTATGTAAAAAGGAAAATGGATCCTACTAAGGCAGCTTTTGAAATATGGGTAGCCTGATGTACATACTTGCTTACCATTTTTGTGTGAAATGAAATCATGTTACACTTGTTCTGATTTCTCTCTCTGTCTGACAGTGATGTGATTTGCTTTGATATTCACTGTATCTTTGATCAAAGATCGTGATCAGTTGCCTTTTAAGCTGTAGTTTTATAGTTCATTAAAACCACTCTTTCCTTTGTTGATTTGTAGCTTTTGATTAATAGCCAGAAGTAATGTTGGCCCATTATTTAGCATTATAAGCCCAATAGTCTATTACTTGTATTACAACCCATATATGTCTGTCTATAAGAGTCCATAGCAGAATATATAAATACAGTCTTCTAGGTTGTAATGCACCACGATAGACACAATGAATATACAATGAAATTTCATTGACTCTCATTTTGTAACATGGTATTAGAGCTCTCCAAATCGCCGATGATGGTGATCCTTCATTAGATCTGGGATATTCTTTAACCTTGTCTATCAACGATGGCCTCCAAAGAAACACCAGGATTTGATGGCTCCACCAGCTCTTCTGGAAATACCGTCGAAGGATCTCAAACGACAGGGGGAAACACCATCTGTTAAGTCTATCCCTTATTTTGATGCCTTTGTGAAACTGATTGGCAATTATTTTGGCACATCTGTTAAGTATATCCAGACAGATGGAGGAGGTGAATTTCAGAGTTTAAAGCCTCTAGTTACCAACTATGGTATTCTGCATAGGTTTACCTGTACCTATTCCCATCAGCAAAATGGGACTTTGGAAATCAGGAACAAATTTTTGGTGGATAAGGGTTTAACCCTACTTGCTCAGTCCAGTCTGGATTTCAAGTTTTGGTCATATGCGTTTAGAGCAGCTGCTTTTCTATCTAACAGGACACCTACCAAAGTTTTAAACTACAAGACTCCCTATGAGTCTCTTTTTGGGAAACCACCATATTACTTAATTTTGAGGGTGTTTGGCTGCTCTTCTTGGCCTAATCTACGACCTCATAACCCACACAAACTAAGTTTTTGGTCTACTGAGTGTGTGTTCTTAGGTTATTCATCTAATCATCATGGTTACATTTATTACTGTCCTAAGACAGGGAGGAACTACATTAGTAGGGATGTTCTGTTCAATGAAACACGTTTCCCTATGTCTAAGCCTTCTACCCCACCTTCACAATCTCAACCAGAAATTATCCTTGTTCTTCTCCCATCTTACCCTGTTTTCATCCCAGACTGTTTCTGACCCTACGTCATCTTTGCCCTCACATTCTGTACCCACTCCACCACCCAGTCCACAAAATTCTCCTCCTACACACACCACTCCACCACCAGACAACTTCTCACCTACACAAAACTCACCTCCTACATCTGGTGCCTTAGTTGTTGTACCCACCCAGCCTACACATCACATGGTTACCAGGGCTAAAGCCAATATTCATAAACCTTTGATCAGCACAGATGACACTATTCCATGGGGTTATTCTACTGCCCTTAATGCTACCACTATTAGTTCCTCTCCTACCTCAGCTGAAACTGTTATTCCTGAAGAACCATCATTCACTCAAGCCCTAAAGTTCCCTGTTTGGAGGGAAGCTATACAGAGAGAAAATGAGGCTTTGTTGAAGACTCATACCTGGGATTTGGTCCCTCATGTGCCTGGCTCTAATGTACTTGGAGTTAAGTGGATTTTAAAAACTAAGAAAACATCTACTGGGCAGATTGAAAGGCGAGAGGCAAGGCTGGTGGCTCAAGGATATAATCAGGCTACTGGGTTGATTTTACAAAGACCTACAGTCCTGTTGTGAAAATCACTACTATAAGGGTGGTTTTGTCTCTAGCTGTTTCTTTAAATTGGCCTATAAGGCAACTGGATATTCAGAATGCGTTTTTAAACGGTGTTTTGGAAGAGGAGGTATTTGTTAAGCAGCCTCCTGGCTTTGTGGACAAATCTAGGCCTACGCATGTTTGCAGACTGAGAAAGGCTCTCTATAGTCTGAAACAGTCTCCTAGAGCTTGCTACTCTACCCTCAGCTTTATGCTTCTTGACCTAGGTTTTGTTATTTCAGATAAGGACTCCTCTCTGTTTATATTTTGTCAAGGGTCAGACATTGTGTTTGCTTTGGTGTGTGTTGATGAAATTATCCTTACTGGAAGTGCTATCAACCTTCTTCAAAAACTAGTCCACAAACTATCCCTTCTTTCCCAGTAAAGGACCTTGGTAATTTATCCTATTTCTTAGGGGTATCTGCGGTTCGCTCCTCCAAAGGGCTTCTTCTGAAACAGAATAAATATATTGCTGACCTTCTACACCGCACTCAAATGGAAAACTCCAAACCCACCACTACCCCCCTCAACCCTAATCAAAGTCTAGATGATACTACATCCCCTTTGTTTTCAGATCCTACTCGCTACAGAAGCGTTGTGGGTTATTTACAGTACTTAGCAATAACACGGCCAGACATTCAATTCACAGTAAGCAAACTTTGTCAATACATGCAAGCACCACGGGAAACTCATTGGACAACAGTAAAAAGATTGTTGCGTTACCTGGGGAGTTCGAAGCATCTTGGCCTTTTCTTCTCTGCCTCTCCCATTGGCTCGCTGGAAGAGTTCTCCGATGCAGATTGGGCTGGGGCTCACCTTGACCGCCGCTCGACTACTGGTTTTTGCATCTACCTTGGTCATCACCTTCTGTCCTGGAGTTCGAGAAAGCAACGGTCAGTGGCAAGATCGTCAACAGAGGCAGAATTTAAAGCAGTAGCAAACGCTACCGCAGAGACAATTTAGATTCTTCAACTTTTGAGGGAATTAGGGTTCTTTATCGATAAAGCTTCAGTCTTGTTTTGTGATAACGTCAGCGCTACTTACCTCAGCAAGAATCCCGTCCTCCACAGCAGAATGAAACATGTCGCCGTTGATTTCTTCTTCGTTCGAGAAAGGGTGGTGAACGGAACCTTAATTGTCTCTCATATACCAGCGGGCGATCAGATTGCCGACGGGCTCACCAAAGCTCTCTTGCCTTCCCTTTTTCTGAGTTTTCACTCCAAACTCCCTCTCACGGTGGATTTGGGCCGCGGGAGGATAATAGCCAGAAGTAATGTTGGCCCATTATTTAGTATTATAAGCCCAATAGTCTATTACTTGTATTACATCCCATATATGTCTGTCCATAGGAGTCCATAGCAGAATATATAAATACAGTCTTCTAGGTTGTAATACACCACGATAGACACAATGAATATACAATGAAATTTCATTGACTCTCATTTTATAACATTGATAACAACAAAATTTAATCAATGTAGTTTCAATTCATAAAAGCTCCACTGTGGCTTATATCACGGTTATTATCATCGGATACCTTGTTTTTCTTTTACAAAGTGGAATTGAATCTCTAAATTTTGTGCATGACCACTCCGCTTTCATAGTTGTTAGCCTGGGATGGAAAATCTATGGTTGTTGTTTCATGAGAGAAATAAATTTCTTTTAGAAACTGTGCAGAGTTGCATAATTTAACTAATATTTGCTTGCTCTGATCTTGGTACTCTTCTAATTTTGCAAGACTCTTTTCTGCCATGGATGATGTATTCTCATCTGCTACTGATTAGATATGTAAAATTGATTCTCTTGTCATGAACATTTTGAATTTGTTGTCTTGAACCACCATCTGACTTTTCTCTATTTGATTTTTTCATATCTTGTTGTCTTGTTGATTGTGAAGATGGGAAGACATGTGAAGTTGAAGCTGGTGGGAAGAGTTGTTAGAGTAGCTATTTTTAACATTTCAAAAACTAGAGGCAAAATGTGACGGCCTTCTTTTGTTTAATATTTGTTGAGATTGTCTTGAAATATTTTGATTAATAATTTATGTATTGAGTTGAGTATGTTGTTGACATGTGGTATGTGCTATTGAGAAAATATGTGTATTTTTATTGAAAAGTTAATCTTTTATAGATGCTAAAGGTTGAAAAAGCTTGTTGGAAAAAAAACGGGTGACGGGTTCACCCGTTTCGCCCGCATCACCCGCAGGTGACGGGTGACGAATTTGCGGGTGACGGACCAGGTCGGGTGATGCGGGTGAAAAGTGGGTGATGGGTCGGGTGGAGCGTCACCCGATCCGAACCCGGCCGTTGTCATCCCTAGTTGGGATTGATGGAAGGAGTCATCCACTTCTCTTCTGGCTAATTACAAACTCTACAATTCTCTTTGCCGCAGCCCGCTTTCATCTTTGAAAAAAAGGGGGGAGCTATTAATGTTGATAGAGAACGTGTTGGAAGCCACACACTGCATGATCCAGTTAGCAAACTTTGAAGGGAAATTCAAGAAGGAGAGGATGTCCTATAGGAAGGTCCATTCCACGGAGTCGAAAGCTTTACTAATATCCATCTTATCATGCATCAAGGGGAGATATGAGATCTTTGGTAGTCTTTCATAAGGCAGGAGCAGAGCTTGATGTTATCAGATATGAAACACCCTTTATTGAAGGCCCCCTAACTATTCCTCAAAAGGTAGGGAAGAATATCCTTGAGTCTCTTAGTCAAAATTTTGCTAATGATTTTGTATAGAGTATTACAGCATGAGATGGGCTTATAGTCCCCTAGGGAGGAAGCGACGTCAGTTTTGGGGATGAGGGTGATGAGGGTGAAGTTTATCTCTTCAAGAAGCCTGCAACTGTCAAAGAGACTTCTGATGGCTTGATAAACATCATCACCAATGATATCCCAAGCTGCTTTGAAGAATTTGGTCATGAAGTCATTCGACCCAGGGGCTTTGTCATCTTCAATGGATAAAGGCCCGCTTTGATATCTTTGTTTTCAACAGACCGAGTTAGGCGGGCCCACCTAAGATGTGTTCTAGGGTCCTGGTGTTGTCCAAGTTGAAGTCCTGCAGAGAGTAATGGATAGTACCTCTAGAACCAAGAATGTGCTTAAAGTGAGTGACAAGACAGTCTTTAATGTTGGTTGGGGCACTAAGGACCTCCCCAAGGTTGTTATTAATGGATGTAATGCATTTTTTATTCCTTCTCACCTTAATGAATCTATGAAAGAAAGTGGTGTTAGAGTCTGCAAACTAGAGCCATTGGGGTTTGGACAGCTGACGCAGGAAAAGGAGCGCTGGTCTCTAATAAGGAGGCTATGTCTTAGGGTCTTCTCCTTGGATATAAGAGTCGTGTTCTAGGGATCAATGTCCATCTCTCTTTGGATATTAATAAGCTCCTCTCTAATGGTTTGGGCTTTGACAAAAAGGAAGCCAAATTCTGATTTATACAGTGAAGAGAGACCAATTTTCAGATGGTGTAACCTAGAAACGATTATGTAGAGACGATTCCCATCCGGTGGGATGTTCCAAGCTTCCCGAACCAAAGGGAGGAAGGAGGGGTCATTGGTCCAAAAGTTAGGAAATTTAAAGCTCTTCCTATGAGGGTAGACTGGGGCAAAGTGATAGCCATGGGGCTGTGATCAAAGAATGAGATGGGGGAAGAATGAGGTGATACTAGTTGGAAAATCTAAGATCCAATCCTCGTTAACAAGGACATGATCAATTTTACCCATGACTCGTTTATGGTTGAATTGGTTGTTACACCAAGTATAAAAAGCGCCCATAGTAGCGAAGATGCTGCTGCTCAGCCCTCACAACACAGTTCACAAAATCATCGGAGTCTGTAGGGGAGGGGTACGGGTGCTAAGCTTGTCGTCAACATAGATAATGTTGTTGAAATTACCCGCAACCACCCAAGGGCCAACAGAATTACGATGAGATCTAAGCACTGGTTTGTTCCTCCTATACACAATAGAGATGGTAAAGTTGGAAGTACCCAAGAGAGTAGCTTTACAGGTCAGTATTTGCGCAGATTGATGAAGAAGGGGGATGAGGGAAGGGTTAAAGAGGATTCAGATGCGTCCATTGGAATGAGAAGCATAATTATAGATGAAGCTCCAAGAGGGAAAGAAACAGGTTAGAATAGAGAGGTGGTTGGAAAAAGAAATGCGAGTTTCAAAGAGGCCCAAGGTTCAAAGCTTATTTGTTAGAACAGAATTCTAAAACTCTCGAATTTTGAGATGATCGTTGCACCCCCTAACGTTCCAAACAATAAAATTCATAAGAGGGGGGGGGGGGGGTTGAGGAAGGGGGGTGGTAGAACAGTGCCCTGATCAAACACAGAAAAGGAGTTCAAAAGCTGAAGAGATAGGTGATAAGTGTGAAATGTATCTGTTTTTAGGGCTTTAATTATTCCTATTTTCATAACAAATTGTCATATTTCTCACTAATCATATGGTTTTTCTTATATTTATATTTTAATGTGAACTGATACATTTTATGTGTCTAATGTAGGGAAAAGTCTAGGAAATGCATATATTTTCTCCTAAGGATTCCAACGCAACAAACCAGGAACACAACGGAGCTAAAACGAAGAAT
The DNA here is from genome assembly GCA_023374045.1 of Limonium bicolor. NCBI lineage: Eukaryota > Viridiplantae > Streptophyta > Magnoliopsida > Caryophyllales > Plumbaginaceae > Limonium > Limonium bicolor. Next base: position 98,994,373 of record CM041782.1, read on the forward strand.
CTAGGCCCGGCTGAAGTTATGTTCGACCTTTTGTCCGGACCTACACATGCAAATTATAACTGCGTCCGGACTTCCGTCCGGAAGAGTTGGGTCAAACATCACAGACGCGTCTGGACATACAGAGCCGGACGCATCCCTGAACGTCTCATTTTGATAGATCCACTGCATACGCCTATATAAACAACAGATCACGTCAGAAACAAAAGCACGCCGCACCTGACACAGGGCCTCGCGCCTCTGTTCCATTCTCTTGATACAAACTGAACACCATCAGAATCGACCACCACCGTCATCACATATTTCCCCACCGATCCATCACCATTCACACACCTTCATCCGTTCATCCATAATATCCCACTTCCATAACCAATTATCCACACTCCACCATACATCACCAAATCACATCATCCACCACACCAGACCACCACTATCGCACTATTCCACTACTTATCACCATTTGTCCTACCGCAGTTCTAACGGAGGATCGACGTGAAAATGGAGGTGGAGTGGGGATCTGGAGGCAACTTGCTAACTGGAGTTTTCTCTACCCTTTCTCTTATTTTGTTTAATGTCATTCTTTGTTATTTTTGCTATTTTTAGAGTCATGTCTGAGTAGTTAAACAAGCTCCCTGGATTGAGGTAGCAAACCGGATCTTAATATTTATTTGTAATGTTTTCACTAATTCATTAATGCAGTAGTTTAATTTTTATTCTTCTTGCACTTTCATTCTATAGCTAATTATTAAAGCAATCTTTGTAGTTTTCTAATCAATACGCGAGGGTTAGATAGATAACAAGACATAGGAAGTTAAACCTGATTAGTGACTAGAAGCGTGATCCCATCTATAACTTAATCGGACTCCAATAGAAACTATTCTTTTATGCAATTGGTTGTGTCCGGAATAGAGCATTAGTCTGCTACTAGTTCTAGCAACTGGTTAAGATTCGTTAGATTTATCCGTTGACAAATTATTGATCGTTTCTGAGTTTATTGCATAATTAGGGAAGAGTTTATTAATAAATTTAGATACTGAAAGTTTGCAGAACAATCCGGGGTGCTTCCTTAGATTTAGATTTGTAATCTTTAAGGATTACTTAGTTTATATTAATTGTTTTATTATTTTATGTTTGTTTACTGAGTCAACATTTTTAGTTAGAGTAAGAAGACCCTGAAAAAGTGGCATCTCCTGTTTTCTTAGCGTAGTTTCTCAGTTAGATTAATAAATTGTCAGTTAATTGAACAAGGTCCTTGAGATAGACAACCCCACTAAATTCACAATTCCGTAAAACAATAGATGCACTGCCTAGGTGGTAGAGATATAATAACATACATTTTTCCGGCCTTTTGTATTTGTCGTCGATCTCTACTCATCCACCGTCTAGCGATTCTTGGGCTTGTCGTTTGGTTAGTTGTGCTCGTGGAAGCTCCCAACGGGATTGCTCTTCAAGCGCTCTGTGAGCGTAACACTATAGGGTAGTATTTCTCTATGGCCCTTTTCGATTGGGATTTAATCTGAGCATTATTTGTATTTGTTTCCTTGCTAAATATGAGTTTGAGGCCACTGTCGAATTTGGGTTAAACCGACCATATTAGCATCCTTCGTTGTTACCTGCTTTGGAGGTTGTGTAATCTCTGTTAAGCCCGCGTTAATTTCTCTGGTCATTTTGGTTGCACTGATCTTAGAATTGATCTGGTTTGAAACTTGTTTCATATGTTCTATGGTTTGGATGTGATTAAGCCATGTTTTTAAACGGTCCGATTAGCAGAGATTATGGATTTTTTATCTATCATTGATTGCATACGATGGATTTGGCCTAGATTGCTTAAATCATAAGTTAGGTTTGGGAATTCTTCCCAAATATGTTATTTGGAGTTGTGAATATAGTTTTTGCCATTTATCTGTGAAAATGATCATGGTATTCGCTTGATTGTTTTCTTGTTTTGTTGAATTTGCACTTGATTGTGGAGTTCTCATGTTTGCATTTCACTTGTCTATTCGATACATTCACCTGATGTTGGAGTTGGTTTCTGGATTCTATTTATTTCTCCTAAGTTATCAGCATTAGATTGGGCTCCATTCTTGAGCCTTGCTTGGTTGGCTTATTGATAATCGGTTATGGCTGAAAATATGACACTTTTTTTACTCAGTTTGACCTTTAATCACTTTGATCAAAGCTTTCAAATCATTTTGGGTCGTACGCTTATTCATTCGAGTTAAACTCGAGCTTAATAAACTTTGGGCCCATATGGTTTCACTGAAATTGTGAGCTAGGCCTCCACTATTTTTCGGCCTTTTTCTTAATTGAGGACTCACACGTTCCTTCCGTAACCCATAGCTATTCCGTAGGTAAACTGTGGTTAAATGACTACTATTTTCCTCCCATGGGTAAATTTCCATAGGTAAACAACAACTTTTCAATAATATATATTTACTCTCTTTGTTGGAATGGTTCATTTGGCACCCATTTTATGTGGATTATCCTGACTTGTGGCTTTCGGCCCTGTTGCACAACCGCGTGTTAATTTGATTTGTGTTCATTGTGTTGTGATTGAGGTACAACGAGACTTGAGAAGCGCTTATTTCACTTGGAGTTTGACATGGAATTAAGCAAATTGAGCTATGATGCTATATTAAGTGGGCTCATCTCCTAGCTATGAACTATAATGCTATTAATTTGTCTCCTTATGACTTTAGAAATTGGTCTATCTTTGATGAAAGGATTATCGTTATTCCCAATGGTGTTTCGATATGAAGGAAGATGAGTGACGAATATCTTCTTCTATGATTGCTTATCAAAACAATATGAGCTCTTAATTACACTTTTCTTGCTCTCAGAAATCATGGGATCTTCCTCTTATAGGGTTTGGCAAGTTTAGTATTGGGGTAATGAATATCATTAAAGGAAAATTTAGGAATTAGAAGGAATTCCCTTTATGGTGAATTTGGTCATTATTAGGACATGTCAATCTGTATTGGAGCTTGCTTTACTTAGGGGTAGCCTTTGCAGTTGCTATGATATGGCTCATGGCGAAATCAGCAAGAGCATCACTTGGCTTTTGGTTAGCAGTGCCAGTGATATGTATGGTTTGAACAATTGTACTAGTAGTGGTAAGCTATTTATGTCTAGATTTTATAGTTCGGTCAGTGGCGATGGAATTCTGTATTTAAATATATTCTATTAAGCGGGTATGTGAGATAGTTTTTTTTATAGCACCTTGCTCTGGGGAGGAGAGTATGTTCCTCTTTACACTAGAGTGAATGATTTGTAGCTTCATGTCCTCTCTTGATTTGTGGTTAGATAAAGTGTCAAGTATTACTAAAAAAATAAGTAAATTACTCTAAGCCCTTTAAGGTGTGGTGATATTACAAGTTAGCAACTTCAGGTTATCAATATATCTTTCAATCCTCTCGAGGCATGCAGGGGATTCCTAGCAGTGGGCCCCCAAAACCATAAATGTGTTTGCTTGGACACTAATTTTCTTTGATCTGACATCTTATCCCTTAACATGTTAGATTCTCACTCATTTTGTCATTTTGTCGCACTAGACAATACTCAAAGCACAAACCCACCCAATCTCTCTCCATAAAATCCTATTATTTGACAAAAACCATGAGGGTGTGGCTCCTATGAACATTTTTGTTGCTTAGTTGGAATTACGGTCCTTCGTTTTAGTGATAAGAAGAAGAAAAAGATGATTTAAAAATAGAAACATATAAAAAAAAGAGATTGTGAATATGGTTGTGTAATAAGTATTATTTGATGTGATAATGTGACGTGAATAGATTGCTAGATCAAAGATAATTAATGACTAAACAAACACATTTAAAAAAATTTGAGCTCACCGACAAAAACCTCATATATCGGGATATAAATAACATTAAGATGTCAAATTGTAATCTCCCCACACCATAGGAGGTCTCAAGTAATTTACTCTAAAGTAACTAGTCACAAATCTAGCTTTATAATAGAGTGATTTGTTTTAGTCTGAGCTGTTGATCATTGTTTTACTCCGATAGTGTCTACTTTCTCATCAGTTGCCTTTATTTTCTAATAACTGTCTTGTGGAGATTAAATCTAATATGAAGTGAGTTAATTGAATGTTCGATCAATTCATTATTCACTGGTAAGTTAATTCCCTCCCCCTTAATTTTTGTGATTACTAGACGTTGACCGTCAACTAAGACAACACCATGGCCGCCATTGTTGTTCTTCAAGGAGTTTTGGAATTGGGAAAAGTCAGTTACTTGTCACTTTTGAAAGAACAGAATTAACGTACATGTATTCCAGAAATTAACACGTCACTATTCATCCGATGCGTGCGAAGTCGGAATTTTGGGATCAGTTGCGGTCTCCGAATCACGAAAAGGCGATGAGCCGCAAAGCAGTCTAAGACAACAAACGTATGGGGATATGTTCGATTTTCTATTTCCAATTATTGAAACTCACATCCGAGTCGTTGTAGTATAGTGGTGAGTATTCCCGCCTGTCACGCGGGTGACCCGGGTTCGATCCCCGGCAACGGCGTGAACTTTTTTCTTTAACGTTTAAGTGTCGGCGTAACTTTTTTCTCAATGTGTGTTGGATTTCCTTTGCTTGAGGGACACTTAGACCCGCGGCCCAAACAGAAACCAGTTTTAAGAATCAACCCAGACTTCAGCATAGTCATAACTCGGGCCTCCTCGCGTCCTCATTTAGTTACCTTAAGACTATCCTTAACTTCCAGGATTTCTACGGGCTTTTACGGCTAATAGCCTCAGGAAAATGTGAAGTTTTAGTCTTATGTCATTACACATTTTATTTCGGTTTATCCATATTCATTCCTTTAAGAAAAATACAACAACAATCACTAAAATAATAGGATAAATACCCATTAATCCAATACAAAAACGAAAATCGTAAATTCATTTCTAAACCCTCGCTTAACCCCCAAAGAACTCGCACAATTTCAATCACTTTATTATAGACACAAAAACTCAAAACATTGATTGCTCATAAACTCAAACTACTTGTTAATTATAGTTGGAAGCAGCTTGTTCCATGGCGCAGGAGAGAAGAGGAGAACCCAATCTGATTCGACTCAAGATCAAACTCCACTAGATTATCCTGCATTTGATACCCTCCAATCACAATCGGAGTCTGCAACCAAGTCATGGACTCCGGCCCTCCTTTCACAAACGCCAGACACTCCACACCCTCATACACCTTAACCATAGCATTATCACCTTCAAACCTCCACCTCGCATTCTTGTTATGCAACACAGGACTCTTCTCGTACATGATAAAATCCACAATCGGCACACTTCTACTACCCGTTCTGTTGTAACCATAATTAATCGTCCTTGAATCAAAACAAGCTCCAAATGGAGCTACAGACGTAACTCTACGAATCCCCATAGCCTCAGCTTTCTGAACAAAGAGATTCACAAAACCCTCGTATATCTCAGGGTGCAACTTCGTGTACGGTGTCATGGTACTAATCTTTGTTCCCCCATTACCCTTGTTATCAAATTGAAGTAAGTTTGAGTTGAAATGGACCGCTTTTCCTTGAATCTTGATTGACCTGATGTTTATGTAGTATTCAACGGAAGCCTCTCCTTGCGTGTAGCTTGGAGCAGTGCTGTGTGGGTTAACTACAAGCCGAGTTTTGACTAAGTATTTCGATATGTCACGTGAACTCGGTGGAAAAATATACGGTCCACCGCCGAAGTAGATTGCTCCTTTATGTCCGCCACTGTTATGTAACGAGGATGGTAAACATAAGGCGAACTTATGCGCAACCTTAAGAGTGGACGAAACGTGGGCGGGTAAAGAAGCTGGTGTACGGGAAAGACTAACTATACCCTTGGTATGTTGAGATATTCCTTTCAATGAACCGGAATCAGCACAAGTTAACGGGAAGTTAGGGAGATTGATAGAAGACAGCATACTGGATTTCCCAACAACGTGACGGTGGTATAGAGTTATGGTGTCACCGATTAAACCGCCAGCGTAGAGAACATTGCTCCATGGGGTGTAGGCGATGGAGCCGCATGAATTGTTATTGCAGCTGGGTTTAGGAGAACCGTGGCAACCGATGCAGCCACCGTCGAATCCGCCGCTGTTGTAGGTGGAGCAGAGAGAGGAGTCGCATGGAATGACGGAGTAGGAGGAGGAGTGTGTATAACCTAGAATGTCGCAAGTGAGCCAGGAGTAGAGATTGGCTGTGTCAATGACGGCATTAATGTGATGCTCGGGGTTCCGATGGGGAAAGTTGTGTAGTATTGGAGATTTACATCGTCTTTGATGATTGGTAGTAGGTATGGGTTTGAAGTGGATATGCGGATTAATAAAGAGAAGGAGAGGAAGAAGAGATGATGAAGAAGAGTAGAGGTAGCCATGAATGAATGGTAAGTAATAACGTAGGATTGAGTAAGTGTATGATGCTGGCGAGTATATAACGTAGTGCTGCATGCATGTATATATAGTACGACTAGTAAATTTGTACGTCGACCAAATACGGGTGAGTGGAAGAGTCGTGCAATGATTGTCCTCTGCTTGCTTGGTTCGAAAAAAAAGAGGTAGTATATGAGTTAACTGCAATTTGTTCTAGGAATAATGTATATGTTCTCGAGCTTTTTCTGTTTGCATGCAGCACGTGATATACATTACATTAATTAACATGTAAGTAAGTTACGCTCTGTCCAAATGCATGTGAGAAAACAAGCATTTTTAGCCGTCCTTTCCCTTGTTTCTTGACTTGTTTTGGGTTTCACATGCGTTAACACTAGAGTTGCTAATCAATACTTGATTGGACTTGATAATCTAATTGTTAAATTCAATCAATATCACGGGCACGAGTACAATCCAGAATCGATTGACAATAACCTCTATATATTAGATAATGTAACACATTAACAATTCCCCTTGATCTCGACGAACATAGAGATCAAGGACCATATTCTCTTATAAAAGCACACTAACAATACACTAACAGAGTAGTAAGCGTCCAAGGTTTGAACGAAGAAATATAAGCAAACTCACACGAAAATATCCTCTAAGCGTGAGAGTGTCTTAAATACGGGCAAAGATTACGGAATCATTGTCCGTATCCAAGGAGATCACTAGCAAACATTGACAGAATCCTGAGAAAAAGCAAAAACAGAAATTAGCCTCAGTAATGCCCATTAACCCATCCATTCAGAGCCCTTGGTGTAAGTCATGGACAATTTGTGCTCCGCCTAGAAGTGAAATTTTTGTGCTTTCCTGTTGCACATAAGATTGGCAAAGAAGGACAGGTGCAACCCCACAAGTGCTGATGGTGGACGTGAAGTACATCAAAGACTAACTGATTGAAGAGATCATCTAACCAAATGGGTAAGGAAGATGTAAAATTTCACTAGTACAAAAATGGCCTGTTTCGGCGCCCCTATTTCGGCGGTTGTTACGAAACCGCCGAAATATGGTGGTTTCTGAAAAGGTCGACGGGAACCTATCTCGGCGGTTCCTTACTAGAAACCGCCGAAATAGGTCCTCGTAAATAATAAAAAAAATAAAAATGACCTATTTTGGCAGTTTCTAGTAAGGAACCGCCGAGATAGATATTTTTATATTTTTCCTTTTTTTATTTTATCATCTATTTCGGCGGTTCTTCGATAGGAACCGCCAAAATAGGTCTTTTTTTATTTTTTTAAAAAATAATCGAGGACCTATTTCGGCGGTTCCTAATGAAGAACCGCCGAAATAGGTCCTTTTAAAAACCCCCCTGAACCCAATTCATCGTATTTTCTCACCGGATTTCACTGCTCCCCTCCTCTCTGTTGCGAACGGCGAACGCCATCCCGTCGACCTCGCCGCCCGTGGGTGCCGCCGTGGTCTTCGCCGCTTCACCGCGTCGTCCGCCGTCACGGTCGCCGTCGCCGCCGCCCAGTTCGAGGTCCACGACGGCAGCAACAGCAGTTGCAAACAGAGGGAGAGGTAAGTCGATTTTTAGGGTTTAAATCATGTATTTGTTGTGTTGATTGTTGATATTAAGATTGTAAATGTGCATGTGGATGTCTAAATTTTTGGTGTGTATAAGATTTATGTATATATTCTGTTTTAAATAAGTGAAAATACATGTGCGCATAAGATGTTCGATGAAATGTTTGAATGAAAATTTTGATTTTTTTTACTCATTTTGTGTGTTTGTTCCTTTGTAGGGAGTAATTACTAAGTTGTTGTTGTAGATTGAACTCGTACGGGGTTGAAAACAGTTCACTTGTGAACATGTAATATAGTCAACTTATGCCTTCATTTTTCAGTCCATTATAATTACAATCCTATATTTACGAACAAGGAACATACACAACTACTGAGTTTCTCTTGTATCTACACGTATTTGTGTCTCTACAGATAAATACTTAAGAAGCTCCTTAACCATTGCATGGTAGATTGAAAGCGGAGCGGAGAACAATTCATTTACGAACCGGTAATATAATCTAACTTATCCTTTTTTCTCTTTTGTACTTTGTATTTGATTTCCATAAATTATTGGAATTTGGTTTAATGAATAAATTTGGTATATATTAGTTTGGTTTATGATGGAAATTTGTGTTGTTGAATGATTGGTGAATGCTTAATAATAAGCATGGTTGTGTCCTTGTAGAGGGAAATCACTAAATGGGTTCACCAGATTGAAGTCGTACGGAGCTGAATACATTTCATTTGTGAACCCGTAATATACTCAACCTACATCTTCATCTTTTTAGCTCATTATGTATAATTTTGCAATCCTAATTACAAACAATTAACATACGTAAACTAATGGGTTTCTATTCTATCTATAGAGAAGTGGTTAAGAAACTCCTTAGTCATTGCGCGGTAGATTGAAAGCGGAGTTGGAAGAACCGGTAATATAATCTAACTTATCTTTTTCTTTTTTACTTTGTATTTGATTTCCACAAATTATTAAAATTTGGTATGATGAATAAATTTGGTATTAGTTTGATTTGTGATGGAAATTTGTGTTGATGAATGGTTGGTGAATGCTTAATAATAAGCATGGGATAGGTAAAATTATGCAAAGGTCATGCCGATTTTTTAAACAAAATTTCTTCGTAATTAATATTATTTGATGTATGTGTATATGTATAACAATATCTAAATTTTTTCTTTATCAGGTCTCACTACAGTTAAGTCCATGAACCACCTCTCTTGTTGTCCACCTTCTTCCGTCACCGTTGCAGTTTCCTCTTCTGTGTACAAGTAAGCCACTAAACTTTGCTTTTTGTTTGATAATTGCGATTATGTATTGAGATAATATAGGTGCTAGTATATAGTTTAGGTTGAAACCTTAGAGTTAGGCTAGCTAGCTTATTTAATATGCATCCAGTAACGCTTCATTAGAGTATAAATACATAGAAACAAATACAATCATTGGTACAAAAACATTTTCATTTTGAGTATACGGTATTAATCGTACCGTATTTTGTGTTTCAAATATAGTATGGAGCGTGACTGGATGTACGGTGATCGAGGAGATCACTTTGACAAGATGTTGAAAGAGTTTTGTAAAGCGGCAGTGCAACACAAGGACATGACAAAGGCGGAGAAAATACCTTGTCCCTGTGTTGACTGCGGTGTCGTAAGGAAATTTTCAAACATTAAGGAAATTGAATTCCATCTGAAGACCCACGGTTTCATGCCACTATATAAGAGATGGACTTTTCATGGAGAAAGTGTTGAACATAATGTCGGGTCCTCGTACATTAATGATAGGAAGAGGATGAGAACCGAGTCAACCGACCACACATTTGATTCTGTCGAGTCAGAACTCCCAAGCGCTTCCGGAGTCAATGACAGTGAGCCTACTTATCATGATGAGCAAATAGACGAGATGCTTGATAACGTTGAGGATAATTTTGTCGACCGGCCGGATGAGTATCAAAGGTTATTGGACGCATCCAAGATGACATTGTATCCTACGTGCACTAAGTACATGAAATTGACAGCTATTTTGAATTTGTTCAACCTGAAGGGAAGATATGGATTGAGTGACAAAGGTTTCACGGTATTCCTCGAGCTGATTCATGATATGCTACCAGATGAGAACGGTCTCCCTACCACCACCTATGAGGCAAAGAAATGGGTGTGTCCAATGGGAGTAGAGTACAAAAAAAATCACGTGTGTCCAAACAACTGTGTGTTGTACAGGGGTGAATACGAACATCTGCATAATTGCCCGAAATGTTCATTGTCCCGGAATAAGCATAAAGATGGTGAGTACTCCTCCGTTCAGAAAAAAAAGCCCTCCAGCAAAACTACTTTGGTATTTGCCGATTATACCCAGATTCAAACGGTTGTTTGCGAATCCGAAAGATGCAAAGAACTTACGATGGCATGCGGAGGGTAGAAAGAGTGATGAGAAATTAAGACATCCAGCAGATGGGCCTCAGTGGAGAAACATCAACAGACGGTACAAAGAACATTTCAGACATGAAGATAGGAATCTGAGGCTTGGGTTATGTACTAATGGAATGAACCCGTACGGCACGTTGAGTAGTCAACACAGTACATGGCCTGTTCTGCTAGTGATCTACAATTTGCCCTCATGGTTGTGTATGAAACGAAAGTACATCATGTTATCTCTCCTAATATCTGGTCCCAAGCAGCCAGGTAATAGCATTGATGTGTATCTTGCCCCTCTGATAGATGATCTGAAGCTATTGTGGAATGAGGGGACCTTGGTATATGATGCTTATGCAAGAGAGAATTTCACGCTCAAGGCTTTGTTATTCTGTACCGTCAATGAATTCCCTGCGTATGGGAACCTGTCCGGTTACACGGTTAAAGGAACATTTGCATGTCCCATATGCGAGGAAGACACTTGGTCGGACCGTTTAAAACATTGTGGGAAGAATTTTTATATGTGTCATCGACGTCTTCTCCCCGAAGATCACCCTTATCGAGTAACGAAGAGAAAGTTGTTCAATGGTCAAGCTGAAACTCGTGTGGCCCGTCTACCTTTGAGCTCCGAGGAAGTGTACGAAAAGGTTAAGGACATTGCAAATGTATTTGGAAACACATCAAAACCGGCGAAAAACATTTGGAAAAAGTGTTATATCTTTTGGGATCTACCTTATTGGCGTCATCTTCCTGTGAGACACTGCTTAGACACCATGCACATTGTTAAGAACGTTGGTGAGGCAGTGAGTGGGACTTTGATCAATATACCCGGCAAAACAAAAGACGGATTGAAAGTCAGAAAGGACATGCAAACCATGGGTATACGAAAGGAGTTACACCCACAAGAGAATGGGAAACGAATATACCTACCTCCTGCATGCTACACGCTCTCAAAGGCTGAAAAGATTAGTTTCTGCAAATGTCTGCACTCGGTAAAAGTACCATATGGGTACTCTTCAAACTGGAAGAACATTGTATCGATGAAGGATTTAAAACTTTTAGGCATGAAATCTCACGATTATCATGTACTGATGTTACATCTTCTTCCAGTCGCAATCCGAGGGATATTGCCATCTGATGTCAGAAATGCTTTAACTCGGTTATGTTTCTTTTTCAACGTTGTTTGCTCCAAGGCAATTGACGTGACCTCTCTAGATGATCTACAACGTGAAATTGTTGTCACATTATGTCAACTTGAGATGTATTTCCCACCATCTTTCTTTGACATAATGGTGCATCTAATTGTGCACATCGTTCGAGAGATACAGTTCTGTGGTCCGGTATACTTACGGTACATGTACCCATTTGAACGGTACATGGGTATTATGAAAAGTAGAATGAAGAATAGGTATCGACCAGAGGGGAGCATTGTTGAAGCAACGGTGACTGAGGAAGTTCCGGAATTTATGACCGATTATTTGAGTGAGGCAGAGTCAATTGGTATCCCAAAACCACGACACTATGGCAGGTTTAAGGGTGAAGGTTTCATTGGTAGAAAGATCGTGCAAGTTTCGCGTCAACTTATTCATCAAGAACATTTGTTTGTCTTACAACATCTTGAGGTTGTTGAACCTTATTTTGAAACCCATATGGTTGAGTTAAGTCATCAAAATCCTTTGAAAGACCACATTTGGCTGACAAAGGAACAAAACCGAGTTTTTATCCAATGGTTCAAAGATCATGTGTTGACATTAGCATCATCAGATCCAGAAGCTGTAAGTGAAGAGATCAGATGTTTGGCAATCGGACCTGAATCTAATATTACATCATTTGAGGGGGTATGATATTAGTGGGTATACATACTACACTGCACGCCAGGATGCCAAATCGATAAACCAGAATAGTGGGGTAAAAATTGAAGCTGCTGCCACTGAGTACCACAGCGGTAACCGATCTCAACCAGTTAGTAACTCTAGTTGGTATTATGGTGTCATCGAGGACATCTGGGAACTAGACTACGACATTGATTCCTTTCTGTTGTTCTGGTGCAAGTGGGTGGACAACCGACACGGGTACCAAAATGATGGAGGGCTTACCTTGGTTGATCTTTCACGTGTCAGTTATAAGGATGATCAATTTGTTCTGGGAAAGGATTGCGAATAAGTGTGGTATGGTGAGGATCCGAAAGACTGCAGATGGTCTGTCGTTCTTCCAGGAAGAAGGCCGGTTGTAATCGAAAATGAGAATGAGGATAACGATGATGATGAAACAGTAGAGGAAACATCCTTGTTTCCTACTGGATTACCGGATTCGATTGATGTTACCGAAAACAATTTGCTCTACGCACGATCAGACCATGATGAGGGTGTTTGGGTAGAAAATATGAAATGATTTATGTTTTCGTGTCAGGTAATGTTGTTAGTAGAATGTAGACTGTAATGTCATCTTAATTGTTATTGTTATGCTTCATAGTATTTATGTTAATTTATATAATGACTTTATCTGATGAAAAGGCTTTATTATTTTTTTTGCAGTGGATGATCACCCTATGGATGACCCCGTTGGACAGTTTCTCTTGACTGGAGAACCTGAGCCACATAGAATAGACCAAGTAAGCGGGTCACAAGAGGAGGAAAGAAAAAGAACGACCAGGTAGCTGTACGCGAGACTGAGGCTGGCCCTTCATAGCAGACCGAAGAGCCGTCAATTGTCCCACCAGAGGCCAAAAAGCAAAAGAAGAGAGGTGCCACACGTGGGCTGAAGGCTAACAAGGGCCCTCCTACAAAACCGGCGCAATTCAATCAGTACAACCAACCTCATGGAAATTGGAAGAATGACTTCACCGCTTACGGTAGCCATTTGGTGAAGTCATATTGTAACATAAACCACAACTGGAAGCAAGTGCCTCAAACGTTGAAGGATACTATGTTTGAGCGTCTCCAGGTAAATATCTACATTATTACTATGATCTTTTGTGAAATAATAGAATATTTATGTTTACTTTACTAACTGAATGATCATGTATGTAGTCTTGTTTCTCGGTGGATCCCGCACTTAAAAAGGATGTGCTATCAGCGATGTCGAAACAGTTCCGGGACCACAAGAATAAGTTGGCTGACAAGTACATCTACAAGATGCCTGATCTAGAAGATCCAGATGCTCCAGATCATGGTCTCGGCGGTGAGAGACCACCATGGGAGGTTTACGAGGGCATCACCGAAGAGCAATGGGTACAATTTGTTGAGTCACGTCACACATCGGAGTTCCAGGTACACTTTATTGTCATACATACATAAATTACTCTTAATTTCTTATGTTTTTGTGTTCAATTTCACTAAACATGATCATATTAATTTATGCAGGCTCTCCGTGCGCAACAACAAGCAAATGCTAAGAAGAATCTGTACCCTCACCACTTAGGTGGAAAAAGAATTGCTCAAAGGGTACCAGAATGGGAGCAAAAGGGATATCTGCCCACGGATGGCTCATTAGATACCAGTGGCATAAGAATGAAAGTGTGGGAGTTAAGCCACATTCCGAAGAACTCTACTCCCGAAAATCCACAATACAATGAAGTCACGAGAGCAGTTATTGCTCAAATGGTAAGTGATATCATTTCATTTTTAGTCGAACTGTTCATTTCATTTGTATATGAACTTATGTTAAACTAATAACTGTATTTGTGTGTTGTATTAGGGTGAATTAAGCTCTCAGCTCACCCAGGGCACCTGGACCTCACAGAGGAATGATGATCCTCTTACACGCGCTCTTGGTAAGAAGGATCATCCAGGTCATGTCATTGGGTTTGGTGGGCACGTTGGTATCCGCTAGGCATTTGGCGTACCCGGGTCCAGAAGTGCACAGGGAAGGATGATTAGCTAGGACGAGCACCTGAGAGAGATGGCTGAGATGGAGCAGAGGATTAATCAGAGCGTCGACGAGAGGATCGCTCAGGCTATGTCAAGGCTTGATTCACAGAAGCATAGCAGCCAAGAGGTTTCTCGACCACCAGTTGAGTCACCCATTCAGCATCAGAGTTCACCGGTAGTGGGAAGTAGTGTCTAGTCGGCTGAGCCGTTTCCCCATGCATCTCTAAAGGTTAGACCAACATTTCAATTGAGTACATGACGATTAAGATTTTTCACTTGATCACTAATATCATCATAGAACAAGGAATTCACAATTTTTATCTAAACAAGTTCCACATAACATTCAGGCACCCACTGAGTGCAGTTGTTTTACAAATTAGAGTATAAGAGGTCATGGTGGCATGGGGAAAACCTTTCCCTTCAGTTCCAAGTGATATTGTGCACGGTGAACCACTCCGACAGTACCATGCACGAGTGCTTCTGGATGACTTTGTTGCAGAGCATGGTGACGTCGTTTACCGGTGCCAATCCCACAAAGACCTACCTTGCGTTCCGCACAAACTGCGACAGTGCAGTGGCCAGTAGATTGGTCAAACTCCCTGGGCAGGTATTTACTCTTAACCGTTGCATAAAACTATTGATGTACCACCTTGCATCCATATACTTAATTAGTTAATATCATAGGATATGAGCCGACCAAAGACTGATAAGGGAAAAGGAAAAAGAATTGCTGCACCTGTTCAATCAAAGGCATCCACAAATTTCGTGCTTAGACCTGATTTGGTGGAGAAAAGAATATTGGCCGGCTTGTCGACTAATATGAAGATTCTGCACTCATCGTTGTTGCTGCTACCACCTCATTGTGATTCCCTCACTGTGGAAGATCACGAGCGGATATTTCACCATCAAGTTCAAGCAGGAGATACACATCGATTTGAGATATATATGTCCGACTTCGAGGAGTGTTTCAGAGGGATTGGTTGAATGTGTCGATTATCAAGTCAGCCGTCATGTGAGTGACTTCTACCTTTTATATATATTTTGAATGCATTGATTGGTGATGAATTAGATGTTTGAATAAAAAGTTAATAACTAATGATATTGTCTTCATGGTGC
This sequence comes from Limonium bicolor, assembly GCA_023374045.1. Classification (NCBI taxonomy): domain Eukaryota; kingdom Viridiplantae; phylum Streptophyta; class Magnoliopsida; order Caryophyllales; family Plumbaginaceae; genus Limonium; species Limonium bicolor. The sequence continues at coordinate 99,009,723 of CM041782.1, forward strand.
AGGCATGTGCATAATAAGGCGATCAATGTTATGAAGATCACAGATTCAGATTCCTGTGTCCTGCTATGTGCTGTGAAGTCCAGATGACAAGTGACATGGAAGGCCTTATACAATATCTGACGAATGCCATCTTTGAATGTTCTAACAAGTCATTTATTATGTTGCCATATCATTCAGGGTATGATATTTGACTATTTAGTATCTAAATCATATAGTTTGTGTTAGTTGTTTAATGATTTCAACACATTGCACTAGTAGAAAAAATGTTTTTAATGACGACGTTTAAACCACAGTTAAATGGAAAACCGTGGTTTAAAGTTTATAAACCACGGTTTTCATAGCAACCGTCATTTAAGGTGCATACCAGAGCGCATATACCACGGTTTTTCGGGAACCGTCGTATATAGGTTAGTTATATACCACGGTTTTCAAGGCAACCGTGGTATATAGTACATGTCGGAGTGAATATACCATGGTTCTTGGAGAACCGTCGTATATAGGGTACCTATATACCACGGTTCCTAGGCAACCGTCATTTATATTGCACATCTTACTATATTAAACCACGGTTTTTTGATCAACCGTGGTATATAGTCTAGGCGGGAATTTTAATTTTCGGCCGAAATTTAACGCGGTGCTTTCTCTCTATTCTCTTATATATCGATGAAGCACTCTCTTCTTCATTCTCTTCAATGTCATGGTAATTTTGGAACCCAAACCGACGAACATGCTCTGCAACTCTTCTTCAATCTCTTCAACCTCACGGTAATTTTGGAACCCAAACCGACGAACATGCTCTGCAACTATTCTTCATTCTCTTCAACTAGCTCACGGTAATTTTTGCAACCCTAAATCGTGAACAAGGAACATGCTCGTCCTCACTCATTCTCTTGTTTTTCGGTAATTTTTACAGCTTACACTTGCGAACAAGGAACATGCTCGTCCTCACTCACTCATTCTCACTGTAATTTTTGCAACCATAACCGGCGAACAAGGAACATGGCCTACGCCTCTATTCTTCATTCTCTTCAACTTCACGGTAATTTTGCAACCCACCACAACAAGGAACATACTACGCCTCCATTCTTCACTCATTATTTTGCAACCCTAAATCGCAAACAAGGAACACACATTCTAGCCTCTTCATTCTCTTATGTGCTCTGTTTGAGATCTGCGAAGCGGTGCTTCTAAATCGCCGGTGATTTTGAAAAAAATTTCATAGACTATAAACCACGGTTATATGTATAACCATTGTTTATTCGTTGATTTTATAGATAATATACCACGGTTTTGACCTTTAACCATCGTAAAAAGGACTTTATACCACGGTTTCTCCTTAACCGTCGTTTAAAATCGGTGAGGACCGCGTCCAAAAACGGTCTTAAACAACGGTCATAGCAAACCGTGGTATATAGTCTACTTTTAAACGACGGTTATCAACCGTGGTTATAGGCAATTTTCTATATGCGACGGGAGCATAAACCACGGTTCCTAACCGTGGTATATAAGCAAAATAACCGTGGTTAAAAACATTTTTTCCACTAGTGTTGTGTAATTTGTGGACAGTCGACATTGGTCATTGCTTGTGCTGGTGTTGAAGTACCCACGAGTCTTGCAATTTGACTCACTTGGTAAGGGTGTCAAGAGACCGAAGATCACCACCGCAATACTGAGGTAACTAGTTTGTTATCTTAAACAACAATTGTTATTACTTAACATTAACTGTTTCATAACTTGCTACTGATGCTTAAAACTATATTGCTGATGTATATAGTTCCATGAGACCTGCATTATCTCTCCAGAATAAAACAATGAAGAGTAACATCCCTTGGAACACTGTCAAGGTACTCTCTTAATTGATAAATTTGTGTGATAATGTTTAAACTTGTTTATAACTGTCAATATGTGTGTTTGTATAGTGTCCGGTGCAGCTTGGGGGTTCAGAGTGTGGATACTATGTCATGAGATTCATGTCTGACATAGTGGGAGCGTCGAACCTTTTACCAGAACACTCATTTGACAAGGTAACATTCTTTGAAAGTTTCAGTTATGCTCTTTACATGTTGTTAGACTTGTACGTTTTAGATTAATGTTCATTTTTTTTCAAGGCTTACGAAGAAGTGCTCCAAGGTGGTCAGTATAATGATACTCAAATTGTTGAGATTCTTGAGGAATGGTTGGAGTTTGTTTGCACAAGTTTAATGAATTGTTGATGATCATGAAGATGTTTTGTGAACTTTTTCGAGTATGTAATTGTAATTCTGTACACTTATGGATGGTGTAATGGTAGATTTGAATTGTGATGTGGTTTTTATTGTAATGAAAGTGTGTAATTAAGTGTAATTGCATTGGTTTATTTACTCTCAAATTGTGGCGCGTCGTTGATATTAATTGGGAGCTTTTATAACTTTTTAAATGTGTGTTGGAGCTCCCTGTGTGGATGAAGCTTTATTACAGGCCTCATTGAATCATTTGGTGTGTTACGGTGAATATATATATATATGCTGGGATGGAAAAAACAAAAAAAGGGGGCTATTTCGGCGGTTCTTAGCTTAGAACCGCCGAAATAGATACAAAAATAGGGCCTATCTCGGCGGTTATTAGCTCACAACCGCCGAGATAGACTCATGGTACCTTCTGGAATTGACCGATCCTGAGACCGACCATGAGTCTATCTCGGCGGTTGTGAGCTAAGAACCGCCGAGATAGACGTCGTCAGATTTTGATTTTGGCACCCACCTATTTCGGCGGTTTTATTTACAACCGCCGAGATAGGTGCTCAGACCTATTTCGGCGCTCATTTCGGCGGTTGTATATTGTACTCTACCGAGCTCACATAAATTTGTCTCTCGAGTAATATATACTAGTAATCAGCTGGGAAAAAATGTCTCCCGCCCCTCGCGTTCCCTCATCTCTTCTCAATCTTCTTCTGCGACGATTTCTTTCCTATTCTTCCGCCATGTCGGCCTCCCTTCCACCACCACTAGCCCAGCCTAACAACCTCCTCAAACTCCCACCTGACCACCAAAAAGACGCTCCTCACCTCCGTTGCCAAATAGTACACCAACACAACACTGCCACCGAATTCCCAAATCCAAACCGCCCAGAAAACCCCACTGCCACAGATTTTCTAGCTAGTCTCAAACCGCTTATTTTCAATTCTGCCGCCCCTTAAAACACCAAATTCCTACTTGCTCTCACTCGTCATCGCAGTCATAGGGAGAGATAAGACTCATTCGTGAAAGAGAGGTTGGAGATGTGGTTGCAACCACCTCCGCCGGTGGGAAGATAAATGACCAGGCAGTTAATCTAGAAGGAAGGGTACAAACCAGAAGGCGGAGCACTCTCATGGCTCGCGAATCTCAAATCCAAGTTATGAGCGAGCTCCAGTTCCTGTTAGGTCCCGACGAGATAAAACACTTCTAAAGGTAACCCTACTGCCACGATATTCATTGATAACGTTGATAGAGGAGTTTCGGAGTACCAACTGGGCAGAATAGTGAGAAGACTTGCAAGATGGAGTAGGATATATTTGTAGGAAGCGGAGAGTGTGGAATCATAATGCTTATGCCTTTGTCGACGTTAACCACGTTGAGGAGGCCAAAAGAGTAATCGACGGCATCAAAGGTTGGAATATTAACGGGAGTAGTCTTTGGGTGAGAATAGAATTCCAAGGACATAAAGATGAAAGAGAGAAGAGATGCCCCCCGCTAGAGTAGATCTTCACAGCCCAAAAATTCGCTTTCTCAAGTACAAAAGGAGAATAACAGTGTTTTTTCCAAACTCTCCATTAAGGTTAAAGCCGATGAAGGGATGAAGGCTTGTCTATCAAAATGTGCGGTTACCATTCTCCAAGAGGATAAGAGTCCAAGGGAAGCAATGAAGTTCCTTCTTAGGTGGTGGCCAAATCTTTCAGGGTTACTAGCTTTATCAAGAAGAAAAATCCTCTTGCTTTTCACCACTACTCATGAAGCCAAGGAAGTTGTCAACCAGGCACAGTCTAGTGGCAAGAATTCTGAAGGTTTGGAAGTGCGACAAGTGGGTAAGGGATGATCAAGTTGAGAAACGTAGGACGTGGGTTGTCATTCGTGGTATTCCTCTCCATGCATGGAACAAGGCTAACGTGTGAAAAATTGCATGAACGGTAGGAGATGTCATCAAGATAGAAGAAGAAAAGAACCAATATGTGTAAAAATACCGAAACCCGTATCCATGTAGAAACTTCGTCGCTCCAATTTATAAATTGTAAATATTCAGTCTTAGTTAAGGGCCACTCCTTCCCGGTGTCCATAGTTGAAGTCGGTGACGAAAGGATCATTCGAAGTAGCGCAGACCCTACCAAGAGCATTGTCTAGATTCTCACTGCTGATGGAGTCCATTTCGACGGTAAACCGATCAACAAGGTTAACCATTCTCAAAAAGAAGGGGGAGGAGAATTTACTTGTCAAGAGGAGTCCCTAGGTACTGCTAGTCTGCAATCCACTCGGTTGATAAGCAGCATGAGTCCCAAAATAATTTCAGTTTCAGTGGAAGGCAACTGGTCATTAGGCTTGATTCGCACAATCATTGTGTCCAAAGAGTTTCTTCAATCCAGAAGGTGGAGCGGCATCTCACAGCAGCCGCGAACTGGAGAGTGAGGCAGACAGTGACATAACTCCTGAAATTATTCTTGAAACTCCCAACATCGTTGACAGTGCAGGAAAAGAACAGGCGCATGTGGAAGTGGGAGAGCAGGACGCGAGTTTCCCTGTGCGGCCAGAAACTTCTTCCATCCACGCTAGCAATACGGCGCAATTTTCCCTTGACCTGGAGAGGCAGTTGCTTGACGAAAAAAATAGTGAAGAAAGAACTGCGACGTCCCATGCAGAGAAAGACGATGATAATGTGCTTCCCAAGGCGTGTGAAGAAACACATAGGTCGGTGGACCTGAAGTCTGAACAACCGTATATAAGTGGGCCAGTGCATAATTTAGGGCTCAGGAGCCCAAGGACAAGAGTAGTCAATTCCGGTCCAGAAGTTGACAAGGGAATCAGTCTTTTTGTGGACCTTATCCATAATACCCCACCACAAAGTCAGGACACGAAGTTGCACCAAACACGGAATAAAAACAGGAAAATCATTAACACAGAGGCAGAAGCATGCATCAGTCTGTTGTATCAATTAGGTTGCCGAATCCCCGATCCAACCCGGACCAAACCAACTTAACCTTTCGTCAACAACTAGAGACCATTTAGAGGTCTAACAGGGAGCATTATTTTAGGTAGTCACCCCCCGTCTATAGCGGGGATAAGAGATTTTCCAGGGTAAATTTATCTAGCTTGTAAGAGACTTTGCGAGAGGTGTAGAGGTGAAAAGTGGTAGACGTTAGATCTACTCGTGGATAGAGTGGTCTCCTCAACTTCCGAGGAGTTTGACTAGGGTAGTATGTTTTCGCTGTTTTGGATAGGATGAATCTCTTGGGCCTTTTCACCTGCTATGCATATAATGTCGGTGAAATGCCAAATTATAAAAAAAATGTTTTCGGTTGTTTTGTGTTTCGGTAGTGGATAGGTCTCGAATCAGGACCTTGAGTTTGAATATATGCACTATATATTGTAGCCCACCGATAAAAAAACAACTGATAAAATGAAAACGATGCCCAATTCGATGTATACATAGGCAACACAATAATAAGTTAACCTAGATAGTGTACATTATAAAATTATTTTGAATGATTTTTATACCCAAATTTTGATCGTATGATTGTTCGTCACTCGAAAAAAAGGCCGAACAGAGCCTCAGCGACTGAGTATAAGATTTTTATAAAAATCCTCCTTTATGCTTGTGTATTCGTCTTAACTTTACCTATATGGATTGGAGCACATCAAAACGTGAAAAACTAACACATAAGAACGCGTTACTGCACACACTTCTACACCAACCTTGAACGCTCCGTGCGATGATAATTAGCTTTAAACTTGTTTTTATGAATTTATTAGAAGGGGAATTCTTGGGTACCCACTCTATATTGAGAGGATATGGTACCCTTCTTACATGGACCAATCATATATTGACACTTACTTAATTTTATAAAAAATGATATTTATTTATTTAGTCAAACTTCATCCTTAAATTTTTTAATAGTTCTTTTATCCTTGAGTTAACTCTAACTAACTAGAGTAACTCTCCCACGTTTTTTGTTTGAAAGAAAAGTCTCCCACGTTTTCACCTAATCCCATAATGATATTTTTTAATCATTATCTAAAATTTCTTTCTAATTTGAATTAGTTGATAAATATGTACAATTTATATTTAAATATTTGCTTATGAAATTCACTTTATTCTTGAAAGGTATAGTAATATGTATATAACTTATTTAAATAATTTTACATTCATTAACACTTACATGAAAGTATTCATAAATAAATTTAGGCATCAATTCCTATAATTTGGTTTCAATAAAAATATCTTATTGAATGGGGCAATAAAGAAAAATTTCCTCTTGGTTATCAATAAGAGGTGAGGGCTGATTGCCCCCCGTTCCTTTTGATAAAAAAAAAATAGTAAAAGAAATATACTTATTACATTTTTACTCACCAAAAATTTGCAGAGTTGAAGAAAAATCTACAAAATATGTAATATTTAAGCTTTAGTTTGCATTGTAATATTTAAGTTATATTAGTGTATTATTTCTTTAACAAATTACTCCTATTCAACAGTGAAATAGGAAAAATGTTCAAAAAATTGTATAATGGAGTAGGTCAATGACTTAGAGTTTGTTGGAGAAAAATATGCTTAGCATTATTCCCTATATACATGAAAATACTAACACATTCACACACTTTACCGGAAAAGTAATAACTTTGTTGGATAAAAAATTTGAACGGCTTAAACTCTTGTATTTAGAAAGCAAGTAGGGGTTAGTTTGAGATATTAAGGGTGTGTTCACTTCAGAGTATTCAGCAAAGGGAAACAGAATCATTCCCTTAGTGGTTGTTTGTTTTGTATTTTTAGTGATTCTGTTTCCCCCAATTCAAGTTTTGAAAACCCCATATCCCATTAGTCATTCCCACCAGATTCCTAAGAAAAAGTATTCCCTTTCCTTCCTCTTTCCCTATCATCATCTTTAACATAAACAATATTAATATATATGGTATATAATTTGTATAAATACTAACATATAATACATAATTTTTATTAATATTAATATAAAATATTTATATCTAATATAAAAATAATATTTTTATTTAAAATTTATATAAATATAATGGATATGATATAATATATATTATAAATATTTATTATATATCATATATAATTTAAAAAATATCAATATATAATTATAATAATATTATAGATATTATTTATATTTTGAAAAATGAATGAATACTATATATAATATAAATATTATTTATAATATAACTACAATAAAATTCTGAAATAATAATATTCTATAATATAATTTAAATAATATCAACATATATAATAATTTATAAATTAGTTATAATTTAAATAAATATGAAAAAATATTAATATATATATTATATTAATAAATTTATACTTTAAATGCTATAAGATAAAAAATATTTATACATATTGTTTATGAAGTTAAAAATATTTATCTATAGATGATATATTATATATGAATATATTTATTATATTTACAATTATTTAATATTTTAAAAAATTATTAAAAAATATTTAAAATTTCAATACTATAAATATAAAAAATATCAATATATATATATGTAAATATTTATTTATTTATTACAATTTAAATAAATGTTTTATATTATATATATTAATAAATATTATTTAAAACTCAAATACTATAAAATTTAAAAATTATATATTATATAGACAAATTTCAAAAAAAATGTTATATTAATATATTATAATATTACTATATATCATTCATAATTTAAAAACTATTTATATATGCTATATAATTTATATAAATATTAGTTATGTTACATATAAATTAGATAAACATTAATATATATTATTCACAATATAATTAGTATTAACACTTCACTGTTTGGAACCAACAACAATAAAGACAATCATTGAAAATTCTATTCTGTTTCTTGTTAGAATCAAACAGACTTCTTGATTTGGGGGAATCCATTTCCTTTCCATTCCCTTTCCTGATTCCATTCTGTTTCCTCATCTCGAAGTGAACGTACCCTAAGACAATTTGGCATTGAAATTTGCTTGGCCAAATAGTTATTTAGATTTTATTAAATTTAATTACTATTTAGAGTGAGGTGTGTCGGGTCTATTTCTAGTGTCCATGCCTGGTTTTTCTATTCTTAGGTCAGGTCGGCCACGTCTGGTTTATCTGGCTCTACCGATAGCCAGTATGGTTTTTTAATTATATGATTAATAAATTTTAAATAATTAATATAATTTAAATAACCTATATAATATTTAATTAAAATATATAAAATATTTATTTTTACAAGATAATATTATATAAAATTAGGTCGGGCTTATCCCGGGCTCAAAAATGTATTGAAGCTTGTTTTTTGGGCATGTTTGTTGTCCAAACCCGCCCAAATAGTAGATCAGGCCCGAGCTCGTCGGGCTTTCAAGTGGGCCGAGTCAGCGGGCCATACTGAAATACCCCGTAATTAAAAACAGTGCTTAATTAGGCTAATTATAGTTTTAAAGGCTTAACTACACTTAAAAATATGAGGGAACAAATCCCGAAGAAAACAGACCTTTAAAATGGGTTAAAAGCATAAACGAACCTTAAAGTGCGTTTTTCGAGGAAACCGGGAAAACGTGACTTTAAGCGGGTCAAATAGACTCGTAACAATTTTGGTCAACTAAATAGTCACTAATAAATATTAGTGAAGCCTTAGAACCAATAAAATTAATTAAACGAGAAAATTCTGGAAAACGGGTTCCGGTTAGTAAAAACTGTAACAACCGGGAAGTTGTGGGGTAAGGATGCAAACAAACAAACTTAGTGTGTCCCAATTGTAAATAAAGAAATTAAAATCTGTGTGTGGGGGGTATGGACCGATTTTTCCCTCCCTCTCTCATTTATTTAATAACTCCTAATACACTAGAGGACAAAAGCTATAAACTAGGAAAGAGGAAAGAAAAAATTACAAAAGTAAGAGTGAGTCTCTCTCCTACCATCTCCCTCACTCCCACCGTACAGCACTCCCTCTTTCCTCTCTGAATTTCTTCCCTCCTTCACCGAGCTCCCATGGAGTTTTTGAAGAAAACTCACACAACCCACAACTTCTCTCCATGTTGTGCCTTCATCCTTTGTCCAAAAATTACAAAATTAGTACCATTGGAATCCCCTTGCAAAGGAGAACATTTTCCTCCTTTCAAAAATCCAAAACTCCATTTTTGTTTTGTGGGTATCCTCCATTTGAAGATTCAAGACCACCATTAGAAGCACCTTCACCTCCTTGTCATCTTGAGGTAAAAAGAAGTTCGAAAATCTATCATTCCTAGCTCTCATTAGCATTATAAGGATTTTCAGTTTTTGAACTCTTGGTTCTCCTTGCTCCAGCCGATTTTGGCTTCTCTTGTGGGTTAGGAATTCTACTCTCTTGCTAACCAAGGACCTCACTCATTGGTTGGAAGGTAATAACTTTTCTTAAACCCTAAAACTATGCTTTAAGCTTAAGGTTAATTAAGGGTAGTATTTAAATGGTATTGTGTATTGATAGGGCTGTAGCACTTGGTGTGTGTGAACCTCATTGGGACCGAGAACAAAGGAGAAGAAAGGAAGAGAAGGAAAAGGGAAGAAAGAAAACTAGAAAGAACAAGGTAAAGGCTCTTACCTTGAACAAGGTTTGTATTGTGTAATGTAACAGTTTTTGAGTAGTAAAATGAGTAATGTATTTGAGTAATGAGTAGTAGTAATGTAGTAGTGTAATTGAGAAGAGAATCAAACAATTTTTGAAGTTTTAAATGATGTTTAAAAGCTTGGGAAAACATGGGGTATTGAATGTGTATGTGCAGGAATTTATCGTGATGTAGTGGAGTTGAAATGTGAGTATAATGCATTGTATAAACAGGTTGTGAGAATGAGGAATTGTGAGCTGAAATAGTGTGTGAGCAAAGTAAGAATTATAGGGGAGACTATGTCAAATTTTGTGTAGGAATGAGAGGACTTGAGTGTTTAAGAAGAGGAAGTAACCTAGGTGATAACTAGGTGTATTTGGGGAGTGTAATGGGACTGTTTTGTAGTTTAAAACAGATTTGAAAAAGGTTTAGGTAATGTAAAGAAATAGGATGTAAAGTAATGTATTTTGAATGCTAGGAGTAGCATTAGTTGAGGAAGTAATGGAGGATAGAAGCTTGAGTGAAAATCTGTAGCATAAAAAGGGAGTTTAAAAATCTGTAGCATTAGAAGAGTAAAAACTAGTGTAAGTGTTGAGAAGAAGTGAGGAAAATGTGTAAGTGAATGTAGGAATTGAGTAGTAAGTTTGGTGGATGAACCAAGGTGATTTAGAGGGCTTAATTAGTGCTAAATCATGTGGGGAAGTATTGGTAAAGATTGGGGAAACAATGGGTAAAGAAACCAACTGAAAACAGATTTTAAAACTGAAGTACTGGGCCGAACCGGACTTGCGACCGGACTTGCAAGTTCGGTCGAGCCCAGAATCACAAAGACGGAAACCTTCTGGAATGGACCGGACTTGCGACCGGACATGCAAGTTCGGTCGAGCCAGAAAACTTTCCCGTCTGAAACCTTCTGGAATGGACCGGACTTGCGACCGGACATGCAAGTTCGGTCGGACCAGAAAATTTTCCCGTCTGAAACCTTCTGGAATAGACCGGACTTGCGACCGGACATGCAAGTTCGGTCGGACCAGAAAATTTTCGTCTGAAACCTTCTGAAATGGACCGAACTTGCGACCGGACTTGCAAGTTCGGTCGAGCCAGAAATTTTCCCGTAATGAAAGCTACTGGAATGGACCGACCTTGCAAGTCCGGTCGAGAAAAAAAAAAAATATTTTTATTATATGATTACACTAATCATATGTATGTATATATATATATGCCTATACACATATAGGTATGTGTAGGTAGTAATACACCATTAATGAAGGTAATAAGGGTAAGAAAGTAAGTGAATGAGTAAGGAAACAAGTTTAAGAAGTAGTAAAGAAAAGAATGGTTTTATAACCAAGTAAGAAAGTAATAAAGTTGTAAGTATATATTGAAAGTAACAATGAAGGAGTAAGTTAGATCAAAATAGGTCATTGATCATACTACTTCATGTGTGTATAGGAATCAAATAGTTGATCGTCAAAGGACCCGGTAGTACGAAAACGACGGTGTACGGTATGATTTCTTCATGCCCTGTATCCTAACTTGGTTACCCCGATTTGTGTGCTTATGTGATCACCAATAAGATAAATGCACGAATCGGACTTATATTGCACTTAACTGTGTTTGAACTATTTTGTTCTTGTTGTATCTTCTTGAACAATCAGTTTGTATAATTCATGAAATGAATGAATGTAAATGATGTGTATGTGTATAACAAGACCTTCGTATGAATTGGGGAAGTGTATCCCCGTATTGCGGTGAGTATTCGGTAAGTAAGAATGGTTGACTTGTATGTCTTCCTTCATGTATGAATGTATGTATGCCATGTGAAATAAATGTATGGAATTGTATTATATTGAGTATGAGCATGTATGTATGTATGAATGAAACAAACCGCATGTATTCGACCAATTAGTTGGCGTACCCTCGCTAGTACGCGGGGTATGCGGTTATCATATGCAGCGTAAGCTGACCCCCTAGGGGGAATGTTTTTATTCTACAGGTACCCGCGAGGCGTAATGGTAGAGTAAGGACCGGATGTGAATCTTTTTGGTATAGTTAGTAGGTTGAATGGTGTACCGAGTTGTACACGGCTAAGGCCTTTTTGAGTAGCCGGTGTACCATGTGGTACACCTTTTTGGATAATGAATTCATGATTGGATAGAAAGGAGTAGTTGTATAAACTCTAAATTTTTAGAATAGTCTTGGAATGTAATTCATATCTTTTGGATACTCGGTAATCAAATGTAAGTAAGTATTCAGTATTGTAAAGTAAGTAGTATGTATGCGGTTTATTCTAATCGTCAGACCGACACGGTAAGTAGTAGTAGCCTGGTTAGCCTTGGATGGCTAACGGCGTTGTATCACCCGCTGGGAGTAAGTAAGTATTCCGCTGCGAGTAAGGTAATTATGGGAATTATTAGAGGATAATGGAAGGATTAGCGGTTGGGGTGTTACAAAAAGTGGTATCTGAAATACCCCAAACCTTAATATGTTAGTTAATTACATAATTAATATATTTTAAGACTTAAGTTCATTAAGAACATGTGGGAGAAATTCCCGAAAGAAACGAATCCATATAATGGATTAAATGCACAAACGAGACTTTAAACACGTTTTTCAAGAAAACGAAAAACGTGACGTTAAACGCCTAAAGCGACTTGTATAAATTATAGTTGATTTTATAACTATAATTATATACTAATTAAAGTCTAAGAATTTTTAGAATCAAAAAATATATATATTCCGGAAACCGGACCCGGACTGCCAAAACCGACAGTTCGGGAATTAACGGGTGTTATCTGCTAATGACCAAGTGCACTCTCTCTCTATTGTAAAATAAAAACCAGATTTTATTCCCCTCTCTATTCTAATACCACTCATTTACTAAACTACAAACAATAAAATACATTTATTTCCCCTCACACACAAACTCTCTCTCACTCTCTCTCTCCCCCTCATTCTCTTCACTCACGGTTGCCTCTCCTCACCCAGCTCTCTTTCTCTTGTTTTGCCAAGCATGGCGATTTCACAAAGCCAAAGAAGCCCCCTTCAATCTCTTGTAACTTCCACATCTTAGCTCCAAATCAAGAAATTCTTTCACAAAATACTCCTCCTCATCTTGGAGATCATTTTTGCACCTTTCAAAATCTCAAAACACCACACTTCATCTCCATGGTGTACCCCATTTTGAAGGAAAAGCTTCACATTCTTGAAGCCAAGAGTCTTCTTTTGTTCTAAGGTAAGAAGGAAATCAAAAACTCACTCATTCCTTCATTTCCTTCTTGAAATCGGTTTCTCTATTTTGACACCATGCTTGTTCTCCTTGTTAGCTTGTTCAATCTCCTTGAGGGTTGGAGCTAGCCCTAATTCCATTACCAAGCATTTCGTTTTGAAATAAAAGGTAATTCCATCCTTGTGTTCAAGAATTTCTAATTCTAGGGTAAAGGAATTATAAACCTAATACTCATTGTGGCTATCTTGGCTTGGTCTTAGTGTAACGGTAAAATCCCGTTATAACCGATTGTGGAACAAGGCGTAAAGAGAAGGGAAGGTTTGGGAAGGAAAAACCAAAGGTAATAAACTTACCTTAAACCATGTATGAGCTTGAGATGTTTTTGTTTAAGTGCAAATAAATGCTCAGTGAAATGCAGGTGTTGCATAATATGAGGAAATTCAGTGGTTAATTGTTGATGTTTAAGTGCCAAACCTTACGGGTTTTATACATTGTGTTGTTTGTTGTTAAATTGATGGTTTTGTGTACAAATTGGTGTTTTTAAATGAGTTGTTGTCAAGTGTTTTGGTGGCTAAATAATGTGGGGGAAAAGTAATGTCTATGGGGAGATAATGCAAAAAATTGTGTTGTTTGGGTGAATTCTGTTTGAAAACGCCACTGAAAAAATGCATTTCTGGGTCTGTCCGAACTTCCGTCCGGACTTGGAAGTTCGGACATGCCTCGCGTCAAGTTACAAGTTTTCGGAACTTTGGTGATGTCCGAACTTCGGGTCCGACCTTCGAATTCGGACACTCAAAATCTTTCACAAGTTTTAAGTCTCGACTTGTCCGAACTTCGATGTCCGGACACAAGTTCGGACGCCTCAAAATTTCCTCGGTTAAGTCTCGGACTTGTGTCCGAACTTGATGTCCGGACACAAGTTCGGACACCCCAATTTTCACAAGTTTTAACCTCGACTTGTGTCCGAACTCGATGTCCGGACACAAGTTCGGAAGCATCATGTCCGAACATTGATGTCCGACACAAGTTCGGACAAATGGCAGTTTTCAATTCCTGAGTCTCGGCTTGTGTCCGAACATGATATCCGGACACAATTCGGACAAATGGCAGTTTTCAAACTTATGAGTCTCGGCTTGTGTCCGAACATTGATGTTCGGACACAAGTTCGGACATGTCACTGTTTTCAACATAAGCTGCTCGTTTGAGCCCCGTTTTGACTTCCGTTTGTGGGGGTTTTGTCTAGAACATGTATGGGGACTATAATAATAAACTAAAAGATGGGGAAAAAATCATAATAAATGTGAAAGAAGAATAAACAAGGGATGTGAAGTACAAGTTTATCAAGGGTCTAGTATATTAATTAACCGACATTATCAATCGTGTTTAGGAACCACGTACGGTGGACCACTAGAGCGGCAAGGACCAAGGTATGGTTTTCTTGCAGTCGTTGCCTACCGGTTTACACCGGCTTGTGTGCTAACTGTGTTTTTGCGTGTTACAACCTTGTAAGATTTAAATATGAAACGAGTTTACAGTTTATTATTAATGTGACGTGTACGTGCCGATACCGGTAACCTCGAATGCGTACTAACCATCATTTAACCCAAGTTTAGAAACGTAAGAGAACGGTATCCGTAACAACATTCCCACCTAAGGAACGTTCTAACCCGGCTATGTGTTTGGTTATGATGCGTGTTACTATATTATGCCTGCTTCCCTTGTATGTTTAACTGGACTAAACACTTACTTGTGTGAGATTATGTTCAGCTCCCATTGTGGGACTTCTAACGAGTGCTAACCGGGGAGTGAGGAATCCGTCGTTCCGGTCACGCGTTAGTTATGTTGTCGACATTGCATCAGATTCGGCTCTCTCCTATTAGGGTAGTCTTCCTTTTATGGGGAATTCGACCTCCCATAGCTTAGCCAAAAGCTACCTACCTGACTTCCACCTGGCTAGGGGAAATTATGTGTTGATGTGTTCGGGTCACTACGCTCTTCTCATCTTTCAAGTTAAGTTACTCACCCGACTAACTAAACAGTAATTGTTATGTGTTAAGCTTAACTGAGGATGAAGACATCCTTAGGCTTACAGTTGACTACCATGTTGATGTTATTTAAAGTGAACTGTTTTCACTAGGTATGTGTTGTTATTGTTCTACAATAGCTCCTGTTGATATATATGCATGTTGGCATGATAAAATCAACGCCATGTAATAATGACAATAGTTGCGTGTATCCCGGTAGTCAGCGGGCTGCACGTTAACCATGCAGCAAAAGGTTGCTGACCCCCTTGGGGGCTATGTTTATTTGCAGGATGAGGATCGAGGAAGCAGATTGGCTTTAGATCCTAGGATGTTGATATTTTGTTGTTTTGGATGTTGAACCCGAGTAGTGCTTGTACACTCGAGGTCGTTTTATTTGGAGGATGTAAAGTTGGTTAGTGATTTTTGAACAGTTACAACTCGTATATTGTAATTCTTTGGATGGTCATTTTTGGAAGGTTGTAAGTATGCTCGGATTCGTGTGATCAGACCGATACTATTATGTAACAGCCTTGTTAGCCACGTGGGTGGTAACGGCGTGTAACACCCCCCTTTTGGTATATTTTTAAGTAATGATTTCCGCTGCAATTATTGATTAAGTGCTAAGGTTTTGGATGTGTTGTTACAGTATCAGAGCGAAGTCTCGCTCTGATGATTAGAATCCTAAGAGTAGTGATTACCGAGTTAGGATTTCAACCGTTTTAAAACGGATATTTAGAAACCTAACTAGGAACTACCGTTAGCAATAACGGATACCCCTTGACGTTTGTAAAGACGATATCATTACTTGAATCAAGACCATATGGTCATAGTTTCACCGTATCTAATGTAATCCACACTTGTTCAGATGTCAGGACGAGGTCGAGGCCAACCTAGAGGAGAGACATCTGATGGACCGGGCGCGCAAATGATAGCTGAAATCGTCGCCGCCACGGTAGCACAGATGCTACCGGAAGTAATTACCGTTGTACAACAAACACAGCAGCAACCGACAGCAGCAACAACAGCAGCAGCAGCCCAACCCACCTCATCCCCGTGAGACCAATTGGGTAAAGGTAGTCGCCGACCTTCGACCTCCATGCTTTAGAGGCGAGAGCGACCCTGCCAAGCTTGAGGCCTATCTCTCCGAGATGGAGACGGCATTCGAGACACTTGAGACTCCCGCTGGAGTTCGAGTGAGGATAGCTGCGTACTACCTCAAATACGCGGCTATGGACTGGTGGAAGCTCATTAAGGCCGAGCATGTAGCCGACCCCGCATTCGGTTGGGAAGCATTCACCTCTCTCCTCCGATCTAAGTATTATCTTGAGCATGTCAAGACCAAGAAACGGCTTGAGCTCATGCCCTGAAAATGACCGAGAAGATGACGGTTGATGAGTATTACCGCACCTTCACCTCTCTTCTCAGACTTCTACCTGACCTTGGGTATACCGGCCAAGTCTTGGTCGACCGCTTCTACGGCGGATTGAGCCATCGACTCCGGTATGGCATGGGCTTCACACGGTTTACCTCCCTGCAGGAGTGTTACCACGCTGCATCTCGAGTTGAGATCACCTGCCAGCTAAGAGATGAGGAGCAAGCGCTGAAGCGCAAGGTGAGCGGCAAGGGTAACACCTCCGACGACCAAAACCAATCCAAACCTTGGAAGAAGAAGAAGGGGAAGCATTCCCATCAGAAGAACACTTCAGGAGACGGCGGTGCCCATACTGAGAAGGGCAAGGCAACCGAGCCATTACAACTTGCCTACACCGCACCAGTGGCGGCAAAGCCACTGAGGTCTCAACCCTACAGGGGTAAGAACCCGAAACCGAATTAGTACGCTTGTAAATTTGTATGTATATGGAGTATTGTAAGTATACCGAACCTCGCTAACTTAGAAGCTATAGGTTCTGGATTTGGCCAAGGCAAGAACCAATCTGATGGCCGCAGTTATGTGTGCCGAAACTGCAACAAGGATCATCCCGGCACAGATTGCCAAAAGGGAGATCCGCTGCTACACTTGCCAGAAGCCGGGGCACCGTGCCAATGCATGCCCAGAAAACTCTAAGCCCAAGGGCAACTATCAGGGCTACAAGCAGCGTGAAGGCAAGGAGGTTGCATCTGGCGATGCTCATGCCCAGCATGCCTCACAGGGACAGGGATCCCGAGGTCCGCAGAAGGGCGCACCGTAGAGGCAGCCGGCCTTACACATCATTGACCGTGACGGGACCGGGACTAATTCCGGCCCAGGTAACTACCGTAACCTTTAATCCTTGAAGAGCATGACTAAGTATTAAAGTAACTGTATGAATGGGAGCATGAATGCGTAAGTACTTGAAGTATGAAATTAAGCATGAGTAAGTAACATGGAAGTATGTATTGAGCATGAAATGAATATAAGTAGAACTAGAACTCACACTAGATATAATTTACCACCCTAGGGAAATTCCTTATCTGTTACCCAATACCTGCAAACTCACCTCATGAAGAGACCGACATCGCCACTCATCACTTCGACAACAATCAGTGTCAGGTTATCCGCCCAGGTATGATCTTATTAAAAGGATACCTGACACCTGAAGCACAAGTTTCAATCATCCGACGATGCAACGAGTTAGGAATGGGTCCAGGAGGATTTTATACACCCGAATTCCCCGGTGGAGCTACAATGAAGCTGAAAATGATGTGCTTGGGAAAGGATTGGAACCCTTATACCAAGACATACCAAACGACGCGAACAAGAGACGGAGCAACACCTCCAGCAATACCCCCTGTATACCAAACGCTTGTCACTCAAGCTGTAGAAATTGCACAACAGTATGAAGATGAACCAATCCCTGCACTTGAAGCAGACTTATGTATCGTCAACTTCTATGAGAAAGAAGGACGACTTGGCTTACACCAAGACAAGACGGACAACAGAATCTCTTGAACTGGGAGTGCCCGTAGTGTCTTGGTCCATTGGTGATGACGCCGTATTTTTGTATAGCGAGCAGAAGCGTGTGGACCTCGCAGAGAAATTGGTATTGAGATCAGGAGATGTCCTAATCATGGGTGGAAAATCAAGGTTGCTGTATCACGGGATCCAGAAGATCAAGTTGAATACGGCACCACCGGCAATAATCAATGCCACACACATGAAACCAGGACCTGAACCTTACCTTTAGGAAGTATTAATCTTGTAGTAGCATGTAATCCAGTAGTAACGTGTATTAGAGACACAGTATGTATGATGGTTGGTTATTCAATAAAAGTAGCGTTGGTTATTAAATTCCACTTGCGTTCCACCATCTTTACTTATAATCTCATGAATCAATAGGTTGTGGACTCGGTACCGAAGGTAACCTGAGTATCCTCACCGAAGCACAAGCCGGCAAGAGCGGCACCATTCTAACGGGAACATTCCCAGTAAACGGCATCGAAGCCTCAGTATTATTCGACTCCGGCGCCTCTCACACCTTTGTATCGCCATCATTCGCTACAAGGTTGGGGCTGGACGCAGATGAGCTACCAAATTTCTTGGTTACTCTCCCGTCAAAGGAGCGGGTAAAATGTACTAAGTATTACCACACCCCGCCACGATTCAAATCAAAGGTGAAGTGTTTCCCATTTCCTTCATTGAATTCAACGGATTGGATTCGACTTGATAATCGGAATGAACTGGTTGGAGCGGCACAAGGGATGGATCCTATGCGCCGAGCACCGATTGCTGCTCAAAGTCCATCTGGGGTCACTGTTTCATACCGCCAGAGGCCAAGAGAGCCTTCAACTACAGTCATCTCCGCTATGGCAATGTACCGGGAGCTCAGGAAGGGACATGAAGTGTATTTATGCCAAGTGCAAGATCTGGAGAGATCCAGAATTCAATGATGATGTGACCGTAGTCTCAGAATTCCCTGATGTATTTCCTAAAGAGCTACCTGGTATGCCACCACAGAGAGCAGTAGAGTTCGAAATCGACCTTGTACCTGGTACTGGTCCCATTGCTAGGGCACCATACCGTATGGCACCAGCAGAAATGACAGAGTTGAAAGAGCAACTACGTGATCTACTCGACAAAGGGTTTATACGCCCGAGCGTATCACCCTGGGGAGCACCGGTCCTCTTCGTGAAGAAGAAGGACGGTAGTCTCCGCCTCTGCATCGACTACCGTGAATTGAATGCGGTCACTGTAAAGAATAAGTATCCATTGCCACGCATCGACGACCTGTTCGATCAGTTGAAGGGAGCTTCGGTCTTTTCTAAGATTGATCTCCGATCCGGATACCACCAAATTGCTATCAAAGAGCAAGACATCGAGAAAACAGCATTCCGAACAAGATATGGCCACTACAAATTCACGGTGATGCCATTCGGTTTGTCTAACACACCAGCCAAATTCATGGATCTAATGAATCGATTATTCAGTGATCAGCTGGACACTTCAGTAGTAGTATTCATCGACGACATCCTTGTGTATTCGAAGTCACCAGAAGAGCATGAAAACCACTTGAGAAGAGTACTTGAGACACTGCGCGAGAACCAGCTGTATGCGAAGTTCTCCAAATGCGAGTTTTGGCTAGATCAGGTATCATTCCTTGGTCATGTCATCTCGAGCGCGGGTATTTCAGTAGATCCATCCAAAATCGAAGTAGTGCGATCATGGCCTAGACCTAAGACTGTTACTGACATTCGGAGCTTTCTTGGTTTAGCCGGTTATTACCGGAGGTTTGTAAAGGACTTCTCAAAATTCGCTAAGCCCATGATGTCATTGATGAAGAAAGATGCACCGTTTGTATGGACAAGCGAGTGCGAGGTATCCTTCCAGAGACTAAAAGACTCATTGACCCCGGCGCCAATTCTCACACTTCCAGAGGGCACAGAGGGATTTGAGGTGTATTGTGATGCATCGGGCAAGGGCATGGGATGCGTACTCATGCAGCATGGCAAGGTAGTAGCTTACGCCTCTCGCCAGCTGAAAAAGCATGAGGAGAATTATCCGACACATGATCTAGAGTTAGGAGCCATTGTCTTCGCCTTGAAGATATGGCGACACTATCTCTATGGGGTAAGCATCACCATCTACTCCGACCACAAAAGTTTACAGTATGTATTCACACAGAAGGAACTGGATTTAAGATAGAGGAGGTGGATGGAGTTCTTATCAGATTACGACATCAACCTCCAGTACAAAGAAGGGAAGGCAAACGTTGTAGCCGACGCCCTGAGTCGTCGAGCACACTCGCTCCATTCGCTACTCGCTTCTTCTAGCTTGGTTGACGAGGTGCGAGACGCTCAGTTGAGCGACCCCTACTTCACAGAGATCAGACAGAAAATCACAGATGGTACCTTCGAGAGCCGAAAGTATGACTTCAAACTGCATGAAGATGGTCTGATCTGATTGAATGGCAGATTATGCGTCCCCCGAAGCAATGCTGAGCTAAGGGATCACATTCTGCGAGAGTCACATTGTTGAACGTTGCATGTCCATCCGGGAGCCTCTAAAATGTTCAAAGACATGAAGAGGTACTTCTGGTGGTCAGGAATGAAATCAGACGTGACTGAGTATGTTCTGAGGTGTCTCACATGCCAGAAGGTGAAGTTCGAGCACCGAAGACCGGGAGGAATGGTGCAATCCATGCCCATTCCGGAGTGGAAATTCCACGATATCTCTATGGATTTTGTTGTTGGACTCCCACCTACTAGGGGAGGACTCAACATGATCTGGGTAGTAGTCGATCGCCTCACCAAGGTTGCCTGATTCATACCGATGAAGGACACCTGGAAGGTGGCGAATCTCACGGAGCTATTCAACAAGGAGATCATCCGACACCACGGAGTCCCAAAAACCATTGTATCTGACCGCGACACCAGATTTCTTTCGAGATACTGGAGAGCAACACGGGAAGCGCTTGGTACTGAGTTGAAGATTAGCACCGCATTCCATCCACAGACCAACGGTCAGACAGAAAGGACCATCCAACACTAGAGGATATGCTTAGGGCATGTGCCTTAGACTTCCAGGGGAGCTGGATTGAGAAGCTTCATCTTATCGAGTTTTCGTATAACAATAGCTATCATGCTTCGATTAAGTTGTCGTTCCAAGCTTTGTATGGTAGACCTTGCCGTACCCCGTTATGTTGGGATGAGTCAAGTGAAGCGGTCATCATAGGACCGGAGTATCTAGAACAAGTACAAGCTGAAGTTCAGCAAATCCGAGCAAATATGAAAGCAGCCCAAGATAGACAGAAATCCTATGCGGATGTGCGACGACGCGACCTTGAGTTCGCCGTGGGCGACCAAGTGTTCTTGGGTGTCTCACCTATGAAGGGCGTCTTTCGATTTGGCCAAAAGGGCAAGCTGAGCCCTAAATTTGTAGGCCCGTATACCATTACCGAGAGGATTGGAGCCGTAGCTTATAGGCTAGCATTGCCTGAAGAATTGGGGCGTGTTCATGATGTCTTTCATGTATCACAACTCAAGAAATACATAGCCGATCCCTCTCATGTATTAGAACCCGAACACTATCCCTAGAGCCGACGATGAGGTACGTCGAGACTCCACTGCGAATCCTTGATACAAAGACAAGAGACACTCGCCATAAATCTGTACGAATGGTGAAGGTCCAGTGGTCTAACCACGATGTCGAGGAAGCGACTTGGGAATTAGAGGACGCCATGAAGGTGAAGTACCCGAATCTGTTTGTAGACTAGATGTCTAGTGTCCGTATAGTACGGAGGGTACGGGGCGTACCCCTTTTAAGGGGGGTAGAGCCTTTTTGCTTTTGCATTGCTTCGGGTTAGCATTGCGTAGTATGTATGTATTGTAATTGTATTTTGTTGGCACATGTAGTGCTAATTGTATTTATTGGCACAATGTAGTGCTAGTAGTATTCAGTATGTAGCACAATGAGTACGGTATGGTATGTGTGTAATGAGTAATGCATTTGTGTTGTACGGTATATGACACGAATGACATTGCGAATGTATTGTGAAATGTGCGAATTGGATGGTGTATTGTGCATGGTATTTGAATTGAGTATTGTGTATGAATTGAGTGTGAATGGTATTGAAATCGAGTATGGTGTATGGTATTTGAATTGTGTATGCTGTAGTGTAAGAATTATGAACACCTTGTAAGGTGGTATTAGAATGCATAGTGGCAATTGGCTTGCCAAATGAGTAGAATAGTAAACCGTAAACCTTGAGCAACTTTGAGGGTAAAGTTCCTTAAGGGGGTAGATTGAAATACCCCGTAATTAAAAATAGTGCTTAATTAGGCTAATTATAGTTTTAAAGGCTTAATTACACTTAAATAAATATGAGGGAACAAATCCCGAAGAAAACAGACCTTTAAAATGGGTTAAAAGCATAAACGAACCTTAAAGCGCGTTTTTCGAGGAAACCGGGAAAACGTGACTTTAAGCGGGTCAAATAGACTCATAACAATTTTGGTCAACTAAATAGTCACTAATAAATATTAGTGAAGCCTTAGAACCAATAAAATTAATTAAACGAGAAAATTCCGGAAAACGGGTTCCGGTTAGTAAAAACTGTAACAACCGGGAAGTTGTGGGGTAAGGATGCAAATAAACAAACTTAGTGTGTCCCAATTGTAAATAAAGAAATTAAAATCTGTGTGTGGGGGGTATGGACCGATTTTTCCCTCCCTAGCTCTCTCATTTAATTAATAACTCCTAATACACTAGAGGACAAAAGCTATAAACTAGGAAAGAGGAAAGAAAAAATTACAAAAGTAAGAGTGAGTCTCTCTCCTACCATCTCCCTCACTCCCACCGTACAGCACTCCCTCTTTCCTCTCTGAATTTCTTCCCTCCTTCACCGAGCTCCCATGGAGTTTTGAAGAAAACTCACACAACCCACAACTTCTCTCCATTGTTGTGCCTTCATCCTTTGTCCAAAAATTACAAAATTAGTACCATTGGAATCCCCTTGCAAAGGAGAACATTTTCCTCCTTTCAAAAATCCAAAAACTCCATTTTCGTTTTTGTGGGTATCCTCCATTTGAAGATTCAAGACCACCATTAGAAGCACCTTCACCTCCTTGTCATCTTGAGGTAAAAAGAAGTTCGAAAATCTATCATTCCTAGCTCTCATTAGCATTATAAGGATTTTCAGTTTTTGAACTCTTGGTTATCCTTGCTCCAGCCGATTTTGGCTTCTCTTGTGGGTTAGGAATTCTACTCTCTTGCTAACCAAGGACCTCACTCATTGGTTGGAAGGTAATAACTTTTCTTAAACCCTAAAACTATGCTTTAAGCTTAAGGTTAATTAAGGGTAGTATTTAAATGGTATTGTGTATTGATATGGGCTGTAGCACTTGGTGTGTGTGAACCTCATTGGGACCGAGAACAAAGGAGAAGAAAGGAAGAGAAGGAAAAAGGGAAGAAAGAAAACTAGAAAGAACAAGGTAAAGGCTCTTACCTTGAACTAGGTTTGTATTGTGTAATGTAACAGTTTTTGAGTAGTAAAATGAGTAATGTATTTGAGTAATGAGTAGTAGTAATGTAGTAGTGTAATTGAGAAGAGAATCAAACAATTTTTGAAGTTTTAAATGATGTTTAAAAGCTTGGGAAAACATGGGGTATTGAATGTGTATGTGCAGGAATTTATCGTGATGTAGTGGAGTTGAAATGTGAGTATAATGCATTGTATAAACAGGTTGTGAGAATGAGGAATTGTGAGCTGAAATAGTGTGTGAGCAAAGTAAGAATTATAGGGGAGACTATGTCAAATTTTGTGTAGGAATGAGAGGACTTGAGTGTTTAAGAAGAGGAAGTAACCTAGGTGATAACTAGGTGTATTTGGGGAGTGTAATGGGACTGTTTTGTAGTTTAAAACAGATTTGAAAAAGGTTAGGTAATGTAAAGAAATAGGATGTTAAGTAATGTATTTTGAATGCTAGGAGTAGCATTAGTTGAGGAAGTAATGGAGGATAGAAGCTTGAGTGAAAATCTGTAGCATAAAAAGGGAGTTTAAAAATCTGTAGCATTAGAAGAGTAAAAACTAGTGTAAGTGTTGAGAAGAAGTGAAAAAATGTGTAAGTGAATTTAGGAATTGAGTAGTAAGTTTGGTGGATGAACCAAGGTGATTTAGAGGGCTTAATTAGTGCTAAATCATGTGGGGAAGTATTGGTAAAGATTGGGGAAACAATGGGTAAAGAAACCAACTGAAAACAGATTTTAAAACTGAAGTACTGGGCCGGACTGGACTTGCGACCGGACTTGCAAGTTCGGTCGAGCCCAGAATCACAAAGACGGAAACCTTCTGGAATGGACCGGACTTGCGACCGGACATGCAAGTTCGGTCGGCCAGAAAATTTCCCGTCTGAAACCTTCTGGAATGGACCGGACTTGCGACCGGACATGCAAGTTCGGTCGGACAGAAAATTTTCCGTCTGAAACCTTCTGGAATGGACCGGACTTGCGACCGAACTGCAAGTTCGGTCGGCAGAAAATTTTCGTCTGAAACCTTCTGGAATGGACCGGACTTGCGACCGACTTGCAAGTTCGGTCGAGCCCGAAATTTTCCCATAATGAAAGCTACTGGAATGGACCGGACTTGCGACCGACCTTGCAAGTCCGGTCGGGTAAGAAAAAAAATATTTTTATTATATGATTACACTAATCATATGTATGTATATATATATGCCTATACACATATAGGTATGTGTAGGTAGTAATACACCATTAATGAAGGTAATAAGGGTAAGAAAGTAAGTGAATGAGTAAGGAAACAAGTTTAAGAAGTAGTAAAGAAAAGAATGGTTTTATAACCAAGTAAGAAAGTAATAAAGTAGTAAGTATATATTGAAAGTAACAATGAAGGAGTAAGTTAGATCAATAATAGGTCATTGATCATACTACTTCATGTGTGTATAGGAATCAAATAGTTGATCGTCAAAGGACCCGATAGTACGAAAACGACGATGTACGGTATGATTTCTTCATGCCCTGTATCCTAACTTGGTTACCCCGATTTGTGTGCTTATGTGATCACCAATAATATAAATGCACGAATCGGACATATATTGCACTTATATGTGTTTGAACTATTTTGTTCTTGTTGTATCTTCTTGAACAATCAATTTGTATAATTCATGAAATGAATGAATGTAAATGATGTGTATGTGTATATGACGAGTATTGGTGTATTGTATTGATGTATGGAAAGGTAGTAATGACTTCTACTAATTCCTAACATTCTAACTCCTAACTTGAGTAATGAGTAAAATGGAATGAGTAGAAGTCCAATAGTTTCGGCCACGCGTGAGGATAAGGAAACACAAGAGGTTGGATCCGAATCCTGGCTGTAATCTTTTCCATGGACCAATTCCCTTGAATGGGTAGCATCCTGGATTAGTGGGCCACCCTAAAGCCCGGTGGTGGGATGTAGTAATCCCTGCCCGGAGGTCACACCGACTTGACTTGAGTAAAGTAAGTAAGAAGTAAGTATTGTATGTGTATCGGTCTTGACTATTGTAAGTCATTGACCTTAAGTAAAAGAGTATTGAACACCCGATTAACCCGGGTGTGTAATGAAGCTAACAAGACCTTCGTATGAATTGGGGAAGTGTATCCCCGTATTGCGGTGAGTATTCGGTAAGTAAGAATGGTTGACTTGTATGTCTTCCTTCATGTATGAATGTATGTATGCCATGTGAAATAAATGTATTGAATTGTATTGTATTGAGTATGAGCATGTATGTATGTATGAATGAAACGAACCGCATGTATTCGACCAAATAGTTGGCGTACCCTCGCTAGTACGCGGGGTATGCGGTTATCATATGCAGCGTAAGCTGACCCCCTAGGGGGAATGTTTTTATTCTACGGTACCCGCGAGGCATGATGGTAGAGTAAGGACCGGATGTGAATCTTTTTGGTATAGTTAGTAGGTTGAATGGTGTACCGAGTTGTACACGGCTAAGGCCTTTTTGAGTAGCCGGTGTACCATGTGGTACACCTTTTTGGATAATGAATTCATGATTGGATAGAAAGGAGTAGTTGTATAAACTCTAAATTTTTGGAATAGTCTTGGAATGTAATTCATATCTTTTTGATACTCGGTAATCAAATGTAAGTAAGTATTCGGTATTGTAAAGTAAGTAATATGTATGCGGTTTATTCTAATCGTCAGACCGACACGGTAAGTAGTAGTAGCCTGGTTAGCCTTGGATGGCTAACGGCGTTGTATCACCCACCGGGAGTAAGTATTCCGCTGTGAGTAAGGTAATTATGGGAATGATTAGAGGATAATGGAAGGATTAGCGGTTGTTAGGATGGTTAATATAATCTATGTTACTGTTATGTATTTATGTATATATATGTAGTCTCGGTAAGGTAGAGTAAGTAAGTTAGTCTTCTCTATTAAATAAGTCTTGAGTTGTAAAGTCACTCTCTCTCTTTTCCTTCTTTAATAATATCGATCTCTTTCTTCTTCTTTCCTCTGGAGCGTCTGTCTTGTATTCGTTTTCTTCCCCGTCTTCTACCTTGTGTTCTGGTCTTCTTTGTGAATGCTGGGAAGTTTTCATGGTATCAGAGCCGGCATTGAAGACGTAACCTCCATCGAAGCGGGCGAATCGAATCCCAGGTTGGGGAGAAGATCTACTCACAATGACGGGAACCGGAGACAAAGGAAATAAGGAAAAAGGAGCGATAGTCGAAGAAGACGGAAGATAGCAAGTCCAAGAAGTCCAAGATGGACAACATGGATCCGTTCTTCCTGTCAAACTTGGAGCAGCCGGGAATGTTTCTCGCCGAGAAATTTGACGGGACAGGATTTAGGGCTTGGAAGAGAGAAATGATTAGCGCACTTGATGCGAAGAATAAGCTGGGCTTCGTTGAGGGAAGCATAGAGAAGCCCTCGGAGGACGACCCGAAATTTAAATCGTACGTGGAAGCGCTGCAACTCGATGGTTACTTCGTGGATCTTGGCTAGCTTGAACAAAGAAACAGCGAAGAGTGTGCTGTATTGTACCACCGCCACCCAGCTTTGGAAGGAATTGGCGATGAGGTTTGAAGAATCTAACGTCGCGCAGATTTACTCTTTACATCAGAAATTGAATGAGCAGAAGCAAGAAGGAGACACAATCAGCGCTTATTACACGCGCATCAAGGAAATATGGGACGAGATCGATTTGTCGGAGGAAATCCCAAGTTGTACTTGCCAGGCCGCTTCTGGGTATAAGGAAATATTCAGAAAGCAAAGAGTGATTCAATTTCTGATGGACGTCAATGAAAAGTTTGCGATTGTGAGGGGAAACGTGTTAATGATGAGCCCCCTTCCATCCATAGAACAAGTTTACTCTCTTCTGGTGCAAGAAGAGAGACAGAAGCAAGTCTGTAGCACTGGAAAAGGAGACCACGGGGGCGGAGCAGGCGCGCTATCTTTCGCGGCGGAGACCTTCAAGCGAGGCTCAAAACCCTATCCGAACAGGGAAGCAAGCGGAGCAATCTCCAATGCACTCATTGCGGTCGGAATGGTCACACGGTTGAGAAGTGCTACCAAGTGCACGGATATCCTCCGTCCTGGAAGAAGGGCAAGAAATTCACAGCAGCAACCACGGATGGAGCACAAGTGGGCCACAGGATGAGAATGCAAAAACCTTCACCTTGGAGCAGGTGAATCAGATCTTGTCCCAGTACACCAAGAATCAACAAACCGAAAACGAGCAAGGGGTATCTTCTTGCAGTTTTGTCGGTACCGTTTCTTATCCCAATACTCATTCTAAGCCATCTAATTATACAGACTATGAAGTCCCTGATCCTAACAATTACTCTGCCTTATTTAATTGCCTGAACAATGGGAATAGCAAGAAACAACCCAAAGTAACCTCTAGCTTATCAGATACTGTTAGAGGTAGAAAAGAATTTTGCTGCTCATCTTCTCAGTTTATTTTTGACAGGGATAAAGTGAATAAAGTACTGAATACTAGAAATAGGGGAAACGATTGCTCTTCTTCTAGTCTTGTATCCCTGAGATTTGAGAATGGTATGAAAGCATGTTCTGCAAATAAGAAAAGGTTTTTGTTTGACAAATGGGTCCTTGATAGTGGTGCAACAGAACACATGTGCTGTGACCTAAAGAAATTCACAAATTATAGATACCTTAGCCATGTTCATACAGTAGGAATGCCTGACGGCCACCCACAGGAGTTAAAATCATTGGGAGTGTAAAAATAAACCAAAACTTGACCTTATATGATGTGCTGTTTGTTTCTAAATTTCAGTTCAACTTGATTTCCATAAGTAAATTGGCTAAACAGCTGAAAGGCAAGTTTTATTTTGATGATATCTACTGTTTGTTTCAGGAATGTAATTCAGAACATGAACAAGAAGTTGGAAAACTCTCTGATGGTCTACACTTGTTGGATAAAAAATTTCTTTGTGATCACAACCTAGGTCTTTCTGTAAAAGTTTGCAATATGACAAAAACTGTTCAATCTTTTGACTCTAGAGACACTGTAGGTTTATACCACCATAAGCTGGGCCATTTACCAATAGGAAAGCTAAAGAAAATAGGGCTTTTTGATAGGAGTCTAGGAAAGAAGCATTTTCTTTGTGAATCCTGTTGTAAAGCCAAGAGTCATAGACTCCCTTTTGCTGTCAGCACTATAAAGTCAAAGACAGTTTTTGAAATCATACATATAGATTTATAGGGCCCATATGGGACCAAAACCCATGACAACTTTACATATTTTTTAACCTTTGTTGATGATAAATCACGTGCTACTTGGGTGCATTTCATATCACAAAAATCCTCATACTTTCAGGTTATTAAACATTTTATAGAAATGGTTAAGGTGTAATTTAAGGCAAAGGTGAAAATAATTAGGAGTGACAATGCATGTGAATTAGGAACTTCAAAAGAGGGTGTAGAGTTTTATAAAGAAAAAGGGATGCAACATCAGAAGTCTTGTCCACATACTCCCCAACAAAATGGGGTGGTTGAAAGGAAACATCGCCATATTTTAGAAACAGGAAGAAGTTTAATGTTTTATTCAGGTTTGCCCTTAAAATTCTGGGGAGAAAGTATCTTAACCTCTGTTTATTTAATAAACCGAATGCCTTTAGATATATTAGAAGAGAAAAGCCCCTATGAAATGCTGTACCAGGAAAAACCTGATTATCATGCTTTGAAGTGTTTTGGATCTCTCTGTTTTGCTCATATAAACTCTCCTCTGCATGATAAGTTTGCTGCAAAATCAGTTAAATGCGTGTTCTTGGGATATCCACCAAACAAGAAAGGTTTTAAGCTGTTTGATCTGGAAAATGAAAAGGTTATTATCAATAGGGATGTGCAATTTTATGAACACGTGTTCCCTTTTAAAGGAAACTACATGACAGCTTCACATACACAAACACATGTTGATAATAACAACCAGGAAAAATAACAAAAGGAAACCAACAGATGAACAGATTTTTCGCAGAAACAGAAGATTATGATGATTGTCAAGACTCTTTTATTACTGATGATATTGTTGAGCAAAGTGCAGAACAGAACAAAGGAATACAAAACAACAGGAAGATGCTATACAGAGGCCACAAGATCAGGACATACAAATCGAACCAGGCCTAAGAAGATCAGCAAGGGAGAGACAACCACCAAGCTACCTGCAAGATTATGTGATGGGAAGCCTGTCATCTCAAGAGAAAGGGAAGTTTCCTAAAACTCATTCAACTTCTGATTATTTTGAACCACTCATGCTAAAACAGCAAGATCATACTGAAACTGATTCCACTACCACTTTACTGCTCTATTATATGATAGATTGTCTAATCTGCAGCAGAAAAATGAATTATCTATAATGCGTGTGCACTTACTGTGGTTCAACCTAGAGAGGTTATCATTATGTCTTCGAATGAAAACACCACTGAAAGGAAAATAAATAATCATTGCTGTAGTGTTAGTGTAGTTAGAGACATAGAGCCACAAGATTATTATGAGGCAGTAAAGAATGACAGTTGGATAAGAGCTATGAAAGATGAAATACTTGCTCTAGAAAGGAACAAGACTTGGGAGTTAGTTGAGTGTCCAAAAGGAAAGAAGCCTATAGGTTCGAAGTGGGTATCCAAAATAAAGTATAAGGCTGATGGTACCTTAGAGAGATACAAGGCGAGGCTTGTTGCTAAAGGGTATAATCAGAAGTATGGAATAGACTATTTAGAGACTTTTTCACCGGTTATCAAGTTCACAACCATTAGAGCTATCATAATCTTAGCAGTTAAGAGAGAATGGGAAATTAGCCAATTAGATATCAATAATGCTTTCCTCCATGGAGATCTTCATGAGGAAGTCTACATGGAGTTACCATTAGGATATGAAACTGATAGCAAGGGAAAATATGCAAGTTGAGAAAGTCTCTTTATGGTCTAAAGCAAGCTTCAAGGCAATGGCATGAAAAATTGAGTGGTTTTCTTAATTCCTTAGGCTTTGTTCAATCCTTGAATGATTATTCACTGTTTATCAGGAGAAACAAAGGAAAGATAATTATTCTTGCTGTCTATGTTGATGATCTGATACTCACCGGGAATGATATAGAAATATTAGATTTGTTAAAGGGAGTTTGGATGAAAAATTTAGAATAAAGGATATGGGGAGCCTATGGAGTTTTCTTGGAATAGAATTTCTTAGAACAAAAGAGGGCATGATTCTGTTACAGAAAAATTATTCTGAGGAGTTGGTTAGGCAGTTCGGTGGTGAACAGCTGACAAGCACAGCTGGTCCCTTAGATCTGAATGTTAAGTTGCTTCTGGAGGATGGGAAACCTCTAGCAGATCCCATGATATACAGAAAACTGATAGGGAAGATGAATTTCCTAACACACACTAGGCCAGATTTGTGTTTTAGTGTACAGTTTTTGAGTCAGTTTTTGAATAAACCCATAGAGATACACATGAGAGCAGCTCTGCACACTCTCAGATACATAAAAGGAACTGCTAGTTATGGTCTTATGTTGAATAATTCTAAAAGTTTTGAGTTGCTTGCATATTGTGACTCGGATTGGGCTGGGTGTCCCAACACGAGGAGATCAATTAGTGGTTTTTATGTTGAATTGGGTGGCTGTGCACTTTCTTGGAAATCCAAGAAACAAACTAATGTAGCTCTTTCTTCTGCAGAAGCAGAGTACAGAGCGTTAAGGCAGACGGTAGCTGAAGTCAGTTGGCTTACAAGATTGCTGGACGAACTGAGAATTGAGGGGATCCAGCCAATTCCACTTAAATCAGACAGCCAAGCAGCAGTGTACATAGCCAAGAATCCAGTCTTCCACGAGCGAACAAAGCATATTGAAGTGGACTGCCATTTCGTTCGACAGAAACTACAGCAAGGTCTTGTAAGGATTGAGTACATCCCATCACAGCAGCAGCTTGCAGATGTATTCACTAAAGTGTTGCCAGGGCGAGCTTATCCTCTGGTTTTGCAGCAGTTGAATGTTGGAGGTGTTTCACAGCAGCACACAACTTCAAGTTTTGATAAGGATTTAACCATCAATAACAGAACAAACAAGAAGGGTGTTTGTTCTGAGGGGGGCTGTTAGGATGGTTAATATAATCTATGTTACCGTTATGTATTTATGTATATATATGTAGTCTCGGTAAGGTAGAGTAAGTAAGTTAGTCTTCTCTATTAAATAAGTCTTGAGTTGTAAAGTCACTCTCTCTCTTTTCCTTCTTTAATAATATCGATCTCTTTCTTCTTCTTTCCTCTGGAGCGTCTGTCTTGTATTCGTTTTCTTCCCCGTCTTCTACCTTGTGTTCTGGTCTTCTTTGTGAATGCTGGGAAGTTTTCAGCGGTTGGGGTGTTACACATACCACTCATGATTAGCTCTGTTCGGGTCACAAAAATGTTTTTTAGGTCAAAGTTGTTTGTACTCTGTGAAGATCGATGATGAAAGATAGTGACAATTACAAACAATTAATAAGAGCGTTTCTCCGAACTCAATGAGTCATGTCATTTTTATGCCACATCAAACAACACACATTGATTAATATTTTTTTCTTGCCGAACTATTGGCTTTGAGCCTAACCCAAAGCGGGGACATCAGAACTAAGTTGTCAGTTTTCACATTCAATGTTAGTCGAAGTTTGAGCTTGATAGTAGGCAAGATTATTAGATCGTTACAATATCCTTTTCAATTTGTGGATTAAAAGTGGTTACAATTTCACATTATTGTTAATAAAGGGATATTTCATAGTATATTATTGAGTTTTCCAAAAGTGTTACAGTATCGGACTGTGTGCAATGAACACTTTTTTTAGTTAATAATTATATCTTCCAACCCGTAAATCCTCAACTATATGACTTAAACTTTAAACCCTAAAAGTTGAACTCTCAATCATATATTCTTAAAATTTAAACCATCAGAATACAACCCTAGACTTTTAGTTCACCCTTAATTATATACATTAAACTTTAAATATGTAAGACAAACCCTTGAACCTTAAACCTTTGTGGAAATATCTAGATAGCTATGAATGACCAAAACAATGTATAATATGATATTCCAGCTATATATATATGCCTTAGTGGCATACTGTGAAATTTTGTAAATATATGTAGTATCTTACGCAATATGCTTTATTAAACTGAATGTGATTGCAATAATTAAATTATTACAAGGCTCAAGGGAAATTGAAAACAAAAATGCTCAAGACTGAGTAATATAACCCGAGAAGCAATGGGAGTCACTTGGGATAGAAATATAGAAACTAAAATCCACCAAACTAATTGACAAAAAAAATATCTTTCATTGTACTTGAGACCAAGGTTGTTGAGGAACTTTTGATATGTTTTTTTATGATTTGAAGAGTTTAGGTGTCAACCTAGATTTAATTATTTTCTTATATCACCAATTTTTATATTTGTTTAGTCTTGTCACATCATTTACCTAATTATGAAATATAAATATGATTTAGTGTAAATATATGAACATTCCTAATTCACATCATATATGTTGTCTAGGGATGACAATTCGGGTTGATGGGTAGGGTTGAGGTTAACCCATACCCAACCCGGTTAAAAATCTATTGACCCAAACCAGCCAAAGAATAATCCAGTTACAAATTTTCAACCCTAACCCAATAAGTATAAAACCATTTAACCCAAACCCAATCCGTTTAACCCAAAATTTGTTAAGTATATATTTTTTTTAACAGTTTCACATTTTTTTAAAATTATCATTTTTATCAGATCGATGTTGATTAAATTCCTTAAGAGTTACAAGTGATTGCATGGTCTTCATTCACCCTAATACAATCCATATACAAAAAGAATGTTGACCCTTTTGAAAAAATATTTATCAAAATGTTGTATTGCTTGATAAAAGTGTTGATCATGTTTGTTATATTTATTAACTAATATTTATAAAAGAGCCGTAGTCACATTTTTAATATATGTGTACTATTTATTATAATTTTTCACTAATAAAATAAAGATAATTGGTCGGGCTAAGTTCGGGCTATAACTTTAAACCTATACCCAACCCAAAAATAATGAGTAACCTAAACCCGACCCAAGAATTAATAGGTCAAAAATCTCAACCCAAACCTGGATTTGAGGGTCGGTTTTGGGTCGGGGTTTTGGCTTAGGTCATAATTGTCACACCAATGTTATTACTTACATCAATGTTGTAGGTAAGCACTTCATTTTTTTTCTTCTTTTTTGGTTGTAACATATTTTTTTCTCTTCCATGTCATAGCCAATATACCATATACATTTTCACATAATGTAAAATTAGTAAGGAAAATATTGAAGTATATTCACCTCAAAAGAATCTCTCATTATGGTTTTACTAATAGTAAACGTGAACTTATGAGCTAGACTTTTACAATTACTGTGGTTTGGGAACCGAAATCTCATATGATAAAATATGAGGTTTTTTATTTGTATTATAAGATCCATCAAAGATGGAATCCAACAACAGTTCTTCTAAATGATAATGACCTGAAACAATCTTTCTCAAATCCTCCTGTTTAACCTAAACTTACTTGTTTCACCTAAACTCATTCTTTTGCTTTGAACTGTCAATATAACAATAGGGTTTGAACCTGAATTTTTTTATTGAAAATGTGTATAATAATTTTCAACTAGTCGATAGGTAAAAAATCTCCTCATACATCCGGACTAAGAACTTGTACTTATACCAACGTTAATAAAGTATTTAAAGAGACTTTAATGAGATTCCCTTCACGTTTCATTGTTTTTAAATGTAACTCAAGTTGTCATGTTATAGATTCAAAATTATATTTAAATTCACTTTTCGAATTCATGATAAATAAAAAATGATATAATAATATGGAATATGATATAATATTAAGAAAAGCATGACATTAGGTAAAAAAAAATGAGATGGTGGAGCAAGTTTATGTAGTTGTCATTAAGAATTAATGTATCGCCAAAAACTTATAGATTTGTTGGACAAAATATGAGATGGTGGAGCAAGTTCATGTGATTGGCATTCCTAATCCAATCCATTAAAATACATTAACCCAACCCAACCCAAAAATAGATGGGTAAAAAATTCATGACCCTAACCCAACCCGTTTAAAATCCTTAAACTCTAACTCAACCCTCCCAACCCATTTTTTTAAGCAAACAATAACCCATATTACTTAACACAGACATAAATGTCACATTACATGAGATTAAATTGTACTCCCTCCAGTTCTCATTAGATAATTCTAAGTGTTGTCATTGTTTTTAAAATATAGGATGTTTTGGTCTCTTTATCACCCACTTTCCACATTTAGCCCCTTACTTTTTTCCTCACACCCATAACTCTCTTATTCCCTACAGAAAAGTAAGGGTAAAATAGTCCACAAACTGTCTCATTCTATATGTTGTGCTAGAAAATCGTGTGTTAAAAGCAGAAGAAAGTATACGTTTAGTACAATAGCTACTTTGATAGACCACTTTTCAAAGTACGAAAGCTACATTTCACAACCTTGGATAGCATTACATAACATATTTATTTGATATAATCTCATCCCCTAGATAGCATGTGTTGAACCACTTTTCAAAATACAGTAGCTACTTCTAGAACTTAATCAACGTAAAGTACTATATTTATCTTGTTGTATAATATCATTCACAAACATATATATCTCCTGTTTTTGTTCACCCTTATAAATCATTTAAACATATTAATTGTGTTGTATCATTTACAAAAAGCCAAAAACGGATATCATTCACAACAAAACAACATCCTGTAGTAGTTATCTTCACATCAACAACTGTCAGAGCTGGTTGAGTCAAACTAAATAAGATGTGAATTCAAAACTCTCAAAATAGTTGGTTGATGTGTAGAGCTGGTTGGGCCATTTGTTTGATTAACATAATGAAGTGTGTGATATATTTAAAGATTGGATAGTCCATCTGGACTTGGGCCGATTGGTAAAATATTTTATAATTAAGGCTAAGACATAGTTTCGTCTTAAAGTAATACATATATATATTAATTTGAGTTTTGAATTGGGTTAAGGGTTTGGATCTCTACCCTAACCTAACCTACAAAATTAGCTTATTACCCTAACCCAACCCAAAAATAAAAGGGGTCAATAATCATGACCCTAACCCATAAAATTCTGGGTTGGGTTCGGATTAAGTTTCGGGTTGGATCAAAATTGCCAGGTCTTAGGCATTATGTGGATATAACAATAGGGTTTGAACCTGAAATAATATATTGGAAATGTATATAATAATTTTATACTAGCCCATAGTGTGAAATTTTGTAAATATCGATGGTGTCTTGTGCAATATGCTTTATTAAACTGAATGTGATTACAACAATTAAAGTATTACAAGGTTCAAGGGCAATTGAAAAGAAAGTGTACAAGACGAGCAATAGAACCGATAAACAATGGGGAGTCGCTTGTAATAGAAACATAGAAACTAAATTTCCCTAGACTAATTGATAAAGAAAATATTTTTCATTGTACTTGGTATCAAGGTTATTGGGGGACTTTTGATATGTTTTTTTATGGTTCAAAGAGTTTGGACAGCCTAGATTTCATTATTTTAATAAATCATTAACTCTTTTACTTTTTTTTAGTCTTATCACATCATTTACCTAGTTGTGAAATATAAATTTGGTTTAGTGAAAATATATGAACGTTCCAAATTCACAATATACACTTTTATCTAGGGTTGGCAATTCGAGTTAATGGGTCGGGTTGAGGTTAGTCCCATTTATAAATCTATTGACACAAACACAACAAAAAATGATCGAGTTACAAATTTTCAACCCTCACTCGACCCGTATAAAAACATTCAACCTAAATCCATTCTGTTTAACCAAAAAACTCTAGGGGCATTTGTTTTGAGCGGGGGGAAGGGAATAGAATCAAGAAAGGGAATGAAGGGGAATGGAAAATAATTCCCTTTGATTTTTCTAACTATTTGTTTGAGCTGGGGAAAATAAAATAAATAACCAGTCAATGACTGCTGGCTGCCGATCAACGACCATTAATTACTAGTCAACATTCACCGGTCACCGATTAATGATCATTAGTCATCGGTCAATGGTCATATGTCGCCGGTCAATGTGTACTGGGAAAAGTAATCTCATTCCCTAGTAGCAGGTGGGGAATCAAGTTAGAGAGTTTTGTGGTAATTCTATTCCCTTTATCTTTCTTGATAATAAGAAAAATAGACTAAACAAACACCAGAAAATGGAATAATTCTGATTCCCTTTCTTGATTACCCAAAACAAACACCCCTAAATATATTTTTTTACTGCTTCATATTTTTTAATCCAAATTATTATTATTTTTTCAGAATGATGTTCATTAAATTCCTTTAGAGTTACAAGTGACCGCATGGGCTTCATTTATTTGATTCATTACAAAAAGAATGTTGACACTTTTGAATTTTTTTATCAAATTGTTGATCTGGTTGAGAAAATTGCTGATAATATTTGTTATATTTATTAACTAATAGTAATAGAATTATAAAAGAGATATAGTGACATTCTAATGTATGTGTAGTATTTTTTGCATTTTGTTTCTTCAATGAAACAAAGATAATGGGTCGAGTTTTTGGTTATAACTTTAAACTCATATCTCACCCAATTATATTATGAGTAACCAAATCCGACTCAAAAATTAATCGAGTGAAAAATCTTAACCCGAACCCGTGATTTACGGGTGGGGTCCACGGGTTGGGTCAAAATGGTCACCCACTGTTGTAACTTACACCAATGTTGTAGGTAAGTATTTCATATTGTTTTCTTTCATATCCTAGCCTACATACCATATTCATTTCCACATAATGTAAGATTAGTAAGGAAAATATTGAAATATGTTCAACTCGTAAAAATCTCTCATTTTGGTTATATAAATAGTAAACGTGAACTTATGAGCTAGAATTTTATAATTATGGTAGTTTGGGCACGGGAATCTCATATAATATAATACGGACGAGGCTTTATATTTGCATTATAAGATCCATCAAAGATGGAATCCAATAACAATTATTCTGAATGAGAATGACCTGAAATAATCTATAGTGAATCCTCATGTTTGATCTAAACTTACTCATTTGACTCGAATTGTCAATACAACAATAGGGCTTGAACTGAAACAATATGGCAAATATGTATACTAAATTTCCACTAGCCGATGGGTCAAAAACCGTGCGCCTACGAACTTGTACTTATATCCAATGTTAATAAAGTAAAGAAACTGTAATGACATTCACTTCACGTTTCATTGTTTTAAATGTAACTCAAATTGTAAAGTAAACATGTTATAGTTCAAAGTTATATTTAAATTTAGTTCCAAATTCATGATATATAACAAATGATATAATAATATGAAATATAAAATATTAAAAGAAAAGTATGACATTAGGTATAAAAAAAACCAAAAATGAAATGGTGGAGCATGTTAATGTAGTTGTCATTAAGGACTGATGTTACTCATGAAAATTTTCAAATTTGTTAGAGAAAAATATGATTTAAATTTTCTTTTAATAAGATTTTACTTATATTTTACATTAAAATATATTTTAAAAAAATGTAAACCACTCTATATTTTGATTTAAAACCGACTTTTCCTCAAGGTTAAAATTATTGATTCGTAAATTTTGTCTTTATTTTTCAAAATTTGCATGTAACCAAATACTTAGAGTAAAAAGATGAAGAAGAAAAAATAGTATAACATAGCAGGTAAAACTTTTTGTTATTAAGTCCTGATTTTACTTAACAACAATTTATTATTTGTCAAAGAAATATGTTTAGTTTTTCTTATTTAAATGAAGATACTAATGGATCCAGATTTTACCACAAAGATATTATAATTTGTTGGACCAATTCTGAAACAATTTATTAGGGTTGGTTATGAATAAAATTTTAATTTGACTCAAATTTATTGAACTAAATATAATATTTGTATTTACTAAAATTTAAATACTAATTTACCCTTCCAACGTGTTTAATACACGATCTAACAAGGCAGTTATGCTTTTCAAAATTTTAGAAGTTTATTTATTTATAATTAAGTCCTTAAAATAAGTAACTCAGTCTAGTTAACAATCTAAATAAATAAGAAAAAAGAGTTCTTTAAATTGTATATATATATAAACATTATACACATGTCAACTTTTAATTGGACTAGACAAAGAGGGTACAATACCCTCTCAAAATAGAAGGGACAATCAATTAAATGAAGATGGACAAAGAGAGGAGGGAAGAAAAATTCATTACAAATGGGAAAGACAAGTGAACCGCTCGATCCCTCCATGACACCGCTGAGATATACTATTATGAACGATGTCTAATAATTGAAACATAGACGCTTCTTTTGCGGTACATCACAAATGTCTATTCTAAGTTATTAGCCCGAACTACGTAAACCCTGCGTTTTGAAACACACCCAAAGTCTTTTTAACGAGCGACATGCCCGTTTTACAAACTTCACCAATCCCTGACTGAAATGGGCACCCAACAATACTAGCATAACCAAAAACCACATCACTACAGGCCAATAAGGTAGATTTAACGTCTGGTTATCCGGAGTCAAAAAGATCCACGAATCTAAATAAGCAATTGCCATGGCTGTTATTGCAGCCCACATCAATATCGTTACGATGAAATTCAAGAATTTCGTGCATGAAAACCCACTAATCAGCAGAAGGATGCTGGCCATTGATGACATGAACCCGATCGTGTTTAGAATAAAGAACTCAATATATACTTCCTTTTCATGAATCGCCATGACAGATA
Source organism: Limonium bicolor (assembly GCA_023374045.1). Classification (NCBI taxonomy): domain Eukaryota; kingdom Viridiplantae; phylum Streptophyta; class Magnoliopsida; order Caryophyllales; family Plumbaginaceae; genus Limonium; species Limonium bicolor. The sequence goes on from CM041782.1 coordinate 99,048,987, forward strand.
TCCCCCCCGTTGTTGACGACTCCGGCTCTGGGCTTGACGCTAAAGGGCTTTGCAGACTTTGTGAGCTTGAGTCTTCTTGCAGGACCCCGCCAGGCGGGTTGATCCCTGCTTGGAAGGCCATTTGGGCAATAAGGGATGCCACCACCATGAGGTGGTTACTTTGGAGTTCGATCCAGCTGCCGAAATACTTGGATTTCTTATTTTTTTGCACTTCGATATCAATAGAACTTGTAGCCTTAGCTCGTTTGAGCACAATTTTAATATCGTTGCTCAGTTCGTTGCCACGTTTATGCCTATGATGTTGCTGCTGTGAAAGTAGGATGTCCATTGGCGTCATGCCGCTCGTGTTAATGGCGTTTCTATTGGTCCTTTTATCATCCAATAAAAACTTAACTATCTGCAGTGCACACAAAGGAAATTAATGGAAAGGATTAAAAAAAGTACACCAATTCAGATCACAAGGAAGATACTATATATAATACCGTAGATCAGTGGAAGTATATATAGTAATAATCATCTTGCTACCTCGAGCTTTTTATTGATGACAGCTAGGTGCAGAATGGTATTCCCATCCCCATCTCCAGCATTTATCATAGCTTCATCCCCCACTTTCTCCACCAATAGTTGTAACCCCTTGAGCTCCCCCTGCTTCACACAAAGATGGAGAATAGTGTCTCCTCGTCCTCCTCCGCCACCTTGCACAACCACCCTCTCCCTCGCCGCCATAGGAGAAGCCCCAGTCAACTCCTCGAGGACAGCGAGACTGTTCCTGGCAACTGCCACGTGGGCCGGGTTCATTCCTTGACTGTCGCGTGCGAAACAAACACTAGGGTTGACCGTAACAAGGTACTTGACGAGGTCAACGTGCCCGTTTCTCGCTGCCAGGTGAAGAGGAGTGGACGATTGGTCATACGGGTCGACAGCATCTGATAGGTCTGGTTGTACACCTAGGACCTCCGCAACGAAATGAAGGTGTCCGAGCCTGCAAGCCACGTGCAGCGGCAGAAACGACGTCGTTGCCATTGTTGCTACTGGTCGATGGAGGATACTGGGATCTTTTTGTAGCAGTTGCCGCAAGAGAGCCACGTCTCCCTTAACGGCTGCATCACACAGCATCATGTTGTTGCTAAGATTAACATTAGTATCGTTTCTCATCTCCATATGTTGATAAACTAATACCACTTTCTTCTGCCTCTTTTTTTATGATCAATGGGTGGAAGAAACAGACTCCTTATAGCTATATATATAGCCTTCATTTTTGCGTGGGTGAAATTCATTTGTCACTTCTTTTAGTGTACACGTACCTATCTTGGGTTCTGGCCCTTACTCCCTCTGTCCGCCGCCATTGACTGTCTAGTCAAAATTTATTTTCCGATAATACCTTACTTTACACAATATCCAGGCTGGTGCCTCTTTCGACAAAAAGAACAAGAGTTAAACGATACCGGACAAAAATAAAGAAGACCGGACAGTCAGTAGGTTAGGTGACCGAGCGAGTATATTATAATCAAGATCAATAGTACAATTTGCTGCGAGGCGGCTCGTGGGGGTCCAGTGTCCACCTGTCAATTTGCTGCAGAGGCGGCTCGTGGGGGTGTCACCATGTCAAAGCATTCTACGGTCTGCGCAAATATAATTGAGATGAGGATGGCTGCGCATGGACTTGGTACTACTGTCATATAAATGTGATATTTTTTAGTTTGATATAAAATATATCAAATCATCACCTTCCAACAATAACTTTTAAAATAGTTATAAATATATCAACACAAAACAACTAATAATTTATACTGCAAATATAATGAATACTGTAAATAGAGACAGAGCCAGAAAACTATAATTAAAGGGGCGAGAATATTTAAATAGTACTAATTAATATTTTAAAATTAATTTTTAATAAATTAATTTAAATTTTCAATATTTATAACTATATTTTAAAAATGATATTATATATTAAATTTGACACAGAATTAAATTAAAATTGAAATATATAGATTAATATATTATAAATTAGTTTATTTTCTCTTTTTAATTTTTAGTTTTTTATAAAGATTGGTATATAAATTAAAAATTAATAAAAATAATACAAAACAATAATTTTAAACTAGTAATGTTTTTCTAAATTGTTTATTCAGATACGGAGAAATAGTCTCTTAAAACGATTACTATCTATCAATTCTAATAAAATATTCTACAAGGAAAAGAGCAAACTAATAATAATTACGATGTAAACTTTCAATTATATCAAAATTATTAGAGTACAAAATATTTGTAGTATATTTCAGAAATATCAATTATAAGTATTCAACTTGCTAAGTAATGATTAATTACAAAACTGTTTGTACAAACTATTATGGTTTATCAGTATATCAAAGTTATTATATGTTTTATACCGTGCTTAATAATTAAAGAATAATTTTATATGCTAATATACGTTATTTTTCATTTCTTGGCATATCCAGTATTAAATTTAAATTTATTTTTTGAATTTCATTAAGTAATATTTAATTAAATAGAATATATTGTTTTAACTACAAATATATGTTTAAAATAAATATTTTATCAACAATTAAACAATATATAATAATAAAATAATAAGTGATATCTGTACATATATATATATTCGCTTACAGTCAATTATTTTATTATTAGAAAGAATTGCTTTTTCATTTCAATGATATTATTTATTCTATTAAAAATTAAAATAATCTTAAGTATTAATACATTTGACATGTTATATTAAATATTAATATATAATCCATAAAATTATATTTTATATATAACATCTAATATAGTTGTTCTCTATAATGGTTTATTTTCTTTTTTTTCAAATATATGTAAAATTTATTTATAAATTGTATACATATTAGAAATTAATTGTCACTAAAATATTAATAAGAATATTTTATTAAAGGCTATAATTGAATATCTACATATATTTTATCTTTATTAACAAAAAATTGTTTTAAAATGTAATATAAAATTTTTAATTGTAATAACGAAAACGGTAAACACACTACATAAAACTAACTTATTTAAAACAGCCAGACGAAACCGCCGTCTGCCGAACACTAGTTTTCAAAACAATTAGCACAAAACAACCAACAAAACTACCACACCAATCACAATCACAAAACTATCACAAAAATTGATGCCGAACGCAGCCGATCTCGGGCCCCATACTTTTGATATCATATTTGTTAAAAAAGTAATTACATTTGATTGAATTTAAAATCAAAAGAAATATAAAAAAAATAAAGTTATTAGTTCACTACTATCTATTTTTTAAAAAAAGAAATACTATATGTTTATTAATTTTCTTGTTAGACTTTTCAACCACTTTTTTCTATTTTATTTAGTATTAACTATAATTTCTTCATCTTTCATCTATTTTTGGATCATAAAATTTTCACTACTCTTTTTCATTTCTACTCCAAGTCCATTTCTTTTTAACAATATGTTACTCTTCATCATTTTCAAAAAGTTCAAGATATACAACTGATTTTATGAATAAAAATGACTTGAAAGTGAATTACAATAAAATTATATTGTGACATTGCTAGAAAAAATGCTATTTTAAAGTGATTATTCGACACATACTTTTTCTAGTTTGTGTGTATTTTTATTTTTTGATATTTTATCTCATTACCTAATTTAATTAATAATTATGTACTTGTAATACAACTAAATCAGATTTTGGGAACTTTATATTAAAATTTAATTTATATAAGACCGTTTAATTATTCAGCACAAGACCTCCCAAATTATCAAGCCGCCCTAACCGCGCGCTCAGCTGCGCCTGCACCCAAATTATCAAGCCAATTTATAATTATGTTACTCCCCCATATGTTCTCTCTTACGTGAGCCAACCCACGGCAGCACCACCACCTCCACGCCAGACCACCACCGCCGCCCTCTGCGACCACCCGACACCGCCTTGACCCGCGTGCCCAGCCGCGCCTGCACCCACCCGCAGCACAACAGCCCCCAGCCAACCCCCACTTCTCCAATCCCTAAATTAACCCAAGTCGACCCAATTCGATTTCTATCGAATTTGTGCTCAAACTCTGTCAATTTGTGCCTCCCTTCTTCTTTAAGACATCAAGGTATGTGTTTCTAACCTTAATTTGTCAATTTGAGGAATTTTTGTGAAAGTTGCACTTAAGGCTAATTAGCATGCGAACCAAAGGGGGCCTTATGTGAAAATTTCTTATTTTTGCAAATTGGGTGATTTATATTGATTCTAATTGTTAAATTAGGGGGGGTGCAAAATGAGATGACAAATTTAGTAATGTGCTGATTTTAGTAAGCATTCTTGTGATTTATGTTTTATATCAAATTATGGCTAATTCATCATTTTGTTGCTACGGTTGGTGGTGCTAGATTGATAAAAACACAAAGTGTTGCACATGCATGGTTGAAAATTGAGGTTGTTTAAAATTTGCAAAACGGGGTGACTTATTGAACTGCTTGATGCATTTTACACTCTGTGGTTGAATTGTGATATTCGGGTTATTTGTGGAAGTTTTGAGAACCGGGAAAAGGGAAAAAAACAGGGGAAACCATGCCAAAAATTTTCTAGAAACGTGTCGTTGCTTTTGCTCTTCCATGTGCTTCATGCTTATTCTTTGCCCAAATACTTAGTATTGTTCTTCTTTTTGTTCTAACTCTTCATTGTTTGCTATTTGCTCTTTATTTCTTTGCTTTTATTTTTATTTTTCATTATTCTTTTTGCAGAACAATGGCCCACCGAAACCGACGTGCAGCTAGGAGGGCGGAAGCCAATGTGACCCTCCTTGATGGCATATTCAAAAACGAAGCCGCCCGTACATGGTATAACGCCCCCCGCCGAAAGGACATTGTGCGGGAGAGGACGGTGGACCCCGCCCTCGTCGGTACACTCTAGCTCTATACCTTCCTCGACCCCATCCATTGGAGTTGTGTCTTGAGCATGGGTGGGCAGTACTACCCCAATCATATCTACGAGTTCTATGCAAACGCTACAGTGGATAGGCACGAGACAGAGGTCTCTATATATGTCTGTAACACCCCAACCGCTAATCTTACCATTATCCTCTAACCGTCCTCCTAATTACTCTACACGCAGCGGATACATACTCTACTCCCGGCGGGTGATACAACGCCGTTAGCCATTCCGAGACTGACAAGACTACTACTACGTACAGTATTGGTCTGAAGATTAGAATATACCGAGTTATTGAATACTTACAATACACTTCCAAATACTTACTTACATTCCTGATTACCGAGTATCCTAAATATATGAATTACAATCCCAGTCTACAAGTCTATTCCAAAAATTATGAGTTTACACAACTACTCATCATTTCCAAATTCACAATTTCATTTCTCAAAAGGGTGTACCACATGGTACACCGGCTACTCAAAAAGGCGTCAAGCCGTGTACAACTCGGTACACCATTTAAATCTACTAACTACTCAAAAAGGGATTCATCCCGTTCCTTACTCGACCTTCAAGCCTCTCGGGTACCTGTAAAATAAAAACGGTGCCCCTAGGGGCTCAGCTTAACGCTGCATATGAAATCCGCATACCCCGCGTACTAGCGAGGGTACGCCGACTATTTAGTCGAATACATGCAGTTCATTTTACTCGTACATACATACATGATTTTATACACAATATTAGAATACATCGCAAAGCATACATACATTCATTTCAATACATACAAGGAAGACATTACGAGTCAACCATTCACACTTACCGTTGCGGAGATACGCTTCTCCAATACTTACATAATGCTTGTTAGCTTCTTTACACACCCGGGTTAATCGGGTGTACATTACTCTTTTACTCAAGGTCAATGACTTACACTACCAAGACCATTACTCATACAATACTTTACTTACTTACTTACTCAAGTCAAGTTGGTATGACCTCCGGGCAGGGACTACTATATCCCACCACCGGGCTTTAGGGTGGCTCACCAGTCCAGGATGCTACCCATTTAAGGGGTTTGGTCCATGGAAAGGATTAAGGCCAGGATTCGGATCCAACCTCTTGTGTTTCCTTATCCTCACGCGTGACCGAAACTATATCGGACTTCTACTCACTCCATTCTACTCAATACTCAAGTTAGGAATTAGGTGGTTAGGAATTAGTAGAAGTCATTACTTCCATACCATGGATTAATACACTACACAAGTACTCCACAGGGTACTCACACACTTCATTCTCATCCATTCATTTCATGAATTATACAAACTAAATGTTCAAGATAATACAACAAGAACAATATAGCTCAAACACAATTAAGTGCAATAAAAGTCCGTTCGTGCATTTATCTTATTTGAGTGATCACATAAGCACACAAATCAGAGTAACCAAGTTAGGATACAGGGCATGAGGAAATCATACCGTTCACCGTCGTACTCGAACTCCGATTTTCCTTCGGGGTTCAACTATCCAAGTCCTATACATACATAGAGTTGTATGGTCAATAATCTATTATTGACCTACTCATTCCTTCATTAATACTTCTTATGTATACTTACTAGTTCTTTACATTGCTTACTTGGTCATGCAAATCATTCTTTCCTTAACGTGCTTTCTTACTTACATACTTACTTTATTACCATTCTTATTCTACTAATGGTGTATTACCAAGCCCCCATATACATATATATATATATATATATATATATATATATATATTCTATATATATATATACATATATGATTATAATACCATTTTTTGTTTGGGGCTCGACCGACCCATGTGTGACCCGACCGACCCAAAACCCTCTGGGTCGGTCAAAGTCAGAACGAAATCGGCTTCAGGAATTCATCTGGACCGACCCACAACCGACCCAACCTCCTAGGTCGGTCAAAGTCAAAAACTTCGACTTTGGAAAATTCTATACCCGACCGACCCACGACCGACTCACCCGTCTGGGTCGGTCGAAGTCAGAAAGTTCCCGTTCCAATGTCTGTAGGGCGACCGACCCACGACCGACTCAACCCTCTGGGTCGGTCGAGGTCAGAATTACCTTACTGGATTTGTTTCAACTTCATTCTTCTACCCATTTCTTCCCCAATCTTCCTACATGTATTCTAACATGTTTTAGTACTACTTAGGACTCCTAATATACCTTAGTTTATCCATTAAACTCATTACCAAGTCTTTACTCAATTCTAGATTAACTTACTTAATTTCTTTCTCACTTCATTCCAGCACTTATACCAGTTTTGGTTCCTCCAATGCTACAGATTCGTATTCCATCTTATACCATTAAATACTCCCTCTACCAATGCTACTCCTAGCATTCTAAGTGTATTAGTTCACATCCTATTTCTCCCCATTATCTACTTTCTCTCCAAATCTGTTTCAAGGTGCTAAACTACTCACTTTAAACTCTCCAAATACACCTAGTTACTCCCTAGGTTATTCCCTCTTCTTTCACAACTAAGTCTTCTAATTTCTAGACAAATTTTGACATAGTTTCCCCTAAAATTCTCACTTTGCCCACATACCATTTCAGCTCACAATTCATTTACAACTCCCTCATCCATTTAAGCACTAACCACATAATATAATTTCCTGCACATGCACATTCATTTCCCAATGTTCTCCCAAGCTTTTAAATATCCTTTACAAGTTTCAAAACAGTTTTATTCTCTTCTCCATTACACTACTACATCACTATTACTCATACTACATACATTATTCATTTTACTACACAAAAATCTATTACACTACCATACGTAAACCAACTCAAGGTAAGAGTATTTACCTTGTGATTTTAGTTTCTCCTTTCCTTCTTTTCCCTTCTTCCTCTTTCTTTCTCTCTTGTTCACGGTTCCAATGGGGTTCACACTCCAATGCTACAGCCCATACCAATACATACAACTACTTAGAAAATCATCCTTAACTAACCCTAGAACTTAGGCATGTTTTTAGAGTTTAGAAAAGAGTATTACCTTCCAACCAATGGATGGAGTTCTTGGCTAGCAACAAGGCAAGGTTCCAACTCCAAAAAGGAAGCCAAAATCGGCTGGAGCACAAGGAACAAGACAAGGGTTCAATTTGAATTTTCGTTTTGCCAAAAGGAGCTAGAAAAAGATGGATTTCCAAGACTATTTTTACCTCAAAATGACAAGGAGATGAAGGTGCTTCTAATGGTGGTCTTCAAGCTCCAAATGCAGCACACCTATGGAGATGAAGTTGGTGTTTATCTGGTTTTGAAAAGAGGGAAATACTCTCCTTGACAAGGGGAATCCAATGGTACAATTTTTGTTGTATTTGGACAAGGATTAAGCTTTGAACAAGAGGAGAGAAGGAGAGCTTTGTGTGGGTTTCTTCAAGCCACCATGGCTGTCGAGAGAGGGAGAAAGAAATTCAGGAAGGAGGGGGATGAGTACGTGAGAGAGTGGGGAGGGTAGAGGAGAGAGAGTGCCCAACTCCCCTTTTCTATTTCCTTCTACTTTATGTGTTTGTCTTTTAGCAAATAAGGAAAGAATTAAGAGAGTGAGAGAGAGGAGGGAAATCGGCTACACACACACACCTATACAGATTTTTAATTTTTATTTGCAAAAGTGGACACATCAGTTTTGCTTTATTACAGTTTACACCCCACAACTTCTCGTTTTTACAGTTTGTACTAACTGGAACCCGTTTTCATGAATTTTCTCGTTTAATCAATTTTATTGGTTCTAAACCTTCATTAATGTTCATTAATGACTATTTGGTTGACCAAAATTATTACAAGTCTATTTGACCCCCTTAAAGTAGCGTTTTCCCGGTTCCCTCGAAAAATGCGCTTTAAGGTTCGTTTGTGCTTTTAATCCATTTTAAGGATCCGTTTTCTTCGGGATTTGTTCCCTCATGTTTATTTAGATGTAATTAAGCCTCTAAAATACTTATTAGCCTAATTAATCATTATTTTTAATTACGGGGTATTTCAATCGGCGGGCGTCAGCTCACCATCACTCAGGAGACCTTTCAGACCTTCCTTGGGGTGCCATGGGAGGACATGACCTACAGTGATTGGATCAAGCCCGTTGATATCAATGCCCACCAGAGGAGTTACTTGGACACCCTCCCAGTCCAACGCAGAAAGAAGAACCAGGCTGAGACTGATGTTCGAGTCACTATGACTCTGAACATGATCACCGACCCGGTCAAGAGAGTCCTGCTGGCGTTGATCCGCAAGAACATCCTACCGTACGACAGCAATGACCTCAATGGCACGGAATGCTTCCTCGTCGATTATATGCTGGCTTCAGTCACCACTAACGAATCGATGTCCCTCTCCAGTTTGATGTTCTGGCATCTACTGCACATCATTGCCAAGAAGGAGACCCAGCACTTGGTTTTCTTCTTCTTAATCCAGTGGTAGATTGCCCAGCTGAGGGTTCCGACTGATGGACTTCTGGCCAGCCCTCCCATGGAGCTGATTGGAGATTACACCATGAAGCGTATGGGGTTCACTCGTACCCCGAATGGCTGGCAGAAGGAAGTTGCTCAGAGTGGCGGGGAGTCCTCCTCGGGTTCCTCCGCTAGTGCCGCTCCGCTACTACTCCTCCCTCCTCCACCACTGACAGGCATCGTGACAGAGGAGCGCTTCGAGGCCTACCAACGCCAGGTCGTTGAGCACCAGCACCTCGTCGCCGAGCAGCACCGCCGGATGGAGAAGCATCAACGCATGATGGAGGCTCAAATCCGGTGCCTCCAGGAGCAGCTGCAACACGGCGGTCCTCCACCTTAGTAGCTCCTTTATCGATTAGATGTCGGCTTTGTTGTTGTTTCTCAACATTTTCGTTATTTTTGATGACTCTTTTAGATTTATGTCATTTAAATTCTGTACTCTCTTGCTTTGTAGTATTTTCTGTCGACTTTATCATTTATTTACTACACTTTCGGATAATATAGTTGGGACTCATGTATGAGTCCCCTTTTGATGACTAATTATGGCCTTTTGAGTATTCTTCCAAATTATTTTACCCCTAGTTTCTTTTTTACTATGCATTGTAGATATATTCACATTGAAAACAAGAACTCCTCAAGGTTGAGTTAGGACAAATGCAAGAGGAACCCTTGCAAATTTTTCCTAGGGTCTCTGACTCTTCACCGTCAGAGCTAGCGCTTCAACGACCCCGGACACTATCAAGTGTGGGGGAAACCTTCATCCAACTCACGTCTTATCAGGGGAGTACTAGTTCTCTAACTCCCTAATACTTACACATTGCATTACATTTTTGTACTCTATGTTTAGTGCCTTGAAAAGGTCTTCTGTTTGTTTTCCCTTGAGTTTTGCTTTGAACAATGAGGACATTGTCCCATTCAAGTGTGGGGGAAACGACCTTTTCTTTTTGGCACACTACTCAATTTCCTTATGCATATCTATAGCTTCCATGTAGAAGTTACATTTATAGTAAGCAAATGTTTCCATGAACTCTTAGAATTTTTCACCAAAATTTTCAAAAAGATCTCTCTTGAGGAGCAATTATTTGCGGTGCATCCATAAATCCCTTTCTTAGTGAATTTTAATTGCTTAGGGGTTCTTTCAATCTTCTCATCTAGGGATTGCTAAGGGGTGCTTCCTTGTGAAAAATGTTTATAAGGACCTTGAGAGACTCCATAGGTAACCTACAAATGAGAGTTGAGTGTTCATTAAAGAAAGGCAAAATGCCAAATTATGTCTTCTTATCTCTTGTTGCAAAAGTGAATCAAATGCAAATCTCTATTTTTCCTTTTTTTTCCTCAATGCCCATTCTTGAGAGAAGTTGGCCATGGTAAAAATTCTCCAAGTTCCAAAAATCTCTAAGAACTTGGAAGCACTCTAGATCATACCCCAAAACTTTATATTTTTATTTGCCCTAAGCACACCCATGTCACCATGAGAAGGTTGGTTGCACTCCTCTTGAGATGTTTCACAAATTTTGCTCACTTAAATTCAAGAATTCATCTAAACACTTGCTTGCTTTAAATGTTCCTTCTTATTGTGGGTTCCAAGCAAATTTTGCTTGAGGATAAGCAAATAGATAAGTGTGGGGGAGTTGATAAGTGGTGAAATAACGATGTTTTTAATGTCTTTATAAACCTTCATTTTACTTGGTGCATAGCTCATTTCACCACTTAATAGAGTGTTTTTGTGATTAATAGTGAACTTCTACGGTTTGATCTTTTGATAGGTAAAAGCTCACCTTGAGCATACTTTTGGACCCTTTTAGAGCTAGTGGCATGCATCAACAGATTCCTTATATTTCAAGCTTTCCAACGCCGTAAACGGGGAGCAATTCTAAGCCATAATGAAGATTCTAGGCCCCGCGTAAGTTAGAGAAATTCATTTCTGCAGTCGACCGACCCATGGACCGACCCACACTGGGTCCGTCGGAAGCTCTTGGAACAAAAATTCGTCTCTACATTGAACTGATCCATAGTGTGGGTTGGTCAGAACTTAAAGAAGGTCACGTGCCCCATCTCCAAAAGGCCGACCGACCCACGGGACCGACCCACTGTGGGTCGGACGAATGCGGAAATTTCTCTACATCTGCCAGATTTGAGGCTGATTCTCAGACTTCCACTTCCACACATTAAACCACTCAACCTAGGAGAGAGAGAGGCAATTTTAGAGAGGAAAAGAAGAAGAAGAAGAAGACGAAGAAGAAGAAGAAGAAGAAAGCTCACCTTCTCCAAGCTCAACCACCTTCAACAATGGCTTATTCTATATCTCTCCCTTTTATCTATCTCCATGTTTGAGTAGTCTCATTTAGCAATTTGGGATGGAGATTTGAACTGAAGTCCCTCAACTAGCTTGTAAAACCTATACTTCATTTAGTGTGATTGTTTTCTCTCTCTTATTCATTTAATGTTATAACTTGATCATTTATGGCATTTATGGTGATTCCCAACAACACATGATTTTGAGTTGGGTGTTGTGACCAAAGAGAGTGAAATACCCCGAATCTAATTAATACTTGTTTATTATTAAATAATGGAGAATTGATCTAGAAACAGATCATTTTAGTTACGCATGCTAATTTATACATGCAAACGTTATGTGAATTAATACTATTACACGTGCGCATGCAAACTCACGCATGCGAACGTCACGAAAAACAGTCGTTTTACGGTAAACGCTAACGGGCGTAATGTTACTAAAAGTATTAACATACTCGTACAAAATGCCCATGTAAGTTTATTAACAAGGATTAAATTCCTTACATATCGAGCTCGATAAAGAGAGCGACAACAAGGGAAGATTAATACGAACGTTTATACAATTCATAAAACGATAATGTTCGCTCCACGAACGCTAATACAATGTCGTCTTCACGTACGCATATAAACGCTTACTTACGAACATTAACGGGCATTAAACCCCTTTACGAAACAAGCTCAATTAAGAGAGCGTCACCCAGGAAGAATCTATACGGGCGTTTATACGACCCGGTACACAATAACGTTCACTGTAAAAACATGAAAAATACTAACGAGCAACGTAAATATTTTACGATTGTCTAAACATTTATAAATGCTAAAATAAATTGCTATACACATTTAAACAATGTGACAACTTATGTTACATAATCTTAATAATTAATATATATCATAAATACCAAAGAAATGTTATAACATTACTATAACACAAAGTATACAGTTTTCCAAACAGCACCCATATTGCCGGTTTGGTATATATATATTTTGGACTTGTTGTAATACACTTGTACTTAGTAAAATAATTAACTACCTAAGATACTTATAATATACAGAAGTATACATTAATATAACAAGATTAACCTACCTATACACTCATATATATTACCGGTAACATACTTATACCATTTAAACAAATAAGAACCTCCAACATACTCATTATACACGTAACTCATATGTACTTAATCAGACACAAAAGTCTGTAGCCTTGTATACATAAAACCGGTAAACACATCTGCCTAATCAAACAATAAAAATATACTCATTACATAACCATACATATACATACCTACCACCGGTTATACACTCCCTCAAATCAAACAAAACTCTAGTATACACTCACATGACTACCGTTAATGTATATATTCACTTAATAAAAAAAACCGGTAGCAACTATACTATGCCACACGGTATTATACATATATGTATATGTAAACCAACAAACTTGCAGTATACATTGTATACGGTGGTATACATCTGCACATGACCAACAAAAAAAAAAGAAGAAATCTGTAGGTAGTGCATGATATAACCGGTATAAACCATGACGTAACCAGATGTATACCATATATTAATCAAGCGATTTGAAACGGTTCACATGTATACAAGTTGCAGCCGGTAAAGTACAATAATTCATGACATGATTTAATTAATCAAATTGTTATGGAACTTTGTTAGTTGTCCACTAACTATAATACTATGTTAATACAAAAGGAAAATTCCATCCATTCAGCCCCTCTTTACCGTAAAACCTGCACCAAAAGGACAAAGAGATTAGCTTGTAAAAGTAATGAAATAAATAACATAAAGCTAGATCTAGGACTAAAGCACATGCTAGTTGCAAATGATAAATGGAAAGGCAAGTTAATTAGCCTTTCTTTCAAGCCACTACCGTGTGTACTCATGACCAAAGAACCATGATCAACATTTTAAAAAAAAATTCAAAAGTACCACACCCACCTAATACCACTTGGCTTTCCATGATAAACTCCACCAATTCTTCCTCATATCATGGCCGAGAGCTGCTGCAATGGAAGACTTTAGAGACCCCAAATCTGAAACAAAATCAATCACAATACCACATCGTCATGTCCACGCAAATGACAAATCAATCCTTATCACTTTGCTTTCACCCAGCGATTAATACTACTACACGATTAACAGAGAAGGAAGGAATGAAACTCGCAGAAAACGATAGTACTATGATCTGACTATTGTGCACCTCCAACCATTTATCATCGCCCGTAGAGCTAGAATTAGGGAGGCTAGACAAGAACATTAACCGCTATCGTGAATGAGATGAGTTTACTGTCACGTATATATACTCACCGTATCTTTCTATCACCACTTGTAAGAAATATTCAAATACAAGAGAACATAATCATCTTTCTACCAACTCAGAATCCACATTGCAGAATCACCGCAAGGGAGATTATTCTTTCTAAGACTCCGTACTTATACCTCTAGTGTCGTGATCAGCTTTGGTAGTAGAGATCTATCATATCTTACTTCTTCTGCCTGTAAATTTAAGAGAGCAAAATACATTTAAATATTTTCTGAACAGAAAGGAAATTATAAACTACATAGAGGCACACGACATCCAACTGAGAAAAAGAACAGGCCATTTAAAATACCATTTTAAAAGCTGGGAGGGAGAGAGGAAAAAAATAGCGAGATGAAGGTAAGAAAGCAGATGCACATGAAAACAAAGTTAAATTGCATGTTTATGGAATGGAACAGTTTCTTTTCATGTGTATAAACTTCTGGAACAGAAACTGAGAGAAATATAAAGGGAGAACGAAAGAGATTGATGCTCTGCTTGGGTAGTCACTAGTTAGTCAGTCGGGTGTTTATTTATGTTTATGATGAATGTTTGCCTTGGGTTGTGGGAGAGCAGACACGCCAGAAAGCGGAGTGGAGTGCAAATTAAGCTGTTGCTTTTACAAGGAGAGCTACAAATATATACTACTATATATGAGTAATTTTAAAGGAGCAGCTGAGGCATATAAAGGCAGCTAAGAGATTGACATTAATTTGACAATTTATACAGCAAGTATGTAGTAGATGCAAAAGATACATTTGACAGTATGTAGCAGATTGACATTAATATGTGATTGCTTCACGCAACCAAAACAAATGGAAGGAAAGCCAAGTGCAAAACAGATGACTGTCATACCTAGAACAAACTGGAAAAGCCAAAACAGATGAACTCATATTTTCTATTTGTGTTAGCTACACATTTGTTTAACTTTTTCCACTTTGCTTGCAAATCAGGTGGGGAGATATTTGTGCAGTAATTTTGGATGGTACCATAAATATCAAAACCAAACTTAATGATGTCTTCTTTGTTTGTTTGATAATGCGCTGGGTACTGTTGCTTGGCATGAGAGTACGACAGCAAATTTATGACGGTGAAGTTATAGTTAGAATTTGTGGGCCAAATCTTTTTTTGTTGAAGTGTAAAACTAGTTCATTGATATAGGAGTATAACAGGGTTAAACCATGCGCCGATCTGTTGCTTCACTTATTTTACAGCTTTTGAATCTCCCTGTTTAAGATACGGTTCTCAAGAATATAAGATATGCACATAGTAGCATATATAGTAATAGCATCCCTTCTCTTCTCTTATCAATACCAACAAAAGAAGATAATTCACAACATAATAGCCTTATTATCTTCTCCTCCTCTCTGTGCAGCTCTCTCTTTTTCTCTCTACAGTAGCATATATAGTAATAGCATCCCTTCTTTTCTCTTATCAATACCAACAAAAGAAGATAATTCACAACATAATAGCCTCATTATTAGCTTAGCAGCAGCAACCACTTTCACTGAGATTTTCGGTAGGAAGAATATGAATCAGGTGCACAGATTCATGTTCAAGCATGATGTAGTAATAAAAGCAGCAGTAACATAAGACATGTATAATACCAGTTTTTAGTTCAAAGTAGGCTATAAAAGGCTTTTACGTGCCATGCCATATAGTAGCTATTATAATATGTAAGGCAAAAATTAGAAATTGAATTATTTTTTAAAGCAGGGTTACTTTGAAAATGCAGAAATAAAGCATCATATGGGCAACATTAAATAGTTGTAGACATGGCCACTTAGTGACAGAACTTAAACATGGTTTATTTGAACCAATGTGAAGTCAGTTTTGCCAAGGTCGTATTGGGACTTATAAACAGAGTTACAATCTGAAACAGATGCGGCATTATCCCCTGCTGTAAAGACTGCAGAAACAAATCATTACCAGCCGCGCAAAACTATGTCTAAGATGCATATTTCCTCAAGTTATAATGACAGATGCTTTAGGACTTTAAAAGTAAAGTTCTGATGTAAGTATTCAGAAAAGCTGAGCTGTTCATATTGCATAATTAGAACAAAAACTAACAAAACTAGTGCTGAATGCATCTTCATATTTTGTCCTTATGATATAGAAGCAAATACGTAGGGTTATGAAAGATACGTATAACAATGTACTTTCCAGAAGTTCAAACTTGCTTAAAGTATCTAATTTGAAGCAGCATAAAGACTACTTTTGCACCATATTTCTCTTTTTACAACAGAACTCCTCAAGGCTCAACAGATTGCTAACATGAGCATATCAAAACATGTTTTACCGAGTTATAAATAGGAGCAGATCTACTGGATCTGAATAAGAAATTAAGGCAGACCACAATAGCAAATTAAGTAATGCAAATTTTTGAATGTCCAAAACCCATAATAAAATCAAAATTTTGGAGAATGAAGTGCTGAACAAGACAACACGAATCTAAACCAATTTCAGTCCAGCAAACTAACTATGGTGTCTAGTGATTAGGGTACTAACCAGCAGACTGAGCATAACTAAACTGGAGACAGTGGATGGCGACCGCAAACAAAACCGGTCGATCGATGTGGACGACAACCGCGAATGAAGTTCTGGAGCGACGGGAACGACAATCGATCAAGAGTGAATGCAGTAGCTTAGAACTTGACCTTGCTCCTGTTTCTGAATCCAACAAATGAGGGCGACTTGACCTTGCTCTGCCCTCCTATGCGGTAATAGCGAGACAGGAAATGGGGAGAGATTCAACTATAGGCAGAAGATTTGACGAAGAATTGGAAGCTTCATCGTTAAGGGGAGAGATTCGATTTGTGAAAACAGATACATCTGGTAGGATTCTCTACCGTCGTTTAACCGGGTTTGGGAACGGGAGTGTAGCTATCTGATAGGGTTTGAGAATAGAATACAGTTTAAAAGAAAATATAACTTTTAAAACTGGGATTAGAAACATAAAAGAAAATATAACCTTTTAATTGTTTATTAAAATTTTAATTAATTAATATATATAATTATTAAATAGATTTTGTTGTATATTAGATTTATTGTATAATTATAACTTGAGGTATTAAACATAATTATAATATAAATGGTTAGTTAAATTAGTAAGTTTAAGAGACTACTCCAACATTATTGTTACTAAAATGAATTATTAAATTTTAAGTAGTATGGTACTATAAAGTTAAAATAATTTTTATTTTATATATGTAAATTAGCGTCCGATTTTTTATCGGACACTAATATCCGACACTAATCTGCGTCCACTGGTGTCCAGTATAAGTCTAGACACAATTCAGTGTCCGATTGATTGGCGGACGCTAATATCGGACGCTAACTTGCGTCCAGCTAGTGTCCGAAATTGATTTAGACACAATTTAGCGTCCAAAAGAAAATCGGACGCTAATATTGGATGCTAGTCGAAAAATAGCGTCCGCTGCTTAATCGGACGCTAATTTCGGACACTAAATTCATCTTTTCTTGTAGTGAGAGCTTCAGTTTTATTTTAAACTCTCGTCATCAATAAACAAAAGGAGCAGATTCATTACTACTTCCTACCAAGAAGGGATACGCTACAGCAGTGAACATGGACCATCATTTAAATGATGACATTCACGTGTAGGACATTGCCAAGTTGGACACCAGACTACTACTACTACATGATCCAATACAGAAGCTTCATTCAGTAAACTTTACAACAGATAAACCAATAATATACAGTACTTCCTCTAATCCCCCTTAAACACATCAGGACAATTACAAACTGGTAATCATGTTGTTTTCAATCCCCTCTAGAAAGCATCAGTAACTTTACATAAACAATTTCAGCTACCACCATCTTCATTATTCTCCTTATCTCATTCACGTACTGAAAATGTAAAATTATGCCCCTGTACAACATTGTGAAACCGTGGGAATGAGCGCATCAGAGGAGGATTTCCCTTCCATTCTGTTTTCTTTATTCAGTAGCTTTTCAATACTATATGTAATCCCTCCCCTTTATTCCCTCAATCGACATGTTTGGAACTCCAGTTGGCAAACACCATGATTAACTCCATAAGCAACTTCATTATTCCACTTAAATAACCAAAAAAAAAAAAACTCACCGACTCCCCTGCCTTATACGCTCTGCACCATTACATAACGGGGACAGCAGAGAATACCCCATCCAATATTCCAATATTTCCTTCACAACTTCTGCTAGGTACGTCCCTCTTCTTTACTCCACGAACAGTATTAACTACATACACAGAGAACACAACAAGAGCTGAAGCCAAACTCATGCGGAACCTCCATCTCCCGTGCTCTTCTAGTGTTTAACCACCTCTGAAAAACATAAACCTTGAGACCTGTTATAGTTACCTTCGACAACCACCTTCTTCATTTGCGAACGAGCAGAAACGAGAACAAGCTCTCTTCTTGAATCGACCAACAACCTGGGAAGCAAAACCACTGGAGTATACCCACTTGTTTTCCCTCCCGTGTTGCGCCAGGAAGAGACGGAAAACCCAGGACACCACACCTCGATTGCTTGATTGAAAACAAACTGAAATCTTCTACTCGAACCGGTAATATACCTTGTCTCTGTTTTTCTGTCAACTAGCCATATTACGTGGGAAATAAAAGTGGGATGAGAACGATGAATTCCGTACAGATATGTCACTATGTTTACTTCCTTCTTTCGCCAGCTAGCGGTAAAAATTACTGGTACTGCATCGTTTTGGAAGAAGCAGTATTGTAGTCCAAGTAAATCGTACAGTCAAACTCGTAGCATGTATACAATATGTACACTATTGGTCGTTTGAGTACACGACTGACTGGAATAAATAACCTAAATACTAACATTGATACAGATACGTGTTTCTAATGAAATGAGATAGAAGTAATTGAATTAGTTAGTTGTATATAAGTAATTAAGTCTGAATAATATGTTGCGATTGTATCTACGCAAGTTCATAATGTTGCTGAAATATTAGAGGGAGTATTGTTATAAAAAAAATAATGGAATAAAATGTTTAACGATTTTACAATTTTAAAAAAAATATATGTGTTAGAGTTTACTAAATAAGGTTAGACATTTATTTAAAGTTTAAAAGAATCGTTAAGTATTAAAAGGATTATCGGTTTAGACTTAACGCTATATAGTCAAAATGTTTTGGAGGTAAATATCCTAACGAATATTATGACTATTGGGAGGAATTAAATTAGTTGCTAAGTGATCAAAACATATAGAAAATACAATCTATAAGGGTGTATATGCCCGCACAAACTCACACATAATATATATATATATATATATATATGCGTATTAGAGAACATCTAAATTATCCAAGTTGTAACAATATACAACAAATTAGTAATAAAAGTACTTGAGAGATTAGTTGTCTAACCTTGAAGTCGAACAACTAAAGATAAAACCCTAACCAAGATACCGGGGTTATTATTACGGGGTAAGCACTATTAAGAAATAATGAGTTTGTTCAGAATGATAGTTAAGCTAAATCTCAGTGTTGTATTCCAGAGTAATTAAAGCTAGGAGAGTTAGAGGACGGGCGTGAATCCTCACGCTAGCATTTACGACGGTGAACGGTATGGAATTCTTGTAGTCTGCTTTCTACCGGATTACACCGGCTTGTGTGCTATCTGTTGTTTGAAATAACGACCAAGATAATTGTTGTAAAATGTTGTATTACTCTTGTGCACTGTTGTGTTATTCTATGTGCGTGATGTTGCTAACTGTAACGTGTATGTCCCACGCATACAACACTACATTACCAGTGGGTTAAATACCTGCGTTTTATTATACCGAGAACTTGTACTCAAGTCTCTCACTAACTTCACTTTATAACCAATGTCATTATCCTAAACGTGATAACTGACAATACTCATTGTGTTCTTGTTTAACGTCTTTTTATGACACCTAACAATTCTACACTACGAGAACGAGGAGCCCAGTTGGATCTGGCCATGCATGCTACAGGAGTTGTACCTGTCTCAGGTCGTCTCCTACTCAATTTACGTCGTGACGGAACATTTCAGTGGAGAGGAAGACTTTATTCCTCTCGGGGTTCAATTCCCAACAGTTCAGTGGAGAGGAAGACTTCATTCCTCTCGAGGGTTCAATTCCCAACAGTTCAGTGGAGAGGAAGACTTCATTCCTCTCGAGGGTTCGATTCCCACATTTCTAAGTACAGGTGTTAACTACGTTATCTTCTGAGGGACTAATTACCCACTTAATGTACGAGAGTCCCATCTCGTCTAAGGGTTTATCATACCCGACTATCTTACTCCACGAAGGAGGTTAACGAGGTCGCTATACCTCCATTGCTGTGAATTACTCTTATATACATGTTAGTCCCATTGTGAGGATCTGACTACTGGTGAATAATTACCGGACACCTAACTTGACCTTCTGCAGTCTCGTTCTGTGTGACATTGTTATCCTTGTATGGATGCTTGTTATGATGATTATTTACAGCTTTATAAAAATGACTTGCATGTATTCGACAAAATAGTTGGTGTGGCCCAGTAGCTTGTGGGCTGCACGATTTCATACCGGCAAATTATTTTGCTGAGCCGTTTCATGGCTAAACAATTCCAGGTACCTGAAGAATGAAAAGATTGCCCGACCGAGTGTAGGTGGGGTAGAATTAAGACAGGGGTTATTACCACCGGTGTCATCTTACAGTATTGTACCTTTATTATTATCCTTTGTTGTTTTAAGAGGTTTGTATTCAGCGCTCAGACCGCATCATTTGTAAGTTATTTTGGAGTTAGCCTTGTTGGTCACATGGGTGACTAGCGGCGTTGTAGCACCACCCGTTGTTATGTATATATTTTCCGCTGCATTTCTAGTTATCTTTGGGAGCTATCATCGTACAGGTTATTGGATTTCGGGTTGGGGTGTTATAGAGAGAGAGAAACCCTAGATTATGCTAGCTTGATTAGTTGGTGAAATTTAGGGCTATTAATGTGGACTTGCAATTAATGCTATCTAGTTATTTGAACTCTACTTGATTTGAGAGTTGAAAGTAACTAGATAAGAGTTGGCCCTTCCATGACTTGGAAGGTCATTACAATAGTCCAAATAGACAATTGAAGTGAAGTTGGGGTGAATTTAGGAGATAATAACCATTCTAGGGTGCTTTCTATCCAAAACCTTTAACAACCAATTTTAGTTTCCATTTTTAGTTTGCAATTTCTCTTGAATCAAACCATTAAGCTTGCTACCGGCTAAACCTCCTTTTTAATTATTGTTCCATTATCGAATACCGAAGCTACGGAGATAGATAGTCAATTTCCTAGTGGAACGACACTCTTTACTACTACTTCGATTGGGTCCACTTGCCCATATTTTGTGATATTGACCTATACATAATTTTCCTAACAAGTTTTTGGCTCCATTGCCGGGGACTTCGGTCCAACTATCTAGTTTATTATCTGTTTAGTTTTTGTGCATATTTTTCATTTCCTTATTTACCCATTTTGTGTATAATTTTTTTCTTTCCTTTTTAGGAACTTAATTACGATAGATGGTCACTATGATCAAGCTAGGGTGTGGTATGACTACTTCTATGGCGCAGAGAACTACAATCAATGGAGTGTATGCCAAAGGTGTGGAGAGTACCATGAGAGCCCCAAGTGTCCAACAATGATGTCAGAATTGAGAGCTCTCATGGAGGACCTTAACTAATATGTCTATCGGAGGCTTGTATGCCAAGAGTGTGGAGGAGACCACAAGAGCGCTTAGTGTCCTGTGATCACAGTAAAGGTTGGTTCACCTAGTTTGGAGGAGCTCATGTCAGATCTTATCTCTTCTTGCAAGCCTAACCCAACTATGCAAGATACTTTTATCATGAAGCAAGATACCTTCAACATGAATGTTCAAGCTCGGATTGATCAGATTGTGCAACAACTTGAGAGCAAAACAGTTCATGAGATTGAGCAACCTGTTGAGGACTTTAGCTACTCCCCTGCTCCTCCCTTGTTTGAATCAGAGACTCCAACGCCATTCAACCACCAGCTCAATCTTGAAGATAACCCATCAGAGGAGGGTCTTCACTTTGACTTCATGGAGTCCTTTGCTCCCTCTGAAGTTGATTATTCCAGACACTGCCCCCGTGTGCTTTACCATGATAGTGAGGATGCTTAGATCCCCAACTTTGAGAAGGATGAGCCATCGCCTCCCTCCGAGTCATTAGAGGATAGTGCCATCATCGACTTTAAGGAGCCATCTCCCTCTGAAGTTGATGTCCATCAAGGCTTTTCCTATGAGTCTCACCACAAAGATGAGGATTACTACATCCTCGAAACTGAGGAGGAGGAGCCATCTAACTTTGATCTTCATCTAGAGGATCAAGGCCTTCCCCACCTGTGCAACAATATGTATCATTTTAAACACATCTTGAGTTTTTATTGAGCTTGAAGGGAAAGCAAGCCTATGGCTCTTTACTCTATTACACAGTTCACAAACAAGACAATTTTGTAAGGTTTTCTCCTTAACAAAGCCTAACTTTGACATTCTCTCCTTTGGAAAATGGCCAAGCCTATAGAGCCATAATCCTAGGGAACTATTACATTCAGTATCAATTCCTACAAAACCTATTGACATGTGAATTAAAGCAACTCTTCTTCTCATCATAAAATTTGTTAAGCAGGTAAAGTCCCCTATGGACATGTCCAATATTCACTTCTTCATGTTGTTCATAGGCCTGATAAATACAGTAACTAGAATCAAACCAAAACCTACCTTTTATCTGATTAGACAACTTACTAACAGAGATGAGGCCAAATTTAAAATTAGGTACATAAAGAACATCCTTGAGGACTATCAAATTATTTATTCTAATGTTTTCAATTACTTTAACTAATTGTGGGTGCTCATCTGACATGCTAACCCAATGATCATTTTTAAGGAAATATACTTGATGAAATATTGACAGATCTCCACACATGTGGTCAGATGCCCCACTATCTATAATCTAAGCATTTTGTTTGAAAACATGATTACCAATTGCGTTAAACTTTCTATATCACCACCAGTCAAACATATATGCTCACTAGTGCATAAAATGTTTTTAACCACGGTTATTTTGCCTATATACCACGGTTAGGAACCGTGGTTTATGCTCGTGTCGTATATTTACAAATAGCTATAAACAACGGTTCATAACCGTCGTTTAAAGTAAGCGAAAAAACCACGGTTGGTCGAAACCGTCATTTAAGACCCCTTCGCCCGCGATATTCATTGACTTTATACCACGGTTGGGAGTCAGAACTGTGGTATAAAAGTGTGTTATAAATGACGGTTCCGCATAGAACCGTGGTATAAAGTGTGTTATAAATGACGGTTATTCTTAAAACCGTGGTATATAGTGTATAAAATCAATAATAAACCACGGTTATACATAAAACCGTGGTTTATAGTCTGTGATTTTTTTTTCAAATCACCGGCGATTTAGCGGCGCCGGTAATCTCAACAAAGCACAAACAGAAGAGAATGAAAACGCCAGAACATGTATGTTCCTTATTTGCGAATTAGGGTTGCAAAATAATGAGTGAAGTCGCATTATGTTCCTTGTTCATCGGTAGGTTGCAAAATTACCGTGAAAGAGAATGTAAGAGGTGTAGACCATGTTCAAAAATTAGTGTAGGTTGCAAAAATTACCGTGAAACAAGAGAATGAGAGAGGCCGGAGCATGTCCTTGTTCACCGGTTAGGGTTGCAAAAATTACAGTGAGTGGTGAAGAGGAAGAGGAAGAGAGAGATATAAAAAAGAGAATGAATAGTGGTGCAGAGAAGGCGCAGAGGGTTGCAAAAATTACCGTGAGGAGTTTGGTCCTTGTTCGCCATGGTGGGTTGCAAAAATCACCGTGAGGTTGAAGAGAAGGCGCAGAGCATGTTCCTTGTTCTACAGTTTGGGGGTTGTAAAAATGACCGTGAGTTATGAAGGCAGTGGAAGAGAGATATAAAAAAGAGAATGAATTAGTGGCGCGTCGTTCAATTTTCAGCGAAAAATATTCCCGCTAAGACAATAAATGATGGTTCACGGTGTAACCGTCATTTATATAATGGCACGAAGAATAAACCACGGTTCCCAACCGTGGTTTATAGTCAATGAAGAGTGGCGCGCTGTTTAATTTTCAGCAAAAAATATTCCTGCTAAGACAATAAATGACGGTTCACGGTGTAACCGTCATTTATAATATGGCACGAAGAATAAACCCCGGTTCCCAACCGTGGTTTATAGTCAATGAAGAGTGATACGCTGTTTAATTTTCAACGAAAAATTTCCCTCTAAAGACAATATATGACGGTTCAGCAGGTAACCGTCATTTATAATGTAGCATGAATATAATAAATGACGGTTCAATATACAACTGTGGTTTATAGTCAATTTTTCTTGAATTAACTGGCGCGCCGTTTTCCCGCTAGGAAAATAAATGACGGTTCACGTGGGAACCGTCATTTATAATGTACCACGAAGAGAATAAATGACGAATCTGCATAAAACCGTCATTTATAGTGTGGCTCAATTAGAATAAATGACGGTTCTACATACAACCGTGGTTTATAATGTTATATACCACGGATCCGCATAAAACCGTGGTATATAGGCCGTGGTTTAAAACTTTTTTTCTACTAGTGGCTCATCAAAGGCATTGCCAGACAGATTAAACTTTCTACAACCACCACCAATCAAACATATATACTCATCAGAGGCATTACCAGACAAATAGCCATAACTATCAAGACTATTGCCCTTTCTATAAACAATACCAGTTAAGCATACATGTTTCTCAAACACAATAGCAGTCACACAAACATGATCATCATGCCTACTCCACTTCTTATAAATATTATCAATCAGGCAAGTCTTAGTTTGAGAAGGGGACATACTTATGAACCCACAGTTGGATTCAGAGGTGTGCGAATCTTTGTTACTGATTTGGGATCTGCTGATGTAGTTTAGTAACCCGTTGACTTGATCTGCAATGAGCACTCCTTCAAATGGATCCTTGCAATCTTACTCTTTCTGCTCCCTAGCATCATTCGCTTGATGTTTCTTGTCTCTGCCTGTGCACCAACCAGGGAGAAATCCATGCTTCTAGAAGCATTTGTCCTCTGTGTGCCTCAGCTTATGACAGTTGTTAAGACAAGATCCTTTAGTTTTGATGATAGCAAACCTTGTATTATCTATCTAATGCGTTTGTTATGATTCATGATTCAGATAAACAGGTAAATGAGTGGCTTAGCATGCAAGGTTGCAAGCGCGCTCAATCCACGACATGTGCACAACCAGTCGGGCACCTATCTACGAGAGCTCCGTAGGACTTCTAGATCAAGACAATCAGCCAGACACCGCACGAAGATATCTCTCATGCATAAAGAAAAAAAGCAAACACAAAAGACTGCAAAGGATCGACACATTCAGATAAAACACATACATCCACATAAGCAACTTGTTCAAGACAAGCTCACGACAAAAGGAGAAGTTCATTAATGCACAAGATAACAAGGCTATAAATGAACATCATTACATAGTCATAATGAATTCAGAAGAGGGTATTTATGAGCATTTAATGAGCTAGACAGAATCAGACAAGTGGGGCATACAAGTGGTGATCTACCTATCAAGAAGGCTGCCGCCAACTTGACCAACCATGAGGCAACACGTAGTCTATGCCCCCAGATCAAGTTGAAGAATCTATGCAAGTCTAGTGTGGCTGTTATGTGAATAATTGAAGTTGTAGTCGACTCTTAGAAGTCTAGGGATTAATAGGATGGTAGTTACATCTTAACAACCGTGTATATATACTTGCATTTATTCCATATGTAAGTAAGCTTGTACGAGATAATATGGGAAAGTGTGGATCAGACTTAGGAGTGTGTGTAAGTGCTAGAGAGTTGGTGAGCTAGATAGGACTGGGTTAGAGTATCAATACATTGGGTATTTGATAGGACAACAGGTTGAAGAACGGTCAGTGAACCGTAGGCCAATAGTCAGAAGAGGGTTAAGGACTTTAGGGGTAAAGTCGAAACTGTCCCGGGAGTCCGTGTGTGGGGCAAGGGAGATTGAGTGAATTTCATTTGTGGAAATTCTCAATCGAAATGGGTTTTCCACTTTAAGTTTATCTCGCGTCCATTCCTAAACTATCAAATCTTATTAGAGTCCACGACACGTCCACGACACGTCGAGGATGCATTAGGAGCGCTTGCTGGTTTCAACAGTGGGTGCACTAAACCCAGCTCAGTCTTCCTCTACTAGCTTGGCCACACCCAAAATTCCTCTTTTCTTGACCTGCAGAGAAGGCCATAGGAGTCTCAGCTTTAATATTTGGATTTGCGGTCAGCGATTTCTGTCTTTCTTGTTGTATAAGGATCGAGAAACCTTGTTCGATGGACGGAAGGGGAGTTATAATCAAGATGTTCTCCCTTGCAGCAATGTATCTCTCATTTAGGCCCATCAAGAATTCAATCAGATGTTGGGTTTTGACGTAGTCCTTGAATCCCTTGTCTGTAGCGCAGGCGTAGGTGGGGAGCAAAGTCATGGCATCGATTTCATCCCAGACACCCCTCAATCTTGCGAAGTAGTCTTCAATGTTTTCACCGGTTTGATTAGTCCCAAGGAGCCACCTCTCTAGCTCGTACATCCTAGTTGCCGAACAAGTCCTCCCAAATTTTGGCTGCCGAGGATCGAAACAAAACGGAGTCTACAAGGCTCATAAGAATCCAAACCCGAACCATATTGCCGCAGCGACTCCAAGCTTGGGCTTGAACATCCTAGTTTGTCGGTTTCTTGATAGTGTCTTCGATGAAGCCCAGCTTAGTTTTGGAGGCTAGGGCTATTTCTACCTTATGTTTCCATCATGCAAAACCTGGCCCGACGTCGTATTTAGTTGCGAGCGAAAGACCTAGATGGTTAGAGTTGGACATATAGAGTGGGTCTCTGACTTCGATCGCTCCACCACTGTTGCCACTAGCCTCTGTGTTTAGGGTTTCTTTCCCATTCTTTCCCGATTTTGGGAATTTGTTCCTCTTCATTGTTACTCATCTTTCTTAAACCGGGAATCAAAGAAAGAACTTAGGAATGGTAGAGAAGGATGGCGACCGGCACAATTGAAGAAAGTGAGAAGGTTGGAGGAAGAACAAACACTCGCGTGGAATAACGAAAGCCGGCGAGGAGGAAAAACTAAGAGCTGAATCTCATGATCCCCTGCTCCGATACCATGAAAGATTTTACTCAAACTGCTAGTGATTTCCTTACTTTCATTATTGAGAGCGAGAGAAAATGAGAGGAAAATACAGTCTCCTAGCTCACCTAGATCTAACAACTAACTAAGTCTTTAAATCCATGATTTTGTTCAACGCTCCAAACCTAATATTAGATTAAATAAAAAAGTTAAAAATTACTAACATAAAACGTTTAACTTAGACAAAAAACACTAAGCAAACGTATAACTTAGACAAAAAAAACACTGCACAAAAAACACTAAACAATTACTTACTCATAAATAGTGTAAAGAAAACAACAAAAAAAGAAAACATTAAGCATATAAAAGATAAGGAAAGAAGAAACTTAACTTAGAAATAGTTTCAATACGGATACCGCTCTCTTACAGATAACACGTCTTTTATCTTTTGCATACACATGAAAAGAGTCGGTGTCACAGCGCTGACTCTGTTAGGTCTTTGATATCCTTATCTTCACAACATAGCTGTAGCTGGAGTCTGTCATCATAATAACTCACTGATGTTGACATCATCTCGCATGACCAGGTATCTATGTTCTAACATCAAACTTATGAAAAAGGTAAAAATAAAGTAGATGGACTAGAAAGTGAGGGGAGGCTGGTAAAAGAAAGAAAATAAAAACGGAGGAATGAGTGAGAAGGATGACAAATATAGAATAAAAACAAAATGGTGAATTCTTGGGTACCCACTCTATATTGAGAGGGTATGGTACCCTTCTTACATGGACCAATCATATATTGACACTTACTTAATTTTATAAATAAAATGATATTTATTTATTTAGTCAGACTCCATCCTTAAATTAAATTTTAATAGTTCTTTTATCCTTGAGTTAACTCTAACTAACTAGAGTAACTCTCCCACGTTTTTTGTTTGAAAGAAAAGTCTCCCACGTTTTCACCTAATCCCATAATGATATTTTTTTAATCATTATCTAAAATTTCTTTCTAATTTGAATTAGTTGATAAAATATGTACAATTTATATTAAAATATTTGCTTATGAAATTCACTTTATTCTTGAAAGACATAGTAATATGTATATAATTTATTTAAATAATTTCACATTCATTAACACTTACATGAAAGTATTCATAAATAAATTTAGGCATCAATTCCTATAATTTGGTTTCAATAAAAATATCTTATTGGATGGGGCAATAAAGAAAAAAATAGTAAAAGAAATATACTTATTACGTTTTTACTCACCAAAACTTTGCAGAGTTGTTGAAGAAAAATCTACAAAATATGTAATATTTAAGCTTTAGTTTTCATTGTAATATTTAAGTTATATTAGTGTATTATTTCTTTAACAAATTACTCCTATTCAACAGTGAAATAGGAAAAATATTCAAAAAAATTGTATAATGGTGTAGGTTAATGTATTTCTAAGTCTTGATTTACTCTCAATGACTTACAGTTTGTTGGAGAAAAATATGCTTAGCATTTTTCCCTATCTACATGAAAATACTAACACATTCACACACTTTACCGGAAAAGTAATAACTTTGTTGGATAAAAAATTTGAACGGCTTAAACTCTTGTATTTAGAAAGCATGTAGGGGTTAGTTTGAGATATTAGACAATTTGGCATTGAAATTTGCTTGGCCAAATTAGTTATTTAGATTTTATTAAAATTTAATTACTAATTTAGAGTGAGGTCTGTCGGGTCTATTTCTAGTGTCCATGCCTGGTTTTTCTATTCTTGGGTCAGGTCGGGCCACGTCTGGTTTATCTGGCTCTACCGATAGCCAATATAGTTTTTTATTATTATATGATTAATAAATTTAAATAATTAATATAATTTAAATAACCTATATATTATTTAATTAAAATATAAAATATTATTATTTTTTACAAGATAATATTATATAAAATTAGGTCGGGCTTACCCGCGGGCTCAAAAATGTGTTGAAGCTTGTTTTTTTGGGCATGTTTGTTGTCCAAACCCGCCCAAATAGTTGATCAGGCCCGAGCTCGTCGGGTTTCAAGTGGGCCGAGTCAGCGGGCCATATCACTCATGATTAGCTCTGTTCGGGTCACAAAAATGTTTGTTAGGTCAAAGTTGTTTGTACTCTGTGAAGATCAATGATGAAAGATAGTGACAATTACAAACAATTAATAAGAGCGTTTCTCCGAACTCAATGAGTCATGTCATTTTTATTCCACATCAAACAACACACATTGATTAATATTTTTTTTCTTGCCGAACTATTGGCCTTGAGCCTAACCCAAAGCGGGGACATCAGAACTAAGTTGTCAGTTTTCACATTCAATGTTAGTCGAAGTTTGGGCTTGACAGTAGGCAAGATTATTAGATCTTTACAATATCCTTTTCAATTTGTGGATTAAAAGTGGTTACAATTTCACATTATTGTTAATAAAGGGATATTTCATAGTATATTATTGAGTTTTCCAAAAGTGTTACAGTATCGGATTGTATGCAATGAACACTTTTTTTTGTTAATAATTATATCTTCCAACCCGTAAATCCTCAACTATATGACTTAAACTTTAAACCCTAAAAGTTGAACTCTCAATCATATATTCTTAAAATTTAAACCATCAAAATCCAACCCTAGACTTTTAGTTCACCCTTAATTATATACATTAAACTTTAAATATGTAAGACAAACCCTTGAACCTTAAACCTTTGTGGAAATATCTAGATAGCTATGAATGACCGAAAAGATGTATAAGATGATATTCCAGCATATATATATATATATGTCTTAGTGGCATACTGTGAAATTCTGTAAATATCTGTAGTATATTACGTAATATGCTTTATTAAACTGAATGTGATTACAATAATTAAATTATTACAAGGCTTAAGGGATTACATGTAGGAAGAATGGGGAGGCAATGGGTAAAGTAGAGAACTGAAAACAGATTTTAAAACTAAAGTACTGGGCCGGACCGAACTTGCAAGGTCGGTCGAGCCTTAAAATACAAAGACGGGAAGTCTACTGGAATGGACCGACCTTGGGACCGGACTTGCAAGGTCGGTCGGCCTGAAATTTTCCCGTAATGTAACCCACTGGAATGGACCGACCTTGGGACCGACCTTGTCCAGGGTCGGTCAAGTCCAGAATCTCGAACCCAAAACACACTGGAAGTCTGGAACGGACCGACCTTGGGACCGGACTTGCAAGGTTGGTCGGGCCTGAATTCTCCAGCGTATTCACTTACCGACTTCGACCGACCTTGGGTCCGACCCTGGATAAGGTCGGTCGAGTCAAAACAAAATATATATATATATATATATGTATATATGATTATAGTAATCATAGGTATATATACATACATGCCTATACACATATGTATATGTAAATGTAGTAGTAAATCATTAATGGAATGAAATGGTAAGGAAGTACACATATGAGTAAGAAAACAAGTTTAAGAAAGTAGTGAGTACGAGAGCATTAAGTTAAACCGAAATAACGGGATGACGGGGTAAGTACGGGAGTAGTAATTATGTATGTACTGTAATGCTTAGTATTAATAGAATCATTTGGCATGTAGTCATTGGTTCGAGAATAAGATTCAAGGAACAAGTGTAAACCAAGGAACAAGGGAACACCCAGTGAAGTGCATCCCGGTGAAAGGTATGATTTCTTCAGGCTCTGTATCCTAACCTGGTTACCCCGATTTGTGTGCTTATTTGATCACCTAAATAAGATAAAGGCATGAATCGAACTTTAATGCACTTACTTGTGCTTGTTTATATTTGTTCTTGCTATATTGTCTTGAACATTTAGTTTGTATAATTCATGAAAAGAATGAATGAGAATGGATGTGTATATGTACCTTGTAGAGTACTTGTGTAATGTATTGTACCTTGTATGTATGTGTATGTGAGTAATGGATTATTGTGTGGCTTGGATGTGTGACTTCTACTACTTACTAACTACCTAACTCCTAACGTAAGTACTGAGCAAATTGGAATGAGTAGAAGTCCGATATAGTTTCGGCCACGCGTGAGGATGAGGAGACACAAGAGGTTGGATCCGATTCTTGGCTCTTAAACTTTTCCATGGCCCAAACCCCTTAAATGGGTAGCATCCTGGATTAGTGAGCCAAGTAAAACCCGGTGGTGGGACGGTGTAGTCCCTGCCCGAAGGTCCCAACGACTTAACTTGAGTAAGTAGTAAGTAAGTAAAGTATTGTATGAGTAATGGTCTTGGCTGGTGTAAGTCATTGACCCTGAGTAAAAGAGTAATCTCCACCCGATTAACCCGGGTGGACAAATGAAGCTAACAAGTATTGTGTATGTATGGTGTAAGCGTATTCTGGTAAAGGTAAGTATGTATTGGTTGACTTGTATTGTCTTCCTTGTATGAATTGATGTGTATGAATGTATTCCTTGTGTAGTATTTTGGTATTATGAATGAAGCATGTATGTATGTAAGAAGCATGTATGTATGTATGAATAAAATGAACTGCATGTATTCAACCAAGTGGTCGGCGTACCCTCGCTAGTACGCGGGGTATGCGGAAGTCATATGCAGCGAAAGCTGAGGCCCTAGGGGCACCGTTTTTAGTGTGCAGGTACCCGAAGCGGATATGAACACAATAAGAGACCGACAACTATGTTTGGATAGCTAGGAGCGAAATGTAGATAGTAGTGAGCTGTATAAGGCTTGTAGCCTTTGTTGTAGAAGTGTACCAAGGGGTACACCCTATGTATTTGGAGAGCATGTAGTTGTGAGAATGGGTAGATGCTTGACTCTTAGTGAGTAAGTGTGAACTTGAAGGAATTGTTGTATCTGTATTTGTATTTGGATCTTAGTAAACTCGGTATGTTGTATTGTATTATGGAGTATTGTATGGAATGGAGTATTGTAGTACTTGGATGGTAATAAGAGTATGGAATGTAATTGTGTTTCACTCAGATATTCCGGTTCATCAGACCGATGTTGCATGTAGTAGTAAGCCTTGTCAGTCACGTGGGTGGCTGATGGCATTGTACCACCCACCGTTGTGTAAGTAAGTATCCGCTGCCAAGGTATGTATGTACGAGGAGATTAGACGGTAATGACGGTATTAGCGATAGGGGTGTTACAAAAAGTGGTATCAGAGCGAAGTATCGCTCTGATGACTAGAAATACCGAGTTTAGGAAATACCGAGTTAGGAATTAGAAGCTTAGGGCTAAGGGCTGAGCGATAGCGTTAGAAATACGCTAGTTAGGAACTCCCGGTGTGTACCGGATACCTATAATACCAGACCCGCCCTCCACATTCCCCATTGTAAAACTTGGGAAGGAACGCCAGAGAGAAGGAAAGTCCTCTCATACTCGGGGAAACCCGATCTGGCAGTTGAGAAACCACCATACGGTAAACAAGAACCGACATATAGTAGATTCCAAGAATTGGAAGTCCCGGAGATGGTTCCTGTTGAACAACAATACCCGCACATAATAGCAGTAGAATGAGCACTCCAACCACAGGGAGGCTGCAACTTACAACAGCATGGGGCGACATGCTTAGCAGTAGCGAAACCTGGCTAATCAACCAACAGCAGGAAAAGAAGCACTAAGCATGCAACGGGGCGGAAAAAGGAACGGTAACGAAACCCGAGACACAAGTCTACGGGACAGTAATAACTAAATAATACCACCAATGGTATACCACCTGACTAAGGACATAGTCGGGAGTGGTTAACTCCAAAACTACAACGCCAAAAGGTTACAATACCTGGCCAGTATGCTTACACAGCTATGAGAACATTCACGGGATGCAATCCGACAGGACTATAGAAGTAGTGCCTAAACAAGCTAAGGCTCAGTAACCACAATAAACGTGTGCGAACGAGCAACAAGGAAAGACATAAAACCAAATAAATGAAAATCTCCAAGGATTGGAGAAGCACCCCAATCTAAGACAGCCATGTCAAGATCATTGAGAAGTTACTCAGAAGATTGAGTATCCCGAACATAGATCAATAAGATCAAGGGAAGAGTCAACAAGACTATCCAAATACGAGTGGAAACCATACCGTGACTGGTATAGGTTTACCCAAAAACCACCAGTACCACACACTTGCCACGGCAAGTGCAGTAATAACAGAAACATGTAGAGGAACCCTAACACACCACAAGTACATAGTAATGTACTGTGGCCGTAATGGAACAACTACAGGATCACACATATTAAAGCTGGAAGAATGGAATCTTGGAAAGGCCTGACGGCCTGACCATTGTACAAAGGACATACCAGTCAGCAAGAAGCTGGACTTGGTCAGGACCTCAGACATGACCACGCCATGAAGAACCTCTTTTAACACCGAACCGTTATTTTTGAAACCCAAACATTTTTCTTTCAAAACCACAACCTTTCTTTTAAACCTTGGATTTTAAAACCAAATCAACAGAATTACGGTGAGTATCATAGAATGATACAAGAGGAGTTGACAATAAAATACTTCACCTAGGCGTGTGACGAGCACTACGAGTGTACCTAATTACGGGATGTGGGACGACCGCACTCCGAAGGAGCTTACGGGCCTGACAGATAGTCAGGTAAGTGGTAACGTAACAACAAGGTACCCCACATATGTATACATGTAGTGTACGAAACACGGGAAGTAGCCAACTCCGTTCTACAGACCATGAGTAAGTTCAAAGCAGAACAGCTGGACACCTCAGACGATCAAGGAGAAGGAACTCAGCTAAGAAGTAAGGATAAAGAACTCAGAGAAACCATCTGAAGATAAGGAATGCGGATTAGGAAGCGCAAAGAGCGCAGACTAATACGTATAGACATTGGACATGTCTCAAGACTTCAATCAAATGCATGACAGCTGGAAGGAATACCCAGCCTAAACGCAGTAAGGCAGATGCCTAAAGTGAGCACAACGATGCTCAACAAATGGGATGGAGTTCCCAAGAGCGATCAAAAGATTACCGCAAAGTATAATCCACCTTTGGAGAGGATTTTAAACCTAGTCAAGAACGCTAGGAGAAGATATAAATAGTCTACCCAAGAATGGGAGACGTTATAACCCTAAAGGGAATAGCTCAAATACAATACCACAACACTAGCTGAATGTAACGGCATAACCAGCAACACCTAGGAACAATCCTCGAAGGGTGTCTGAGTTGACAACAGTCGAACAAAGAATCATGATAAGAACACGGGAGATAGAATGAACACTCGGTTAACACACCGAAGGGATTTCACTTAACAGGAAATACCCTCAACCACAAGAAAGCACTGATTAATACCAGATTGCCTAAAAGGCTCTCCTATGAACGGAAGTGTGATGCCACGACTTGCCATGGAGCCCAGTAATACCTCCAACTTATGGGGTATACAAGGAGTGGAAACATGTATAAGCAGCTTGCAAAGAGCATAGCTTGCAGCAATAAGGCTCAGAAGCCATGAACCAACTATGTTATGTAAACTTAAACGGTTGCAAAACCCATGCCAATCACTAACAAGACTTGGAAAAGATATTACTTCATACGACAAATAGATCGACAACTGAACCACCCAATTTGAGCTCAACATCATAAGTGTCTTGGAGTAATGGCTACCTCAGTGTCACTGTCACTAGAGCATCAGTATAGTATACAGTTGACAGAGTTTAATTGATCTTTAAGCCTCCTAGAGCAATGGTAGAACAGAGGCATAAGAATCATGATAATGCCAACACTGGCCTAGTCCACACTTGGACACTACAGAAAACCCGAAGGAAGGTGCCCCTCGTTAGCTGAAGACCACCAATGCGATAATGATGTGAACCCTTAGGAAAGGCTTCCATCTACCATAACAACAAGCTCGCACATGTAATCATTTCCAAGAGACAATCGAATAAGAAAAAGAGATTTCCAATCCATTACGCCTAGAAAGAGGCTTTGAGAACAACTGTGAAAACCGAAGGAGATTCGGTTGAGAAACAAACACAAAATGTGTATAACGTGGACTGTAAAAGCACATCGCTTAAAGAGCATAGAGACTTGAAGGAGTAAGTATACTCCATATACACCCAAGCATGTGGTGAACCATTGTATAAATACTAACTTAGTTAACCCTGTCGTGAGATTTATGAGTGGAAGTAAACCTCTCAACAAAAACTTTCATCTATCAATGATAGAACACTCTCCAGTTGAAGAACGAGACCAGAAAACCCTTGAAGTTTCTTGGGATGTCCCGGTGATGTACAATACAAAGTAAAACTGCACAGCTAGAGCCTATAACCAATGCTCAGCACTGAAAGACAGTAACTGTCAAAAACAATCGATGTGAGTGCACATTGGACACCACGAATGACCAACGCTCAACAGAGCTTATAACCCAATAAATTACTTCATCCATTGTCAACCAAGATACTTGGTAAATTGTATCATAAATGATGAAGAAATGTGAGGTAAGCTAACCTACACATGAAACCTAAATTGAAATAAAACATCTCCACATTGGGTAGATAATAATATTGTGGTAGACTACGACAACCGTCATACACACGAACATAGGAGACCCTCGGTGTATTCACACCATAAGGAAAGGGTGCCAACGACAATGGCAATGAGTAAAGGTAAGCTACCACAGTAACAGAGACCGTAAATGATGTTGTATAATGAGTAAGAATAAGGTGCGTAACAAGCGACCACTATGATGAAGTAGTTAGACAATCACATGGAGTTGTAAGTACCAGATGACAGGCAGAAATATTCATTCCTATCACATAAGTGACTTGCTGCCAAGCGTTTACGCCTCTGCACTCTGTATGACTGAGTGTTTTGGTATTGCACTTGTGCAGTAATGATCTAGTGGGATAGCTAGGAATATGGGAAAGAGGATGATGGTAGTAAAAGTAGAAGGAAACTTAAGAAAGTCACTAGGACCGGCGCATAGAAAATGCAAGGTCATACAAGTAAAGAACACTTGTACTGAACCAGAAGAACTGGTATAATTCAAAAGCTATTGACAGCAGAGGAAGCACTACAACTAAGTAGTGACTTAACCTCGCCCGACAATAAGTCGGAGGAACTTAGTGAATAATCGTGAGAGTACGAAACATATGTATAATAGATTGCCAGAGAGCTGGTTATAAATCTAAAACTCATTGAGTTCAAGCACGGTAAAAGAATACCACAATTGTTAAATAAACCTTATTCCCACGATAAAGGGATAAAAAAAAGGCAATGTATCAGGGTCGCACAGTAGAAGCTAGTGGGCCCTAGCTAAGAGGTTTAATACACCTAGTAAGTATGAGAGAATGGCTAACAATGCCTTGAAACCTAATAGGCTAGAACCGAGTTGGTTAAGAGTTAAATAAACTCCCATAGGAATTCTTGGTACAAGGGCTAAACCATTAGTAAGGTTAAGACCCTTTGACCAGAGTACATTACATAATAGACCGTAGGAAAGCTAAAATGCTTCAGATTGCCCAAATTGAGTAAACCAATGTTCAATAATAACATATGGTAGATTACGTGGGCGTAATCCCTTTTAAGGGGGGTAGAGCGAAAACTGCTTAATGTAAATTTCTTGAATAAAACACATAAACTATAATGTGCATAGCACAAATGAGAATTGAATTGATGATTGATACTTATGTTAAATAAACATACGTATTCATTCATATTGTAATTGTGGTAATTAGGCACGAGAGATGCAAATACCATAGGATGAATTACCTATCTTGTAACTTCAGTATGAGAGTATTAGTAAAGAAGAGTAGAGAAACTTCTGAGAAATGATAATCCCCATAGTATATGTCTATTTAAAGTTAGACATGGCATTACGATGCATGAGTCGGTATAAAACCGATGTAGAACCTAGTAGATGTTTTGAGACAATTGAGAGTGAGTAGTGGACGGAGCTCCACAAGTATTGTATTCTTTAAAGAAGTAGTACGAAATGATTGAGTGTAGTTGATGAATGGAGCCCACGAGTAGTGTATTCATAGGTAAGTTATTGGAAGAAAATTGAGGATGACTAAATTCTACAAGTATTATAATCCTTAGCTAGATTATGGGAGACAATGGAGAGTAATGGATGAAAGTAGCAAAAGGCGGTGAAATGAGGTTGTAGGCATTGAATCTCGAAGTAAAGTATTTGGGAAGTAGACTGAGAATAAATGATGGACTGAAATCCATCCTTTGGAGATGTATGAATTGTAATTATGACTAGGAAGAGTAAAAAGATAGAAAATGGAAATAACTGAATTATTTGATTGCTTGAAACTGATGTGGGAAGTCGAACTTGATCCTGATCAGATCAAGGGAAACCGAACACAAATTGGGGTAGAAAGATAGTTCAACACTGATGCTGATCACATCAGGGTAGAATGATTCTTGAAACTCCCCTCAAGTGGTCACAAGAATCACGCATAGAATAGATGTAATGAACATAAATTAGGAATTTGGAGTTGTTGTGCTTTAGGAGGATTTCTAATTAGTAGTGGTGAAAGAATTTCCCTTAGACTGGAGATGAGGATTTGTTGGAAGCTTGTACCGGAGAATGATGGTAGCGTATCATGTTGTATTATTCCAAGGGCAGCAGGACATAGAGGAGTCCTGTGTCTAGGTGACCTGAGTGCCTGCGGGATTGTAGTGTGTATTGCATTGCTTTGGGGATAGCTTTGCACTGTATGTATGTATAAACCTTGTAATGTGAAACCAGACGGTTGGATGTATTGCGGATTGGAGTAATTATTGTACATTTGTATGGTATGGTATGTAGAGACCTTGAGTAATGGATTTGGGAATTGTAAGGAGGAGGAATGTATGACCTTGGCATTAGGCATGTATGAATGAGTAAGTATAGTAATCCTATAGCCTTGAACAACTTTGAGGACAAAGTTTCTTAAGGGGGGTAGATTGAAATACCCCGAACCTAAATGTAGCGATTAAATTAATTATAATATTTATTTAAGGGTCTAATAACTCCTAAGTAATATTGGTAAGGAAAAATAAGTCCAAAAGAAATGAAGAAACACCTAAAAAGCGAAAAACACTACATAAGCGTTAAACAACCATAGGAGGTATGAGACCTTGGTTAGAGTACTATAGGGATTCTAAAGGCTTATGTATGCCTAATTAGTGTACGGGAACAAATCCCGAAGAAAATGGATCCTTAAAATGGATTAAAAGCACGAATGAACCTTAAAGCGCGTTTTTCGAGGAAACCGGGAAAACGCGACTTTAAGCGGGTTAAATAGTCTCGTAATAATTTTGGTCAACCAAATAGTCATTAATAAACATTAATGAAGGTTTAGAACCAATAAAATTAATTAAACGAGAAAATTCCAGAAAACGGGTTCCGGTTAGTGAAAACTGTAAAAACGAGAAGTTATGGGGTGTAAACTGTAATAATGAAAAACTAATGTGTCCACTTTTGCAAATAAAAAGTAAAAATATGTGTGTGTGTGTGTGTGTGTGTGTGTGTGTGTGTGTGTGTGTGTGTGTGTATATGGGGGCGGCCAGCTTATTTCCCTCCCTCACACACTCTCTTTATTTTCCTAACATGCTAAAGGACAAAGGAAATAAGTACAAAAGTAAAAATAAAAATCTCTCTCCTCACAACCCCTCACTCACTCACGTTTTCCCCCTCCCTCTCTAATTCCTTTCTTCTTCCCCAAGGCCTCTAATGGCGATTTGAGCACCACCACACCAGCCCATCTTTCTCTCCATTTTTGAGCACCCAAATCTTGTCCAAAAATTATAAAAATCATACCATTGGAATCCCCTTGCAAAGGAGAACACCTTCCTCCTTTCAAAAATCCAAAAGCTCCAATTTCGTTTTCATGGGTGGAAGCCATTTGGAGATTTGAGTCCACCATTAGAAGCTCCTCCTTCACCTTGTTACCTTGAGGTAAAAAGAAATCCGAAAATCCCTCATTTCTAGCTCTCATTTACATTATAAAAATTTCCAGATTTTGAATGCTTTGTGCCTTGCACTCCAGCCGATTTTGGCTTCTCCATTGGGCTAGAAATCTCACTCTCTTGCTAACCAAGGA
Organism: Limonium bicolor; assembly: GCA_023374045.1. Taxonomy (NCBI): domain Eukaryota; kingdom Viridiplantae; phylum Streptophyta; class Magnoliopsida; order Caryophyllales; family Plumbaginaceae; genus Limonium; species Limonium bicolor. The sequence goes on from CM041782.1 coordinate 99,088,226, forward strand.
CCTCATTCATTGGTTGGAAGGTAATACTCTTTCTAAACCCTAAAAACATCTAAATTCTAGGGTTAGTTAAAATGGATGCTAAGTAGTTATTGTGTATTGGTATGGTGGTTGTAGCATTGTTTGTTGTGTGTGGAAGAACAAGGAAGAAGGAAAGGAGAAAGGAGAATGCAAGAAAGAAAGAAAGAAAAAACTAGCAAGACAAGGTAATTGTGCTTACCTTGAACTAGTTTTATAAAGTGTAATGTAACATTTTTTAGTATTAAAAATGAGTAGTGTATATGGTAATGAATAATGAGTATGCTGTAGTATAATGAAGAGAAGTAATGTAACAGTTTTGAAGTTTTAAATGGTGTTTAAAAGCTTTGGAAAACCATGGGTAGTATATGTGTATGTGCAGGAAAATTTGTGTGTTATAGTGTGTATAATGATGTGTGAGTTGGTATGGAAATTGTGAGCTGAGATAATGTGTGGGAAAAGTTAAAATTATAGGGGAACCTCTGCCCAAATTTGTATGGAAAGTTAGAGGATTTGGATGAATAAGGAAAGAGAATAGCCTAGGAACTAACTAGGTGTATTTGGAGAACTTAAGGTGAGTGGTTTAACACCTTGAAACAGATTTGGAGAAGAGTTAGGTAATGGATGGAACTAGGATGTGAAGTAAGGCAATTAGAATGCTAGTAGTGGCATTAGTTGAGGAAGTAATGGATGGTAGAAGTGGAAGTAAAAATCTGTAGCATTAGAGGAATGAAAACTGTTGAGAGTGTTGAAATAAAGTGAGGAAAAATTGTGTATGTGGATTTAGGAATGAGTAAGGAATTTGGTGGATGAACTAAGGCAATTTGGAGGGCCTAAGTAGTGTTAAAACATGTGGGATTACATGTAGGAAGATTGGGGATGCAATGGGTAAAGTAGAGAACTGAAAACAGATTTTAAAACTAAAGTACTGGGCCGGACCGACCTTGGGACCAAACTTGCAAGCTTGGTCTATCCTTAAAATACAAAGACGGGAAGTCTACTGGAATGGACCGACCTTGGGACCGGACTTGCAAGGTCGGTCGGCCTGAAATTTTCCCGTAATGTAACCCACTGGAATGGACCGACCTTGTCCAGGGTCGGTCGAGTCCAGAATCTCGAACCCAGAACACACTGGAACGGACCGACCTTGGGACCGGACTTGCAAGGTCGGTCGGGCCTGAATTCTCCAGCGTATTCACTTACTGACTTCGACCGACCTTGGGTTCGACCCTGGGTAAGGTCGGTCTAGTCAATATATATATATATGTATATATGATTATTGTAATCATAGGTATATATACATACATGCCTATACACATATGTATATGTAAATGTAGTAGTAAATCATTAATGGAATGAAATGGTAAGGAAGTACACATATGAGTAAGAAAACAAGTTTAAGAAAGTAGTGAGTACGAGAGCATTAAGTTAAACTGAAATAACGGGATGACGGGGTAAGTACGGGAGTAGTAACTATGTATGTACTGTAATGCTTAGTATTAATAGAATCATTTGGCATGTAGTCATTGGTTCGAGAATAAGATTCATGGAACAAGTGTGAACCAAGGAACAAGGGAACACCCGGTGAAGTGAATCCAGGTGAAAGGTATGATTTCTTCATGCTCTGTATCCTAACCTGGTTACCCCGATTTGTGTGCTTATTTGATCACCTAAATAAGATAAAGGCATGAATCGGACTTTAATGCACTTACTTGTGCTTGTTTATATTTGTTCTTGCTATATTGTTTTGAACATTTAGTTTGTATAATTCATGAAATGAATGAATGAGAATGGATGTGTATAAGTACCTTGTAGAGTACTTGTGTAATGTATTGTACCTTGTATGTATGTGTATGTGAGTAATGGATTATTGTGTGGCTTGGATGTGTGACTTCTACTAATTCCTAACTACCTAACTCCTAACGTAAGTACTGAGCAAATTGGAATGAGTAGAAGTCCGATATAGTTTCGGCCACGCGTGAGGATGAGGAGACACAAGAGGTTGGATCCGATTCCTGGCTCTTAAACTTTTCCACGGCCCAAACCCCTTAAATGGGTAGCATCCTGGATTAGTGATCCAAGTAAAACCCGGTGGTGGGACGGTGTAGTCCCTGCCCGGAGGTCCCGACGACTTAACTTGAGTAAGTAGTAAGTAAGTAAAGTATTGTATGAGTAATGGTCTTGGCTGGTGTAAGTCATTGACCCTGAGTAAAAGAGTAATCTCCACCCGATTAACCCGGGTGGACAAATGAAGCTAACAAGTATTGTGTATGTATGATGTAAGCGTATTCTGGTAAAGGTAAGTATGTATTGGTTGACTTGTATTATCTTCCTTGTATGAATTGATGTGTATGAATGTATTCCTTGTGTAGTATTTTGGTATTATGAATGAAGCATGTATGTATGTAAGAAGCATGTATGTATGTATGAATAAAATGAACTGCATGTATTCGACCAAGTGGTCGGCGTACCCTCGCTAGTACGCGGGGTATGCGGAAGTCATATGCAGCGAAAGCTGAGCCCCTAGGGGTACCGTGAAGTACCCCAAACCTTAAAAACTTAATTAAATGATCTAATAATGATCTAAGATAGTTAATAAACATATAAATACTATAGGGGAACAATCTAAAATATCTCAACAAGGCTAAACATGCTTTAAGATCGGTAAGGCCAAAAATGTGCTTTAAGACACCATGAAGATTGTATGACCTCAAATAGGATCCAAAGTGGATTCCTAAGTATTGTAATAAATTAAGGAACACAACAAAACTATTCTCAAAGAAAACTAAGCTCAGGAACACCCTGTGACACAAAATGTGCTCTAAAACTCCTTAAAGCACGTTTTTATGTATGAGCTCAAAGATAATGACTTTTTGTCATTTTAAAGACTGGAGTATATCATTTAAATTATTAATTTGACATGGTAGACTATATTTTAAAGTCTAAATCCAAGTTTGAAAATTAAAATACAAAAAATGACATTTATTTGTGAATAGTACCCAAATAGTGCATTTTTCAAGCACATTGACCAAGTTTGGTCAATGGTCAACAAATTGACCATCCTTATCTACTTGGTGTCGGCAGGCAATCAAGAGGGAGGACAGCACACACAGCATTAAGTGCTAAATATCTAATTAAGTGGTGATTCACCATTTTACTATAGCAAAAGTAACATTTTCAATCATTTAAGCTCTTACCTTTCTTTTCCTTTGCCTCCTGCCCCATCCAGCCGAGCCCTCTGAGTTTCTTAACTCTCCCAAGCTGTGTTCTTGAGTTAGTAAGGCAATTCAATCCATTAAGCTCCTAAGGTAATGATTTAAGGCATATTTTAGCTCTTTTTCTTCATCTCTTCATTACCTACACTTGGAGCTCATCATCTATCACTTCCTATGGTTCATTCTCAGTGTTCTAAGGTTAGAACAAAGAACAATCTCGGCTGAAGCATGTATAGGGTCCATGGTTTCCCAAATTTGCATTTTAAGGTAAAAACATACCTTAAGCTTCTCTACTCTTCATCCGGTTTTCTTCTTCTGATTTTTGTGAGTTTATACACTCATAATCTTCATATTTACATGTTCAATCAGTTGGTTAACCATTTGGAGCAAGGGTGGCCGAAATCTAAAGGAAATACCCTTCTTTAAGGTATTTTTCCAAGGTAAAACCTATTACCACAGCAGCTTGTTGTTGTCTAGCCATTTCCTATGTTTATATGGTGAATTTAACACCTTGTGGTGTGTTTAATTCAGGCCGAATTCCTTAGGAAACTTCCAAGCATTATTAAGGTGATTTTTGCCTTAAATCTTACATTAATTGTTCTTTATGGTTAAACTCAAGCTTGGAGTATAACTATATCTTGTTTTGGTGTATTAAACATGTCTAAATGATGTGGTGAATTTTCCTTCAAGCTGCCGAGTTCATACAAGAATAAATCAAGGTATAAACACCTTAAACTTATGATTTTATGTTATTCTTAGCATATATAATATATGTGCAGAGAGGGAAATTAAATATATGGGTTATATTAACTTAAGAATGGAAAAAAAATGACTAAGATAAATTAAGCTAGTCATTTTAGTGATTTAATTGACATAATGGTCAAATTATGACATTATGTGGAAAAATAAATAAACCATGGTGAGGCCGTGAGTTTATTGTATTATTTGAGCAATTTATGTGTAATTTTATGTTATAAAGCAAGGTTGTAATAAGGCCATGTCATTAGGCCATTTTAATTTAAATTTAAAGCTTATTTATTTAAGTTTATGCTTATATAATTAAGTTTGGGGTCAAACGGTAATTACTAACAAAATATTAAGCCATGGGCTTAATTTAGAGGAAATTAGGGTTGTTGAATGAATTTAATAAAAATTATAATATTTTATAAAGTTTTGTGTCAAAATTGTAAAAATAGAAAACTATGGGTTAAGTTTGGTAATTACCGAGAGAGTTGGGTCCAATTTGGTATTAGTAGTCAAGTTGACTATATAGGAGACTTTGACCAAGTTTGGAGAATTTAAGGAGTTAAAATACTACCTTATAATAAGATAGTTATTAAATTGTAAAAGATTTATAAGACTTGGGTGGTATTGTTATTTCCGAAAACTTGGGGTACTAAATGGAGATTAGTACAAACCTTAGGTTATTAGGAATTTTAGAAGTTGATTTGGTTAAGGAGTTTATATGAATTATCTAAGTATAATATAAGATATTTCATAACATTGTTACAAATGGGTAACATATGTGGTAAAACCGTGATTTAGAGAAAGTATAAGGTTAGTAATGATATTTATAACCTTTTGGTATAGTTTGGTAATTTTTGGAATTATATATGAGGTTTTATGAAGATATATGTATAATATATAGTTTTGATGATATTAGAAACTATATGTTATTAAATGGGGTTATTTGGTGATTATAAGAAGTTATGTGGTGGAAATTAAATTTAAATAGACCATGGGGTCTGTTCGGTTATTTTAAGAAAATATAACCATGGGTTGTAATTATATTAAGGATTATAATATAAGGTATATGTTAAGAGTGTAACAATTGAATATAATTTGGGGTTGATTTGTAAATTATGGAAGTATAGTGGAGAATAATTAATACCGAGAGTTTTAAGGGCTGTTTGGTATTTTATAACAATATATAACTATAGGTTATAATTGTTTTAATGACATAAATGTCAAAATATATGTTATATAACTATAATATAACATTATATAAAATATGTGGTGGATTTGTAAATCTTTAAGAAAGATAGGTGCTGTTCGGAAATATTAATATTTTTGAATGAAATTTATAATATGGTTTTAATGTTATAAGAGTTATAACATTTATAATATGAGAGGTATTCATTAAAAAGAATGAATATATATTATAATGACTTACCATATAATAAATAGCCCTATAATGCATGTATATAAATAAATATATGTTATAGGGTGGGAAATATAATATAGTTCAATAACTATATATTACCATGATTAAAGTAATATAAGAAGAAGGAGAAAGAATTACAAACATTAGATATGGAATTCTAATGTTAGGAGTATACATGAAATAATAAGAATTTATATAGTTCAAGGTATTTTATACACGAATTATACTCCATTAAACTTGGAAAAACAAACCTTAGAAAAATAATACTAAGGTGAGATGTATACATGATTAAGATTATACATGCAATATAGTGATAAACTATATCATATACAAGGTATATTAAACTACATGCGATAATAAACGTTTAAAGTTAAGTGTATTAATATACTCGACGTAACCACGCATGTGATATAGCGTTTTTCCAATTCCGAGTTAAGCCGAAAACCCGACAAATGTTGACAGTTTATAACGGGGGTTTAACCGGGAGGTATTAGTGACGGTACGGGGTACCGTAGAGTTATTTCTTATACGAGATTCTAATCAGTAGTGTTATGTATTATTTAGACTGTTAGAGACGACACAAGGAGCATTCGGATCTAGCTTATTCATACTCCACCGTTATACAGTCAGGGTGAACGGTATGTTATTTATGTGGCTTGATTGTCTCTAAGGATTTCCTTGGTTCAGACATTGTGTGAAAATCTGTGTTAAGATTGAATGTCTGCTTGTGTGAATTAATATGCTTGAGTTGTATATTAATGCTGCTTATTATTATTACTGTTGAACGTTAACAGTACAGTTCGTATATATGAACATATTATAAAACGAACTAGCGGCAATGATGCTATCTTATATGTGTAGTATAAGGAACGTAAGTAAAACGTTGTAGCATTAAGATAATAAGATATCTATATATATATATATATATATATATATATCTAGACTTATATATACTTATAGACGAGCATTGACCTCATTTAAAACGCCGCTCTTGTATCTAACACTGGATCCCGAGTCGACATACTCAGGATTGGACTAACGACCTTAGTCTGCTGTATTAGGAAAAATAGTAAACAAATGCGATGATAGATCAGTTTATCAAGAGGATGTGGCTCTTGCTGTGAACTGTGATCCATTAACGATACTAGGGAATCGTGTGGTAACTGTGAGTATCTGGATAAATTTCCAATGGACTACAGATGGTTCGTAGGTCGGAGACTCTACCGCTGGAGTGGCTACTGTCGTGTGTGACCCGCCATAGGCGAAGGGTAACTTAGAGACACGTCGTTCTAACGAGACGTTGTCACTAGGTATAACTGAACAATTGTTACTGTTGAGATTAGTACAGTGGCGAACAATATTGGTTTCTATACCAAGGACGGGAGTTAATACTTGTTTATTATCCTCGTTGTTTCGCCTTGTTGTTCATTGGTTATGCTTTGTGGTTATGTGTGGTATGTCGGTGATGTTGATTAAATGAGTCACTGTACTCATATGTGTGTTGTGAATTGGATTAATTGAATCATTGTACTTATATCTATGTTGTGAACTGGATGAGTCGAGTCGCTGTGCTCGTGTGTGGATTATGATGGATTGTTTTGGTCGAACGAGTCGACGTACTCAACTAAGAACTATCAAGTGTTTGTTTGGAACGGAGTCTCTGTACTCATAAAAGCGTTGTAACGCTTTCAGTGGTATTTTACGATGCGATGTGTGAAGCCGGGGGGCTTGTTTACTTTTTGAGTTAACTGCAATATATGTTGTTGCTTTACAGTTTTTATGTTAAACTACCTGCATGAAAATGAATTGCATGCTCTCGACCAATTAACTGAGGGTCCGAGGGGGTATGGCAGTCATGTAGTAACATACTCAGCAAGGGCTGATTCCATACCACAAACAAACATTTTTGCAGGTATGCAGCTTCCGGTGTCGACAAAGAGAGTGACGCACTGGGTAGTTTGATTACAGTTATTTAAACATGCACTGTTGCTTTTTTTGATACGAACCTAGAAACGTGTATAGGATTTGGATACTTAGAATGCTCATTGTGAATGTATTTTATATTGGTTTGGGAAGTTTAGATCTATCTCTTGTTGTCACTGTGGGAAATTGTTTCGTAATTGAGATTATATCAGTAAGCACGTTATTACTCGTATGAGCGAGTAAGAACGGTGACACCAGTAGTACAATTGTTGAGATTACCACTGCGATTACATTGTTAATTAAGTTGATTAGGAGCCGAATAGAGTAGGGGTGTTACAAAAGTGGTATCAGAGCGAAGTACCGCTCTGATGACAAGAGATAGTAGGATTTATACAGTGAGCATAGGTTATGGGAATACGGGAAACGTTGTGAGGATACGTGACCTTGCGGGGTTGATGCAATGCTTAAGAATTGCACACCATAGCCGTAGAGACACTTCAATATTAAAAGACCGAGACTGCGGTATTAGACCGAGTAATGGTCTAACCCGTCCTCTTGACATGTGTCAGGAAGAGGTCTGGGTAATAGTACTAAGGAAGAACACGGAGCAGCGGAAGGCGGTGAAGGTCCAGCAACCCCAAGTAACGTGAAGACGGTATGAACCGCTCGCACTTGATGGAAGAGCATCCCGGGAAGTTTGCAATGGTACCCCACCCGCCGCAGCCCGTACCTAGAGTACTAGCTAGTAAGACCAGGAAATGAGGAACACCACAGAGATAACTCTCCTGATCGGGAAGTCCCGATGTGGATGTTATGAGAACTATGTTAATTGTAGAAAATAAGACTCTGTGTTTTGATGTAATGTTTAGGACCGGGGGTCCTGGTAATAACGTGATGTTTACCATACGAGTAGCTGATGAATATTAAACCATGGTTGAGGAGGTAATTCCCGTAGGACTAAAGGGGGCTAGCTTGCTATAAGCAAGGCAACCCTGTCTTACATCCAGGAAAGCACTGAATAGTGTGCTTGGGGGAAAAGAGATAGAAACGACGAGCAATAAAAAGATTTATGAGATATATAACAGACGGAATGGATAACCTATTGGAAGTCTCACCAGAAGCGAGTAACTCTATCCATGCAATACTGAAGGTTCACGAAGGCCTGACGTGCATGAAGAGAGATCCTGAGAACTGTAGGAACAAGTACTCGCTAAGTCGCTATCATGCGATGCCTCGAGAGCAAATTAAGACCTTACTACCATGATAAATTGGAAGGAACGAGTGCGGGGTTGAGACTGTAGTAATTTAAGTAAGAACTTCTGCAACAAGAGTAGGAACCCAGTTAGGGAATAGCACTGCACTGACACACCGTACATGTGGCTCAGTCTGAATGGCGCACTTGCCATTGCAAGTGCCACATTAACCAGAGCTTCAAATTTCAACCTGCCTTGCGCACTTGCTACAGCAAGTGCAGCAACAGTAATATCCATAAAGGACCGAGTGGTCCAGGCAGTTACCAATAAACACTAAACTTTATGTGAGTCCGTATGCAATAAAGCAGGACATAGCCTTCTTAATAGCAGGGGTACGAAACCCTTGGGTTTGAGGTCGATAATACCTCGGGAAGACCTAGCCGGTCTGACCATTAAACCTAAAAATAATATACCATTTAGTTGAATATAGAAAGGGGAGTAAATGAGAATTAACGGTAACTAGGGCCTACAAGCCTAACCCCAGCGCCGGTATGGACATTGTACGTCAAGTATTACCGGTGGGGAGTGTCGAGTCTTCTGGATCAGCATAACCATATTTAGGGAGTGCGCGACACTTGTGGTTAAACCATTACCGTTGAATATTGCCAGAGGGCAAGAAGTGAGCCATACGAGCCAAGACTGTAAATAAAACCTATCCAACTGAGTAGATGGAAATAATAGACAAATGCCGTTATGGCAAACTATTTTGTAGTTGTAAGAAAAGATTAAGCAGGTGCAAACGTGCAATAAAAGGGGCCGATGTTATGCCCGCACCATACACACCGGGGGTGTTATAAATCCAGAATGCTGCTAGACTCCCGTACGGAGGGCAGTGGATATTAATTGGACAATGAATCCGCCTGAGGACGGAAGATACCGTTACCTCGAAAAGGATGGAGGAACTATGAGTTGAATAAGAGTAAGGACTACACAATGTAGAGCGATGGTGAACGGAATCCACTAAATTGTGGGTATCCAATTATAACCTTAGGAGAAAATATAAGAATCAACTAGGATTAAATTAAATAAACAGGACCAACAATCATTTAACTATCAGAATAAACATTGAGCTTGAATATTGTATGGCATAGGCCTACGGAAGGATACCCTTAGTGCCACCAAGATGACCCAAAACTAGAAGAATAAAGGTGATAAATCACAAATACTGATTATTATCAGGCTAGATAGGGACTACCATGAGACAGGGGGAAACACAAGGTGTCAACCTTTATCATGGAGTCCGAAATACACCAGAGGGTGTAACCCAATAGATTGGGTGGAGTTTGAGAACTTAAAACTCATATCTGAAGGCGTTAGCAGCCTAGGAGTGAACGGGAGGAATAGTAAGTAGTTACTGATCCTCACTCACAGATACCAGATGACGAGCATGTGGAAACCAGTATTAGGGCGATAAGTCGCAAATACCTATCTTGGAGAAGGTAAGCAAAATATACATTAATAAAGGAACCCAGAGAACCCTCTAGGGCCATCCTGACATTAAAGGTTAAGAATTGGCAGCATAGTTACTTCTACATAAATTATCGGGGCTAAGAGTACGATAACCACCGGATACGAACACTACGAGTGCACTAAACGCGACATGGGACGACCACACTCCTAGGAGCTTGTGGGCCTGACAACCTATATTAAGTTAGTTGGGTAAGTAGTAATGTATCAGTATGGCACCCCATGTATGTAAACGAGTAGTGTGAGAACCCAGGAGGTAATCAACTCTGTGTCTAAGTCAGTGAATGGAATCCTGACTAGGTAACCATGAATTGACGAGAGGAATCTCAGTCAAACCAACAAGGTTGGGAAAAAAATCAAGGATAGCTTGAAAAAAAAAACATAAAATCACAATCCCATAGTGGATAAGTTAGAACACAAGTTTTGGAGATTTCAGTAAACAAGGAAGGCAAGGCCTATTTTATGGTAAAGGCGAGGTGAACCCACAAATGAGAAAAAGAATTGGGGTATTTTAGGAAGTTAAGTAGAGCAATCTTTGTGAGATAATAGATGCCACCCAGAAAGGGGGCACATAAAGAGTTATATATTGCGCTAAGGGCGCTGCGATGATGTTACATTAAACAATAATAACCACATGCTCAAGCTATAAAAACGTTAGTATGTTAGTACCAATTAGGGCTGAACAGAAAACGAATGCCAAGCTAAACCCACAGTCGTATTGTATATTTACAACAGACGAAGGGCAAAAGCGAGCATTACAGGAGATACTCTAAGCTGGAGACTAAATACTCCATGCAAATCGTAATAGCGGATAACTGTCTAATCGACTGGTACATGGTGCACAACAAAGCGACCATTATAATAACTATTAACCCAATTACGTTGGTATGAAGCAGAACATGGAAGATCAGATAAACCAATAGATTCCCCTAATCGAGAAGAGGGATGAACCGTATGTGTGGGTACTAAAATACCAACACACTAGGGATACGAGTTCACACCAGCAAAGAGGACCTATAAGGTACCTAAGGAATGAACTCATTCCTGAGGGAAATAACTTAGAGTCATGAGGCGCCAGTTAGTTGCGCATATCAGACTCGTTTTAACATTTTAGGGAAACTACTACAAGCATTAGGTGCTAGAGCACAGCTCGACAACCCTAACACCGAAGGTTAGTTCGGTAGGGTGACATGAACCCTTGGGAATATACCATGAGGATGTTTAGAGTTGAGGAAGAATAAATAAAATAGCTAGTTGAAATAATAAGCGTGTGTGACAAACAATACCACGCAGCGAAATAATTTGCTCCATTTCCATAATTTTGGAAGAACGTGTAGAAAACACCGTCACGTGGAGTTGAAACCGGCATGAAACTACTACCTAAAAGAGGTAAACTAACCATAAAGTAGTTGGGCATACTGCTTGCTGAGCGAGTGGGCCCATATTGCATAGGTTTGACATACCTAGCAGGTTTGGGGAAAACAACTGATGTGTTTACATCTCCCGATCAAACCGTATATAAATATACATACACCTAACCGAGATAGACTGTATAGCCAGAGGGGCTAAAGCCCGACCCTAGGAAAAAAGGGGGTAATGAAATATGTAGCACATTGGTGCACGAATAAGTCCACTGGAATGGAACATCTTGAACTTACTTCAAGATGATATATTCGTAGATTACGTGGGCGTAATCATTTTTAAGGGGGGTAGAGCGATTAAGCACGCTTAAAATATACCGTACGTTGGAGTACGTAGCGCATGGTACACATGCTGCAAACACTATTATTGTACGTAGAGTACAAGTGTTATGATTGTGTTATATTACTTGAGATAATATTGTGATGTATTATGTGTATGAACATAATTATTTTAGTTCGCATTAGTTATGGCGAATAGGAAAGGGAGTACAGATAGATTGTTCTTACCCTATTTCCAATTATTTACGCAAACATTGCGAACAATAGTCACATAACGCCTAACTTGTTAGCTCTGATGTGAGAATTCAAGTAGGACTATCTGTAGCTCTGATGAGAGATTTCGGATAGAAGGAGTAGAAAGCTCCGTATTATGTGATTTGTGACTCGGTATGAAACCGATTGTTGGAATGCGATGAGTGGATCGGCATGAGACCGATGTGTAATCTAGTAGAAGAGAATACTCTAGGAGTTGTTTGAATAATAATAAGTCAAAAGAACTTGGTACATGGTTAGGATACATGATCCTATATGCCAATAGATTAATTACACTAGTTGACTTGTGTATCTATTGAACACAAGGTGGCAAGTAACAAGAGGAAACAAGATTAGAAATGAATAAACAATTAACTGATTGAAATTGATGTGGGAAGTTGAACTTGATCCTGGTCCGATCAAGGGAAACCAAACACAAATTGAGGTGAGGGATAGTTCGACACTGACGTCGACCACGTCGGGGTTGAATGACTCTCGAAACTTCCTACAAGTGGACACAGATATGAATAGGAATTGGAATTTAGGGTGTCACTCGAAGAGCCGTGGACCGTGGAGTCCTTTGTCATTAGACCGGTGTGTCTGCGAGTGGCATCACCCAAAGATCCGTGGACCGCAGAGCCCTTTGTCACTAGACCGGCGTGTCTGCGGGTGATTAAGGAAATTAGGTGATACTGTCCGAGGAGCCGTGGACCGTAGTGTCCTTCGTTATTAAACCGGTGTGTCCACGGGTGGTTGACGTTGGTTAGCATGGAGTTGGGGATCGTCAAGTCCTGGTCTTTGAGACTGCTTCCCCGTGATTTGCCATCGTTAAATATATGCACACACAGCCACGCGGAGTGACGTGTAGGTATCCTCGCGAGATACTAGCGTATAGATAGGGATGCGTGGAGTATCCCTTGCGAAACACCTTTGAGTACTTCTTGTTGGTTTTGCACCTTGTCTAGTGTTGTGTATGAATGAGCTTTGCACCTTGTCTAGTGCTGTGTATGAATGAGTTTTGCACCTTGTCTAGTGCTATGTATGAATGAGCTTTGCACCTTGTTTAGTGTGTTTGAATGAATGTGTCATGATTATTGACTATGTGGAATGGATGTGCTGTATCAATGTGATACATAGACTAGGTCTGAACGTAGTGGGATGTATTCCCTAGTGATGATCTGTCTGTGATTACTTAGTGGAACTGGATTCCCTAGGTGAACTGATTATGAATAAGACTTCGGGGACGAAGCCTTTTTAAGGGGGGTAGACTGAAATACCCCTAACCTTAAAAACTTAATTAAATGATCTAATAATGATCTAAGATGGTTAATAAACATCTAAATACTATTGGGGAACAATCTAAAAGATCTCAACAAGGCTAAACATGCTTTAAGATCGGTAAGGCCAAAAATGTGCTTTAATACACCATGAAGATTGTATGACCTCAAATAGGATCCAAAGTGGATTCCTAAGTATTGTAATGAAGTAAGGAACACAACAAAACTATTCTCAAAGAAAACTAAGCTCAGAAACACCCTGTGACACAAAATGTGCTCTAAAACTCCTTAAAGCACGTTTTTGTGTATGAGCTCAAAGATAATGACTTTTTGTCATTTTAAAGACTGGAGTATATCATTTAAATTATTAATTTGACATGGTAGACTATATTTTAAAGTCTAAATCCAAGTTTGAAAATAAAATACAAAAAAGACATTTATTTGTGAATAGTACCCAAATAGTGCATTTTTCAAGCACATTGACCAAGTTTGGTCAATGGTCAACAAATTGACCATCCTTATCTACTTGGTGTCGGCAGGCAATCAAGAGGGAGGACAGCACACACAGCATTAAGTGCTAAATATCTAATTAAGTGGTGATTCACCATTTTACTATAGCAAAAGTAACATTTTCAATCATTTAAGCTCTTACCTTGCTTTTCCTTTGCCTCCTGCCCCATCCAGCCGAGCCCTCTGAGTTTCTAAACTCTCCCAAGCTGTGTTCTTGAGTTAGGAAGGCAATTCAATCCATTAAGCTCCTAAGGTAATGATTTAAGGCATATTTTAGCTCTTTTTCTTCATCTCTTCATTACCTACACTTGGAGCTCATCATCTATCACTTCCTATGGTTCATTCTCAGTGTTCTAAGGTTAGAACAAAGAACAATCTCGGCTGAAGCATGTATAGGGACCATGGTTTCCCAAATTTGCATTTTAAGGTAAAAACATACCTTAAGCTTCTCTACTCTTCATCCGGTTTTCTTCTTCTGATTTTGGTGAGTTTATACACTCATAATCTTCATATTTACATGTTCAATCAGTTGGTTAACCATTTGGAGCAAGGGTGGCCGAAATCTAAAGGAAATACCCTTCTTTAAGGCATTTTCCAAGGTAAAACCTATTACCACAGCAGCTTGTTGTTGTCTAACCATTTCCTATGTTTATATGGTGAATTTAACACCTTGTGGTGTGTTTAATTCAGGCCGAATTCCTTAGGAAACTTCCAAGCATTTTTAAGGTGATTTTTGCCTTAAATCTTACATTAATTGTTCTTTATGGTTAAGCTCAAGCTTGGAGTATAACTATATCTTGTTTTGGTGTATTAAACATGTCTAAATGATGTGGTGAATTTTCCTTCAAGCTGCCGAGTTCATACAAGAATAAATCAAGGTATAAACACCTTAAACTTATGATTTTATGTTATTCTTAGCATATATATATATGTGCCGAGAGTGGAATTAATATAGGGTTATATTAACCTAAGAATGGAAAAAATGACTAAGATAAATTAAGCTAGTCATTTAAGTGATTTAATTAACATAATGGTCAAATTATGACATTATGTGGAAAAATAAAAACCATGGTGAGGCCGTGAGTTTATTGTATTATTTGAGCATTTATGTGTAATTTTATGTTATAAAAAGGTTGTAATAAGGCCATGTCATTAGGCCATTTTAATTTAAATTTAAAGCTTATTTATTTAAGTTTATGCTTATATAATTAAGTTTGGGGTCAAACGGTAATTACTAACAAAATATTAAGCCGTGGGCTTAATTTAGAGGAAATTAGGGTTTTAATGAATTTAATAAAATTATAACATTTTATAAAGTTTTGTGTCAAAATTGTAAAAATAGAAAACTATGGTTAAGTTTGGTAATTACCGAGAGAGTTGGGTCCAATTGGTATTAGAGTCAAGTTGACTATATAGGAGACTTTGACCAAGTTTGGAGAATTTAAGGAGTTAAAATACTACCTTATAATAAGATAGTTATTAAATTGTAAAAGATTTATAAGACTTGGGGTGGTATTGTTATTTCCGAAAACTTGGGGTACTAAATGGAGTTAGTACAAACCTTAGGTTATTAGGAATTTTTAGAAGTTGATTTGGTTAAATTTGGAGTTTATATGAATTATCTAAGTATAATATAAGATATTTCATAACATTGTTACAAATGGGTAACATATGTGGTAAAACCGAGATTTAGAAAAGTATAAGGTTAGTAATGATATTTAACCTTTTGGTATAGTTTGGTAATTTTTGGAATTATATATGAGGTTTTATGAAGATAATGTATAATATATAGTTTTGATGATATTAGAAACTATATGTTATTAAATGGGGTTATTTGGTGATTATAGAAGTTATGTGGTGGAAATTAAATTTAAATAGACCATGGGGTCTGTTCGGTTATTTTAAGAAAATATAACCATGGGTATAATTATATTAAGGATTATAATATAAGGTATATGTTAAGAGTGTAACAATTGAATATAATTTGGGGTTGATTTGTAAATTATGGAAGTATAGTGGAGAATAATTAATACCGAGAGTTTTAAGGGCTGTTTGGTATTTTATAACAATATATAACTATAGGTTATAATTGTTTTAATGACATAAATGTCAAAATATGTTATATAACTATAATATAACATTATATAAAATATGTGGTGGATTTGTAAATATTTAAGAAAGATAGGTGCTGTTCGGAAATATTAATATTTTTGAATGAAATTTATAATATGGTTTTAATGTTATAAGAGTTATAACATTTATAATATGAGAGGTATTCATTAAAGAAGAATATATATTATAATGACTTACCATATAATAAATAGCCCTATAATGCATGTATATAAATAAATATATGTTATAGGGTGGGAAATATAATATAGTTCAATAACTATATATTACCATGATTAAAGTAATATAAGAAGAAGGAGAAAGAATTACAAATATTAGATATGGAATTCTAATGTTAGGAGTATACATGAAATAATAAGAATTTATATAGTTCAAGGTATTTTATACACGAATTATACTCCATTAAACTTGGAAAAACAAACCTTAGAAAAATAAATACTAAGGTGAGATGTATAATACATGATTAAGATTATACATGCAATATAGTGATAAACTATATCATATACAAGGTATATTAAACTACATGCGATAATAAACGTTTAAAGTTAAGTGTATTAATATACTCGACGTAACCACGCATGTGATATAGCGTTTTTCCAATTCCGAGTTAAGCCGAAAACCCGACAAACGTTGACAGTTTATAACGGGGGTTTAACCGGGAGGTGTTAGTGACGGTACGGGGTACCGTAGAGTTATGTTCTTATACGAGATTCTAATCAGTAGTGTTATGTATTATTTAGACTGTTAGAGACGACACAAGGAGCATTCGGATCTAGCTTATTCATACTCCACCGTTATACAGTCAGGGTGAACGGTATGTTATTTATGTGGCTTGATTGTCTCTGAGGATTTCCTTGGTTCAGACATTGTGTGAAAATCTGTGTTAAGATTGAATGTCTGCTTGTGTGAATTAATATGCTTGAGTTGTATATTAATGCTGCTTATTATTATTACTGTTGAACGTTAACAGTACAGTTCGTATATATGAACATATTATAAAACGAACTAGCGGCAATGATGCTGTCTTATATGTGTAATATAAGGAACGTAAGTAAAACGTTGTAGCATTAAGATAATAAGATATATATATATATATATTATCTGAGACTTATATACGGAGCATTGACCTCATTTAAACGCCGCTCTTGTATCTAACACTGGATCCCGAGTCGACATACTCAGGATTGGACTAACGACCTTAGTCTGCTGTATTAGGAAAAATAGTAAAACAAATGCGATGGTATAGATCAGTTTATCAAGAGGATGTGGCTCTTGCTGTGAACTGTGATCCATTAACGATACTAGGGACCGTGTGGTAACCGTAATATCTGGATAAATTTCCAACGGACTACAGATGGTTCGTAGGTCGGAGACTCTACCGTTGGAGTGGCTAATGCCGTGTGTGACCCGCCATAGGCGAAGGGTAACTTAGAGACACGTCGTTCTAACGAGACGTTGTCACTAGGTATAACTGAACAATTGTTACTGTAGATTAGTACAGTGGCGAACATATTGGTTTCTATGCCAAGGACGGAGTTATACTTGTTTATTATCCTCGTTGTTTCGCCTTGTTGTTCATTGGTTATGCTTTGTGGTTATGTGTGGTATGTTTGATGTTGATTAAATGAGTCGCTGTACTCATATGTGTGTTGTGAATTGGATTAATTGAATCATTGTACTTATATCTATGTTGTGAACTGGATGAGTCGAGTCGCTGTGCTCGTGTGTGGATTATGGTGGATTGTTTTGGTCGAACGAGTCGACGTACTCAACTATGAACTATCAAGTGTTTGTTTGGAACGGAGTCTCTATACTCATAAAAGCGTTGTAACGCTTTCAGTGGTATTTTACGATGTGATGTGTGAAGCCGGGGGGCTTGTTTACTTTTTGAGTTAACTGCAATATATGTTGTTGCTTTACAGTTTTTATATTAAACTACCTGCATGAAAATGAATTGCATGCTCTCGACCAATTAACTGAGGGTCTGAGGGGGCATGGCAGTCATGTAGTAACATACTCAGCAGGGCTGATTCCATACCACAAACAAACATTTTTGCAGGTATGCAGCTTCCGGTGTCGACAAAGAGAGTGACGCGCTGGGTAGTTTGATTACAGTTATTTAAACATGCACTGTTGCATTTTGATACGAACCTAGAAACGTGTATAGGATTTGGATACTTAGAATGCTCATTGTGAATGTATTTTATATTGGTTTGGGAAGTTTAGATCTATCTCTTGTTGTCACTGTGGGAAATTGTTTCGTAACTGAGATTATATCAGTAAGCACGTTATTACTCGTATGGGCGAGTAAGAACGGTGACACCAGTAGTACAATTGTTGAGATTACCGCTGTGATTACATTGTTAATTAAGTTGATTAGGAGCCGAATAGAGTAGGGGTGTTACACACCGTTTTTAGTGTGCAGGTACCCGAAGCGGATATGAACACAGTAAGAGACCGACAGCTATGTTTGGATAGCTAGGAGCGAAATGTAGATAGTAGTGAGTTGTATAAGGCTTGTAGCCTTTGTTGTAGAAGTGTACCAAGGGGTATACCATATGTATTTGGAGAGCATGTAGTTGTGAAAATGGGTAGATGCTTGACTCTTAGTGTGTAAGTGTGAACTTGAAGGAATTGTTGTATCTTTATTTGTATTTGGATCTTAGTAAACTCGGTATGTTGTATTGTATTATGGAGTATTGTATGGAATGGAGTATTGTAGTACTTGGATGGTAATAAGATTATGGAATGTAATTGTGTTTCACTCGGATATTCCGGTTCATCAGACCGATGTTGCATGTAGTAGTAAGCCTTGTCAGTCACGTGGGTGGCTGATGGCATTGTACCACCCACCGTTGTGTAAGTAAGTATCCGCTGCCAAGGTATGTATGTACGAGGAGATTAGACGGTAATGACGGTATTAGCGATAGGGGTGTTACAAAAAGTGGTATCAGAGCGAAGTATCGCTCTGATGACTGGAAATACCGATTTTAGGAAATGCCGAGTTAGGAATTAGAAGCTTAGGGCTAAGGGCTGAGCGATAGCGTTAGAAATACGCTAGTTAGGAACTCCCGGTGTGTACCGGATACCTATAATACCAGACCCGCCCTCCACATTCCCCATTGTAAAACTTGGGAAGGAATGCCAGAGAGAAGGAAAGTCCTCTCATACTCGGGGAAACCCGATCTGGCAGTTGAGAAACCACCATACGGTAAACAAGAACCGACATATAGTAGATTCCAAGAATTGGAAGTCCCGGAGATGGTTCCTGTTGAACAACAATTCCCGCACCTAATAGCGGTAGAATGAGCACTCCAACCACAGGGAGGCTGCAACTTACAACAGCATGGGGCAACATGCTTAGCAGTCGTGAAACCTGGCTAATCAACCAACAGTAGGAAAAGAAGCACTAAGCATGCAATGGGGCGGAAAAAGGAACAATAACGAAACCCGAGACACAAGTCTACGGGACAGTAATAACTAAATAATACCACCAATGGTATACCACCTGACTAAGGACATAGTCGGGAGTGGTTAACTTCAAAACTACAACGCCAAAAGGTTACAATACCTGGCCAGTATGCTTACACAGCTACGAGAACATTCACGGGATGCAATCCGACAGGACTACAGAAGTAGTGCCTAAACAAGCTAAGGCTCAGTAACCACAGTAAACGTGTGCGAACGAGCAACAAGGAAAGACATAAAACCAAATAAATGAAAATCTCCAAGAATTGGAGAAGCACCCCGATCTAAGACAGTCATGTCAAGATCATTGAGAAGTTACTCAGAAGATTGAGTATCCCGAACATAGATCAATAAGATCAAGGGAAGAGTCAACAAGACTATCCAAATACGAGTGGAAACCATACTGCGACCGGTATAGGTTTACCCAAAACCACCAGGTTCACGCACTTGCCACGGCAAGTGCAGTAATAACAGAAACATGTAGAGGAACCCTAACACACCACAAGTACATAGTAATGTACTGTGGCCGTAATGGAACAACTACAGGATCACACACCCATAACTCTCTTATTTCCTACAGAAAAGTAAGGGTAAAATAGTCCACAAACTGTCTCATTCTATATGTTGTGCTAGAAAATCGTGTGTTAAGAACAGAAGAAAGTATATGTTTAGTATAATAGCTACTTTGATAGACCACTTTTCAAAGTACAAAAGCTACATTTCACAACCTTGGATAGCATTACATAACATATTTAATTGATATAATCTCATCCCCTAGATAGCATTTGTTGAACCACTTTTAAAAATACAGTTGCTACTTCTAGAACTTAATCGACGTAAAGTACTATATTTATCTTGTTGTATAATATCATTCACAAACATATATATATCTTTTGTTTTTGTTCACCCTTATAAATCATTTAAACATATTAGTTGTGTTGTTATCATTTACAAAAAGCCAAAAACGGATATCATTCACAACAAAACAACATCCTGTAGTAGTTATCTTCACATCAACAACTGTCAGAGCTGGTTGAGTCAAACTAAATAAGATGTGAATTCAAAACTCTCAAAATAGTTGGTTGATGTGTAGAGCTGGTTGGACCATTTGTTTGATTAACATAATGAAGTGTGATATATTTAAAGATTGGATAGTCCATCTGGACTTGGGCCGATTGGTAAAATATTTTATAATTAAGGCTAAGACATAGTTTCGTCTTAAAGTAATACATATATATTAATTTGAGTTTTGAATTGGGTCAAGGGTTTGGATCTCTACCCTAACCTAACCTACAAAATTAGCTTATTACCCTAACCCATCCCAAAAATAAAAGGGGTCAATAATCATGACCCTAACCCATAAAATTCTAGGTTGGGTTCGGATTAAGTTTCGGGTTGGGTCAAAATTGCCAGGTCTTAGGCATTATGTGAATATAACAATAGGGTTTGAACCTGAAAAAATATACTGGAAATGTATATAATAATTTTTTACTAGCCCATAGTGTGAAATTTTGTAAATATCGATGGTGTCTTGTGCAATATGCTTTATTAAACTGAATGTGATTACAACAATTAAAGTATTACAAGGTTCAAGGGCAATTGAAAAGAAAGTGTACAAGACGAGCAATAGAACCGATAAGCAATGGGGAGTCGCTAGTAATAGAAACATAGAAACTAAATTTCCCTAGACTAATTGACAAAGAAAATATTTTTCATTGTACTTGGTATCAAGGTTATTGAGGGACTTTTGATATGTTTTTTTATGGTTCAAAGAGTTTGGACAGCCTAGATTTCATTATTTTAATAAATCACTAACTCTTTTACTTTTTTTTAGTCTTATCACTTCATCTACCTAGTTGTGAAATATAAATTTGGTTTAGTGAAAATATATGAACGTTCCAAATTCACAATATACACTTTTATCTAGGGTTGGCAATTCGAGTTAATGGGTCGGGTTGAGGTTAGTCCCATTTATAAATCTATTGACACAAACACAACAAAAAATGATCGAGTTACAAATTTTCAACCCTCACTCGACCCGTATAAAACCATTCAACCTAAATCCATTATGTTTAACCCAAAAAACTCTAGGGGGCATTTGTTTTGAGCGGGGGAAGGGAATAGAATCAAGAAAGGGAATGAAGGGGAATGGAAAATAATTCCCTTTGATTTTTCTAACTATTTGTTTGAGCTGGGGAAAATAAAATAAATAACCAGTCAATGACCGCTGGCTGCCGATCAACGACCATTAATTACTAGTCAACATTCACCGGTCACCGATTAATGATCATTAGTCATCGGTCAATGGTCATATGTCGCCGGTCAATGTGTACTGGGAAAAGGAATCTCATTCCCTAGTAGCAGGTGGGGAATCGAGTTAGAGAGTTTTGTGGTAATTCTATTCCCTTTATCTTTCTTGATAATAAGAAAAATAGACTAAACAAACACCAGAAAACGGAATAATTCTGATTCCCTTTCTTGATTACCCAAAACAAACACCCCTAAATATATCTTTTTTTACCGCTTCATATTTTTTAATCCAAATTATTAATATTTTTCAGAATGATGTTCATTAAATTCCTTTAGAGTTACAAGTGACCGCATGGGCTTCATTTATTTGATTCATTACAAAAAGAATGTTGACACTTTTGAATTTTTTTATCAAATTGTTGATCTGGTTGAGAAAATTGCTGATAATATTTGTTATATTTATTAACTAATAGTTATAGAATTATAAAAGAGATATAGTGACATTCTAATGTATGTGTAGTATTTTTTGTATTTTGTTTCTTTAATGAAACAAAGATAATGGGTCGAGTTTTTGGTTATAACTTTAAACCCATATCTCACCCAATTATATTATGAGTAACCAAATCCGACTCAAAAATTAATCGAGTGAAAAATCTTAACCCGAACCCGTGATTTGCGGGTGGGGTCCACGGGTTGGGTCAAAATGGTCACCCACTGTTGTCACTTACACCAATGTTGTAGGTAAGTATTTCATATTTTTTTTCTTTCATATCATAGCCTACATACCATATTCATTTCCACATAATGTAAGATTAGTAAGGAAAATATTGAAATATGTTCAACTCGTAAAAATCTCTCATTTTGGTTATATAAATAGTAAACTTGAACTTATGAGCTAGAATTTTATAATTATGGTAGTTTGGGCACGAAAATCTCATATATAATATACGGTCGAGGCTTTATATTTGCATTATAAGATCCATCAAAGATGGAATCCAATAACAATTATTCTGAATGAGAATGACCTGAAATAATCTATAGTGAATCCTCACGTTTGACCTAAACTTACTCATTTGACTCGAATTGTTAATACAACAATAGGGCTTGAACTGAAACAATATTGCAAATATGTATACTAAATTTCCACTAGCCGATGGGTCAAAAACCGTGCGCCTACGAACTTGTACTTATATCCAATGTTAATAAAGTAAAGAAATTGTAATGACATTCACTTCACGTTTCATTGTTTTAAATGTAACTCAAATTGTAAAGTAAACATGTTATAGTTCAAAGTTATATTTAAATTTAGTTCCAAATTCATGATATATAACAAATGATAATAATATGAAATATAAAATATTATAAAGAAAAGTATGACATTAGGTATAAAAAAACCAAAAATGAAATGGTGGAGCATGTTAATGTAGTTGTCATTAAGGACTGATGTTACTCGTGAAAATTTTCAAATTTATTAGAGAAAAATATGATTTAAATTTTCTTTTAATAAGATTTTACTTATATTTTACATTAAAATATATCTTTTAAAAATAATGTAAACATGTAACCAAATACTTAGAGTAAAAAGATGAAAGAAGAAAAAATAGTATAACATAGCAGGTAAATTTTTTGTTATTAAGTCCTGATTTTTACTTAACAACAATTTATTATTTGTCAAAGAAATATCTGTTTAGTTTTTCTCTATTTAAATGAAGATACTAATGGATCCAGATTTTACCACAAATATATTATAATTTTGTTGGACCAAATTCTAAAACATTTTATTACTATTAAGCTCTAGTAGAATATTTCACAATATGTAAGAGTTGGTTATGAATAAAAATTTAATTTGACTCAAATTTATTGAACTAAATATAATATTTTTATTTTACTAAAATTTAAATACTAATTTTACCCTTCCGTTTAATACACGATCTAACAAGACAGTTATGCTTTTGAAAATTTAAGAAATTTATTTATTTATAATTAATTCCTTAAAATTAAGTTAACTCATGTCTAGTTAACAATCTAAATAAATAAGAAAAAGAGTACTTTAAAATTGTATTATATATAAACATGATCTACCACATGTCAACTTTTAATTGGACTAGGGTACAAATACAATACCCTCTCAAAATAGATGGGATACCCAAGCACACACCTTTTTAGAATTGGTGCGTGATTTTAGGTTACAGTTTCATTTCTTCTATATATTATTAAAAGATCAAAAGTACAGAGAATGAATTTTTTTAAAAAAATTGGATTTATATTGTTTATAATTCTTTACAACTTTTAATCAACATATCAATAAACTTGAAATGAACCATGTTTATTAAACAGATACAAGTAAATGTACTGCATTGTCAATTTGCGACTCTTTTCAGAGTAATATATACTATAAATTACCCACTGTTATAAATAATGTAATTGTTGGATGTACATCTTATCACCCTTTCGTCTGTCTTAGACTCTTCATTTGTGTAACCCTGTAACCTCCCAAACTCTTCATTAGAAGTCCTTTGATATTTCGTATTTCTTCCACTCAAAGGTTTAGTAGCGGTTATGTATTATGTGCTATATATAGACGCACAATGGAATGAAATGGGATATAACAATTTACGTCTATCTTGTTTTCTATCTTTCTTCAATTCTCTCTTAAGTGTTACAACACGTTATCAGCACGATAGACTCTACTAAATAAGAAGTATTATTTTCTCTGCTGTACATCATCAACAAAGATCATCTCGGCTTCATCAGGACTTCCCCGGGCTCTAGCTTGGAGAAGGGATGAATTGGGAGGTCTTCGGTCATGCACCACGTGATGATGGTTATTATTTATCCTACCATAAATCATTGTGCTTTATCAAGAATCTGTGATGCCAAAAAGTTTATATGTTGAAGCCGCATTTGATTGGTACTCTACTGATTATAGAAGATATAAGTAAGTTTAATCAATTTTACCGGCATAATCATTTTAACAAGCAGGTAAGTTAGAAACAGCTTAAAATAATTTATATAAACGTGTATATGTATTTTTAAATCAAAGGATAAATCCTTCTTTTATTTTGTTAATAAAGTTCACAGTTTTTAACAAAGAAAAATGGTAAAGAAAAAAAATTATTTTTGTGAGATTCCGCATGGTGGAGCTTTTTATTTATTGAATAATAGAAACTTTAAGTAAAAAAAATCACTAAAGGAAAGCGGTATCTTTGATGAAAATATATTGTTATAGTTTTGAAGTACTAAACTATCAGTTTAATCACTGAAGAACTACATATTTTTGTGGTATAATGATTTTTACATAATTACTCTCTCAAAGTATTATTTGACGTTATATATTTTTGTTTTGAAAAGCGAACCATCAAATATGGTATAATTCATTCCGTTCAATTTTATTTTATGATTGCAAACACTATTGCCATAAGGATGGATTTGAATTACCGTTTACGAGGTAATCTCTTTTGAGATAGTAAAAAAAAAGGTGATATTACCTCGTGCAAGATGTTGCACTAGAGGTTAATAATTCTCCTATATAATCATTAAAAAGAAGATTATAAATTATAATATTACCTCATGCAAGATGAGTGCACTGGAGGAAGAAAAAAAGGATCATGTTATTTGATTGTATACAAGCATTGAAGGTTGAGAATTATAGTGTACTATTTCTCTCATGCGAAATTATGCTCTTGAGGCTGAGAGCTGTAAGATCCTTATACTCCCTCGTGTAAAATAATTGCATTGAAGGTAGAGAATGATAAATTATTATTTTCCCTCATGCATGACTATGTATTTGAGGTGGATGTTAAAAATGGTCCACATTTTATATAAGATTGGACCAATTGTAAAAGCTCTTGGAGAGCTAGATAGATTTTAAAGAGTTAAAAATAACTCCACTCAAAGTAACTTTGGTATAAGTTACATGGTCTCCTAAATAACCATTGAGGAGTTCCATTTGAGGATTATTATTTTCTCAATGAATTTCCGACTCAAGCTCTGAAATGATAATGTGTATCATACATGATTATGAAAGAAGTCGAGCTTGAGGTTGATTTTGGCAAGATCTATATGTAAGATCATTGATGATATGGGAACTAAAAGCTTGAAATAGCTTATGAAAATGACCATTTATCTTGTAAAGGTCGATGTAAAAATATGTTATAATCTATGACAGATTATTGTACATCCGTACATGGTTGGACCATGTAAAAAGGAAATTGTGTGCAATTGACATCATGGTAGACCGCTACATTTCCATGAACGATATAGTTGAGATGATGTTATTATTGATGAAAAAGTGTTAAGGTATCATCCTTAGTACATATTTATAAAGTGCGAAAGACGCACTCGAGTACATGAATTTTGATATATTTTATAACCAAGCTTTGGATATTGGTAATTCATGGTACTCAAAAGGAATAAAATATGGTCCGTTGAACCATCTTTGAAATCTATAATAAATTTGTGAGCATGTTGTAAGTGATTAAATGACAAAGATTGATAGTGCTATTATGCACAACTGAAAATGTTTTATATACATCTCCATAGTCTATAAGAGGCTATAAAGAATGAGAGCTTGCTCTTGTGAGCCGTGAATTTTAAAAGCTCTTCATTATGTTCCTTGAGGGAATAAGAATAAACATTGAAGATTCACTTATTTAATGACAAAGTGTGCTCGTATGATGGGAAAAAAGCACTAAATGTGCCAAGTTATATAAGTTGATATAACGTAAAATCCAATCCCATAAAACCCAAAAGAAAAAGGAGGGGTCACTAACATGCGGTTCGTGTACAATAAAATATTCCTTATATTAAATGGAAAAATGGGCCATCCATGATAAAAGTGATGTCGAATCACTAGTTTTCTAAACTATCAAGAACTTCCAGGTTCTTACTCGGGTGACAATAGTTCACATAAGATAAAGCGAGATCATTCAAAAGGAAGTGGATGAGAATTTGTATACTCCCTTGAAATATCATGGATCGATTATGGGCAAAAAAAATTACTATGTGGACCTTTGAGATTTATATGATGTTTAATACATCAAATAATGGTCACATGAAGTATTGTATTCATTGGGCTATTGATTTAGGAAAATCTAGCTATAATGAAATTATCCATATGAATAGTGGTATTGAGTAACTTATACTTCCACTAAGAACGACCTTATTAAGTCGTTAATCTTGTCGAACAAAGAAAAAAGGATAGACAATTGGGTTTGTGTCTATACCTCCCCCATTAAAAAAAATATCAAAAGGGTTACAAAAAAAAGGAAAGTTGAGAATAATGAACTTCTTTAGTTCTTAAGCATTCTCAACTTTAGGGGGAGAATGATATGTGTTTTGATATTTGACACAAAGTCTTATCAGTAAAATCAATTATGCCTTATTGAAAGATTACAAAAGCAAGCACATATTGAATATTGCTACAACCATGCTTCTGGGAAGTATGAGTCTCCAAGATGCTTATGAATTTTTAAGATGTCAAATTAGAGAGCGGTTGTCTCTAACTTGAATGTCCTTAACCAAATGTTAATGGACTATGAATTATGTCATGCATGACAAAGCAAAATGAACCAGAGGTTAAAGAATAATTCATTTGGAAAATGTTGCAACTACTTGATGTGTTCATAGATATGAACAAAGTAACGTGATCACATATATACTAGCTGCGAATGTTCTAGCTCGGTTAGAAGTGTGGGAGACAACCGCTATGGCAAGTGAATCCCAAGTACGCTGGAGGTGTGGTCGACCCTTGGGATCCAACGGACCCTCGAAAGAGGAGCTCGGACCCTCGAAAGAGGAGTTCGGACCCTCGAAAGAGGAGTTCAGTCCTTCGAAAGGGGGATGAACATGCCAAAATGACACAAAAGGAAAAGACAAATTATGAAAGATTTGAACCCTCAAAAGAGGAGTTTGGGCCCTCGAAAGAGGAGTCTAGTCTCTCGAAAGGGGGACAAATATGCTAAATGACACATGAGGAAAAGGGAAATTTGGAGTTTCAGGATTTGAAGCCTTGAAAGAGGAGTTTAGACCCTCGAAATGGGGAAGAAACTGCCAAAACGATATACTCCAAGAGTAAAGGAAGTGCGGAATATGACTTCCAATAGTTGATAAAGACAATTCATAAACGCGCTGAAGCGTGTGATGCTAGCATGATAATGCACTAGGGTTGTGCTTATAAGATGTTATAATCCACCTCAATATGAGAAATGAACGTGTTCCTCCTATTGGATAAAGCAGTTGTAATTTCATAAAGGTAGAAGATAGTTGACCCTTAAAAAAGGTGTCGAGCCCTTGAAAAAGGAGCTATGAACTTTGGTGGAAAATAGTAAACCCTTGAAAAAGGTGTATATCCCTTGGAAAATGAGCTATATTTCAAATAAAGTTAATGATTAATAGTACACCATGTTAACTTATATGTAGCCCTTGAAAGAGGATCTAAACTCTTAAAGAGAGTATAATGAGAACATATGAATTCGTGGGAATTGGTATTCAAAGAAAATCTTAAGAATGATTTTCTCTAAAGGTCTTATGTTTTTATATGATCAATGGTGACTTGGATGAGAACCATCTAAACCACAATGGTATCAAGTCACATCTCATAAAATTATATATATATATATATATATCGATATATCAAGTGAGCCAATGGCATAAGCCACTAAGAGGGCATATATGTGGATATTAAGTTCAAATACTTGAGTGCATTATTTGCACTAGACTCATATATATGAGTTTTGTAAAGTCAAGTTGATAATACGTGACTAGTAAAGGTTACTCCTCTTATGGAAATATCAAATAGACCTTGGGAGCAAATTGGATCACACAAATTTATCATCAAGATAGAAAAATGTGTGAGGCTCGCGTCAAGAAAACACTATATATGTTTTACCTGTGAATGAATAATGGTGATATAAGACTTACCATCTGGTAAGGTGATGATTCTCAGTAAACATAAATCACCATTGTTCTCCCTTTCATCAAACTTAAGATGATGATGATTGATGACATATTTATGAAATGAATGTTGGCATACATTCATACATGTCAAATTCAGGGGGAGAATTTTATGTGGTTATGTTTTCTCCTTTGTTTTGGTTTTTACATTACAGGGTTTCCTGATCAAAATGAGGATTCTATCATAAGATCTATACGAAGAGGAGTGCTATGATATATACATGGTGGAACTGCCATTTCATGGTGTGCAATGAAGTAGACTACAGTGGCAACTTCATCAAATCATGCCGAGCTGATAGCTCTACACGAAACAGGAAGAGAATGTGTATGGCTCAGATCAGTTATATATCCACCATATTTTAAGTTCTTGTGGTTCAGTCAGATCAAGAGACGTCGACGGTGGTATACAAGGATAATGCCGCATGCATTGCACAAATAAGGGAAGGATACATCAAAGGTGATCGAACCAAGCATATATCATCAAAGTTCTTTTCAACTCATCAGCTTAGACCAAAGGTGCGAACATCAGACTCGGTCTGACGAGAATCTAGCTGATTTGTTTACCAAATCACTTCCTTCAAGAGTCTTTAAGAAGCTTGTTCATGATATCGGTATACAACATCGAAGAGACATTCTGTTAAATTGAGGGGGAGAGGAACATTTAGACTGTACTTTTTTTCCTTGACCATGGTTTTTATCCCAATGAATTTTTCCTGGCAAGGTTTTTAATGAGGCAGTAGGATAGTACATCCAAGAGGGAATGTTATAAATAATGTAATTATTGGATGTACATCTAATCACCCTTTACTCTGTCTTAGACTCTTTATTTGTGTAACTCCGTAACCTCCCAAACTCTTCATTAGAAGTCCTTTGATATTTCTTATTCCTTCCACCCAAAGGTTCGTATTATGTACTATATATATAGGGAATGAAATGCGATATAACAATTTACGTCTATACACCCATGAATTTTTCAAAAAAAGAAATCATGATGACAATTACGCTTAGGGTGATTGAACCGGGCCAGCCAAATTTGTAACAGCCGCTTATAGTTATGAAGGGTGCTAGAATATACAGAGTCTCTGTTTAATTTTTTAGACAGAAATGTTAAGTAGAGTGATGCAGTATAAAAAACTAGACAATTACTGCAATACGGAAGACAATTCATAAAGCTGGCTAGATACAATACAAGAAACAACCCTTAACATAACTTGTACATATTTTATTTAACGTATGCAAACAAACGTTGGTACGAAAGCTAACAAATTAAAACTCAGTAGTAGCAAACCACGGTCAGTCACACACACCTATCTATCTATCTATCTATGTATCGCTATTTTTAAAAGCTGGTTTACATTTTTTTTCTTTCTGTAATTGACCACCACTACTGACGCGGGGTATTGATGTCTTCGTCGGGTGCACGATATTCACCTGCCTGGTCACCGGTACTAAGCCCACCTTTACGGCCCATTTCCTGGTATCCTTCTGTTCCCAACTGTTCTTTCCTTGTCTGTCCTCCCCTACTCCTCCCTGCATATAACATTATATCATTATAATCGAGTTATCTAGATTAAGGTTTTCCAAAACAAAACAAAAAATGTAACCCACAAATTAATTAACCACCTTCAGCAAGGTGCTCTTGGGCTTCTAGGCTCTTGCCTCCAGTTCCACCAGGAACTACAGTCTCACCCCGCTTAGCTCTTTCGTCCAGTTGCTTTCTCTCTTGTCGAGATGCCATCTGCTCCTCTCTTCTTTTCTTTCCTAAGGATCGATCGAGGCAATAATTTGCTCCCTTTGGTCTGGGATGGGTATTATTTGGGACCCTTATGTTTATATAAGCGTGCATATATACTGCGAGTGGGATGTGAAAGCGCACGTGTGATACCCCTGACTAA
Organism: Limonium bicolor; assembly: GCA_023374045.1. Classification (NCBI taxonomy): domain Eukaryota; kingdom Viridiplantae; phylum Streptophyta; class Magnoliopsida; order Caryophyllales; family Plumbaginaceae; genus Limonium; species Limonium bicolor. Next base: position 99,118,699 of record CM041782.1, read on the forward strand.
GCGACACTGAGTATTGACGTGGTAGCAGCATGCGACGACGCGTCTGATAGTGTGGAGCTCGATCGACGAAATGAGCGGGTTCTGGGAATTAGGAGTTCACACCACGTGTACTAGATATATCACCAGATGAAGGACGCGTATTATATCGATCATATTGTAGGTCTGTGGCTCATATTCATCAATGTTTTCGTTAGAATAGTTCACTTTTTTTATATTCTTCTAAGAAACACCCTACCGTTATTGTGGGACAAAAGCGAGTCTAGATGGTCAAAAAATGAGCAAGAGGCAATATTACCAATATTGCGTGTCGTGCAAGTTGTCCTTCTATCGGTTCAACGGCAACTACTGCGATAAATGCTATAGCAAAGCAATAGACACAAAGGAAGAGCTCCACAAAGAGATCGAAGAGCTCAAAGCCTTCTTCACAATCTTCTCGCCTTTAGACCCTCGCTCGCCGGGTTTCACCGACGTGGTTCTCATACCCTCTGATGAACTCCCTGATGACAAGCCCGACCTTCCCGTCTCCATCCCAGCTCACAAGGCCATTCTGGTTGCTCGATCTCCTGTTTTCAAAGCCATGCTAGATACTGATTACAAAATGGAGGAAAGTCTAACTAGCATAATCAAAATCAGTGACGTCTCACACTACACGCTTAAGGCTTTCATCAATTACCTCTACACAGCTGAAATTCAAACCACCACTCTCGACGAGCAATTAGCACGTGATCTCATAGTCCTAGCGGAGAAATATGAAGTCAAACATCTCAAATCCCATTGCGAGAACTTTTTGATGTCCAAGGTGGGTAGGGATAATTCGGTGTCCATGTTATGTTTTGCTCATCAGCATAATGCCGATCGCTTGCTTCAGTGCTGCCTGTCAATCATCGCCGATAACATGAATGAATTCACCAAGACGGATGAGTACTCTCAACTCGTTGACAGGGATTCAAAACTTGTGGTTAAAATTTATGAATCTTATATCATAAAAAAGAAATAACTTTAAGCAAGAATCAAACAAAGAGAGCTCCGGCGCCCCAACAAAATGAATATTTTCCTTCTACATTTGTTGGTAAATGGCGCGGTACATAGCCTACATAGGTAACGCGAAATATATTCCTTCTAGTGATTTTGATGACTAAGTGGTAGTACTAGATCGATTTTGTCAACTCTGTTTCAGTGGTATTTTGAATATAATGTACATAGGTGCTGCTAGTGGATCTGTTACAGATCCTCTGTACCAGTGTACGTCCGGTGGGATTTTGAATGTAATGAGGTTATAGCCGAAGTTAGCTGGGCTGCGTTTTCTTATCGGTTGTTTTGGTACTAGTAATGTGTGTATATATTTTGCAAACAAAGAAAACTTATTAAAGTGAGCAATCAGTCTTAGCAATGTACAGTACAGTTTAATGTGTGGGCCTACCGTACAGTTTGTAAATAATATCAGAATATGTACTTTCCTATAATTTTTAAATGTCAAATGTACATAGTTTATAGACTTAAGCTACATATGTAGCTATAGTCAAGAAAAAGCTTAAAGCGAGTGTGGAGGCATAGGGCAGGATGAAATTGGGTTCGTTTGGGGACAGCTGCTGGGGGCTGCTGCTGGGTCCTACTGCTGGAAATTGAGAAGCTGTCTGTTGATGGTTTTACAGAAGCTGACAGCTGCTGGTTTAGTGTTTGGTGGATTGTGTTTTAAAAAGTAGAGGGGAAATTGAGAAGCTGTCAGCTGATGATTTTGTAAAAGCTATCAGCTGCTGGTTTTGGGTGTTTGGTGGAAACCTGCTGATTTTAAAAATTGAGAAGTTGTCAGCTGCTGGAAGCTTGAGAAGCTGTGTCCCCAAACGACACCATTATCGCTCATTAAAACCACTGTACTGTATCTGTATTCTTGTGCTATGTGTGCAATTTGTTACTCATCATATACCTTTACTGTAAATAGCAGTGCAAGTGACGTTCCATTAATTCATGGTGCTTAATTAAATCAGTTAGTTAAGTGTCCCCGCTAGATCTAGTTACTAAATATAGGAACTGCACATTCAATTTTTAGCTAATGATGACAAAACTAAAAGAAGTACATAATTTTAGTGGCCTAGTTAATTAATATAAAGTGGTAAGAGGAAATTGAATATTTTTTTAAGAAAAAATATAGGTAGTGGAAACCGCGCGACCTACATAAGATTGATTTAGTAGAAACATAAAGATTATTTTAGTAAAAGAGTAATGTACGATTATTTCATTTAAAAAGTTCCTTGATACCAATTACATACATCGGTAATATATATCAGTGACATGTATCAACACTTTTTGTTAAACCTCAAACTGGTCAAGCTAGTGCATGGCTTGATCATGCTTGTGTGTCTATAAGAATAAAAAAATACGAGAAAATAGTAGAGTGGGCAGAATGTCATATATAATGTGCATAAGCTACAAATATGAATTGCCAAGTTATTATATTGCTTAATTCATTAGGTAGCTAGATAGGTACTGCGATTATTCACAGATTTAACTACCTTAAGCTAGCCATTTATTAATGTTGGAGATTGTGAGTCCCACATTAAAAAATTATGTAGCTAGCAAGTAGCTTAAATAGCCTAGAGCTACCCCACCTAATGCCAATTGGTTTTTGGATTGAACCTCATGGGTTATTGGGCCTTATTAGTCTATATGGGTATTTTATATAATTCCCCCTGTTGGGCCTATTCCTCCCCCCACAATATTTCTAACATGGTATCAGAGCCCGGGAGACCGCGGAGGTAAGAGACTCACACTTGAGGGGGATGTTGGAGATCAAGTATGAGTCCCACATTAAAAAATTATGTAGCTAGCAAGTAGCTTAAATAGCCTAGAGCTACTCCACCTAATGCCAATTGGTTTTAGGATGGAACCTCATGGGTTATTGGGCCTTACTAGTCTATATGGGTATTTTATATAATTCCCTCCGTTGGGCCTATTCCTCCCCCCACAATATTTCTAACAATTAACATGCATGAATCATGTTATGACACTCCTCCATCGACTGCGCATTATTCTGACCACAATTTTACATGTAAATTCGTACGTTCACCTTATATGTGTACTGTGTACATGTACATCTACTTCCTCATCCCATTGCTATATAGATAGTTGTAGTATTTTTTTTCAAACGTAAAAAGATTGATCAATCCTCTTTATTTGTTACAGCTCTTGTACGTAGTTTATATACGATTCAGGAGTGTAAATAAGCCAAAATGACGGGATTTATCTTGGCATTGATGATGATCATTGGGATCTGTAATTCTTCTTCTTCAGACAGTTTGTTTGACTATGGAGAAGCCTTGACTAAAACCTTTCTCTACTTTGAAGCTCAGAGATCAGGCCGGCTGCCTCCGAACCAACGAGTAGTTTGGCGGGGCGATTCTGCACTTCAAGATGGTGCCGATGTTGGGGTAAGAAGTAGTTGTAGTATACTTTATAATTTCATTACATGACTAAATTCATATATAGATGCACCAACAGAATGTTCATTCTGTCACAATATATAACATGTTAGTACGTACTATATAATGTTCGAGTACTATTATATGTAGATTGATCTTGTTGGAGGCTACTACGACGCTGGAGACAACGTGAAATTCGGTTTTCCAACGGCATACACAATCACTCTCCTCTCATGGAGCGTAATCGAGTATGGACCTCAACTAGATACCATGGGTGAGCTTCAACACGCGCTTGAAGCAATCAAGTGGGGTACTGATTACCTCCTCAAAGCAAACCCATGGCGTGATGTGATGTTCGCAGGTGTTGGGGATGGTGATTCAGATCACCAATGTTGGCAAAGACCTGAAGACATGACTACTCATCGGAAGTCTTATGTTGTTGATGAGTCACGTCCTGGGTCTGACCTTGTTGGAGAAACTGTGGCAGCGTTAGCGGTATCTCAGATGTGGTGGTTGACCGAGCTGTTGAAGTGAGTTGTACGTGATTTGCTTAATTTTTATGTATAAAGAAGTGATGAATAATAACTGGTCATTTAAATTGTTTTGATTGATTGATGTGTGTAGTTGTTTGACACTAGTAGAAAAAACACCTATAGTGTCGGTTATAAAACCCTTTAGGTGTCGGTTTTCAAACCGACACTCAGCAGGGTGTCACTGCAGGTTTGTATCTGAGGCGTCGGTTTTTGGAAGCGAGGCTTCAGATGTGTACTATGGTGTGGGTTTTGTAAAACCGACGCTTTAGGCTGTCTAAAACCGAAGCTTTAGACCATGCATGTGGCAGGGATGTATGAGTTTGTGGTGTCGTTTCAATAAAAAACCGACACCTTAGAGTATTCTTAGGTGTCGGTTTTGAACATATAACCGACACCAGAAGTGTGTTTTTAGAAAGAAAAAAAATGCATTCATATGTTCACAATAACATTCACAAACGCACATAACAACACTTATAGTTCCAAATCAACATAGCAACATTCATAATTCTGAATCAACATAGCAAATTCATTGTTCCAAATCTGTTTAGCCAACATTCGTAGTGTCAACTCTGTTTAGCAACATCCACAAATTTCCAACCACATAGAAAATGATTCAGTACATCCTCATTCTACTCAAGTCATGGAAAACAGCACCATGCGTAGCAAAATCTACTCCATGTCTGAATCTAATTGCATTTGAACATATGATGCCCACCCCTCTCGAATAACATCAACCTCGTCTTGTTTGTACGCTCGACCGTTGTACCCGCAAAAGTACTACAAAATAAAATACTAAATCAAGAAATCATTGGTTATACTCTTTTCATCAAACAGTTTTACATTAAAAAAGGACCACAATAGAAAAGAGAGACGAGCAAGCCAAACTATCTTAGCTCATTTAATTTTACTCACTTTCCCCACTTGCACTACAGCACAGCACAAGGTTAAAAGACAGAAACAAAAGTGCATCTGTTTACCTAGGATATTGACATTTTAGACAGTTCATTCAAATGCAAGGAATTTACCCTGATGACAACAACGGTAAGCTGAAATTACCCAGATGACAACAATAAAACTAATTGTACTCAAAACTCCATATGAAGGAGGACGATTGGATATTTATATTTTAGACAGCTCGTTCAAATGCAAGGAATTTGATCACAAGAACTTGTTTTTACAAAATGGCAACTTAAAGGAAAGTAATCATAGCAGTTTATTTCACAGTTTTCCTGAAAATTGTCAACCTCAGCCAGAAAACACTTATTGAAGAGAGAGCACAAACAATGGTAAATCTTTTCATAAAAGTGTTCATACGAAACTCTGTTGATTGTTCAATAAATAATTTAGAATAGTGTGAACTGTCCTCTAAAACTGACCATAGCGTGTTTACAGGCTATGAAACAGGTTGCGATATTGGTGACTTAAAACAAGCATCTATGGCAGTTTATAGGTATGTAAAAGGAGTGAAAGTTGCCATCATTTTTAGTAGAGATTATCTGAAACAGAGGCAAAATGGTGCAGTTTAAAAAAAAAAAGTAAAAATCTTGCTGAAGTAGTTCACTAATGTGCACAGGATAATCTCAACAGTCGTATCAAGCAGATGGCTAACACTTGTTCTGCAGTAGCTGATCACTTAATGTAATTTTAAGCTGTCTAAAAAGGGAATAAACTAGTAGAAGAAGAAGATATTGCTTGTATTATAGTTGGTTAGTGCATATGGGAAGGAGGGTAGAAGCATGGCAGTAGTTGGGATAATAACAATGCTCAGATATAAAGAATTAGAACTAGAATAATCTTACTCATAAACTAAAATGCAGCTGTTTAAAGCAAGGTGAGTATTTCGTGATTGAAGAGCTGTTGTACAGGTCCATTGATAGTAGGAAATCAGTCTAATCATTGCCCATTGGCTCAAGATCTAATTAGCATCAAACCAAGTATTAAGATTTGTGTAAAATTCGAGTTAAAATAGAAACATTTTTGAAGACTGTGTATTGTAGAAACAGATTTTTAGTTTATCAGTCAGTTGGTGAATTTTTGAAATACACGACTATCATAATAGCGGTGCAGCAGAGAGAAGAAGTTGAGTATAATACCGATTTCTACATGAACTGGTTTCAGTTCCGTTTTCAATCAATAGAGCGAGATGCAGCAACAACAAATAATAGTTCCAAAGATTTATCTATTAATTGCGGTAGAGAGAAGTAAGTTGAATATGTTTTTTTTTACATTACCCATTTCTGAATGAACTGGTTTTAGCCTCGTTTTCAATCAGTTGAGTGAGATGCAGCAGCAACAGAAGCAGTTCCAGTGATCTATCTATTCATAGGCGCAGACACACAAGAGAATGAGTATATATATGTAGCAGCACAGAGAAAAAGTTCAGTATATTACCAATTCATGAATGAGCTGGTTGCAGTCCCATTTTCAATTAGTTGAGTGAGCAAATTTATCTCTATAGAGGTGCAGACACACAAGAAAAAGTAAGTTCTAGTGATTTATCTACTGGAGCAGATAGAAGAAGTAAGTTGAGTATATTACCGATTCCTTAATGAACTGGTTTTAGTCCCGTTTTCAATCAATTGAGCGAGATGTAGCAGCAACAGAAGCAGTTCCAGTGATCTATCTATTCATAGGCGCAGACACACAAGAAGAGAATGAGTATATATATGTAGCAGCAGAGAGAAAAAGTAATTCAGTATATTACCAATTCATGAATGAGCTAGTTGCAGTCCCATTTTTAATTAGTTGAGTGAGCAAATTTATCTCTATAGAGGTGCAGACACACAAGAAGAAGTAAGTTCTAGTGATTTATCTATTGCAGCAGAGAGAAGATGTAAGTTGAGTATATTACCAATTTCTGAATAAACTGGTTTTAGTCCAATTTTTAATAAGTTGAGTGAGATGCAGCAGCAACAAACAGCAGTTCTAGTTATTTATCTTTTGCAACAGAGGGAAAAAGTAAGTTGAGCATATTACCAATTCCTGAATAAATTGGTTTCAGTCCCGTTTTCAATCTGTTGAGCGAGATGCGGAGCAAGAAACAACAGTTCTAGTGATTTACCTATTGTAGCAGAAAGAGGAATTAACTTGAGTAAATAACCGACTCCTGAATGCACTGGTTTCTTTCCCGTTTTCAATCAGTTGAGCGAGATACAGCAGCAACAGACAACAGTTCCAGTTAATTATCTATGCATAGACGCAGACACACAAGAAGAGAATGAGCATATATAAATATATGAATATATATTGCAGCAAAGATAAGAAGTAAGTTCTAGTACATTACGAATTCCTGAATGAACTGGTTTCAGTCCTATTTTCAATTAGTTGGGCAAGCAAATTTATCAAAACAGAGGTGCACACACACAAGAAGAAGTAAGCTCCAGTGATTTATCTTTTGCGGCGAAGAGAAGAAGTAAGTTGAGTATATTACCGATTCTTGAATGAACTGGTTTCAGTCTAGTTTTCAATCAATTGGGCGAGATGCAGCAGCGACAAACAACAGTTCCAGAGCTTTATCTATGCATAGGCGCAAACACATGAGAAGAGAATGAGTATATATATTTATATATATAGTAGAGAGAAGAAGTAATTTCTACGCTTGCTCCTTGGTCATCCTCGTCTTCAATCTGGTGGTGAGCAAGATTGTTGTTCGTCGGTCAGGGAGGGTTGTAAATTACAGTGAGTGAGAGATTGAAGACGACAGCGGTAAGAGAAAAGGCCAGATAGTTTCAAAGTCAAAGAAATAATCAAAGAACACGATGTATAATAGAAGAAAGAAGTTCAAACGAGCTTCAGCCCACAACAATATCAATATGGAAAGCAAACACAGAAAATTGGAGATAATTACATACCAAGTATTCTGTATCACAAGCACCAGCATTTTCAAACTATTCTGTATCACAAGCCAGCACACACAACTCTCAATTGCTAGTTGATAATGTCATGCCCAAATCAAGAACGTAAGTTAGGGTTAGGAATTACATTGAGAAGTAGAGATTTTGCTTTAGAATATATATTTTTTTGAAGAAAATTCTTAATCGGTTGCCCATAGCTATAGCTAACAAGGAAATTTTAAAGAAGATTTACCACTAGCAAATGTATGAAAGAGAGATGAAGAATTTTGCACAAGATAAACAGTAGTTCCTGAATCGAGAGTATGGCCATGAATGATTTATGATTTCCGTTTGCATTCTGAGTGAAATTAGATCTCTCAATCATACCGCAATCTTCAGCTTATGTTGTTTCCATCCACAGATCGATTTCTGACATAATTAAAAGCTTGCAGCCATATTTTTGTTTTCAGGCCACAAGAAATTGATATGTGATTTCATCATATATTACCCTTTTTATAGATCCCCCTGCCTGCCGCTGTTCAAGTAAACATCATTTTCATCAAATAAAATTCACTGTGATGCTGGGTCGTTCGCCATTAGAAGCAGACCAATACAAAGAAATGGTATTAAACACTCAGACGAAGTATGTCCATATCCAATTTCAAGATATTTCAACCCTAAGAGATTACCCATACAAGGAAGAGCAAGGCGATAGTAAGGCAAAAGAAAAAACAATTCAGGGACATCATCGGGTCTGCAGTGTACCTTCAAAGGACGAAGAAACCCCAAAAATTGGTACCCACACAGAGCGCTCGTTGTCGTCTTTGAGATCAAGAAGAATGAAGAGAACTTCAAAAATAGTAGCGCTCGCTGTTGTATTTGAGATCAAGAAGGACCGAAGGCCATGGTAGAAAGAGGATGAAGAAACCCCAAATGCGGTACTTTCATGCTGGGAACATCAGGTCTGAACTCTGAAGGCGATGGTAGTACTGCTCAGGGGAAGGACCGAAGGAGCGGGAGAAGGACCGAAGGACCGCACGATTGATTTTGGCTGGGGAAGTGAAAAGAGTAGATTAAAATAAAATTAGGTCTTTAGTATTGTTTTTTATGTAAACAGACGCGCGAGCTACGAAAATTTAGTTTTTATTTTTTAAAAAAAATATCTAGAGCGTCGGTTTTTATCAAAACCAACACTCAAACATAAGCTATTGTGACATTTCCTGTCAAGACCGACACCTTAGCTGTACTAAATTTCCGCGCCTTACTCCGGCGCCATCAACATTTTTGTTTTTTCAGTCTATAGTTTCAGTTTAAAATATAACCGTCACCCTAGATTAATTTAGATGACGTCTCTTAAAAAACCGTCGCTTTAGCCTCGACACTATAGGTGTTTTTTCTACTAGTGTGAGTTTGCGAAGAATTATAATGGGAAGTACTCGGACAGTATCCCGTCTGTTGACGGATACTATAGAAGTAGTTCTGGTGATGATGAGGTGTTATGGGCGGCATTATGGCTGCATAGAGCAACAAGACAACCAAGGTACATAGACTTCGTGCTGAGTCATGAATCAAGTACTGAAGGAAGGACTAATCGTATGTTTTCTTGGGATGACAAATACGTCGGCGTCTACATCTTGTCTTCAAAGGTAATCTAATTCATTTAAATATCTTGTAATTACCTCAACTCCGGCCACCATATACTCTATCTAGCTAGCTAGATAATTGCGTGTGTTTAATGTGTATATAGTAGTATGTCCTACAAGGGGATATAGATGGAAGCAACAAGTTTGAAAGGTACAAGCAGCAAGCGGAAGAGTTCCTATGCAATTGTATCCAAAAGAGCGGTAACAAAAACGTCGTGATGACACCAGGGGGTTTGTTATGGTTTGGCGAGTGGAATAATCTCCAATACGTTACTTCCGCTTCCCTAACCATGGTTATCTACGCTGACTATCTCAAAGAATCAGACCAATGTCTCCAATGCCCTTCAACTACCGAACCTGTTCAACCTGACCAACTCATTAATTTCGCCAAATCACAGGTAAATATATTTGATATGAATATAAACTTATAAATATGGCACTTGTTAATTTCTTCTTCTTTTTGAATAATTAATTAAGGTGGATTACATATTGGGTAACAATCCAATGGGGATGAGCTACATGGTAGGGTTCGGATCAAATTACCCACAGAGGGTGCATCATCGGGCTTCTTCAATAGTATCATTCAAGGATGACCCGGAACCTGTTGGGTGTAAAGACGGGTTTGCGAAATGGTTTAATAGGGATGAACCGAACCCTAATGTGTTACAAGGGGCGATTGTGGGAGGTCCTAATAAAGCAGACAACTACATGGATCGACGGAGTAACTATAAACAGACGGAACCTGCCATTGTTAATGTCGCTCCTCTCGTCGGTGTGCTAGCTCGAATCGCGACCAGCTAGCAATCAAATTTCAGTACTATTATATAAATTGAGTGATGATATCTTGTTATGAGTGAGAAGGGAAGAAATGAAACCGACCAAGAAAGGCACAGGAAACGTCTAGTCATCTGTGGCCGGACGAAGTAGGATTAAAAGTAGGTATACACAAAAGGGCAGGCTGGCAGCCTAGGGTCGAATGTAAAACACTATAAATAGGGGAGTATCCCCATGAAATAAGACACAGTACGCAAGGCAATCAGACTAAAACGAGACTCTCACAAACTCTCTCTCTTTCTTACTACATTCCTGATCAAAAAAAACTACATTCACAATTGTAACCAGGTAAGATATAGGATAGTACGGAAGATAGAAGTAAGCAAGATTGGATACTTCATTTCAATGAGATCAAAGTTAATCGACAGAATTAATCTATGCTCATGACTGACAGTGAAACAAGGGATCGATTTTTAGGAGTTAATTCTCATACAAGTAAGTGCTCATAAATTAAAACCCAATTTGCCATTTTTATCCTAATTTTCTCGTTCCAGTTCTACCCTCATTGTGTTTCTTCATACTATATTAGTACTCCCTCCGTTCAACAATAACTGTCATTTTAGAAACTTGCACACTTATTAAGAAAAGTAAGACAATGACGCATGTGCCCCTACTTTTTACTTTTCCATTTAGATAATAATTACTTTTATATTGAATAGTAGGGGTAAAAGTGGAAAGAAGTGTGTCAAAAAACTAGAATGACAGATATTTTTGAACAAGAATCACAACCTAAAACGACAGATATTAATTAACGGAGGGAGTATTAAAAAGACTTGCCTACATTAACCCAATGTGTTAATATTGAAAAGACCACCCATGGTTTTGTCCGGATCATGATTCACCTGAACCTTTTTGTCCCATTATACTTCGCAAGTTACGACATCTTGAAGAGAGTGAATGTTATCTCACCTCCTTGAGGCCGTCTCCTCCATGAGCTAGCTCCTAACATCTCCTGCAAGATTAACACTTTTATAGAGGTAGATAGTGCATACATAGATTCTACAAGGATACTAAACAACTGATAACAAAATGTTGCAAAAATGTTAACCTAAACGGAGCCCAAGTAACATCGGCTATTTGCCCCCATCCAGATTACATTCACATTCCCACCGTACAGATCCAGTTTAGTTAACAAGGTCAGTCAAATCTAATAACACACACTATCACTTGCTGAAACCCTTCTTTACTACTAGCAGCACCAATGTACATTATATTCAAAATACCACTGGATCGACAAGAGTCGGCTAGAAATAAAATCAGTACTCGTCAGACTCGTCATAATCACTAGAAGAAAGATCACTTTTCTCTAAATTGTAACACTCATAAATTTTAACCACAAGTTTTGGATCCCTGTCAACGAGTTTAGAGTACTCATCCGTCTTGGTGAATTTATTCATGTTATCGGCGATGATTGACAGGCAGCACTGAAGCAAACGATCGGCATTGTGCTGATGAGCAAAACATAACATGGACACAGAATTATCCCATCCCACCTTAGAGATCAAAAAGTTCTCACAATGAGATTTGAGATGTTTGACCTCATATTTCTCCGCTAGCACTAAGAGATCACCTGCCAATTGCTTGTCGAGACAAATACAGGTTTCAGCCGTGTAGAGGTAGTTGACGAAAGCTTTAAGCGTGTCATATGAAACGTCACTGATTTTGATGATGCCAGTCAGACTTTCCTCCATCTTAGGATTACTCTCCAGCATGGCTTTAAAAACAGGAGACCGAGAAACCAGAACGGCCTTGTGAGCCGGAATGGAGACGTTAGGGTTATCAAGGAGCTCATCGATGGGTACGAGAACAACATCGGTAAATCCAGGCGAGCCAGGGTCCATAGGCCCGTAGATTTTGAGGAAACTTTTGAGCTCCTTAATCTCTTTCATGAGCTCTTCCTCTCTCTTTCTGGCTTTCTTACAGCATTCTTGGCGGACCGTACCTCTAGAAGAGTCATACTTACACCTGCACCACTCGCATAACTTTTCATTGAGCCTCTTGCTCATTTTTTTTTTTCTTCTGTTTTTGTTCCACGAGACAAAGGGAGATCGTTTTAATAAACCACAAACAGGACAGATTAATTAGACGAATTATTTCGCCAGAGATTCCAACGCAAACGTCGGAATAGAATAAGAACGAACAAGAAAGAAAGATAGTTCTTAAACTTGGTTGCGCTGGCGGCGCAGATGACTAGAGAAGTGTTCGGAAGCGAGAGACAGAGGATTAAAATACAGTAGACATGATTTTATCTCTGTCGCCGTGCACCATGTTTATACCTTCTACAGCGAGACAGCGATGGTAGTAGAGAGACGGTGGTCGGTGGTCGGCAGTCGGCTAGTTTTGTTTCATTAGGGTAAATAGCACGGAGGGGCGTGTTAGTATAAGCCCAATTGGCAAAAGGATGGGCTACACGGTCTAAAGACTAATGGGCCGATTGTTTCATATTTCGTATCAGTTACAGTATATTATTGAATCCAAGTTAGGTTTGAATCGAATTGGTTTGATTCAGTGGAAATACATTGATGGGACGTTACGGGTAATGGTATACGCATAATATGTTAGCATAGGTTAAGTGACCTCCAGAAATTATGTTAGGGCCGACACTATAAGGGGTGTTTGTTTTGGGATAATAAGGAAAGAGAATCCGAATGTTTTCAATTTTTATTGTTTGTTTAGCCATTTTTTTATTTTTAGGAAAGTTAAAAGGGAATGAGATTTCTCTGGATCCCTCTAACTTGATTTCCCCACTCAAATGAAATTCTCTTTCCCCGCTATATTTTGACCGGTGACATATGGCCATTGACCGATTACCAACAATCATTGACGAGTGACCGATGGATGTTGACCAGCAATTGATGACTGGTGACCGGCAGCCAGGGGTCGTTGATCATTGACCGTGACCGTTGACCAGTTATTCATTTCTTTTTTCTCTGCATAAACATACAACTGAAATCAAAGAAAATGTTTTTCCACCCCTTCATTTTCTTTATTATCATTCTGTTTCCAAGCCTGAAACAAACACCCCTAAAATAAAAATGAGTATATATGTGACACTTTTTATTGATTTTCACACGGGACTCTTTTTCCTATCAGAGTTCGGGAAGATTATAATGAAACCGTGTTGATCTATTTTTTTTAGGATTCTTGTTGCAGCTACTCCAAATAAAGGCTTTGGCGATATAATTATAAAAAAGTGACATTTTGTTTTTCTTAAATCAAAAGTAAGTTATAATTATAAAAATTAGTAGTGTCTATTTGATGATAAAACAATATATACAAATTAAAATTAATTAGTAAGATATTAAATATACATATAAGTTGATTAATAATTTAATATGTACCATTAAAGTAATAAAAAGTTTATGAATAATGCCTAGTCATGGTGCAACTTGTTTTTTAGTTTATCTTTCCTATCTTTAGATTTATATTGTCATATTTTAATAGTTCTTATGTATTTATTGATAACTAATTTTCTCCTCATCCATTTCTCAATATATATATATATATATATACTTGTCACATTTATATTTTCTCACTCCTAATTTCATGACTCATCACCACACGTTTTAGATGCGGTGGTCCACAATTCATGCGGGAATGTTCACAGGTTGCAAATGCGGGTGTGAACACCCTTGTTGGTCAAAAGGAGCAACCACACCACCGAAAAGTGGATCTCCCAACCTTCCTGGAATCAGTCCTGCACCCCCCTAAGTTGAGGACTGTTGTTTTATTGGAGTAGAAATTTTGTACTTTTGAGTGATCACCGTGTAAAATAAAGAGTTTGTATGTTGTGGTGGTCAATGTTTTGCTGAAATTGAATTCCTGTATTCCTTTTTGGGAGTATTGTACCCATTTTCATGTATTGGCTCATGTAATACCATCGAAATATTGTAATGACTTTCGAATATTAATGGAAATTTGCTATGGATCGATGGTGCTCTAGATGAACTTTCTCTTGGATCCTTAATCACTTTTCCCCAATTTTGTGTTATGTTTAGAAAAATACTTGGACCCAAGCTGGAAATGGGGAAAGCTAGGCCGTGTTGGGTATATGAGTACAAAAGTGGATTATGATGTCGGGTTCCCAGCTCGATGCCAGGTTGGCTTTGCTGACCGTGCTTGCACGGCGGTGTCACAAGATGCTATTTTTGTAGCGCGTGATCAGGTAGATTGGCGCTGGCCTCGCTGGTTATGCATGGCTTGGAACGGGATGGCGGGTTCCCATTGGATAGTTGGGTAAGCTGACGCTGATTGTGAAGTGCACAAAGACATCCCAGGTGCCGGAATTGGTGGCGTGCAACTGGAGGGGTTGACGCCATACACGCTGCTGAGTGTGCGTCGGCATGTGATGCCGAGTTGTCAGCATGCAGTCGGGGCGCTGATGCTGGATGCGCTAGAGTGCGCAAGATGGCACGAGGTGCCAAGTTACAACAGGGAACCGAGTGGGTTCACAATGACTTGAAGATCTTTTTTCAGTTTTAATTTTTTTTGACAAAACAATTATTATGTTGTTTGTGAATGTTTAGGACTATCAAACCACATTCCCCCCCCCCCCCCATTTTTTATACTATAGTATCTTAATTTTGTTGTGAGTTATGGAAGACCTTATGGTCTTGTTTTATGTTTTTTCCATTATCATGAGGGTAAATGTTACCCAGTTAAAGAAAGCAATTGATGAGTATATTTTCTGTTTTCAATGATAAAGAGAAAATATATACGGTTACACGGTTAACCGTGAAAACCGTACCGAATTAAAGGTTAACCGTTCTAAATGGGATGGTAACGGAATCAAATTTCTAAAAACCTAATTAAATGGTTAACCAACTATGGTTAACCAATTTAAACAGAATGGTAATGGAATTGAATTTTCATAAACCAATAACCCGGTTAACCGAAAGCGGTTAACCGAATAACGCGGTTAACCTACCATGGGCAGCCCTACTCTCTTACAACCAAACTCTCTTTGGTCTATTAGTTCAACTGAAATTTGTCTGTAAATTTTTGAAAATCCACTTATTTTCCACATCCATTAAATCAAAGCTAGTGAAAGATTGTGTCACAATCTTGACTGACTCTATCAACCCTGAATTCAAAAATCGAACATCTAGCTCCAACAATGACCTCCTCGCAGCCCAATTCCCCAATCACATTCGTTTATCGGTTGCTCTGGTTTCGGTATTGCTTGCTGCCTATGTTCATGAATGATACTTCTCTAATGTGCATGAGCATACTGCCAGAGTCAATCCGTCCAAAAGTACTGCTGGAGTTAATCCGCTCAAGAATTCCTGCCAGAGTCAATCCGTTCAAAAAATCTTGATGGAAATGAAACGGTTGTCAAAAAAATGGGGGCAAACAAAAACAAATTCAATGGGAAAGCCTCCACCAAACAAAGTCGCAATATCTCTTCATCTCACAAACAATTTGAAGAAGACACTTGCTCTAGCTACCACATCCAAGTATCAAAGTCGGAAGACTCTGGCTAATGCTTCTTAGTATAGTGAAATTTTCATAATCATCAATATCAAGGGCATGGTTGAATCCCACATTATGGAACATGAAAAGTTGTTTGACTCTATCGGGCTTGCGTAGAGATGAGTGCTTTCATGCATATACTTTACTACCAAAGTTGGCTTCCTCTATCACTCCCTTTTGATTTGAAATGAATGGGTCTATACCAATATGCAAAATCAGTCCTGAACCCCATTCCTTAGTCCACATCTCTAATCATTTCTAGCTTTATCAGACCTATCTAGACGGTGTTTTTCCTAAATACTTTGACAGACTCCTTCGATTGGCTATTTAGCCATGTAATTGCTTATGGATGTTTGACATACTTACTCTATTTTGCCTGATGATGTCAAAAAGGGTTGCAATGACTCTTGTTGTTGGTAAGGCTTGTCAATGTTTTTGGTGGTTGGAAAACTCAAACTGCACTTATGGATTATGCCTTGCTTGATGATCAAGCAGACTGTTATCTGTTTAAGCTTAGTTTAATTTGATTTAGTTCCTTTCTTACTGATCTTATTCTCAATGATGTGTTCAAATTTAGGGGGAATATTGGACTAAGAAGCAATTGTGACAAAGTCTCAAAACCACTATTTCTTATGCACTGTCTAAGGAGGAACTTGGACAGAGTCGGTTCCCCAAATCCTCTCTTTGTCTTTGTGTTTGTTTTGTAGGTTTCCTTAATCGGGATACACCAAGAAAGGTTTTCCCATCATTAGCAACAAGGGAGTAAATGTTGGAACCTTGGGTGTTGCTGATGATCGAGTCCTTCCATGTGCACAAAGTCTCTCAAGTAGAGTGGAAAACACTGTTGCAACAAACACAGAACATGGTGAAAGAGTCCGTCTAACCAATGAAAGAGTTCGTCTAGCCAAGAGAGTCTGTCTGATGCTTTATGGCTGAGTGTGCTATCAGTTATAACAACTTGCAAAATTTACGGCCAAAGAACATGTCTGAATGCCTCTAACCTTCGTTTCATAACGTTCAACATCCTTGAGCATTAATATTCAGAGCTACAACCATAAGACAAGTTAGGTCCAAAATTTGAGGTGAAAGTGGTCAAATTCTTTGAATTTTCAGAAACTTACTCCTTCAAAGGCTCTAAAGGTTGTGCAATATAAAGAGCTTGAATTATCAAAGGTAAAGTGTGCTTTCGGTCTGGATATTGTGAGTACACTAAGAGAATCTTGTATGAGAGGTTGAGAAAAGCACCTTTTTACCTTTGTTAGTGTTTTTAGTTTGAGCTTCATAGTTAGATTCAATATTGGGTGTTCCTAGGCTTATTATACTCATCAAAGAGCTGATTAGAAATTCCGTATGGTGAGTGAGTACGATCCTGCTGAGTATAACCCTTCTACTTAGTAGGCAGTGTAAGTTCCTTGTTTACACATTAATGAAGAATTTACAATGTGTATCTATGTATGTCGTCTGACTGCTGCCGCTTCATGAGAGAGTCTGTCTGAGTCTAGCAACCCAGACAAACCTAGCACCACCGATCTTATAGGGGTAGGGAGAGTGTATCCACATGTGTTGACTGTACATGAAACACTATCGCGCTTCTAATGATATGCTTGTAGATGCTAGCATGTTCTTTTTTGCACCCAAATTTTTTGTTGCTCGAAGTTCGGTTTTCCAATTTCCACTGGGGAGATGACTACTAGCAAATTAATTTCAGGGAGTGAGTCATCATCACTGGGGTGGGCCACCCATTATTTGGACTAGTTGGAGTACTGACACATAATGAACGAGTGTTTCCCTCTTCCTGATTTGAGTCTATTCCTTCTAAGCCAGAATGTATAGGTTCCACTAGGTGGGTGTCATTTCCTTGGGCTATGAAAGTACCTTTGTGTTGGCCCACATTAATTGCTGGTGCGGCCTGTTGAAATTCTAGGGGCAATGTCATGCGAGCGGGCTCACGGGGACTCAAACAAGACATCTATGCTATTCCTGGTCCATTTGGTTTCATGTAGTTCGCATTACCCACACGCCTAGTGAGAATGTGGTTGTTTTCCCATAACTTTCGCTCCCTTCTAATGCTCCCCTCTCCCATGTAGCCCACGTACTTTTTTTTACTGGTCATTATTGGTGAGAATCATTATGTAATTCTCCTTTTTGATTACTCATTGCGGTTACACATGTTGAACTGCTACTATTTTCTACATTATAATTTTCTGTTCTATCACCTTGACACATGTCTTCTTTTGAAATTATTTGTAACTCCTCGTCTTCCTACAACCTTGGATGTGTTGGGCTCTGCTCTGTGGTGTTAGTATTTGGGGCTCAATAGCTCCCTGTTGACTTGCTAGTTTCTCATTGATACACTCCGTTCAAACTTCAATTATCCCAACTGTTCCAACCTTGTAAAAAATGACATTAATCTCCTCGTTGATTATGTTGAATAACATTGTTTCTATAGTAGCAAACACCTTCAGGTTCTTTACCATTCTTGACATGTCTATCTTAATGCCGACCACATTTCCTACCCTTTCTAAGATCTTCCTTCCAAATGTCTCACTTCAAGCTTGTGAGGGAATTCCTCTTATTACTACATTCACTAAGCGTTTGTTTGAGCTAGATCATCTAGCAATAATGTGTTCGATCTTTCCATTTGAGGATAGTACTTCTTCAACTTGTTCGATACTTGTTCAATTAATGGAGTGAATGATCACACTTTTATCAAGATTAAGTATTAATAGGTTTGAAGGAGACAACTTCATCTGTCCAGAAAGCTCTTTCTCCACTGGCTGATGTTGTGAGGTTTCCGAATCCCAAAGCTTGCAGGGTGGATTCGGAAGCTTCTCATTTTGGATTTTAGTAAAAGGAGGTCTTGATTGTTACGGTGGTAGTGGTGGTGGTCGGGGGACCCGGTTCCCACCGTGTTGCTGGCGTCTACGAGGCCTTACTAGTTGAACCGATAGCCTCTTCTCATCCATCCAAACACCGTTGGTCTCCCTAATTGCCTTTTCTTCCTACTGCTTATCTTCATATTCAATGAAGGTGTATCTCGTATTCATGGATATGCATGCAACACTTCACTAGCCTACGAACACTAATAATTCTGCTAAAGAGAGTAAAACGCTTCCCATAGCGTACCCAACCTTTTCTTCTTATGTAGGTTATCAGCAAAAATGGTGGATGATTTCAGTTGGTCTACATGTTAACATCCGTGGCCCTATGAGAACTGAAACCTTGAAGGGTCATCGTTATTTTATCACCTTTGTTGTTGATTTCAGTCGATCTATTGGATAAAACGTCATCGATCTGAATCTGAAGGGATTTGTCTAGCTTATTGAGAAGCAATACAATAAACAAATAAAAATAATTAGAAGCGATAAAGCAAAGGATTTGAGGAATTCTCAAGAGGTAATATACTTCTCTAGACAAAGGGAACTGTTCATCAAACTAGCGGTCCTCATGCACCCCAACAAAATGTGGTTACTATAAGAAAACCAGGTCATTCAATGCAGATTACTAGGTATTTTCTATTCCGATTTGGTCTATATTTTATGTTTTAGGGTTATGCCTTAGAGCATGTTGCTTTTGTCATTATTAAAATCTTTCCGAGGCAATACAAAACATTAATCCTTTTGAAATGTTATATGGTGAACTTCTTGATTACACCCAAATTAAGAATTTGGGTTGCATCAACCTGAATCCAAACATAAACAAGCTTACACGTAGATCAGCCACCTCTATCTATCTAGGAAATGCCACAAACACCAAAGGCTGTAGAGTTTCTATCACTGAGAAAGGTTTAATATATATATAAACATGGATGTGACTTTCTTTGAAACCATATATCCTATTCTTGATTAAAAAATGGAAAGAGTTATGGCATGAAAGACATACTAGATAAGACATCGATCGAATTCCCCCATTTATCTATGATGAAACTGATTACATTGAATATTACCACTAGCACACCTACTATAGTCCTCATGACAAAAATAAAAACACGCCTAAACCTTACACTATTAATATAGAAAATAGTGTCCAAACTGATACCAATGAAGTGTGATCAATTAAATCCTCTACTCAGAATTCTCAAGATATAGACAATCCACCAAGAAATCTCACCTCTAGTTCTTCACAACCAGGGTTATCCATCCCAGCTGACACTGATTCCTTCCAGAATAACACAAATGAAGACATAGAACTCGATGACAACCAAACCAACCTTAGAAGATCTATAAGAATTCATAAAGTTCCAGCCAATTTTAATGATTATGTATGTCTAACTACATCAAGTGAAGACCCTTTTTTCAGTATTTCTTTTCAAAATATTACACAATTAAACTCACCTCCCATCTTCTCATAATCATCTACCTCTTGGCTCTCTTACAAGTGTCAAACCCAACACCAACATTTCTTCCTTTTATTTTTCCACTACTACAAATCATATTTTATAACAAGTTCTCTCATTACAAGAACGATATGAAGTTAGCAAGAACTCAAGGTGGATGCAAGCTATGAAAATAGATTTTTAAGCCCTTAAGGACAACCATACTTGGTTTATGGTGGAACAAAAAAAACCCCATCAGCTGTAAATGGGTCTATAAGACCAAATTAACAGGAGATGCAATTTGGAAATATTCAAAGCTAGATTATTAGCAAAGGAATTTACTCAAAGGTGTGACCTTTTATCTAGTTGTGAAACTCACCACTGTAGAGCTTTAATCATTTTAGCTATCAAAAGGGGTTAAGTTTTAGACCAATTATTTGTCAACAATGCATTATTGCATGGGTACTTGAAGGAAGATGTTTATATGACAATTTAACAAGGTCTAGATGTTATAAGATCCAACAAGTTTGTAAACTTCACAAATCATTGTATGGCTTAAAATAGGCATCTAGACAGTGATATGATAAACTAGAAGCTTTCCTCACTAAGCTTGGTTATAAACAGTCACACAATGACTGTTATCCTTTTACAAAGAAAGGAAACGATCAAATCACTTTCCTTGGAATCTATGTACACAATATTCTGGTAACTGGGAACAGCCGTACAAAAATAAAGAAAGTGATACAACAATTACATTAAAACTTTAAAATAAAATACCTTGGCAGGCTGGAATATTTTTTTGGGATGAAACTTACAGAAATAGTAGACAAGTTAATTATGTCCTACATAAAGTGTGCAACTCAAATTATTACTGATTATAAAATGCAGATTTTCGTGCTTCATTATCTTCAATGCAGCAAAATCTCAAGTTGTTCAAGGATACTAGATACCTTTTTCCATATCCAACCATATACCGAAGACTCATAGGGAAGTTGAACTTCCTCACTAACACCAGGCCTGATTTAGCTTATATTGTTCAGTAGTTAAGTCAAATTTTACAATAGCCAACAATTGCACACTTGAATGTCACCTATCATACACTATCTTACATAAAAGGAACACTAGGTTTCAGTATTTCATTGTAACAACAAAAACACATACTCCCTCCGTTAATTAATATCTGACATTTTAGGATGTGATTCTTGTTCAAAAATATGTGTCATTCTAGCTTTTTGACACACTTTTTTTCCACTTTTAACCCTACTATTTAACACAAAAGTAATTATTATTTGAATGGAAAAGTAAAAAGTAGGGGTACATGTGTCATTGTTCTACTTTCCTTAATAAGTATGCAAGTTTCTAAAATGACAGATATTTTTGAACGGATGGAGTATGATTTATTGGATTTTTGTGACTCTGATGGGGCATCCTATCCTATTTCCAAGAAATCCATCTCTAGTTACTACATACTTCTAGGTAGATCATCACTCAGTTGGAAGTTCAAGAAGCGGGCCTTAGTAGCATTGTCATCTACGGAAGCAGAATATAAGGCGATGCGGTTGAAAACTAGTGAGCTCAGTTGGTTGACTCGTCTTCTACACGAGCTTGATGTGCTAGACAATTAACCAGTCCCCTTGAAGTGTGACAACATCTCTACTGTTCACATCGCCAAGAACCTAGTTTCCTATGAAGGATGAAACATATTGAGTTGGATTGTCACTTCGTGTGTGAGCAAATACAAAAGGGTTAATTCAAGTACAATACATCCCGAGCACCACACAACTTATAGATATTTTAACGAAGCCATTGATGGGAAAAATGTATAGACAAACATTGCCTAGACTGGCCATGGATTCAACATACAATAAGGCTTAATATTCAACACCATTAAGTCTAGAGGGGGAGGGGGTATTAGGGATATAGAGCATAGCTGGTTATATACATATCTTGTACTATACTAATAATGTTCTTTATTAATAGTTAGTTGTCAGGATATATAAGTAGTGACCCTTTCTTCTGTAATAGAATAACAATATACTCTTCTCTAATCCAAAAACATGATTCTATTGTTTTCCTCCAGTCTTCTTCTTCCCATTTCTCTTCACTAGTCTAGATGTTGAATAAGCTTGACACAGACTCTCCATTTCTTATTTCTTTTGGCAGCCAGAGCTAGCAAAAGTTTCATCATTTCAGTTTTATAATTCTTCAGGGTATATACAGTATTAACTATTGACATATCTTCTCCTTTCGGAGAGAGTGTGGCTTGTTCACCTTTCCCCTTAGGTGAGAGCTCCTATTTTTATCTCCAGCATTTCAATGGATGCTTTTTCAGATGAGCCTTTTCTTAGTTTCTTTGTTTACAGTTCTTTGACTTAATTATGTTCAATAAACTACCCATTCAGCGGTGGTATCTTTAGCTCTAGTAATAAGGCCTTTTTTTGCTACCTCGAGGCCTTAAAAAATCAATGGTTGTTTTCTCAGATTGATATATGTAATTATTGGTATCTGTAGGTGGTTTTTTTTTTGGAATAGCGGTGGTATGGTCAACGGTGGTGCCACCCCGGCATGTCGATGGTGGACTCCCAGTTTTGTTGTGCGGATGGGTATTATCGGACCCTTACTGGTGGATTTCAGGGTGGCCTTATTTCCAAAGTTATGTTACGGAGGTTGGCTAAACGATATGATTTCATGTTCATCCATGTGTTGAATGCGATCATCATGGGTGGAAATCAATATTGGAATTTATGGGTAGCATTGTGGTTGTGCTCTGTTTTGGCGCAAAGTACAGATTGGGGTCCTTGTATGTACCTTTGTATCTCATCTCGTAAATGCAGTAAGTTACCCTATCGCCCACGTTGCAACTACTTTCTCTCTATTTTGATACAGACTACCCAGCATGAACAATAACTCAGCGTTGCTCATCCAACAGCTAGGTCTTTAAACGGGGTGTAGCGGCGAATCTTTGCCATCATAGATTTTCTCTCGAATTTGTTTGTAAGTCGAGTCAGATTTCGATGCTTCCCGGATTCTGACCACCAGGTCAATTCCCACGCGAGAGATATTGTTGTTTAGCCCAAAACAATGCCGACTCAGAGCATCAGGACATCTTTATGCCGACCCGAAACTCGTCCCATCTCGCTTGCTTAGGGAACAACTTCTCCTGCGTGGTAAAATAGGGGTTAGTCACATCGCCAGTGACAACAACCCAAAAGAAAGAAAACTTAGTTCCGGGAAGGTAATGCCTCAAAATATAAGACAGAGGATACCACAAGCATCTCTTGCACATGAGCCGAGCAACGTCGTTCAGCTCGTTATAACTTCCAACTCTCAAGGGACTTATCAAACTCAGGCAACTTAAGCAACGGTTCCGAGGAAATAGGTCGTTTCAGCCACTCAAATGCCTTCAGGGCGCGCACCCGTCCCCGTCCCATTTTTGCTCACTTTTAGCAAGTCGGTAAAAAGGGGCTACCTTCTGAGAAAACCCTTCCCCGCATCGGCGTTGATATTTCGTCAAGCCAAGAAAAAGGGCGAAGTTCAGATACATCCCTCGGAGTCGTCCTCACTCGGATCGCTTTCACCTTGGATGGGTCCATACGAACCGCCCCGGTGGGGATGATGTGGCCTGTGAAAGCAAATTCTCATTAACCGAATGAACACTTCTCCCTCTTCACCCCAGCTCGTGTGCCAGTAAGCGAACCCGCAAAAAGGTGATCCCCAGAACATGGGGAATCTTGGAAACTCCAAGATCACAAAAGTCTCAACTCCCACCCACATACTAACTTATGTACATTATTTACATGTGCCAAGGACAGACATAACATCTACGTTCGCGGCAACCAAAACAGTATGGATTTGGGGTAGTCAAAAACCTAAGTGTCTGCAAACACTCAAGGAGACGGAGTTGCTCGTGGCTCCCTAGGCGGATGCAAAATAGAGCCAACAAAAGTTGAAGGGACAACATCCTTGTGAGCACCCTCTTTAGGAGGATTCAAAAGCTCAGACAGATTTACTCGCTTGGCAAAGACAAGCAGCTTGTACGTAACTATATAGTTAGAATCTTTGCCGGGACGACAAAGACTTAGGTGGGGGAGGTTTGTTACGTCCAAATTTTGTAAGGACAAAGACAAGCAGCTTGACACCAGAATGTACGTGTATGCAATGATGTAATGTAAGCCTTCGGGCCTTGTATCTCAATTAATAAAAGAAATAGCCCTTTCGTACCTGCGTTGCGATGACTCGATCTCTCTCTGTTCTACGCCCTTTATGCTAACTTGCAGGTATGCAGGTCGCTGAGGGGCCCCTTGGGGATAGAGCTTTGGAACTACGGTGCGAGCTTCTATTACCCCGATGCCGAGAGCTGGCGACATCAACTCATTATGTCCCTGGTTATTCTTACCCCGATGTGCGGGCGGCACATCGTTAGAGCCTTTGTGGCTCACGCAGGGATGAGTTGGATTTAGGTGGAGATAAGTGTGTTGGTATTCGCCCGATGCCCTCACCCTCCGGTCATCGGTGCTTGCACTGACTGTGTGGGTTAACCTCGTGGTTGCCCGAGCACTGGTGTTACTTGCACTTGGGTTGCTCACTTGGGCAGGATTTGCAAGTGGTGCGCAGATCCCCTTTGACCTTGACGCTTGAAGTTCTTCGGCCATCCCAATTCCCTCAACTTCAAGCGTCAAGGTCAAAGGGGATCTGCGCACCACTTGCAACTCCTGCCCAAGTGCGTAGCCCAAGTGCAAGTAACACCAGTGCTCGGGCAACCACGAGGTTAACCCACACAGTCATCGCAACGCAGGTACGAAACGGCTACTTTTTATTAATTGAGATACAAGGCCCGAAGGCTTACATTACATCGTTGCATACACGTACATTCTGGTGTCAAGCTGCTTGTCTTTGTCCTTACAAAATTTGGACGTAACAAACCTCCCCCACCTAAGTCTTTGCCGTCCCGGCAAAGATTCTAACTATATATTTTTTTTGTATCTCATCTTGGATATGCAATAAGTTACCCTCTTGCCCACGTTGCAACTTCTTTCTCTCTATTTCGATACAAAATTTCCCAGCATGAACAATAACTCAGCGTTGCTCATCCAACAGCTAGGTCTTTAAACGGGGTGTAGCGGCGAATCTTTGCCATCATAGATTTTCTCTCGAATTTGTTTGTAAGTCGAGTCGGATTTTGATGCTTCCCGGATTCTGACCACCAGGTCAATTCCCACGCGAGAGATATTGTTGTTTAGCCCAAAACAATGCCGACTCAGAGCATCAGGACATCTTTATGCCGACCTAAAACTCGTCCCATCTCGCTTGCTTAGGGAACAACTTCTCCGCAAGCATCTCTTGCACATGAGTCGAGCAACGTCGTTCAGCTCGTTATAACTTCCAACTCTCAAGGGACTTATCAAACTCAGGCAACTTAAGCAACGGTTCCGAGGAAATAGGTCACTTCAGCCACTCGAATGCCTCCAGGGCACGCACCCGTCCCTGTCCCATTTTTGCTCACTTTGAGCACGTCGGTAAAAAGGGGCTACCTTCTGAGAAAACCCTTCCCCGCATCGGCGTTGATATTTCGCCAAGCCTAGGAAAAGGGCGAAGTTCAGATACATCCCTCGGAGACGTCCTCACACGGAACGCTTTCACCTTGGATGGGTCCATACGAACCGCCCCGGCGGGGATGATGTAGCCTATGAAAGCAAATTCTCGTTAACCG
Organism: Limonium bicolor; assembly: GCA_023374045.1. NCBI lineage: Eukaryota > Viridiplantae > Streptophyta > Magnoliopsida > Caryophyllales > Plumbaginaceae > Limonium > Limonium bicolor. Next base: position 99,144,455 of record CM041782.1, read on the forward strand.
AATGAATACTTCTCCCTCTTCACACTAGCTCGTGTGCCTATACACGAAGCCGCAAAAAGGTGATCCCCAAAACATGGGGAATCTTGGAATCTCCAAGATCACAAAAGTCTCAACTCCCACCCACATACTGACTTATGTACATTATTTACATGTGCCATGAACAGACATAACATCTACGTCCGCGGCTACCAAAAATAGTATGGGTTTGGGATTGTCAAAAAACCTAAGTGCCTGCACGACACTCAAGGCGACGGAGTTACTCGTGGCTCCTTAGGCGGATGCAAGATAGAGCCAACAAAAGTTGAAGGGACAACATCCTTGCGAGCACCATCTTTAGGAGGATTCAAAAGCGCAGAAAGATTTGCTCGCTTAGGACAGGATGTAGCAAAATGTGCATCCCCACAAAAGTAACAAGTTGGGACGAAGTTGGGTTTAGCCTTCTTCCCCTTCTTGTGAAAGGGCTTTGACTCCCTTCCCTTAACCAACACATCTACCTGCGTCGATTCTGAGTGACTTGAGTTACACTCAGGCTGGGTTGCCGGCCACTTCCGCTTCCGTGGGGAGGAATCACCCTCCTTTCTTGGATTGGAAGAACCAACCTTTCCAAGTGAGGACTCTTGTCGAAAATCCACCAGACCCTCGGCAACCCCAATGGCTTGGGGAACAGTCGTCACCCTACCTCTCCTTAACTCATTTTGAGCCCAGGGTTTCAAACCCTCAATAAAAGCGTGGACATTATCACCTTCGTCCATCGACGGGAGGTCAGAGATGATGGAGACCAACTCCTCAACATATTCACGAATAGAACCGGACTGTTTAAGAACTCGGAGACGAGTCCTCGCTCTATGAGCAGTATCCAAGGGGAGAAAATGTGCCCTTAAGGCTCCCTTGAAATCAACCCAAGTTCTTGGAACCGATTTGTCATTACTACGGTCCGTCTCTTCCTTCAACCTCCACCACTTTTTGGCATGCCCAACAAGATAAGTTTTAGCAACCGAGACCTTCAGGTCTTCTCTTACTCTAGAGGCATCGAAGAAACTTTCCATATCGTAGAGAAAATTCTCAACGACTTCGGCATCATGGGTCCCATCGAACGGATTTGGATCTCTTGGTTTAACTTTTGAATCATCGAGTGGAACTCCCCGACCCGCTAAGGCATCAAGAGCCTTGCTCAGTTTCTCGGAAAGATCCGCATTTTGCCTGGCCAATGTGGCATGTTCATTAGCCGCTTGACTCTCAAATCTCGCTTTGAGTTGGGCAACATCACTAGCCAGCACATTGACAACATCTTTAAGGATCTTGTTCTCATTCACAAGTCCTTGAACAGCACTAATCAAATCCAACTCTGGGTCCACTGCATCAGCTTCCCGATTAGATAGACCCACAACATCTCTTAGTTCTTCCTCGTAAGCCATAAGTGTTGTAGAATTAGAACCTTTTCCCCCCATGATTGGCAATCCGTTTGCAAGACTTAGTCTTCGATTGCAACCTTTAACACTATTCCAGAATAGGGCCTCACAACGAGTTCAACACTTTAACAATCTGCAAACAGAGTTTGCCAAAGGGTTAGGCTCTGATACCAAAATTGTAACGTATAATTTCCTGAAGAAAAAAAACTCAGGAAGACACGCAGCGGAAAACACTTAGAAACATTCAAGCAATATTCGGGCACCAAACGAACACACATGCACACAGAAAACATTGAACACATGCGTGAAGGTAAACAAGCATTCGCATACTAACAACGACAAGCACATAGCTCGACGTGCCCTAAGGGAATTTACCCCAGGGCTCCGGTGATGCTGCGCTTTGCCAGCATGCCGGAATGCACCACTCATAACCACAAGGATGAGAGTGGACTTATACCACCCTTATCAGATAAGTTCTTCGGCCATCCCAATTCCCTCAACTGACACAGAATGTACTTGTACTCAACGATGTAATGTAAGCCTCCCCCACCTAAGTCTTTGTCGTCCCGGACTGTTTAAGAACTCGGAGACGAGTCCTCGCTCTATGAGCAGTATCCAAGGGGAGAAAATGTGCCCTTAAGGCTCCCTTGAAATCAACCCAAGTTCTTGGAACCGATTTGCCATTACTACGGTCCGTCTCTTCCTTCAACCGCCACCACTTTTTGGCATGCCCAACAAGAGAAGTTTTAGCAACCGAGACCTTCAGGTCTTCTCATACTCTAGAGGTAACCAAAGAAATTCTCCATATCGTAGAGAAAATTCTCAACGACTTCGGCATCACGGGTTCCATCGAAGGGATTTGGATCCCTTGGTTTAACTTTTGAATCATCGAATGGAACTCCCTGACCCGCTAAGGCATCAAGAGCCTTGCTCAGTTTCTCGGAAAGATCCGCATTTTGCCTGGCCAATGTGGCATGTTCATTAGCCCGCTTGACTCTCAAATCTCGCTTTGAGTTGGGCAACATCACTAGCCAGCACATTGACAACATCTTTAAGGATCTTGTTCTCATTCACAAGTCCTTGAACAGCACTAATCAAATCCAACTCTGGGTCCACCGCATCAGCTTCCCGATTAGATAGACCCACAACATCTTTTAGTTCTTCCACGTAAGCCATAAGTGTTGTAGAATTAGAACCTTTTCCCCCCATGATCGGCAATCTGTTTGTAAGACTTAGTCTTCGATCGCAACCTTAACACAAATCCGGAATGGGGCCTCACAACGAGTTCAACACTTTAACAATCTGCAAACAGAGTTTGCCGAAGGGTTAGGCTCTGATACCAAAATTGTAACGTATAATTTCCTGAAAAAGAACTCATGAAGACACGCAGCGGAAAACACTTAGAAACATTCAAGCAACATTCGGGCACCAAGCGAACACACATGCACACAGAAACATTGAACACATGCGTGAAGGTAAACAAGCATTCGCATACTAACAACGACAAGCACATAGCTTGACGTGCCCTAAGGGAATTTACCCCAGGGCTCCGGCGATGCTGCGCTTAGCCAGCATGCCAGAATGCGCCACTCATAACCACAAGGATGAGAGTGATTTATACCACCCTTATCAGATAAGTTCTTCGGCCATCCCAATTCTCTCAACTTGACACCAGAATGTACTTGTACTCAACGATGTAATGTAAGCCTCCCCCACCTAAGTCTTTGCCGTCCCGGACTGTTTAGAACTCGAAGACGAGTCCTCGCTCTATGAGCAGTATCCAAGGGGAGAAAATGTGCCCTTAAGGCTCCCTTGAAATCAACCCAAGTTCTTGGAACCGATTTGCCATTACTACTGTCCGTCTCTTCCTTCAACCGCCACCACTTTTTGGCATGCCCAACAAGATAAGTTTTAGCAACCGAGACCTTCAGGTCTTCTCTTACTCAAGAGGCATCGAAGAAATTCTCCATATCGTAGAGAAAATTCTTAACGACTTCGGCATCACGGGTTCCATCGAAGGGATTTGGATCCCTTGGTTTAACTTTTGAAACATTGAATGGAACTCCCCGACCCGCTAAGGCATCAAGAGCCTTGCTCAGTTTCTCGGAAAGATCCGCATTTTGCCTGGCCAATGTGGCATGTTCATTAGCCCGAGTCTCAGAATCTTGTTCTTGGTCTTGACTCTCAAATCTCACTTTGAGTTGGGCAACATCACTAGCCAGCACATTGACAACATCTTTAAGGATCTTGTTCTCATTCACAAGTCCTTGAACAACACTAATCAAATCCAACTCTGGGTCCACCGCATCAGCTTCCCGATTAGATAGACCCACAACATCTCTTAGTTCTTCCACGTAAGCCATAAGTGTTGTAGAATTAGAACCTTTTCCCCCCATGATCGGCAATCTGTTTGCAAGACTTAGTCTTTGATCGTAACCTTAACACAAATCCGGAATGGGGCCTCACAACGAGTTCAACACTTTAACAATCTGCAAACAGAGTTTGTCGAAGGGTTAGGCTCTGATACCAGAATTGTAACGTATAATTTCCTGAAAAAAAACTCAGGAAGACACGCAGCGGAAAACACTTAGAAACATTCAAGCAACATTCGGGCACCAAGCAAACACACATGCGCACAGAAACATTGAACACACGCGTGAAGGCAAACAAGCATTTGCATACTAACAACGACAAGCACATAGCTTGACATGCCCTAAGAGAATTTACTCCAGGGCTCCGGAGATGCTGCGCTTGGACAGCATGCCGGAATGCGCCACTCATAACCACAAGGATGATAGTGGACTTATACCACCCTTATCAGATAAGTTCTCCGCCCATCCCAATTCCCTCAACTTTGAAAGTCAAGGTCAAAGGGGATCTGCGCACCACTTGCAACTCCTGCCCAAGTGCGCAGCCCAAGTACAAGAAATGTCAGTGCTCGGGGAACCACGAGGTTCGCCCACACAGCCATTGGGGTTGCCGAGGGTCTGGTGGATTTTCGACAAGAGTCCTCACTTGGAAAGGTTGGTTCTTCCAATCCAAGAAAGGAGGGTGATTCCTCCCCACAGAAGCGGAAGTGGCCGGCAACCCAGCCTGAGTGGGATTCAAGTCACTCAGAATCGATGCAGGTAGATGTGTTGGTTAAGGGAAGGGAGTCAAAGCCCTTTCCCAAGAAGGGGAAGAAGACTAAACCCAACTTCGTCCCAACTTGTTACTTTTGTGGTGATGCACATTTTGCTACATCCTGTCCTAAGCGAGCGAAATTTCTGCGCTTCTGGGCCCTCCTAGTGGGGGTGCTCGCAAGGATGTTGTCCCTTCAACTTTTGTTGGCTATATTTTGCATCCGCCTAAGGAGCCACGAGCAACTCCGTCGCCTTGAGTGTCACGCAGGCACTTAGGTTTTTGACAACCCCAAACCCATACTGTTTTGGTTGCCGCGAACGTAGATGTTATGTCTGTTCATGGCACATGTAAATAATGTATATAAGTCAGTATGTAGGTGGGAGTTGAGACTTTTGTGATCTTGGAGTTTCCAAGATCCCCCATGTTCTGGGGTTCACCCTTTTGCGGGCTTGTTTATAGGCACACGAGCTAGTGTGAAGAGGGAGAAGTGTTCATTCGGTTAACTAGAATTTGCTTTCGCAGGCCACATCATCCCCGCTGGGGCTGTTCGTATGGACCCATCCAAGGTGAAAGCGATCCGAGTGAGGACGACTCCGAGGGATGTATCTGAACTTCTCCCTTTTCCTTGGCTTGGCGAAATATCAACGCCGATGCGGGGAAGGGTTTTCTCAGAAGGTAGCCTCTTTTTACCGACTTGCTCAAAGTGAGTAAAAATGGGACGGGGATGGGTGCGCGCCCTGGAGGCATTCGAGTGGCTGAAGTGACCTATTTCCTCGGATGTTGCTTAAGTTGCCTGAGTTTGATAAGTCCCTTGAGAGTTGGAAGTTATAACGAGTTGAACGACGTTGCTCGGCTCATGTGCAATAGATGCTTGCGGTAATCCTGTTTTATATTTTGAGGCATTACCCTCCCGGGACTAAGTTTTCTTTCTTTTGGGTTGTTGTCACTGGTGATGTGACTAACCCCTGTTTTACCACGCAGGAGAAGTTGTTCCCTAAGCAAGCGAGATGGGACGAGTTTCGGGTCAGCATAAAGATGTCTTGATGCTCTGAGTCGGCATTGTTTTGGGCTAAACAACAATATCTCTCGCGTGGGAATTGACCTGGTGGTCAGAATCCGGGAAGCATCGAAATCCGACTCGACTTACAAACAAATTCGAGAGAAAATCTATGATGGCAAAGATCCGCCGCTACACCCCGTTTAAAGAGCTAGCTATTGGATGAGCAACACTGAGTTATTGTTCATGCTGGGTAGTCTGTATCAAAATAGAGAGAAAGTAGTTGCAACGTGGGCGATAGGGTAACTTACTGCATTTACGAGATGAGATACAAAGGTACTTAGAATCTTTGCCGGGACGGCAAAGACTTAGGTGGGGGAGGTTTGTTACGTCCAAATTTTGTAAGGACAAAGACAAGCAGCTTGACACCAGAATGTACTTGTACTCAACGATGTAATGTAAGCCTTCGGGCCTTGTATCTCAATTAATAAAAGAAGTAGCCCTTTCGTACCGGCGTTGCGATGACTCGATCTCTCTCTGTTTTACGCCCTTTATGCAAACTTGCAGGTATGCAGGTAGCTGAGGGGCCCCTTGGGGATAGAGCTTTGGAACTACGGTGCGAGCTTCTATTACCCCGATGCCGAGAGCTGGCGGCATCAACTCATTATGCCCCTGGTTATTCTTACCCCGATGTGCGGGCGGCACATCGTTAGAGCCTTTGTGGCTCACGCAGGGATGAGTTGGATTTAGGTGGAGATAAGTGTGTTGGTATCCGCCCGATGCCTTCACCCTCCGGTCATTCATCAGATAAGTTCTCCGGCCATCCCAATTCCCTCAACTTTGAAAGTCAAGGTCAAAGGGGATCTGCGCACCACTTGTAACTCCTGCCCAAGTGCGCAGCCCAAGTACAAGTAATGCCAGTGCTCGGGGAACCACAAGGTTCGCCCACACAGCCAAAGCAAGCACCGATGACCGGAGGGTGAAGGCATCGGGCGGATACCAACACACTTATCTCCACCAAAATCCAACTTATCCCTGCGTGAGCCACAAAGGCTCTAACGATGTGCCGCCCGCACATCGGGGTAAGAATAACCAGGGGCATAATGAGTTGATGCCGCCAGCTCTCGGCATCGGGGTAATAGAAGCTCGCACCGTAGTTCCAAAGCTCTATCCCCAAGGGGCCCCTCAGCTACCTGCATACCTGAAAGTTAGCATAAAGGGCGTAGAACATAGAGAGATCGAGTCATTGCAACGCAGGTACGAAAGGGCTACTTCTTTTATTAATTGAGATACAAGGCCCGAAGGCTTACATTACATCGTTGAGTACAAGTACATTCTGGTGTCAAGCTGCTTGTCTTTGTCCTTACAAAATATGGATGTAACACCCAAAGACAAGCAGATCGAAGACCCCAGATGCAGATGTTTACTTGTAGATTGCGGCCTACTTGTTCACATAATTGGTTTTTCACTTCGGTTCAAATTCTACCCGGGCGGTGTTAATGGAAAAATGGAACTGCCAAACCGAAACCAGAACCAGTGTAACTGAAACTGGAAACCTGGTTAACCGATGTGGTTTGCCGGTTTGGTTAACCGAACCATTTAATTTCCTTGTTCCAGTTCTAGTTACGGTTATTGATTTTAAGGAATCCGGTTCACTGAAAAAACCGTTTAAGTACTTCAATTTTTTAATTTTTTTTAGTATAATTATAAACTATATGGTTAATTGTTAGATTTACCAAAAATAAATGTACAATTATAGAGTTAATGGTTAGAATTATACTAAAACCAATCAAATCTTACAAAAATCGACGGTTAGCCAGTTTAATACTGCACCCAAAACGGTAAAACCAAATTGCTTAATAATTATAAGAAAAAGAAACACATAAATCTACAACATTTCGGTTAACCGATAAACCAGTAAAATCGAACCGAAACCGACGGTTAACCGGTCCTGGTTAACCGTTTCTAAATGAAACAATTACGGTTATCAAATTTGACTAACCGAATATAACCGAAAAAACCTGTTAACCGGTTATGAACACCCTAGCTACGTGTTATATTAGTGGCGAGGTTGTCCTGATGCGATGATGGATTAGTCAACTAGAGAAGATTAGTCCATTTTAGCTCAACCTGATCCGTATTTCTTTATTCATTTCCATCTAGTAAAAAAGTTTCTTTTTTTATTGGGTGCCTTGATTTCTTTATAAGTTTATTTTTTATATAAACACACTTGCATAAATGATGTAGATGGTTTTTCAGAGCAGGAAGGCAGTAGTAGTAGTGGTGACGGTGGTGTATCGACATCGGCCCTGACCATGGTGGTGGAAGCGGTAGAGAACAGAGGAATGGTAATAACCGCGGAGCGATGATGAGCTGCCTTGTCGACCTTTGGTTGATACTAGTGAAAAGGAGACCGATTGAATGCCATGCAATTTGTTGTTAGATTCTCATAAGCCGTGTTCACCTTGTGCTAATGTTATTTATCTATTTTGTTTAATACTAGACAGTTTAGATTTCCACTTGAAAAATCAAAATGATCTATCCTAGGGTGGCTGGGAGGCTTTTAAGCTACTCAAGCATCATCCCATGAGGATCAGAGGGATACAGTAGTTGTCTTAATTTGTGTATATCTTAGATTAGACTTTGGAAGTTTGAATTTATTTCATGTAACTCGATGGTAGTATGATTAATACATCGATGTTGGGTTTAAAATGTTTTACTTTGTTATGAATAACCTTATTAGTGGATGTACATCCACACATCCTTTGGTCTACCTTAGACCTTTTGTCTGTGTAACTCTCGTAACCTCCCTAAACTCTTCGTTAGAAGACCTTTGATATTTGCTTTCTTACCACTCAAAAGTTAGGTAACGGTTGGTATGTGTACATTATAAGGATGTATAATGAAAAAAAAAAGTATGCCTATTACAGTCTACCTTGTCTACTATACTCTTCTTATTCTCCCAATATTATAACAGGTTATTAGCACGATAGATTTTACCAAAATATATTCTTCTCTCTACTTTACACCGTAGATAAAAAATATTGAGTTGTTTTTCCTCACTACCACTTTTTAGATGATGGTTATTGTTTATTTTTAATTCTATTTGGAATCCCCGTGCTTTATCAAGAATCTGCACTGTTGAAGAGTTTATATGTTGAAGCCACATTTGATGGGTACTCTACCGAGTGCAAAAGGTGTAAGTAAGTTTAATCAATTTTACCGGTATAGTCATATTAGCAATAGGTAAGTGAGACGCAACTCAAAATAATTATTATATATTTATGTATATATGAGTTTCTAAATCAAAAGAGAAATCCTTATCTTTCTTTTATATTTGTTATATAATATGTACAAACTTCACTATTGATTATATTGTGATCTTTGATTGATGAAAATAGAGGAAGGGATGTGTTACAAAAAGGAGGAATATTTGATACTTGTTTATGAAGTTTCACGTTTTCTAAGAAAGAAAAATGGTAAAAAGATTGTTTTGTGAGATTTTGTAGGGGAGTTTTTCTTTATTGATTAAACAAAACTTTGAGCAAAAGTAAAAACCCGGTAAAAAGAAAGCGGGATCTTAATGACAATATAAATAACATTATTATTAGATGTACATTCACACATTCTTTGGTCTACTTTGGACTTTTCGTCTGTGTAACTCTCGTAATCTCCTCAAACATTTCGTTAGAAGACCTTTGATATTTTGCTTTCCTACTACTCAATGGTTAGGTAATGGTTGATATTGTGTACTATATAATAATGTACAATGGAATGGAAAAAAATATGCTGCCTTGTCTACTATACTCTTTATTATTCTCCTAAAAAGAAAGAATACTAAAAAGCTAAATATGTTCTAATATGCTTTCTTACCACCTTATCTTTATGCATTTCGGCCATGTTAAGCCATACGCATTTATTCTAGGCCCATTAGTCTATTAGACCGTGTAGCTCATCCTTTTTGTTGTTTATTTTTTCAGTTTGATATGGTTTGTTCCTCTCTTATATAGGCCCTTTAGTTACTCCGTGTTATTTACCCTAATGAAACAAAGCTCGCCATCCGCCGTCCCTCTACTACCGTCTCTGTCTTGCTGTATAAACATGGCGCACGGCATAAGAGATAGAATTTGATCTTCTGTCTCTCGCTTCCGAACACTTCTCTAGTCATCTGCGCCGGCAGCGCAGCCAAGTTTAAGAACTATCAATCTTTCTTTTTCGTTCTTATTATATTCCGATGTCTGACTTGGAATCTCTGATGAAATAATTCATCTAATTAATCTGTCCTGTTTGTGGTTTATTAAAACGATCTCCCTTGGTCTCGCGGAACAAAAAAAAAAATGATCGCGGGGCTCAACCAAACCCTATGTGGGCGGTGCAGGTGTAAGTGCAACACTTATGTTGTGCTCTGTTTAGAATGCTATAACAAAACGATGAAGAGAGAGGAAGAGCTCAAGAAAGAGAATGTGGATCTCAAACGTTTCTTCAAAATCCACGCGCCTGTGAACCCTGGCTCACCTGGATTTACCGATGTTGTTCTCGTACCTTCCGACGAGCTCCTTGATAACCCTAACGCCTCCATTCCGGCTCACAAGGCCGTTCTGGTTTCTCGGTCTCCTGTTTTTAAAGCCATGCTGGAGAGTGATCCAAAGATGGAGGAAAGTCTGTCTGGCATCATCAAAATCAGTGACGTCTCATACGACACGCTTAAATCTTTCGTCAACTACCTCTACATGGCTGAAACCTGTACTTCTCTCAACAATCAATTAGCAGGTGATCTCTTAGTGCTAGCGGAGAAATATGAGGTCCAACATCTCAAATCCTATTGCGAGGACTTTTTGATCTCCAAGGCTGAATGGGAAACTTCGGTGTCCATGTTATGTTTTGCTCATCAGCACAATGCCCATCGTTTACTTCAGTGCTGCCTGTCAATCATCGCCGATAACATGAATGAATTCACCCAGACGGATCAGTACTCTCAACTCGTTGACAGTGATTCAAAACTTGTGGTGAAAATCTATGAGTATTACTGTAATTCAAAAAAAATTATGGAGCGTTCCCTTCCAAATGTACCATCAAGTGAAGAGTATGTTTCTGTTCGTAGTTATGACGGATCTGTTGTCCCGCGCCGTTAGATAAAATATATAGATCAGGGTACCTACCTCTTGAGCGTAGCGGAATAAATATGGATCTTTCTGTTAGTTTGTTGTCAACCGAATCGCCCTTTCTTGTTGTCAATTTGATAATAATGCACATTTGGTGCTGCTAGTAGTAAGGAAGGGTTCTAGCAAGTGATAGTGTGTGGCATTAGATTTGACTGACCTTGTTAACCAAACTGGATCTGTACGGTGGGATTGTGAATGTAATGTGGATGGGGGCAAATAGCCGATGTTACCTGGGCTCCGTTTAGGTGAACTTTTTTGCAACCTTTTGTTATCAGCTGTTTTGTATGTTTAATTACGTTATTTTAGTATCCTTGTAGAATCTATGTATGCAGTATCTACCTCTATAAAGGTGTTAATCTTGCAGGTGATGTTAGGAGCTCGTTAATGGAGGAGACGACCTCATGGGAGGTGAGATAACATTCACTCTCCTCAAATTCATGTTTAGATTCATTATTTCAATCTTAGTCCATCACTAAATGGTAGTGGGTACAAAAGCAACCATTTAGGCATCTTAGTCAGATCACTAATGTCGTAACTTGCGAGTATAATGGGACAAAAGGTTCACGTGAATAATGAATTCGGACAAAAGCAAGATTACACCATAATTCGGCAAAAAGACAAGAAAAGGTAAAAGACGGCAATCGAGTAGAAAGACGCGTGAAAAAGAAAAAGCGAGGAACAGTAGTTCGCTCTCCCTAGGAGGCGATTCGGAGACGATTAATTTCGTTCTCCTTGGTTCTTGTCTGGAAACAGCGGGATTTGACCGACTTCCCTGTTCTATTCTCCGGGTAGTTTGAGATCTCGACAGTGGCGTTTTCAAAGGACTTAGGTCAAGCCTCAGGTGAAGGTTTTTCCTGTGGATTTGTTTCGACCTAAAGTTGTCATCTTCTTCGTTTACTCTGTCGATTTGGAGGGGTCTTCTGCGGTTAATTTGTTCTTCCCGGGTGGAGTTTGCTTCGTCGGGCTTGGTGCTGGTTTAGCTGGCGGCGCAGGTCTCCTCTGGTGGCTGGGTGGAGAACGTCATCGTCTAGCTCCAGATACTGCAGGGTTAGTCTTTCCTTGCTTGTGTTGGTCAGTGAGGTCAAATTTTTGGGTTGCTATGGTGCTGCTTAGCTAGGGTCTTCAGTGTTGTTTCAGTATTGTCGGTTTTCGCATAGGTTTTTAGAAAGGATTGGTATCGTCTTGGTTCTGATTGTGTGGAAGTGTTGGTCACTTGGTGGTGCTTGTTAGATTAAACCTGTTTTGGTTAGCAGGTAGGTTATCGGGTCTGGTGTAGTGGTTAATTGGTTTGTGTTGTCTATTCTAGTGCTGCTCTTGTCGGATTTGGTGTGGAGTGTGTAGCTGTCTGTTTCTTTTGCTTGTGCGTGTGCTTCTGTGGGGGTGGTATTCCCTTGGTGTTGAAAAAAAGTTCGTCAGTTGTTGTAGGATGGGGAGCTGTTGGTCAAACAGGGTTGCTGAAGCTGTCAGATTTGCTATGTTTTTGAAGTATCAAGAGAAGAATGTTGAATGGAGCAAATGCACACGAGTTGTGTTGGTTCTCCAGTGGAAAATTTATTTTTTCTGGGTTTTCGGCTTACAGCTTTACTCCCTCGTGATAGATGCTTTTAAGTTTCCAGTTTTCACAAGTGCCAAAGAGGTGATTAGGGGTAGTGACCTGATGAAGCTTTATCATCACAGATCAAAGTTCCATGCTCTGTTTCCTATTAGAAAGATTTCAAGCACAATTATCGTGCATATGATTAGTCTTCTAACACATCAAATGGCTTTGGAGCTTATCTATCAGATGGGTAGCCTTAGCTGGTGTTTTAAGCTAACGAGTAGATCAATCAAGAGGAGTACATGTCTCGAGGTTAAGTCTAGTGGTAATATTTCTCTATCAGTTTGGCTGGTATTAAGTGAGGATAAACGCAGTGTGTGCTTCAGGAACCAAACGAGGACTCAGGTTGATTACCTTGGTATATCGCATTGGTGCCTCTACAAGAACAGGGAGGATTCCTTTTTTTGGTATAATGCAGTCTGTAAGTTTAAGCTTGATTTAGTATCTAGTACTGAATGTATTCGTGGGCTGATATGGAGCCATTTTTTGTCTCGTTAACTACTGTTAGAAGTATTTTAAGAGTTGTTGATATTGCTTGCTATAAGCAGCAGAATGTAGTGGGGAGTAGTACTCAAGTCTCTTTAAGCTCTCTGGCATGGAGTGATTTCTGTAGCTCATGCTGGATGTATTTTTAATGTTCTGAATGAATGAAATCTCAATGTTTATCAAAAAAAGATTACACCATAATTGTCCAGAGTGGCTAGAGCCAGAGAGCTACAAAGGCAACATATTAACAAAGTGCTACCAATTGTAACATGGACTAACTAGGGACAAGGTGAGACTGATTTATGCTACTACACTAGAATAGCTTAAAGGCTTTGACTTAGCGAATTGGTAGAAAACAAGATTATTTAGAACATTTGGATTAAGAGTAACAAGTCAAAACTAGATTTATTGTGCCGCTTGAGGTTTGAGGCCAGACCTTTCTCATGCACTAACTCGATGGTGAGTCGGTTCTTGGGATTGAGTGGTTGGCTTATCTTTCTTGGCCCCTGTTGCTGGTAGACTTCTGGTTGATCTATCATTTGGCGAGGTTTCCTCAGAAGCATGTTTTTCTCATCTTCTTTTCCTTATGGGGTAAGCATAGCTGGCACTTTGAGGTTCCTCCCTTGGATCCCTTACTTGGTTGATGTAGTTTGATTGTTTGAGTGGCTTGTGAGTTTGGATTTGGGTTTTCGGGGGATGGGTTCTTGTATCCAGCTCATGAGTTTTTTGGGAGGTTTTTGTCTCGCTCTTTTTCATGATGCTTTGTTTGGCCACGTGCGGTTTTCCAAACCTCCTCCGTTCCTTCCTTTTTTTGTTGCTGGCCCAGGTGTGGGTTAGTGGCCTTTAGCCAGTATCCATATGGTAGGAGGCCCGAACCATAAATTGCTTTAATTTGTTCCGGCATTCCTTAATCTGGTAGGTGAAGAAGGTGCATTTGAAGCATATGATTGGCATTTTTTTCGTAAGCGAGGCTGAGAACTGGTTCAATCTCCTCAAGAGAAATGCTTACACACCTCAGGATTGGTTTGTGAAGGTCCGGGAGGATTTTTATCGGTAAGTAGTCACCATTTAGCTTCCCGTCTTCCTCGCCAAAGTCTAGATAGCACCTAATCTGGTTTTCTAACTTCTTTGCATGGTCTTTGTTATGGAGGAAGAGAGGGGTGTCATGCACTCTTGTCCAGATTGGGATCCAGTTGAAGTTGTGGTCTCTCGGGGTTTCATCATGTCTACCCTTTAAATTACCAATAGGGCAACATTGACACACCACAGTCCTTTGTAGAGGATGAGTGTACCACCTCCATTTCGCCGAACTAAAAAAGGTAGAGGTTCTTCTCTGCACTTCTCACCTTGAACAAGCCTTGTAGTTGTCATGCTCGTCCGAGAGATGATTCTAGGTTACGAATATCAGCTCACTTGTTTGAGAAATGTTTTTACATATGAGGGTTTTTGTGAAGGCCATGGTGTGGGAGCGATCCTCGTTACCCTATATTTCCAAGATTTCACCTTCTTTCATTGTTCGCTCACAACGTGACGTAATGTCATAATCACTGGCTGAGGGGGATGCTTCTACATGGTGCTTTTTTTCTCGATATTCTGGGTTTATGAGAGAAGCAACTGTAGAGGAGGGCGATTAGGAGGAAAGTGATGGCAAGTAGGAAGGTTGAGTTTTGGACACTTCTTGTAGCGTCCATCATTACTTGCATGGGTTTGTCGTCTGTGGCGCAAGTACCCAGGGGCCGCTTATGCAGTTCCAGGACAACTGCCATTTGTCGGCTCCCTTTCAGCTGAAAGAAGGGAGATGGGGAAGCGGGGGATTGTGCGGATGGATAAAACGTGGTTGTAGAGATTATAGAGAAGGGGGAGGAGATGGTGGTGGGAGTTTTGGTGGGAGGTTTTGATGCATGGGGTGGGTGTGCGAAGGCAAGAGAGAGGGTGATTGAAATACCCCAAACTAATAAAATATGGATTAAATATTTAATCACATTGATTAAGGCCTAAACGTGCCTTAAAAGTAACTGAGAACAACAGTGGTCAACACAAAGCAAGATGTTGCACCCTTTGACTGTTTAGGGAAATAAATACCCAAATGAATTTATTAGGACCTAAAACTTTGTCCTAAGCATAGTAATACATTACTAAACATATTACAATTGTTGGACAACACTCCAACACAATGAACAAGCACTTTCATGCTTCAAGGTCAAGTAGAGCAAAAATGTGCTCTAAGAAAACCTTAAAGGTCTAATGACCTCTAAATGATATAAAATTGGATTCCATGATCAAATATCATTTAAGGAACACAACAAAACCATTCTCAAAGAAAACCAAGCTCAGAAACACCTTGCAACACAAAATGTGCACTAAAACACCTTAAAGCACGTTTTTGTGTAATTGCCTTCTAAATTGGTTTTTAATGGGCATAAAGGTTATAATTACCTTTAAATATCATAATATATCACATTATATCATATTAGGAATTTAATTCCAGAAATTTACAAATTTTTACAAATTTAATATTAAAATATTAATAAAACCCTAAAAGGGGGCCCGTTTGAGTCAACATTGAATAAGAATGGTCAAGAGGTCAAAGTTTGACCCCTTGGACCACATGGAATCGTCAGCCACAAGCAAGAGGGTTTGAATTCGCCACTTGCACATACAAAGGACAAGTCTCCAACACCACTCCTTAATTTAAGGAGACTACCTTTTACCTTTCTAATATAATGGTTTAAACTATACACACTTGCTCCTTGATTCAATCAGTCTCCAAACCGTGTGAGACCTACCTTGCCCCTCCAATAACCGATGCTAATGCCCTTTGATGAGTCATTAGTCATTTACAAAACATAAAATAAGCAAAAGTTACTTTTTCAATCATTTAGGCTCATTTCAATCATTCCCTTGCCTCTTGCTCCATTCCAGCCGAGCTCATTGAGTATCCAGACCCTCTCAAGCTGTGTTCTTGAGTTAGGAAGACAATTAAATCTCTTAAGCTCCTAAGGTAATGGTTTAAGGCATATTTTAGCTCTTTTTCTTCATCTCTTCACTACCTACACTTAGATCTCACGGTTTATCACTTCCTATGGCTTATTCTCAAGATTTTAGACCTTGGACAACAACCAAACTCGGCTGAAACAAGTTAAGGGACCAAGGTCTTCCAAATTTGCATTTTAAGGTAAAAACATACCTTAAGCTTCTCCTTTCTCCATCCGGTTTTCTTCTCTTGGTTTTTATGAGTTTATACACTCATAATCTTCATACTTACATGTTCATCCAGTTGGTTAGCCATTTGGAGCAAGGGTGGCCGAGATCTAAAGCAAATACCCTTCTTTAAGGCATTTTTCCAAGGTAAAACCTAATACCAAGGCAGCTTGTTGTTGTCTAGCCATTTCCTATGTCTATATGGTGAATTTAACACCTTGTGGTGTGTTTAATTCAGGCCGAACCCCTTTGGAAGTTCCCTTGCATTTTTAAGGTGATTTTTGCCTTAAATCTTACATTAATTGTTCCTTATGATTAAGCTCAAGCTTGGAGTATAACCATATCTTATTTTGGTGTATTAAACATGTCTAAATGATGTGATGAATTTTCCTCTAAGCTGCCGAGCTCATACAAGGAGGAATCAAGGTATAAACACCTTAAAACTTATGATTTTATGATTTCTTAGCATAATATTAATTATGCCGAGAGTGGAGTAAAATATATGGGTTATATTAACCTAAAAATGGAAAAAAATGACTAAGATAAATTAAGCTAGTCATTTAAGAGATTTAATTAACATAATGGTCAAATTATGATACTATGTGGAAAAATAAATAAACTATGGTGAGGCCGTGAGTTTATACTATATTTTGAGCAATTTATTGTGTAATTTTATGTTATAAAGCAAAGTTGTAATAAGGCCATGTCATTAGGCCATTTTAATTTAAGATTATTAGCTTATTTAGTTAGATTTATGCTTATATAATTAAGTTTGGGGCCAAACCGAAATTACTGGAAAAATATAAAGCCGTGGGCTTAATTTAAAGGAATTTAGGGTTTTTAAATGAATTTAATAAAAATTATAACATTTTATAAAGTTTTGGGTCAAAATTGTAAAAATAGAAAACTATGGGGTATTATTGGTGATTACCAAAAGTTTGGTTCCAATTTGGTATTAGAAGTCAAAGTTGACTATATAGGAGACTTTGACCAAGTTTGGAGAATTTTAGAAATTTAAAATACTACCTTATATTAAGATAGTTATTAAATTGTAAAAGATTTATAAGAGATGGGGCTATAATGTAAGTTCCGAAACTTTGGGGTACTAAATGGGATTTAGTACAGTCCCTAAGTTATTAAGAATTTTTAGAAGTTTATTTGGATAAATTTGGAGTTTATATGAATTATATAAGTATAATATATGGTATTTTATAACATTGTTACAAATGGGTAACATATGTGTATAAACCGAGATTTATAGGAAGTATAAGGTTAGAAATAATATTTATAACCTTTTGGTATGGTTTGGTAATTTTTGGAGTTATATATAAGATTTTATAAAGACATATGTATAATATATAGTTTTAATGACATTAGAAAACTTTGTATTATAAATTGGGAAGTTTTGGTACATATACAAAGTTTGGTGGTGGGAATTTAATTAAAACAGTCCTAGGGTATGTTCGAAAATTATAGCCTTTAAAAATTATAGGTTATAATCATATTAAGGTTTAAGGGTTATAATATAAGGTAGATATAATAAGTGTAACAATGATATATAATTTGGGGTTGATTTGTGATTTATAGAAGTTTAGTGGTGTATAGTGAAAGCCGAATAATATAAGGGTTGTTTGGTATTTTATAACAAAATATAACTATAGGTTATAATTGTTTTAATGACTTAAATGTCATAACATATGTTATATAGCTATAATATAACATTATATTAATTATGTGGTGGATTTTGTAAATACTTAAGATAATAGGTGCTGTTCGGAAATATTAACATTTTTAAATGAAATTTATAATATGGTTTTTAATGTTATAGGAATTATAACATTTATAATATGAGAGGTATTCATTAAAAAGAATGAATATATATTATAAGACTTACCATATAATAAAGAGTCCCATAATACATGTATATAAATAAATATATGTTATGGTGGAAAAATATAATATGGTTTAATAACCATGTATTATCATAATTTAAAATGATGTAAGGTGAAAGGAAAAAGAATTACAAACATTGGAGATGGAATTCTAATGTTAGGAGTATACATGGGATAATAAGGATTTATATAATCCAAAGTATTGTTTACATATGAATGATACCACATTGAACTTGGAAAAAAAAAACAAACCTTAGAAAAAATAAATACTAAGGTGAGATGTATAGTACATGACAAAGAATCATACATGCAATAAAGAAACAAACTATATGATATGCAAATATACATTAAGTTACATGCGATAACAAAGTTCAACAAAAAGTATATAAATATACGAGACAAGACTATGCATGTAATATAACATCTTTTCCAAATCTCGAGTTAAGCCGAAAACCCGACAAACGTTGACAGTTAATAACGGGGGATTAACCGGGAGGTGTTAGTGACGGTACGGGGTACCGTAGAGTTATGTTGTTATACAGGATGCTAATCAGTAGCGTTATGTATTGTTTAGACTGTTAGAGACGACACACGGAGCATCGGATCTAGCTGAATCATACTCCACCGTAATACTTTCAGGGTGAATGGTATGTTATTTATGTGGCTTGATTGTCTCTGAGGATTTCCTCAGTTCAGACATTGTGTGAAAATCTGTGATAAGATTGAATGTCTGCTTGTGTGAATTAATATGCTTGAGTTGTGTATTAATTCTGCTTTATTATTATTACTGTTGTGCGGTAACAGTACCGTTCGTATATATGAACATATTATAAAACGAACTAGCGGCAATGATGCTATCTTATATGTGTAATATAAGGAACGTAAGTAAAACATTGTAGCATTAGGATAATAAGATATATATAATATCTGAGACTTATATACGGAGCACTGGCCTCTTTAACGCCGCTCTCGTATCTAGCACTGGATCCCGAGTCGACATACTCAGGATTGGACTACGACCTTAGTCTGCTTTGTTAGGAAAAAAATAGTAAAGCGATGCGATGGTATAAATAAGTTCATCAAGAGGATGTGGCTCTTGCTGTGAACTGTGATCCATTAACGATACTAGGATACCGTGTGGTAACCGTAAGTATCTGGATAAATTTCCAACGGACTACAGATGGTTCGTCGGTCGGAGACTCTACCGCTGGAGTGGCTATTGCCGTGGGTGACCCGCCATAAGAGATGGGTAACTTAGAGACACGTCGTTCTAACGAGACGTTGTCATTAGACGGGACTGAACAATTATGAACGACTATACTAGCTCGTACGTTGGGCGAACATTATTTGGGCTTGTACGCCAAAGTCGAGTAATTATACCTGTTTATAACTCTCGTTGTTTCGCCTTGTTGCTCAGTGGTTATGCTTTGTAATTATGTGTGGTATGTTGGTGGATTTGTTTGAACGAGCCATTGTGCTCATATTGTGTGTTGTGAACTGGTTGAGTCGAGTCGCTGTACTCATGTGTAGATTATGGTGGATTGTTTGGTCGAGTGAGTCGCCGTACTCAATTATGAACTATCAAGTGTTTGTTGGAATGGAGTCTCTGTACTCATATAAGCGTTGTAACGCTTTCAGTGGTTTATTTCGATGCGATGTGTGAAGCCGGGGGCTTGTTTGTTATTTAAGTTTATTGCAATATATATTGTTGCTTTACAGTTTTAACATTAAACTACTTGCATGAAAATGAATTGCATCATCTCGACCAATTAACTGAGGGTCCGAGGGGGCATGACAGTCATGTAGTAACATACTCAGCAGGGGCTGATTCCATACCACAAACAACCATTTTTGCAGGTATGCAGCTTCCGGTGTCGGCAAAGAGAGGGACGCGCTGGGTAGTTTAATTACAGTTGTTTTAAATATGCACTGTTGCATTTTGATACGAACTTAGAAACGTGTATAGGATTGGGACACTTAGAATGCTCACTGTGAATGTATTTTATATTGGTTTGGGAAGGATAGATCTATCTCTTGTTGTCACTATGGGAAATTGTTTCGTATTTAAGAATATATCAGTAAGCACGTTATTACTCGTATGGGCGAGTAAGAATGGTGACACCAGTAGTTCAATTGTTGAGATTACCACTGCGATTATAATGTTAAGTAAGATGATTAGGAGCCGATTAGAGTAGGGATGTTACAGTGATTGTGGATGAGGTGTCGGGGAGAGCGACGAGAGAGAGAGTAAGCTACATCTTGTTGGCTTCCTGATCTTGGGTGGTCTTTCTAATATTAACACATTGGGTTAATGTAGGCAAGTCTTTTTAATAATATACTCCCCCGTCCTTGATTGACTTTCTTATTTACTATTTGGACACGGCGTTTGACTTCAATATTTAACATATAAGATAATATAATTTTACAAATTACGTTATGTAATAGAATCCTTGCGTGAAAAGCTACATGTTGTAGAAATTTGTTTTATAAAATTATGTTATCTTATATGTTTAATATTAAAGTGGAAGAGTGTCAAAAAAAAACAAATAGGAAGGCAATGTGGGATGGAGGTAAGGTAGTAGTATGAAGAAACACAATGAAGTAGAACTGGAACGAGAAAATTTCGGGATAAAAAAATGGCAATAAGTTGGGTTTTAGGCTCTGTTCGGCATGACTTTTTTGCGGTTGTTTTGTAGCTGTTTTGGTCTGGTTGTTTTGACTGGTTGTCTTGTAGCGTTTTGCTGGTTGTTTTGTGTTGGTATATATGTGGTTGTTTTGAAAACTGTTATATGATAGTGTGGTTGTTTCGTCCGACGTTTTGAATAAACTAGTTTAGTTAGTTACGCGCAGTGCGTTACCGATTTCTGTGATACGATTACAAATTTTATATTACATTTTAAAATAATTTATTATTAAATTGTAAATAAAGAAACTACCGACAAATATACAAATTAATATATACATAATTTATTAACTAGGAAGACAACAAATTTTTATTACAATCAATTTTTGTTAACATTTTTATTAAGGTCTATACAAATAAATTTTACTATTATCAACCACTATTCTATCAAAGGATAACAACAATTACAACTATACATGGTTTTAATACACTAGACTACTTGTTCACATTTGAATAAAAGAAAAATATAATAATTAATTAGTGAACTTTATTAATATTTACATCATACAAAAAAATAAACAATTTAGTTGTATGGCCTATATATTACTATATTGCAGACAGAATAATGTGAGTGGTTGGAACTGGTGTATTTAAAACAATTGAGAAAGAAATTAATAACTCAAAATATCTGTCGGGCTGCAAACAAATCCCGGTCACAGAAGTATAGTAAAGTGGAGGCGACCGGATATCGAACCGTGGGACTAAAGGGAATTATCTAATTCCTAAGCTGTGTCACAAAAGGGGGGATTAATTGACTTGTTTTTATAAATAAAAAGGAAAGATAAAATAAACTGAGTAAAAGGTAAATTAAACGGGACTCTGGGTTCAGGTTTTATATAGTCTGCTCTTTTATGCTATGTCTACTGGTTTTGTTATAATAGTTTGGCAAAATTCCTGTTATTATCTTGAGGACTAAATCATAGACTCAAAAGAACTCGTTTACCAGAACATGCTCGGTCTAATCCAGATTCGAGCAAAACACATGTAAACGGATTAAGTATGAGAAATTATATTTGCGTCTGAAAATACTAACTTATTAAATCATAATAAGCTTTCTACAGATTTACGGCTTAATTAACCTGTCTATTTATCACGGATCTGATCAAAATAGATTTAGTAAAGCATTTTAATAAATTCATGAAATTTATTAAACAGGCGAGAGATAAGCTTTAATCGTAACAAACTGTATTTAAATTAAACCGGTAAAAACATAGATTACATAATTAAACAAACTATAAATTAACCTTCACCCAGAGTAT
Organism: Limonium bicolor; assembly: GCA_023374045.1. NCBI lineage: Eukaryota > Viridiplantae > Streptophyta > Magnoliopsida > Caryophyllales > Plumbaginaceae > Limonium > Limonium bicolor. The sequence continues at coordinate 99,166,264 of CM041782.1, forward strand.
ATCCTCTTAGCCTGACATATTAACTGGTAATAGTTGGTCAGAGGTTGGACAGAATAACAACGTAGTGGTTTTTGTGGATGACGATGGGATGAGATGGATGTCTAATATCTAGGTGAATGGAGTGTGGAAAATGGAGGAAGAATTTGATATGTAATGTGGTAGTGAATGGTGTGTATTTTAATGGAGGGTTATAGGTGTATTTATAGTGATATTGGGGTAAAAATGAAGGGTAAGTCGGTGGAAGAGAATAAAATTGATTTATCCTTCCACCTGTGTCGATGCTGTGTGTTTGCTGCTTTTACCGACATGTCCGAACCAGCGTTCGGACCTGCTGGTTCGGACATGTCGACGCTGTGCGTAAAATGCTTCGTCGACATGTGTCCGGACGTAGGGTCGGACATGTGTTGCATCCGGACGTGTGTATTTTTTTCTGCTTTCTTTGCAAACTTCGACAGGCTTCAGATTCTTCGTTTGAGCTCCAATTTGATCCCCGTTTGTTGCGTTGCGAAGCTTGTGAAGTGTACTATGTGATTCCAAGACCTTTTTCTGCATTTTATACATAAAATAATCAGTTAATATCAAAACATAAATCCAAGAAAATTCACATAGCAAGTGGGAAACATTGCCTAAAGTGTTGCAAGTTATAAGGTATTTAAACCCTAAAAGTCTATATGTTTCACACTTATCATATAGTACATATAATTAAATATGAAAACGTATAATTTGTCCCTCCAATCTCACAAACAAATGGAACACCGAGAGTTATAGTGGTTCGGCCAGTAATCCGGCCTACATCCACTTCTAGACAATATCTTTATTCCCTTCTTTGGTATTACAACTTTAGAGAGCTTTCTAGTATTTTCTCTCTCTACTCATAATGTGTCCCCTTACAAATGAGCCTCTCATCTCTATTTATAGACCTTCAAGGGTGAAGTCTACCTCTTAATCCTTGTACATGTGGTATCACTTTATTGGGAGCAACCCTCCTATTTTGGCACTTTCCTCCTTGTAAAGCCTTCCGGTCCTAAAGTGTGGGACGCGGGATCCGGGGAGCATGGGGCCGGAATGTGGGACCCAGTCATGGGGTGCGGGGCCGGGATGCGGGACCCGATCATAGAGTGCGGGGCTGGAATATGGGACCCGGTTATGGGGCCTAGGAGCCGGGTCGATGCCTGGTGCCCGAATTGGAGTCCGAATAGGGTCCTGAAGGAGACTTAGGGTCTGGGCCGGGGTCTAAGGTCTGGATTGCTTTGACCTTTTGTGTTCGTCACATTCTTGCCCTTCTCATCAGTCCCACAAGTTCTGCTTTTTGGCACTTTAAAAAGTGGAACTTACAAAAAAAAAGAGAGAGATAGAAATTTACATTTTCCTCCTTTCTCCTATCTCCTAGTCCCACAAGTTCTTTTTCTTTTACTTTTACAAAGAAAAATGAACTTACAAAAAGTAGGTACAATTAGTACATTCAAAAGTCCCACAAGTGTCTTTCTTCTGAATCTGGCAAATTGGAAATTCTGGGACATAAATCTTTAAGATAATATATCTTGATGGATGGATCCCTTGATGTTCTGATATATAATATTTAAGAAGGCCAGAAATCCAGAAGTCCATAATAAGATCTTCTTAAAGAAGACCAATGGTTCTTTTAATAAGAACCATTCCCTTTTGAAAGGGTGAAATAATATGATGATTAAATCTTTGCTTATACTAGCCAAAGGATGATAATTCCCTTAAGGGAGAACAAAGATAATATATTTTCCCAACTTTGCTTATGCTAGCCAAAGGATGGTACTTGTGATTCAAGTATGGTGCGGCGTCCCACACCTAACAATGCACCCATTACAGGCGACCAGAGCTCCTGATGGGTCCAGAGATGGTTTTATTTTTGTTGGCTCGATGGCCGGGTTTCATTTCAACCCAAAGTGTTATTTTTCAAGGCACAAGTGCCTGCGGCTCGTTGGCCGGTGCTTACTTTCAAGGCATGATAGCCTGCGGCTCGTTGGCCGGTGCTTTCTTTTACTTTCAAGGCACAAGTGCCTGCGGCTCGTTGGCCGGTGCTTTCTTTTACTTTCAAGGCACAAGTGCCTGCGGCTCGTTGGCCGGTGCTTTCTTTGATTACCTCAGGGGGTGATCAGTCCCCTGGAATAAGGTACCTGCACTTTCTTTATAAACTTATTAGTATGATAGTGCAGAAATGATGCAGACCCTTTGAAATTTTGTTGAGATAGATTTTTACAAAATACCAGGCGTAGATGTTGCAATCTTTATGTTTTAACAGCCTCAGAGCTTAATCAGCAGCAAACTCAAGGTTTAAAGACTACACATGACTTGGCTTCAAGTGACCATAGCAGCAGTAAATCTGCATTTAAACAAAGGCAAGGGATTTGAGGCAATGACAGCATTACTCTTTGCTGGAGGAATATAAAAGCAGGTATCAAAAGGTATTATTAACGCAGATCACCAAATGTTTTAAGATACTCAAACTTTGATGAACATGTCTTGGTACGTACACTCATGATCAAGCGTGGACAGCTTTCAGCCACTTACTAACTTAATCAATTTTTGTCAATGAATCAGAAAGAGAGTACGCATTAGCTTGTAATCATAGCAGCAAAATCAGACCAACAACCATAGCGGATACAGGATTATCCTTGTCCGCAGAAGCTTTTTCAAACAATAACTGAGCAAAGTCGAAATCAGAAACTAGCCGCAGAAGGCAGCGCAAAATAATTGGATGAATCTGAAGCATATAAACAGAAAAGGTCTAAACAGAACTGAGGGAACTGGGTAAAGCTTTGGGTAACAGCAGCAGCAGTAATGTCTATAGTCGAGAAATCTGTTTGCATATAGCTTATCAGCAAATCAAGAATAACTCCTTATGGACGGGCAGAGGGACCAAAATAAAAGCCAAATGGGTCTAGATCAATCAGAACTTTAGAAATTAAAACTTGCATAATATTGATTATATCAGAAATTCAGAGAACAGTTCACGCAGGAATAAGCATACATGTTTCTTATTGTTAGAAGCAAACGGATATAACCCCGATAGTCACACAGTGAAGTTGAGTTGCATCAGTAAAACAAGAAGATTTAGTTTGCAAGTTATGTGTTCGCTAGAATGGATCTCTTGATCAAATAATAGTTTTGGAAGGCAAATAATATGGTAAAAAAGTGAGCATTTGCTTGTATAACCGAACTGGGCAGTATAAACTAGAGTGGTACAACCGATATTAAACGAGGCAAATGATCAAGCAGACTGAAATGGCATACTTATGATAGCGGAGATTAGTTTGTTTTGTAAAAACAATAACATAGCTGCAACAAGAGGCATGCACCGATCATAGGTCATCCTAATCAGAGCTGTTTTAAGACCAGAAACAAGACAAAGACATGTTTCAGCACTACAAACGGTATATATTTGACTTTCCCCTTTCTTTTTCTAAAAGCATGCGCAGATTACAGCAGTGGTGTAGATAGAGGCAAAAAATGATTTTTGTCTTCAAGACGAATACGCAGAATGAAGTCAGGATTTCTACAGTTTACTAGAGTTGTTTCTTTGGTTTAGATTGAATGAAGTGCAAGATCAAAGGCTGGTGAAGCTATTTTTTTTTTAAACTAAACAGCGAAGCAGAGACAAGGTGTCCGTAGCGGAGTCGATAGTTGGAATGAAGCCGCAGTAGCTGGAAACAACAGCAGTGTTTCTATCTTCAGAACAAACTTTAATTCAGAGTTATGAATAGAAAGCTAGTATTGTTGTGCAACAGCCTAGCAACTGCAGTAGCAACAGAATCTATAGTAGCATTTTTTCTTCAGTAAGACCGGTAACAAATGAAGTATTATCTTATAAACAGAATTTGTCCAGATTATAGCAGTTCCCAAAACAGAGAGCAGAATCTAGCAAACTACCAACTACCAGTCCTCAATTTTTGAAAGCGCGATGTAAAAGGGTAGCGGATAACAGCAAGTAAATGGAAACTTATGCGAATTTCAGATAAAAGAGACTTAAAACAACAAACTCTGAACAGAAAGCTAACAAACAACTTGTGAACTGTCACAACCTCTGATTGAGCTTAAGGCAGATTATACACTTGTTCACAATATAATCACACACCACTTTTACTAAAGACCTAACAAAATTCACCGAAAACAGATAGGGGCAAAGGCTCAAGCTTCCATATTTTACTGGTTGTTAAGACTGTTGTATCAAGAACCTTTATCAGAGGCAAAAGTTATAAATGTGAAGTAAAATAGCATGTTTCAGAATTTCAAATGGTAATGGAACCAGCCGCTCTGTAAATACTGTTTATGATAAACATCTAATGTCCACTTGTCGATATATGTAGAAATAATAGCAGAAATGATTTGCAAAAAGTGACAGCAAAAATAGAGGTGATGCAAGTAAAATGCAATTCTTTGCTTAATAATAGCTTAACAATCAAGGTTTGAAAGTCAAACTCAAAAAGTATACTTTATTTGTAGTGAAAAGGATTAGCACAAGAGAATCAGGAGTGATTACAATTCTGAAGTAATAAACTGCTTGAATCACCTAATATTTAAGCGATATAAACTTAGAAGTAAATATAGTGTGCAGCCCACTTAAATCCTTAGCTTAACAGTAATTCATAGCCTGGGTTCAAAAAGGCTAAATTCTAAAAAGCTTAATCATGTCAGAAAGGGGATTTCAAAGCAAGCTTTGTAACAACTCAAGAGCAGTAACAGAGTGATTTTGTAACTGTCAGGATTAAAACTCGGCGAAAGAGCTAACAAGGAAAGTGGAATAATATTCTTATGACAGTCCTTGCTATGTGTGGTCATAAATCTTTTCGAACAGGAAGCACTCAAGGAAGAAAATCAGAAGAAATTCTGTACAAATCTCAGATCTCCTTTTCAGATTTAGATTTGGATGGTCCATAGCTTGAGTACTTTAAATGATCAAAAGTCTGCCAAAACAGTTCTCAGATTCTTAGGCAAAGCCACAAAGCTCCTCATGCATGTCATATAACAACAAATGAAAACGTATCAACAGTGACAATCAAGGTTTTTCACGGACTCCACTAAATCAACCAGAATCAGTTTTATCTCACGCACATATGGCCAATAGCTTAGATTGAATCTCAATTGTATATCAGAAGCGTTCACATAGCAGTAGTATAGGGTTAATCAAGATTTAAGAAGAAGCTTTGACTTCAGAAAAATTCGTATAAATCTGGAGAATGGACTTATCTTTTAGTGATTTGCTTTGGGCGCTTTGCAGTAGGCTCCAGCAGCCTTTTCTGAATTGAGGTCGTCGTCTAAGCTGCGGCCTTGAGTCGCTCTTCGGTCATGGATGAAGATGTCTTCCGGTCATGACCCTTTGTTGCGGCCAAAGAAATCCGATGCGGCCAAAGAGGTTTGTTGCGGCCAAGTAAATTTGGTGCGGCAAAGAGTTTTGTTGCGGCCAAGTAAATTTGGTGCGGCAAAGAGTTTTGTTGCGGCCAAGTAAATTTGGTGCGGCAAAGAGTTTTGTTGCGGCCAAGTAAATTTGGTGCGGCAAAGAGTTTTGTTGCGGCCAAGTAAGTCCGGCTGCCATCCGGTCATGGGCTGAGTTGATGCGGCCAAGAGAATCGATGCGGCCAAGGAAGAAATATCCGGCCAAAGCTGCGCCGCGTCTCTGATGACTTTGAACTTTCACGAATTGTTGCCTCCAGGCCTCCTTGATCAAGGAGTCTGTTAGTCTTGATAATTAATGATATTTAAAATAAGACAAAATAATGATCAAAGTACAAAGGTAAGCAAAATGAATTGTCTGATCAAGCTTGAAGGACTTCTGAATTCGATCTTTCGCCTCAACTATTCTTCGCCGGATGTTTAGGACCTGGCATCGCTTGAGGTTGGATATCATCCAGGCATGTCAACCTTCTTTTTCCAAGTTTTGAGACTGCGAGATTCTACGGATTGACACGGCTCAACCTATTCCGTCCTGGATCAGGCGGTGTTGGCCTCGCATTTCGATTGTAAACCTTGGAATCAAGGTTGCGTCCTGCTCCGATACTTTGGTCAGTAGAGTCAGGATTATTCTTCGCTTCCAATGTTCGACAATGCCAGCCCGCGCCATCCTGTGCTTATTGATTTGTTGCAGCCTTGACCGAAAACCTTGATAAATTTTTTCGCGGAAGCTCCTTCTTGAGTAGAACGATTCTGCCGCGAGTGACATCTTATTCTCCTCGTCTCTCCCTTTGACCTTCCTGATTTATGCTCCCTTGCTGCTATAGGATCGTCGCATGTTTATTCTCCCAAAAATCAAGAACTATGTTCATCGTAATGTCTCTTCTTAAACACCTCTTCCGCCTATCACCTCCTTGAAGATTAATTCCTTCGTTGAGAGTCGGAGGCGAATCAGTCTCCTCGGATAAACGAATTTGCTTTTTTCGTGACTTTGCGCGGAGAATTCGATCTTCGAGATCCCCGCCTTGATGTAATCCGGCGCTCTTTCGAGTCTCACTTGCTTATCGTACTTCGAATTCCGGATCGTGTAAACGGAACTTTGGATGGATTTGATGGGATGGATCTCTCCGGCTTCACTTCCTGATCGGATAACTATTCTTTTTCGTGGTTAAATTCTTTTGGAGCCTTGATTGTTCAACATGCTTTATCTTCTTTAAATTTCAACCGAGAATCTCCTGTTTTGCTTTATCCGCTCCAAATTGCAAAACTCTGATTTCGCATTATCTTGAGTGAAATCCAATTGGAGCTTCTATCATCGATTCCTCGTGGATGGATCCATCGATCATCTTTGATTGTGGCTAACTTTGCCGATGTCGTTTATTTTTCATAGATAACCTTCTTGAGTTTGTCGGAAGGGTGGATCGACCGCTTCTATCGTAAAATGACTTTCTCATTATCGACATAATCTTCTCTTTCTTCTTACAAGACTGCCGTACGTCAAATCTCAAGGAATCAAGAACCTTGCAATGCAAAACTTTTTTTCGAACCTGTGGATGGATCGTAGTTAACGTCCTTTCCCACAGACGGCGCCAATGAAAACGTATAATTTGTCCCTCCAATCTCACAAACAAATGGAACACCGAGAGTTATAGTGGTTCGGCCAGTAATCCGGCCTACATCCACTTCTAGACAACATCTTTATTCCCTTCTTTGGTATTACAACTTTAGAGAGCTTTCTAGTATTTTCTCTCTCTACTCATAATGTGTCCCCTTACAAATGAGCCTCTCATCTCTATTTATAGACCTTCAAAGGTGAAGTCTACCTCTTAATCCTTGTACATGTGGTATCACTTTATTGGAGCAACCCTCCTATTTTGGCACTTTCCTCCTTGTAAAGCCTTCCGGTCCTAAAGTGTGGGACGCGGGATCCGGTCACGGAGCATGGGGCCGGAATGTGGGACCCAGTCATGGGGTGCGGGGCCGGGATGCGGGACCTGATCATAGAGTGCGGGGCTGGAATATGGGACCCGGTTATGGGGCCTAGGAGCCGGGTCGATGCCTGGTGCCCGAATTGGAGTCCGAATAGGGTCCTGAAGGAGACTTAGGGTCTGGGCCGGGGTCTAAGGTCTGGACTGCTTTGACCTTTTGTGTTCGTCACATTCTTGCCCTTCTCAAAATATTCAGGTTTTTGTACCTTATTTTTAATAAAATGAAATACTACCATTATAATGTGGTGTTGGTAAATAATTTGTAAAAACTACTAATGACATTTTTATAAAAACAACTAATAAGTGATTTTTTTAAACTAGTTAATTTATTAATATCAATCACTACAATTTCGCAACCCTAACTTGTAAACAATAATATGCACGATATTCATTCTCTTCATTACGGTAATTTTACAAATTTACGGTATCCATTCTCTTTGTAGCATAAATTGTGGGTTATTTTGTGTTTGTTTTATACTGGTATATTTGTGGCTGTTTTAAAAACTGTTATTTGACAGTGTGATTGTTTGATATTAAAAATTTGACTCAAGACATACCATCTATGCCACAAAACAACCAACACCGAACGAAGTCCATCCTTTTGTTCTTTATTTTTCAGTTTGATATGGTTTGTTCCTATATTATATAGGCCCTTTAGTCAATTGGGCCGTATACCTATACGCCCCTCCGTGTTACCCTAAGACCATGATTATCAATGGTTTTAATTAGTTCTTAAGTAAAAAAAGAAATAAAAAAATATGATGTGGAAGAGAGAGAGTTAAGAACTCTAATTATGGGTTCTTGTGGAAGAACTTTTTAAGAACCCAAAAATGGGACCCACCATGTTTTTCCTCTAATTATAATATGTCAAATATAAATAGTTAAATCTTAGATATTTTAAAATTTTAATATTTTAAAAACTACTAAATATATAAATAAACCAAATATATCAAAATTCTTAAAATCTCATTCTCTACAAAATGAAATCTATATTGATTATGTTTTTCATATTTTAAATATATATTTATTTTAGGTAAATTAATATTTAATATTTATATTGTAGTGATATAAAAGTAATATTAAAATATATTTGAAAAATATAATATGTACCAATCTATTCATTGTAATATTTTAATCCTAAATATCGAGTGAAAAATAATAAAAAATAATATTAATAATATATAAGAATAAATTTTATTTTATTTTTGTTTCAAAAATATAATAAAATTTAATCATCTATAAAATATTGAGTTAAAATTATTTGTGTATTATTGAAAATAGTAGTAATAATAATTAATATTAATGTTTGTATTATATAATGCTTAATAGAATGTTGTTGTTTGATTAAAAAAATATTCTTATAAAATTAATAAGTAAAAAAATAAAATGATATGACAAATAGAGAGAGTTTTAAACTAAATGATAGGTTGTCTGATGTTGGTAAAAATTAAACATGGTTCTTAAATTGATGTGGAAATGAGAGAAATAAGAAATAGAGTGTTAAGAACCCAAATTTGGGTTCTTTGATAATGATGCTCTAATGGAAACAAAACAAAACTATCCATCCGCCGTCCCTCCCTCCCTCTTCCTTCGCCGTCTCGCTCTATAAGGTTAAACATGGCGCACGGCGAAATAGAATCACAACATTAAACATTTACAACTATACATGGTTTTAACACACCAGACTACTTGTTCACATTTGATTAAAAGAAAAATATAATAATTAATTAGTGAACTTTATTAATGTTTACATCATACAAAAAATAAAAAATTTAGTTCTATGGCCTATATATTACTATATGTACATATAATTAAATATTCAGGTTTTTGTACCATATTTTTAATAAATTGAAATACTACCATTATAATGTGGTGTTGGTAAATAATTTGTAACAACTACTAATGACATTTTTATAAAAACAACTAATAAGTGATTTTTTTTAAAACTAGTTAATTTATTAATATCAATCACTACAATTTCACAACCCTAACTTGTAAACAATAATATGCACGATATATTCATTCTCTTAATTACGGTAATTTTACAAATTTACGGTATTAATTATCTTTGTAGCATAAACTGCTGGTTATTTTGTGTTTGTTTTATACTGATATATTTGTGGCTGTTTTGAAAACTGTTGTTTGACAGTGTGATTGTTTGATATTTGCCACAAAACAAACGAAGCCCATCCTTTTGTTCTTTATTTTTCAGTTTGATATGGTTTGTTCCTCTATTATATAGGCCCTTTAGTCAATTGGGCCGTATACCCATACGCCCCTCCGTGTTACCCTAATGGAAACAAAACTATCCATCCGCCGTCCCTCCCTCTTCCTTCGCCGTCTCGCTCTATAAGGTTAAACATGGCGCACGGCGAAATAGAATCACATCTACTCTGTCTCTTCACTGGTGCTCTTGGGCGAAGGCTTGTGGCTCTCTGGAGGAAGGGGGTCTAGGTTTTCGGGACCTTATCTCTTTCAACCGCGCTTTATTAGCAAAACAACTATGGCGGTTTCTTCAACGGCCAGGTTCTCTTCTTAGCTCTTTTTATCACGCGCGGTACTTACACACCTCCGACCTTGCATCGCATGTGCCGCCTAGAGCCTCCAGCCCGATTTGGAAATCGTTGATGAGAGTCCGGGACCTGGTCTCCCGGGGGCAGGGCCATCTTATCTACGATGGCCGTATGACCCCTATTTCATCCCGGTGGCTTCCTTCCAAGCCGGGGGGCCGTCCATGCCTTACCAAGTTTCCGGCTGCATATTTACCCTTTTCGAGAGTCGCGGACTTTATCACTGCCCAAGGTGCTTGGAACCTTCCTTTGCTTCATCGTTACTTCCTGCCAGATGATGTGCATCACATTCAGCAGCTTCCCCTGTTCGGGGACCATGCGGGTCAGGATTCCCTGGTTTGGGGTCCCACCGCATCTGGCCGTTTTACTGTTCGTTCTGCTTATCAGGTTGATCGGGATCTTGCGGCTTCTCCCTTACCATCGGCCAGTACGTCATCGCCTTTGGGCTCTGCTCTTCGGCATATCAGAAGGTGTGCTGTCCCCGCCCGCATCAGTCTGTTTGGCTGGAAGGTTCTGCACTGTTACCTCCCCTGCCAGGCTGCAATCAACCGACGGCTTCACGTTCCATCTCCGCCATCATGTTATTTGTGTGGGAAACCGGAAACTATGCTACACTGTTTGCTCACATGCAGGCATGTCCGGCCTTACTGGTCCTCTATTGACATTTCCCCTCCTTTCTGGTTGGACTCCGATGCAGCTTTTTCGGATTGGTTTCTTGCACAATGCACCCTGTTGCCTACCCATGCCCTTTCTCGTCTGCTGGTCTTCCTCTGGCAGCTCTGGTTTGCGCGTTGTCAGTCGTCTCACTCACAGATGCTCCCTTTTGACTGGGCTTGGTGTCAAGGTCAGAGTTTCCTCGCTGCCACGAGCGGACTTTCTTCAGATGCTGCTCTTCTCCAGCGACATAGGGGACTGCATGCTGGGTATACGGATATATATGTTGATGCTAGTCTCGCCCCGTTTCATCATTTGGGCTTGGGTTTCGCGGTCACCTACAACTCTGTTCCTCTTTCGGTGGGCATTCATGGTTACACTGCCAATGTTCTTCCTTCGTCCGCTGAGTGCCTTGCGTTGCAATTTGCCCTTGCGTATGCTCGAGCCGAGGGCTACACCTCCGTACGTGTCCTCTCTGATTGCCAGCAGATGGTGCGCTACCTCACCGGTAACCTTTCAACGTCACTACATGGCGAATCCACGCGGTTACTCGACAACATTCTCGCAGACGTTAATGGCTTTCAGGATATAGCTTGGTTTTACGTTCCACGAACAGAAAATCTTCTGGCTCATAATCTAGCTTCTTATGCTAGAAAAACTCAGCATCGTTCATGCTGTTGGAAAGCGTCTGACTTTCCAGACTTTGTACTCAACTTTTGCGCCTAATCAATATACTTTGTGTTGTTCAAAAAAAATACTCTGTCTCTCGCTTCCGCACACTTCTCTAGTCATCTGCGCCGCCAGCGCAACCAAGTTTACGAAATACGAACTATCTTTCTATCTTGTTCGTTCTTATTCTATTTCGACGTCTGAGTTGGAATCTCTGGTGGAATAATTCATCTAGTTACTCAGTTAAGTAATCTGTCTTGTTTGTGGTTTATTAAAAACGATCTCTCTTAGTCTCTCTCGCGGAACAAAAAAAGAAAAAATGAGCAAGAGGCACAATGGAAAACTATGCGAGTGGTGCAGGTGTAAGTATGACTTCTCTTATGCTACGGTCTGCCAAGAATGCTGTAAGAAAGCCAGGAAGAGAGAGGAAGAGCTCATGAAAGAGATTAAGGAGCTCAAAAGTTTCCTCAAAATCTACGCGCCTATGGACCCTGGCTCGCCTGGATTTACTGATGTTGTTCTCGTACCCATCGACGAGCTCCGTGATAACCCTAACGCCTCCATTCCGGCTCACAAGGCCGTTCTGGTTTCTCGGTCTCCTGTTTTTCAAGCCATGCTGGAGAGTGATCCTAAGATGGAGGAAAGTCTGACTGGCATCATCAAAATTAGTGGCGTTTCATATGACACGCTTAATGCTTTCGTCAACTACCTCTACACGGCTGAAACTCGTACTTGTCTCGACAAGCAATTGGCAGGTGATCTCTTAGTCCTAGCGGAGAAATATGAAGTCCAACATCTCAAATATCATTGTGAGAACTTTTTGATCTCTAAGGTGGGATGGGATAATTCTGTGTCCATGTTATGTTTTGCTCATCAGCACAATGCCGATCGTTTGCTTCAGTGCTGCCTGTCAATTATCGCCGATAACATGAATGAATTCACCAAGACGGATGAGTACTCTCAACTCGTTGACAGGGATTCGAAACTTGTGGTTAAAATTTATGAGTGTTACAATTCAAAGAAAATTATGGATTGTCTGCGTCCAAAGCCACCATCAAGGAAACCGGATCTTTCTTCTAATAGTTCTTCCGACGAGTACGAGTAAGGCTACATTAAGTTTGAGGGGTCGTTGTTTGATGTTTTATGGGTTGGTATGATTTACCAATTTAGCTTATTTAAAACATCATTATCAGTTTGTTAATTTGTTTGTTTATGTTTTATCAGCTGGTTTGGTTTACGCATCAACAATTGTATTTTTGAAAAACTTTAATACAAAACGTACAACTTATATGTGGTTTTAAACAATCATCTAGTTTAAAATCAGTCAACTGTCCATATCAGTCTGAATTAGTTACCAACGCCTAAGCCTAAATTGTAGAGGAATGGGGCCTAAGTGGTACTAGACTGAGGCTATTCGGATTAATGAGTTGGGTTGAAGTTCACCCATACCCAATTCGATTAAATTTATATTGATCCATACCGACCTAAAAATAATCGGGTTACAAATTTGCAACCCGTACCCAATCCATACCGTTTAAATATAAATACTTTTGTTTTTCGCAGAATGGTCAGTTGTCCATAAAAATATGCACATGACGGTCATTTATTGTGTAACGTTTTTCCAAATGTCTACATTTTGTTTATTGTGTAACGTTTTTTCAAATGTCTACATTTTGTTAAATGGGTCAATAATCTCAACCCATAGCCGTGATTGACATAGTATTTAGATTTTCAAACAAAGAGTGAATGGTGGATATAGATGACCTAGAGAATGTATTTAGATTTATAAAATAATTATTTGTGTTGGTCTAAAGAAGTGATAGTGTTTTTGTTTACTATTATACTAATGAATTAATACATATCCAAGTAAAATATATATGTATTTAATTAAATTAAGTAAACGGGTTGGGTTGAATTCAGATATATTTAATGGGTAATCCATACCCGACCCAAAATTAAATGGGTCAATAATCTTAATCTATATCTGTTTTTTACAGGTTGGGTTTGGATCAGGTTATAGGGTTGGGTAAAAATTGACACCCCCACTATTGAGTGATATTTTGAATATAATATACATTGGTGCTGCTAGTAGTACGAAATGGTTTGAGCAAGAGATAATGTGTCATTAGATTAGACTGATGACCTAGTTGGATCTGTAGGGTGGGATTGTGAATGTAATGAGGATGGGGGCAAATAGCCGATGTTAACTTTTTTGCAATATTTTGTTACCAGTTGTTTTATGTTTAATTACGTTATTTAGTATCCTTGTAGAACCTATGTATGCAGTATCTACCTCTATAAAGGTGTTAATCTTGCAGGTAACGTTAGGAGGAGGAGAAGGCCTCAGGGAGGTGAGATAACAATCATTCTCCTCAAATTCATGTTTAGATTTATTATTTCAATCTTAGTCCTTCCCTAAGTGGGAACAAAAGCAACCATTTGGGCATCTTAGTCAGATCACTGATGTCGTACGTAACTTGCGAGTATAATGGGACAAAAGGTTCAGGTGAATAATGAATTCGGACAAAACCATGGGTGGTCTTTTCAATATTAACACATTGGGTTAATGTAGGCAAGTTTTTTTAATAATGTAGTATGAAGAAACACAATGAGGGTAGAACTGGAACGAGAAAATCTCGGGATAAAAAAATGACAAATTGGGTTTTAATTTATGAGCACTTGTATGAGAATTAATCCTAAAAATCGATCCCTTGTTTCACAATTCTGTCGATTAACTTTCATCTCATAACACTACAGGTAGATGTACGGGAGATAGCTACATACTGTAGTGCTGTCTTCTTTTTTTTTTCGTGTGTTTTAGGCGTGTGTATGCGTGACCTTTTTATTTTTTTTAAATATTATTATAAAATCTTTAAATTGTTATAATTTTTATTATATAAGTCTAAAATGAAAAAAATTATATCATTGTTCACCTAAATTCGAGCTCTTCAAAACAAGATCAGTCATGAATATATTTTGACAACTTTTTTTAAAAAATTTTTGACATGTATACCATGATTTTTAATGTGGGGGTGTATGTACATGTTTTAATGTGATGATGTACATGTTTAAATGTGAGAATGTACATGTTCAGAACATCTGTACATATTTGTATGGTCATATGTATATGTTTGTATGGTCATATGTACATGTTTGTATGACCGTCTGTACAAGTGTTCTTCCTTATATGTACAGGTTTTAATTTAAGGATGTACATATTTAATTATTCGTACAGGTTTATATGACTATCTATATGTTTTTAATGCGAGAATGTACATGTTTTTACGTGAGAATGTACATGTTTTAGTGAACATTTGTACATGTTTGTATGACCATGTGTACAAGTTTTCTTTTACGTTCTGTGCACTATACATGTAAAAATAATTTTTTTTAAGTTGTCAAAATATATCCATGACTGATCTTGTTTTGAAGAGCTTGAATTTAAGAGAACAATGATATAATTTTTTTTCATTTTGAACTTATATATTAAAAGTTACAATAATTTAAAGATTTTGAAAAAAATAAAAAAACAAAACCAAAAAGGCACGAGTACAAAAAAAAAAAAAAACACGAAGTCGCTCGCTCCGGCGTGTGGATGTAGCCATGTCTGGCTACAATTGGTTGTAGGCAAGACATGCTGTTTATATAATAGTACTGAAATTTGATTGCTAGCTGGTCGCGATTCGAGCTAGCACACCGACGAGAGGAGCGACATTAGCAATGGCAGGTTCCGTCTGTTTATAGTTACTTCGTCGATCCACGTAGTTGTCTGCTTTATCCGGCCCTCCCACAATCGCCCCATGTAACACATTAGGGTTCGGTTCATCCCTATTAAACCATTTCGCAAACCCGTCTTTACACCCAACAGGTTCCGGGTCGTCCTTGAATGATACTATTGAAGAAGCACGATGATGCACCTTCTGTGGGTAATTTAATCCGAACCCTACCATGTAGCTCATCTCCAATGGATTGTTACCCAATATGTAATCCACCTTAATTAATTATGCAAAAAGAAGAAGAAATTAACAAGTGTCTATATACAAGTTTATATTCATATCTTTTATTTTAATCAGATATTTACCTGTGATTTGGCGAAATTAATGAGTTGGTCAGGTTGAACAACAGGTTCGGTAGTTGAAGGGCATTGGAGATATTGGTCTGATTCTTTGAGATAGTCAGCGTAGATAACCATGGCTAGGGAAGCGGAAGTAACGTATTGGAGATTATTCCACTCGTTAAACCATAACAAACCCCCTGGTGTCATCACGACGTTTTTGTTACCGCTCTTTTGGATACAATTGCATATGAACTCTTCCGCTTGCTGCTTGTACCTTTCAAACTTGTTGCTTCCATCTATTTCCCCTTGTAGGACATACTACTATATACACATTAAACACACGCGATTATCTAGCTAGCTAGCTAGATAGAGTATATGGTGGCCGGAGTTGAGTTATTACAAGATGTTTAAATTAATTAGATTACCTTTGAAGACAAGATGTAGACGCCGACGTATTTGTCATCCCAAGAAAACATACGATTAGTCCTTCCTTCAGTACTTGATTCATGACTCAGCACGAAGTCTATGTACCTTGGTTGTCTTGTTGCTCTATGCAGCCATAATGTCGCCCATAACATCTCATCATCACTAGAACTACTTCTATAATACCCGTCAACAGACGGAATACTGTCCGAGTACTTCCCATTATAATTCTTCGCAAACTCAAACAACTACACACATCGATCAATCAAAACAATTTAATTAGTCAACAGTCCAGTTATTATTCATCACTTCTTTATACATAAAAATTAAGCAAATCACGCACACGACACCTCTACAGCTCGATCAACCACCACATCTGCGTATCTCCAACTCCACCACTTATCAAACACAATACTAGCCGCTGCTAACGCTGCCACAGTTTCTCCAACAAGGTCTGACCCAGGACGTGACTCATCAACAACATAAGACTTCCGATGAGTAGTCATGTCTTCAGGTCTTTGCCAACATTGGTGATCTGAATCACCATCCCCAACACCTGCGAACATCACATCATGCCAAGGGTTGCTTTGAGGAGGTAATCAGTACCCCACTTGATTGCTTCAAGAGCGTGTTGAAGCTCACCCATGGTATCTAGTTGAGATCCATACTCGATTACGCTCCATGAGAGGAGAGTGATTGTGTATGCCATTGGAAAACCGAATTTCACGTTGTCTCCAGCGTCGTAGTAGCCTCCAACAAGATCAATCTACATATAATAATAGTACTCGAACATTATATAGTACGTACTAACATGTTATATATTGTGACAGAATGAACATTCTGTTGGTGCATATACGAATTCAGTAATGTAATGAATTTATAAAGTATACTACGACTACTTCTTACCCCAACATCGGCACCATCTTGAAGTGCAGAATCGCCCCGCCAAACAACTCGTTGATTCGGAGGCAGCTGACCTGATCTCTGAGCTTCAAAGTAGAGAAAGGTTTTAGTCAAGGCTTCTCCATAGTCAAACAAACTGTCTGAAGAAGAAGAAGAAGAATTACAGGCCCCAATGATCATCATCAATGCCAGATAAATCTCGTCATTTTGGCTTATTTACACTCCTGAATCGTATATAAACTACGTACAAGAGCTGTAACAAATAAAGAGGATTGATCAATTTTTACGTTTGAAAAAATACAACTATCTATATAGCAATGGGGTGAGGAGGAAGGAAGTAGATGTAGATAGTGACGTACGAATTTACATGTAAAATTGTGGTCAGAATAATGCGCAGTCGATCGAGGAGTGTCATATCATAATTCATGCATGTTAATAAATGGCTAGCTTAAGGTAGTTAATTTTGTGAATAATAGTAGCTAGCTACTAGCTAATGAATTAATTAACATAATTACTTGGCAATTCATATTGTAGCTTATGCACATTATATATGATCTTTTTTTTTGAAATAAATGATGAATATATAAATGGTAAAGAGTTAATGATAGTTAGATACATAGTTCTATGTATCTGAGTACAAATAGGGTTTATAAACCCTCCCCAACATTAAACAAAAAACAGCGAAACGCGGACAGCAAAGATCCATGTCCAACTGCCAACTTTCCAATACAAGGTTATACCAAAAGAAATGGGGGATACCAACAAACAAAAGGCTCCTAAGAGCAGATGACTCTATCAAGCCAATCAAGGTCTGTACTGGCTGTATTTTTTATTCCATATGATAGCCT